>JASDDO010000026.1:278074435-279287420 GCA_030015575.1 Agapanthus africanus | reverse complement strand
GATCAGGCACGTTATCTAAAAGCATTGATGTTCTAAATCAAACTACAGTTCTTAGTATACGGAACACACACAAGAGGAAGAGTTCAGAAATGAACGAATCCTTCTTGAGGCATTGTAGACTAGGTCATATCAATGTGACCCGACTGGCTAAAGTTACATTTAGATGCATATTTAAATTAGTTTGAATTTACATCTTATGAAACTTGCGAGTCATGTCACAAAGATAAAATGACCTCAGCTCTGTTTATTGGAAACAGAGAAAGAGTTAGTAAACTCTTGGGATGATACATGTTGATGTATGTAAGGTCTCCTGTCTACATATGCCAGGAATGGTTCTTTATACTTCATTACATTCTCTGATGATCTTTCGAGATTCAGACCTATGTTCCTGTTGAAACACAAGTCTGAACCTTTTGAGATATTCACAGAATATAAGTTAGAAGTAGAGAACCAATATGGGTATAAGTATTATGTCCTTTGATGAGATCAAGGAGGAGAATACTTGTGAACGGAAATCCTGGATTATTCCAAAGGAGAATGAGATTCTCTCTCAGAATTACTCCTCCGTATACACCATAGCACGATGGTATATCGGGGCGGAGCAATAGCACCCTATGTGATATGGTGTGCTCTATGATGAGTACTACTGAGTTTCCTATTTCCTTTTGGGAGTTATGCACTTGAGAAGTTGCATACCTATTGAATAGGGTTCGAATCAAATCAGTTACCTACCACTTCATATGTGATATGGAAAGGGAAGAGCCCATGTCTTAAGCTAGTTAAGATTTAGGGTTGTCCGGCCTATGTCTAAAAGCAAAATCCGGACAAACTCGAGGCAAGGTCAGTTATGTAGAACTGGAAAGGTTCCAACTATACAAACTACAGCAGATGATTTGATAAAACCAAAGGATTCAATAGTTACCAACGAACCTCAGCCTCTCCGCCGATCTAGTAGGGTTCCTCACCCACCTGAGAGATATTTCGGTTTCTCTATGACAGTGGGAGCGAGGATTGCATCATAAGATGATGACCCAACTAGTTTCGAGCTGGCCATCGAGAGTAAGACTCTGTAAGAATGGCTGGATGTTTATCGATCTGAGATGGAATCCGTATACACCAACAAAGTATGGACTTTGGTTGCTATATCTGAAGGGTTAAATCCCCATCAGGAGCAAGTATATCTTGAGAAGATTACTAGGTGTAGATGGAAAAGTTGAGACTTTCAAAGCTAGACTTGTTAAAGGTTTGCATCATTGACCAGGTGTGGATCATGAGGAAACCTTTTTCTAAGGAGCTATGCTTAAGTCCATCCAGATCCTACTTACCACGGCTACATACCATGACTATGATATCTGGTGGTTGGGTGTCATGATTACTTTTCTAAATGATGTTTTTGGAGAGAACGTCTATAAGTACACAGCCAGAGGGCTTCGTAGACAGTGGGAGCAGCGGAAACGTATGCAAGATGCTATATAGGATAAAGCAGGCATCGCGGAGTTGGAACGTCTATTTTGATGTGTTAGTCAAAGAAGTTGACATCATCAAAATGGTAGATGAACCATGTATAAACAAAAAGGTTGTAGGGAGTATAGTGACGATCCTCGTAGAGTGCGTGGATGACATTCTCTTGATAGGGAAGGAGTTTCCTATGCTACGCTCGGTCAATCTCCGCTTATCACAATCATTCTCCAGATAGGATGAAAGTGATACCTCCTAAATCCTGGGTTTTGGATCTATGAGATAGATCTAATTGGATGTTAGGATTCTCACTAGTTGTAGTGAGATGGTATCAATTGATCCTGGGGAGAATCACTGGAAGTGTTCCAGGGTGATAAAGACGACTGAATATCAGTCACAGGCATTGTCTTTACCCTCAGTAAAGGGACGGTATGTTGGAAGAGTTCCAAGATAGATACCGTGGCATACTAGACGATAAAGGCTGGATACATCGCTACCAAAGATGCTACCAAAGAGGCTGTTTTGGTGTATATTGGTTCATGAGATGAACTATGTTCCTCCCATTGTGTGACAATGGAGTTGTGGCTTATGCCAAGGAACGTAGGTCCCATCAGTGATCCAGACATATTCTAAGGCAGTATCACCTGATCATGGAGATGGTTGATCTCCAGGGTGATCGAGGTTAGGAGAGTAGACTCAGAGGACAACACGGCGGATCCACTCACGTAGGCCTTTTCCCAGAGAGAGACTTTTATGGGATGGTTGAGTATGAGATACTACAACCACTGCTACAGATGGCCCTAGTGCAAGTGAGAGATTGTTAGTTATATGTATGCCCTAGAGGCCATTACTGTACATAGGATGTATATTGTAGTGGATGCTGGGACATATATAGGGAGGACTTTCTTGCTCAACATGATAGTATGCTATCTGGTTGATCTTTACCTTAACGTGTACACTGATTGTCTCTCTGTTACATGTTGGTAAAGCACTTAGGATTTGTACTTGACTACCTGGACTATGATGCGGATCATACTAGTGGGGACATGGTAGTCCATAAGTACATCCTTCAAAGTCCCTAGTCGTGGGTATATCGAGACGGGGCATCGATATACCAGAGTAGACTAGCGTATACCTTCTCGACCCATACAGATGGGCGATGGATGATCCCATATCCATTGGTGTTTGACATCGGAGATGATATACGGGTGCTCAGTGGAGACTGGGTACACTGGACGGACTCGCCGAGAACTCCCAGATGGTATTATACCTTACGTCAGATGGCAGTTCTCTGGTGACACTGGTACAGAGTAGTCTGTTGACCCGAGATCGTCATAGAGTCTTGTGTGGTTCCCACTGTGCTTTGATTTCCATCTTACCACGTCCAAGAGGGCGTGCAAAATGGTGGTTTTTGGGTACAGTCCCGAGTCACATGGAGGCAATGAGCGATAGGAGGGGATTCGTCTCTCCCGGTATAGGGAGTTGATGTTGCGCTGTGTTCGATTGGCTATAACCGGAAATCCCTGGCTAGGGTTGCTGAGATTTACTGGTAAGTGTTACCAGTAGTTTCTCAAATTGTTATAGACCTCATATCGACACGACTTATCAAGCTATTGGGGTCTGACGTTTACCACCCCTAGGCGAGATATGCGACATATCAGACGATCAGACCGGACTGTACGGTAAGTGTTACTGGTTGGATTCACAGGAGTGTGAGCGGGCTTGCTCGTCGATCTTCTGATTGCTCAATACCCGGGTGGCCGTTACGTTTAGCAGACCGCTTCTGGCTTGTGGGTGTTTGATATGATCATCATCTGCTGCCGACGTATTGACGAGTCTTTAGAGTCCTACACAGAGGTTTCCTGGCTCAAGCGAAACGAAATAGGAGCGCATATGAGATATGTGCGGGACCGAGAATAATACGTGTATGTGATACCGTATTCTATTCTCGTGATGAAAGTGTCGAATGGTTGTATGCGATATAACCTAGTTATCGAATCAAGGATTGATTCGATAAATCGATACATTGGATATTAGTCGGTTATATGCGATATGACCGGATCGTTAAATCAAGTGTTGATTTAATGATTTAATGCATAATTATATATTTGATATATTACTTTGCATTAACTAGTATTGGTTCACTTTAAATGGATTTTCTCACTTGGATTGTGCACATTGTATATGTGATATACTTTTGTACACAAGTTTGTATCATGTTTGATGATACATGCTCACTAGGGTTTGTGTAAAGATTAAACCATGGTTGTGGAATGGTTAGGGTTTTCCTTTTGTTTTCTTATTCATTTATTTATCTATTTATTCTTTTTGGAAAAATATTAAGCATAAAGAAAAATGGTGGCTTTCTTTGGAAGCATATTGAAGCTTCATGAAGCTTTGACTAAGTCACCATTTTGTCTCATGCTTAACCCTAACCATTCCCACTAACCATGATTTATTCTCTACACTTGATCATGGTTGAGACATGATAAGTATTCTTATTATTTTTATTTTAGAAAATAACTTATCATATTATTCTTTCTTCTTCTTCTTCATCTTCTTCAATGAAGAAAGCTTCACTTCATCAATGGTGATTGATGAAAAAGAGTGAGAAATCCAATTCTAAAGTGAACCCACTTCCTATTTCTTCATCCTCTACCTCTTGCCAAGTAGTAGAGTGTGTTTTCTTCACAAGTTTCATGACTTGGTGAAGTTGGAGCTTGATCTAGCGATGCCTCGACGTAGATCATCTTCGGCATTGTCGTCGATGACCTAGCCCGCTTTTTCTCCGATGAAGCCGACGCTAGAGCCCAAGATCCGATTTGTACAGCGAGGAGACATCATCGTGGAGCCATGGAGGTGGAGAACTGGATCTACAAAGGTTGTATTTCCGTTTACCATTTAGTTAAGTTGTTAACTAGTCATTGTTTCGCCTATATATCTAGTTAACGATCCGTATTAGGGTTTCTCGGCACCCCTAATTTTTGAAATTGGCATGGTTGATGCCTTGTGAGACCTCACTAGTGTGCCTAAGAACCCTACACTTAAATCCATTTATGGATTAAGGCAAGCATCGCGGAGTTGGAACATCTGCTTTGACGTCGTTATCAAAGAGTTTGATTTCGTCAAAAACCCAGATGAACCTTGTATCTACAAGAAGGTAGCAGAGAGTAAGGTTGTCTTCCTCGTATTGTATGTGGACGACATACTCTTGATAGGAAATGATATTCCTATGCTGCAATCGGTCAAGCTCTTCTTATCACAAAGATTCTCGATGATAGATCTTGGTGATGCCTCCTGCATATTGGGAATAAGGATCTATAGAGATAGATCCAAACGGATATTGGGATTGTCCCAATCCAGGTACATTGACACCATACTAAAGAGGTTTAGTATGGAAGAATCCAAGCGTGGGAACTTGCCCACGATCTCTGGAGTCACTCTCTCCAAAGAGATGTCTCCCAAGACTGATTTGGAGAGAGCTCGCATGCAAGGGATACCCTATGCTTCGGCTGTAGGCTCTATCATGTATGCGATGCTATGTACCAGACCCGATGTAGTATACTCACTAAGTATAGTGAGCAGGTATCAAGCTGATCCTGGAGAGAGTCACTGGACGGCTGTGAAGAGCATTCTCAAGTACTTACGAAGGACTAAAGAGATGCTCTTGGTGTATGGTAATGGAGAACTCCAAGTAGAGTCCTTTACCGATTCGAGCTTCCAGAGTGATAAGGACGACTCTAAGTCACAGTCGGGATTTGTCTTTACCCTTTACGGAGGGGCGGTTAGCTGGAAGAGTTCCAAGCAGGAAACCGTGGCAGACTCGACGATGGAGGCTGAATACATCGCTGCCAACGATGCTGCTAAAGAGGCTGTCTGGATCAAGAAGTTCATTACTGAACTTGGAGTGGTTCCATCCATTGAACATCCAATACCTTTGTATTGCGATAACAATGGAGCGGTGGCTTTGGCCAAGGAACCTAGGTCCCATCAGCGATCCAGGCATATTCTGAGGCGGTATCACCTGATCCGGGAGATAGTTGATCGCTGGGAGATCGAGGTCAGGAGGGTTGACACGAAGAACAACACGGCGGATCCACTCACGAAGGCCATTCCCCAGATACAGTTTGAGAGACTCTTCGGGATGCTCGGTATGCGATACTACAGCAGCTGGCCCTAGTGCAAGTGGGAGATTGTTAGTTGTATGTATGCCCTAGAGGCATGTATTGTACAGATGATGTATATTATATTGGATGCTTGGACATATATAGAGATGACTTTCTTGCTCGATATGATAGTATGCTATCTGGTTGCTCTTTATCTTAACATGTACACTTGTCTCTTTAAACTGTCTTATAGTTACATGTTGGTAAAGCCCTTAGGATGTGTACTTGACTAGCTGGACTATGATGCAGATCATACTAGTGGGGACATGGTAATCCATAGGTACATCCTTCAAGGTCCCTAGTCGAGGGTGTATCGAGATGGGGTATCGATATACCAGTGTAGACTAGCGTATACGCTTCTCGACCCATGAGATGGGCGATGGATGATCCCATATCCATTGGTGTTTGACATCAGAGATGGTGTACGGGTGCTCAGTAGAGACTGGGTACACTGGACGGACTCGCTGAGAACTCCCAGATGGTATTATACCTCACGTCAGATGGCAGTTCTCAGGTGACACTTGTATAGGTTAGTCTGTAGACCCGAGATCGTCATAGAGTCTTGTGTGATTCTCACTGTGCTTTGATCTCCACCTTACCACGTCCATGAGGGCGTGCAAAACGGTGGTCTTTGGGTACAGTCCCGAGTCACATGGAGGCAATGAGCGATAGGAGGGGTTTCGTCTCTCCTGTTATTGGGGGTTGATGTTGCGCTGTGCTCGATTGGCCGTAACAGGGAAGTTCCTGGCCAGGGCTGATCAGAGATTTGCTGGTAAGTGTTACCAGTAGTTTCTCGACCCGTTATGAGCCTCACATCGGCACGACTTATCGGTTATTGGGGTCTGACGTTTACCACCACTAGACTTGATATGCGACATATCAGACGAACAGACCGGACTGTACGGTAAGTGTTACTGGTTGGATTCACAGGAGTGTCAGCGGGCTAGCTCGTCGATCTTCTGATCGCTCAATACCCGGGTGGCCGTTATGTTTAGCAGACCGCTTGCGGCTTGTGGGTGCTTGATATGATCATCATCTGCTACCGGCGTATTGACGAGTCTTTAGAGTCCTACACAGAGGTTTCCTGGCTCAAGCGAAACGAAATAGGAGCGCATATGAGATGTGTGCGGGACCGAGAATAATGCGTGTATGTGATACCGTATTTCATTCTCGCGATTAATGTTTCGATTGGTTGTATGCGATATAACCTAGTTATCGAATCGAAGATCGATTCGATAAGTCGATACATTGGATACTAGTCGGTTATGTACGACATGACCGGATCATTGAATCAAGTGTTGATTTAATGATTTAATGTATAATTATATATTTGATATATTACTTTACATTAACTAGTATTGGTTCACTTTAAAGGGATTTTCTCACTTGAAAAGCACATTGTATATGTGATATATTTTGTGTGCACTTGATTGTATCATGTTTGATGTTGCATGCTAACTTGTGTTTTGTGTAAAGATTAAACCATGGTTGTGTAATGGTTAGGGTTTCCTTTTTATTACTTATTTATTTATTTATTGATTTTGGAAAGGATTATGAAGAAAAATGGTGGCTTTCTTTGTATTTAGTTGAAGCTTCATGAAGGTTTGACTTTGTTACCATTTTGTCTTCATCCTTAACCCTAACCATTCTAACTAACCATGATCTATTCTCTACACTTTACCATGGTTAGCATATGATAAGTATTGATTTTATTTTCATTTTAAAAGAGATACTTATCATATTCTTTCTTCTTCTTCATCATCTTCATCAAGAAAGAAAGCTTGATTCCATCAATGGCATCTTGAGTAAAAGTGTGAGAAATCCAATTCTAAAGTGAACCCACCTCCTATTTCTTCACCCTCTACCTCTTGCCAAGTAGTATAGGGTGTTTTCTTCACAAGTTTCACAACTTGGTGAAGTTGGAGCTTGATCTTGTGAAGCCTCGACGTAGATCATCTTCGGCATCGAAGCCGACGACTGTTCCGCTCATTTCTCCGATGAAGCCGATGCGAGAGTCCGGGATTCGAGATGGTCAGCGAGGGGACAACCACATGGAGCTAAGGAAGTGGATAACCGGATCTACAAAGGTTGTAGCATCTCACTTTTAGTTAAGATGTTAACTAGTTTTTTGTTTCGCCTAAAATTCTAGTTAACGATCCGTATTAGGGTTTCTCGGCACCGGAAAAATTTGAAATTGGCATGGTTGATGCCTTGTGAGACTTCATTAGAGTGCCTAGGAACCCTACAAGCAACCTCCCTCATCTCCGTGAGTAAGCCACTCGGCACTTCGGCATACCCGGTAGTTTGTGCACCCCCTCCATGGGTCTATCCTAGGAGCAAAAACAGTAAAAAGAAATTATACAATGACGGCTACAACCCCGACCCGGTTGTGCGGCCATACAAATAATTATTACATCAATTTACAAATTTACATGAATTGAAAGAAAAGAAAACTCTCGTCTCACAACCCCCGGCTATTCACCCGCGACAATCCAATGAATTCATATACACATTCCAATAACATTACAGATCACAGATTTGTATAACTCCCACTAATCGACATATAGCGATTAGCAGACGTTCAATACAAATATCACATCACAGAAAAACCCGTCAGCTTAAGTCTTTTAGAAGTTCGATCAAAAATACGGATTTTCAGGCCCCAAACACAAAATTTTCGTTCTGGAAAATCTGGGCAGAAAATACATATTCCAAAAATCCCAAAATACCCCTATGAACAAACTGCAAAAATAAAATCCCACGACCGAGTCAACTCGGCCGCAGAAACGCGGCGCGTTGATCGATTCAGTGGGTCGAATTTTTGCAGTTTCTTCTAAAAACCCTGAGTCGATTTTTGGTATATCTCAAATAATTTTTGCAGCACTTTGAAAATCGACAGAAAGTTTGAAATCCGGGTGTATTTCGCGACTTTTTCTCCGATCGTATTTCTAGTTACTATGCAAACATGTTAGGTAGTGTTTAACTAGGCTCTGATACCACTGTAAGTCCATGCTACCTCTCCCGGTACTTTCGGGTATGCGGAATTTGGTGAAAAACGATTTTCTAGAGGCGGTAACATGGACTCAAAATCGGATCTTTGTTAAACTATCTACCTAACAACCTAACTACGAGTTGTTAACTACTCGGTTAGGGGGTTATACCTTTCTTTCTTGAACTCCTTCTTCTTCATCTCTTGATGGTGTACGGATTGGCTTCACCCCGTCGTCTCCTTGCGCCGAAGATCGATCCACCCGAAAGCTTCTACCTTTGGCTTCTTCTTCGAACTTTGAAGAAACTAGTTCACTTGGTTTGCTAAACCTTGTGAACTAGAGTGATTAGAGGAGAGTGTGATGGGATTTTCTCTATGGTTCTTCCTTCTCAACACATGAGACAAGTGAACCATAGATAAGAGAGAGAGCAAGAGGAAGAGGGTGAGAGCAAGAGAATGGGAGAGCTCAAAACTAAGAGAGAGAAAGATCATGAAAGAATGAGCCTCTCTTTTCTCTTTCACCCTCTCATAATCCAAAAGCATCATGAGCCATAATGTTAATCAAGTATTATTATGTGATGGTTCATATCATGTCAAAGGCAATATCATTTCCATGCACTCATTTTGCAAACCACAACAAGCAAGCAAAAATCTTTGCATGAAAATGACAACCATTGTGATGATGATGGTCAACTAGTCCAACCTAGTCAACCGGTCAACAAAGTCAACAAGTCAACAAAGTCAACCCCTCAACAACCATGTCACTATAATACTTAATTAATATTATTGATAATTATATATATATATATCATATTCTCATTAGGGTTGAGCAAAAAGTCAATAGTCAACTGTCAACGGTCAACAACCCTAATGAGAATCCTCTGCCTCTGTCTCTCCGTCAACTGTGCATACACACCCCCATCCGCGTTCCGAGGAACACGAATACATACTGGATAAAACCAATCCTAAAACGTACACTAGGATCTGGCTTAAACCAAAGCCCGCTAGTGCTAACTGTCCGGACACTGTACGTGCACAAGTGCATGGATGTGACCGGACCCTGTCGCAAAACCATGCGACCTCTACTCTTTTGCCTAAAGGCGAATAGCTTTCTGTGTGGGACTCTAAAGACTCGACACTACGCTGGCAGTGGGTTTAACCACAGACCGCAAGTGGCACTAGCTGTGCGTAACGGTCCCCAGGTAGATGCCGACAAGAAGACTGACGAGGTGAAACCCATCTGAACTCCTACTGAGCCTGAATGTGACAATCTCCGTACAGTCCGGTCTGTTCGTCTGATACATCGCATGGCGGGCCTAGGGGCGGTAAACGTCAGTCCCCTAATAGCAGTATAAGTCGTGTCGGAGTGAAGCCCAAAACACCCTGAGATAACACTGGAAGCCTGCCAGTATATCTCGCTTGCCCTGGCCAGAGACTACTCGTGTAATGGCTCTCCTAGACACAGCGCGATGTCAACCCCCAATACCGGGAGAGACGAATCCTGTCTAACCGTCACTGCCTCCAAGTGCTTCGGGACTGCACCCAACTACTACCTGTTTGCACGACTCCTTTGAGCCGTGGTAGGGTAGTAACCAAAGTACAGTGGGAACACACTCGAGGCGAAGTGACAGCGTCAAGTCAGCGGACTAAGCTGTACTCATGTCACCTGGGAACTGATAACTGACGATAGGTATAATACCAACCGGTCAGTTCCCGACGAGTCCTGTCCAGTGTACTCGTAACCCAACGAGCACCCGCATACTATCTCCAGTACGACGTACTGATGGCTGTGGGACAGACCATCTCCCACTCTGGGATGAGAAGCGCATGCGCTAATCTACTCCGGAGTATCGATGCCCTGTCTCGATAGTCCTGCGACTAGGGACCTGCATAAGGATGTGCTTATAGATTACCCAGCCCCCACTAGTGTGACTGCCATCACAACGCTGGTAATCAAGCAAAGATCCTAAAGGCTCCACTAATGTGCATAGGTGATATACTAAAATAAACACATGTACACATTGAAGCAGAAACAAACCAAGTAGCATACTACTATTTTGAGCAAGATTGTCAATACAAGGTGAATATCCCAAGCTTCCATTAAGTAATATACATACTAGTATGATACAGCAATGGCCTCTAGGGCATATACACTAACAGGGATATCCAACAAACTTCCACAGAACTGAATTTGCCTCGAGCTTGTCCAGATTGTGCTTTTAGACATAGGCCGGACAACCCCAAATCTTAACATACTTAAGATATGGGCTCTTCCCATTCCATATCATATGTGAAGTGGTAGGCAACTGATTTGATTGGAACCCTATTCAATAGGTATGCAGCTTCTCAAGTGCATAACTCCCAAAAGGAAATAGGAAACTCAGTAGTACTCATCATAGAGCGCACCATATCACATAGGGTATGATTGTTCCGCCCCGATACACCGAGGTGCTGTGGTGTATTCGGAGGAGTAATGCTGAGAGAGAATCTCATTCTCCTTTACAATAGTCCAGGAATTTCGAGCTTAAGTATTCTCCTCCTTGATCTTATCAAAGGACATAATACTTATACCTGTTTTTGGTTCTCTACTTCTAACTTATATTCTGTGATTATCTCAAAAGTTTCGGACTTGTGTTTCAACAGGAACATATGTCTGAATCTTGAGAGATCATCAGTGAATGTAATGAAGTACAAAGAACCGGTCCTGGCATGTGTAGACAGGGGACCTTCATACATCAGCATGTATCAATCCCAAGAGTTCACTAACTCTTTCTCTGTTTCCAATAAACGGAGCTTTGGTCATCTTATCTCTGTGACATGACCGGCAAGTTTCACAAGATGTAAATTCAAACTAATTTAAAAAAGCATCTTATATGTAACTTCAGCTAGTCGGGTCGCATTGATATGACCTAGTCGACAATGCCTCAAGAAGGATTCGTTCATTTCTGAACTCTTCCTCTTGTGTGTGTTCTGTATACTAAGAACTGTAGTTTGATTTAGAACGTAAATGCTTTTAGATAACGTGCCTGAACCGATCAACTCTTGATATAGGAAATGTTCAAAACATTATCCATCAATACAAAATTATATCCTTCTTTACTAATAAAGAGACTGATAAGATGTTGTATATCAGGTTCGGTATCTAATAACATTCATTCAGAATCAATGTATTTTCTAATACAGGGTGATAACTACCAACAGACTTGGCTGCAACACTTGCACCGTTTCTATCTCATGAAACTTATCACCCGTTCTCAGTCCTCTACCTTTCTGTAGCTTATGTAATAGATTACATATGTAGGATCCTGATCCAGTATCAAATACCCAGGACGTACAGGATATTGAGAAACAGTTCTGTGTAATGAACACGCCCGAAGATGATGCATCAGCATGCACTTTCTTCGTTTGGGTGGCACAGGAATTCTGGTAATCCCCTATTTCCTGCTCTGTCTTATAACAATTATAAGTTGGAGCGGGAATAAAGTTCCCTAGCGCAGTATAACAATCGGGTTCGGTCAATACATCCGTATTATTATCTTGATTAAGGCGTGACATAGTCGCAACCAGGAGAGAGAGAGAAGAAAATACTCAGCATGCGCTTTTACAAGATTAGATTGGTTATCAATTTATCTAATCAGGATGTCTCCCACTGTTTTAGTCAAATCTTCCTTCAAACCCTAAAAGGAAAGACTAGCCGGGATTAATTACACTCTACAAGTTCGCCAATCTTTCAGCCAGGCCAGTGTCGGTATTTTGAGGGAGGTTCCCCGTGCTTTCGCACGGACCTAATTAAAATAAACCTCGTTTTCCCAGGGGCGTAACCCCATTGACACTTTTCTAGACACCTACTTAATCGGCTAATTGTAATGTGTAAAACTCTCCAAGGAGTAACTCTTACTCGCAGCGGGTATCGGGATCCAACTATCTCATAGAAGGTATGCAATCTCATTGCAAATTTCAACACTTGAAATTCCCATTAATATTTTACCCCTAGCGTCCTATGACCTTGACGGAGGTCAACAAACCATAGGCTGCTAGTCAAGTTCTACCCGTCATTTCCTGATTGAATTAAACCCACCCGCACGACCCTTGACGGAGGTCAACAAGGCCGCACGACTACCCTAAAACAATCTGCATCATATGCATAAACAGATAAATACTAGTTAGCTACCGCACACTACGCCTTGACGGAGGTCAAAAAACGTAGCACGAATACTAAGTAGGACTTATCTAAAATGACGGAGGGTTACGACAGGTTTTTAAGAAAACCCTTTGCATAATGAACTTGATATCGTTGTAGAATCGAGTGATTTTTAATGGAATGTTTTTGAGGTCTTTTCTAGTTTTGCTAAAGAGGTCACTCCCGGTGAAGAGATCATCGGCTCTTTCCTCATCAAATAAGGTGCAGGATATTTCACAAATATCACTATGCAAAGTAAAAACTATATAAGCAATCAAAAGACAAACCGTGTTTGTAGCATCTGCTAGTTTCGCTAAAGAGGTCACTCCCGGTGAAGGGATCTCGGCTCTTTCCTTATCGAATAAGGTGCTGGATGTTCTACAAGGAACACCGCTATGCAAAGCAAGAACTAGAGCTACCTGTTTTTGAGACAAGTTTCTACAACATCTTTAGGTTTCTTTTAGTTTCATTAATCTCATTAATGAAGTCCCATTTTATTATGCTTCACAAGCATCACATTTGAAACGAAATCTGCAATATAACATATATCTCATATATATAATATAAACATTCGTCTCAGGCAGTAATATGATCTCATCACAGAATATTGCAGCAGAAGATAACATATGAAATATTGGATATACTAGGAGGTCCGTGTTTTTAATACGAGCCTGTATAAAACACAGATTCCACGGTCGTGATGAATAGCCAAACCCACATCCCTAGACCCCTACGAGAGTGGCAAGCAACACTGCCAATTCTAGGGTTAGGAGACCCGGTCTCGACTCCTCGAGATGGTCTCCCACTGGACCCTAGAACCCGGTTACTTGTGCTCCCCGCCTTGGGTCTACCTAATGCGGAAAAGTAAATAATATACAATGGTGACATCATCCTCAGCCCGGAAGTGCCCCAATAAAAGAATATTACATAAAATTGAATTTTACATGAATTAAAATAAAAACCCTCATCTCACATAAAACCCCCGGCTATTCAGAACACGACGATCCAATATAACATATCACAGCAACACATGATATCTCATATCATCAACGTAAGAAAGTATGTGTATCCCGATTGTCGTTGATGTATAGCAACGAAGCCAGCGATACACCACATACTACGCTTACGGTCACAGAAAAGAAAGTGTAAAACTACAACAGTTGGAATCCGCAACCTCCTTAAACATCGCATGCTTAACCAAATGAATTCCTTAGACATCGCATGCCTAACAATTATAAACCCCGCATTTTAGTCTCTTTATCGAAAACTCTTTTCAATATCAAGTCGGCCAATTCAACAAGATTCCCGACATCCTGATCGAATGCTCGTCGCAAACTTTAGTAGACGGCCGCACCCCTGGATGCCGTCGACGAAGTGCACTAAGGTGGAACACCGCTGCCGCGAGCACCCGAACGGATGCTTTTGGCGACGGGGTTCTCCTACAGTCACTTGGTCGGGGCTATGGGGCGTGGCTGTCTATTAAGTTTACCCGGCGAGTATCCGCGTACACTACGTGATTGCAACGGACTTTTGATCACATCAAAATCCTGTGGCAACCGATCAAATGAGACTAAACTGCTAGATTTACAACATTCAAATTAGTTATCTCATAACTACTTGTGGATTCCAAATATTGTATCACATTCCAGATAAATAGACAATGTTAAAATTTCCGATCGAATAATTAAACACCGAAGTTTTCCCAAATAATTCTCAACACTTGAAATTAGTTTAAAAGCATCCATCACATGCCACAGTACCAATGGTCCAGCCGTAGAAGGGTCAAGCCAACGCCTCACATGTGGCAACGCCGTACTGTCCTAAACCCTAAGGTTTAGAGGCAGTTCAGACGGTCACATAATCGAGTTAAGGTTTGTGTTCTTCTAAAGGGTCCACCGCGTTACTTGCACGACCTAAAACGTTCTTAAATTACGGAAAAATCCAACACTTGGAAATTTTCCGGCAGGGGAAAAAGTGAGTTATTGATATCCGGTCGAACTTTTTAACACGTTCTAAAATTACCCGGAAAAAACTTAAACGAAGTTAAACTTTCCGATCGAATCAACGAGTTCCCAATACAACCCAGAAAACTCAACACTTGAGTAGAATTAAAAATTCCCAGAAGCATCAGGAAATACATACGGATTATACTGTGTAAAATACAAACCCAAATTTCATTGTTTGGCCGCGGAACCGCCGCGCAAGCAAGGCTACTGCCGCGGTTCCGCGGCGCAATAAAGGCATTTTGGGCACGTTTTTCACAGTAATCCATCAAATCACTTGCTGAATTTTCTGATCATTTTTAATATGAAAAATGTCAACTTTTGAAAAAAAATCCAGAAACTAGGGTTTTACGGGTATTCGGAGTTCGATCGGACTTTAAACTTCGCCTAAAGCTCTAGCTTGGCTTTGATATCACTGTAGGGTTACTAGGCACTCTAATAAGGTTCTACAAGGCATCAACCATGCCCGATTTAAGTTTTAGCCGTGCCGAACAACCCTAACCAAGATCTTTAAACTAGAGATTAGACGAAACAAAGCATGTTAAACACTTTAACATCTAAGAGTTTGGGATTACAACCTTTGTTGTCCGGTCCTTCACTTCATAAGCTCCGTGTTGAGGTCCCTTCGCTGCGATCATCGATTTCCCGGACTCTAGAGAGGTTCCACGAAGAGAAAGATGCATGCTTGCTTACGATCTTCGATAACAAAGATGATCTACCTTGAAGTTTCATTAACACAAGCTCTCACTTATAAATGAAGTGAACACCCTAATCTAAATGGCTAGGATAGATTAGGATGATGAAGTAGGATTTTAGCTCTTATTTGTTTTCTTAATCTCACTCAAAATCATCACTAAAGAAAAAGCTAGTAAGCTTTTCCATGAAAGAAGAAGGAAGAAGAAGAAGAAGCATTCTCTTTGTGATGAATAATGAATTGTGATGAGCTTAGAAATGCAACCATGGGTTAAGTATGATAACTTAACCCATGTAGAGAATGAACCATGGTTAAGGGTTGGGTTGGGTTAACAAATATCATCCAAAAGATCTTTAGAAAATATCTTTGCAAAAACAAAAACAAAAGCTTCTAGAAACTTCTAGAAAAATTAACCCAAATCAAACCTTAATCATGTTTAATCTCTACTAATCATGTTGCATTAATAACCCTAACATGTTACAATATTATATATCACATATATAATATTTATTGTAACAAAATAAAATAATACAATTAACATATATCGCATATATATCAATATATTACCCGAGTGAGAAAAAGAATCTTTTAGTGAGCTTATATTAGTTGATGTAATTTAATATATCAAATATATAATTATATATTAAATTATCGAATCAACACTTGATCCGACAATCCGGCTATTTCATAAATAACCGACTAATATAATCTGTATCGGTTCATCGAATCAACACTTGATCCGATGACCCGGCTATATCACATATACCCGGCCGATATCTCATATCGTGAGAATCTAATATGGTATCACATACACGTATTGTTCTCGGTCCCGCACATATCATATATGTGCTCCTACTCCATTTTGCCTGAGCCAAGATACCTCTGTATAGGACTCTAAAGAATCGTCAATACGCCGGCAGTAGGTGATGATCATATCAAACACCCACAAGCTGTAAGCGGTCAGCTAAACGTAACAGCCACCCAGGTATTGAGCGATCAGAAGATCAACAAGCAAGCCTATACATTCTCCTGCGAATCCAATCAGTAACACTCCCGTACAGTCCGTTCTCTCCGTCTGATATGTCGCATATCTCGCCTAGGGGTAGTAAACGTCAGACCCCAGTACCTTGATAAGTCGTGTCGATATGAAGTCTATAATAGTTCAAGAAACTACTGATAACACTTACCAGTAAATCTCAACAACCCTGGCCAGGGATTTCCAGTTATAGTCAATCCAACACAGCACAACATCAACTCCCTATACCAGGAGAGACGAATCCCCTCCTATCGCTCATTGCCTCCATGTGATTCGGGACTATACCCAAAAGCCACTTTTTTGCACGCCCTCTTGGACGTGGTATGATGGAAATCAAAGCACAGTGGGAATCACACAAGACTCTATGACGATCTCGGGTCTACAGACTAACCTGTACCAGTGTCACCGGAGAACTGCCATCTGACGTGAGGTATAACGCCATCTTGGAGTTCTCGGCGAGTCCGTCCAGTGTACCCAGTCTCTATTGAGCACCCGTACACCATCCTTGATGTCAAACACCGATGGATATGGGATCATCCATCGCCCAGCATATGGGTCAAGATGCGTATACGCTAGTCTACTCTGGTGTATCGATGCCCTGTCTCGATACACCCTCGACTAGGAACAGTTATAGGATGTACTCGTCAACTACCGTAGCCCCACTAGTATGATCTCATCATAGTCCCAGTAGTCGAGTACATATCCTAAGGGCTTTATCAACATGTAACATAGAGACAATCAGAGCACATGTTAAGATAAAGTACAACCAGATAGCATACTATCATGTCGAGCAAGAAAGTCCTTCCTATATATGTCCAAGCATCCACTACAATATACATCGTATGTACAGTAATGGTCTCTAGGGCATACATATAACTAACAGTTGTGTTGTGGTGTATACGAAGGAGTAAGCTGAAAGAGAATCCTATTCTCCGTTTAGAAAATCCAGGAACTCCATACCCAAGTATTCGCCTCCTCGATCATATCGAAGGGCTTTAATACTTCAACCCATCTTGTTCTCAACTTCAAGCTCATAATCCTTGAATTTCTCAAGAGTTTCAGACTCGTGTTTCAACAGGAACACATGTCCGAATCTCGAGAGATGATCAGTGAATATAATGAAGTACGAAGAACCAATCTTGGCATTTGTAGACATAGGACCGTATACATCATCATGTATCTGTCCCAAGAGTTCGGTAACTCTTTCTCTGTTTCCTGTAAACGGAGTATTGGTCATTTTACCTTTTGAGACAAGACTGGCAAGTATCATAAGATGAAAATTCGAACAGATTCTAATATTCATCCTTATGTAACTTAGCTGGTCGTGTCACATAGATATGACCTAGTCTACAATACCACAAAAAGGATTCATTCATTTCTGAACTTCTCTTCTTGTGTGTGTTCTAGATACTTTGAACTGTAGTTTGATTTAGAACGTATATACTATTATATAACGTGCCTGATCCAATCAACTCTTGATTCAGGAAAATGTTCACAACATTATCCTCTAATACATAATTATATCCTTCTTTAACTCATTATAGAAACCGATGTAATGTTGTATATCAGGTTCGGTATGTAATAACATTCGTTCAGAATCAATGTACTAATACAAGGTGATATTTGCCAATTGGTTTGGCTGCAACACTTGCACTATTCTCTAACACTTAGAGAAATATCACCCACTCCCAGTTCTCTACCTATCTGTAGCCCATGTAACATATTACATATGCGGGATCCTAATCCGGTATCACATACCCAGGACGTAGATGATACTGAGAAACAATTCTCGGTAATGAACACAGCTGAAGAAAATGCATCAACATGCACTTTCTTCGATTGGGTGGCATGGGAATCCGGATATTCCCATATTTCCTGCTCGGACTTATAACAATTATAAGTGTGAGCGGAACCAACGTTCCCTAACTCAGTATAATAAGAAGGTTCAGTTAATGCATCCATATTATTATCTTGATTAAGGCGTGACATGGTCGCTGCCAGGAGTGAGAGAGAAAAAAACACTCTGCGTGCACTCTTGCAAGATCAGATTGGTTATTATTTTATCTAATCAGGATGGCTCCTACTGCTTTTTATCAAATCTTCCTTCAAACCCTAAAATGTAAGACTAGCCGGGATTAATTACACCTTACAAGTTTGCCAATCTTTCGGCCAGGCCAGTGTCGGTACTTTAAGGGATGTTCCCCGTGCTTTCGCATGGACCTAATTAAAATAAACCTCGTTTTTTCAGGGGCGTAACCCTGTTAACACCTTTCTAGATACCTATTTGATCGGCTAATTGTAATGTATAGAACTCTCCCAGGAGTAACTCTTACTCGCAGTGGGTATCGGGATCCAACTATCTCATAGATGGTATGCAATCTCATTGCAAATTTCAAAAATTGAAATTCCCAATAATATTCTGCCCCTAGCGTCCTATGACCTTGACGTAGGCCAACAAACCATAGTCCGCTAGTCAAGTTCAACCCGTACATTTCATGATTGAATTAAACCCACCCGCACGACCCTTGACTCAGGCCAACAAAATCGCACAACTACCCTAATCCAATCGCATCGTATGCAGCAGATAAGCACTAGAAGCTACCGCACACTACGCCTTGACGCAGGCCAAAAAACAAGCACGAATACTGAGTAGTACTTATCTGAAATGACGGAGGGCTACGACAGGTTTTTAAGAAAACCCTTTACGTAATGAACTTGATCTCGTTTTTAGAATCGAGTGATTTTGAAAAGGAGTGTTTTTTAGGCTTTTACTAGTTTTGCTAAAGAGGTCACTCCCGGTGAAGGGATCTCGGCTCTTTCCTCATCGAATGAGGTTCAGGATATTTCACAAATACCACTATGCATAGTAAAAACTATAGAAGCAATTAAAAGACAAACCTAGTGGGTTATAGCATCTGCTAGTTTCGCTAAAGAGGTCACTCCCGGTGAAGGGATCTCGGCTCTTTCCTTATCGAATAAGGTATTGGATATTCTATAAGGAATACTGCAATGCAAAGCAAGAACTAGAGCTACCAGTTTTCGAGACAAGTTTCTACAACATCTTCAGGGTTTTTTTCTCTCATTAATGAAGTCCCATCAAATTATGCTTCCTAAGCATCACAGAAGAAACGAAAGCATCAATATTTATTATATATCATATATATAAAATATAAGCATTCGTCTCAGAATATCAAGTGATCACATCACAGAATATCAGCAGCAGAAGAACATATGAAATATTGGATATACTAGGAATTCCGTGTTTTAAATTAAGCCAGTATAAAACACGGATTCCACGGTTGCGATGAATAGCCAAACCCACATCCCTAGACCCCTACGAGAGCGGCAAGCAACCCTACCAATTCTAGAGTTAGGAGACCCGGTCTCAACTCCTCGAGATGGTCTACCACTGGACCCTAGAACCCGGTTACTTATGCTCTCCTCCTTAGGTCTATCCTAATGCAGAAAAGTAAATAATATACATCAATGGTGACATCATCCTCAACCCGGAAGTGCCCCAATAAAAGAATATTACATACAAGATTTTACATGAATGAAAATGAAAACCTCTCATCACATATAAAAAAAACCCGGCTATTCAGAACACGACGATCCAATATAACATATCACAGCAACACATAACATCACATGTCATCAATGTAAGTAAATATACGTATCCCAATTGGCGTTGACGTATAGCAACGAAACCGGAGATACACTACATATTACACTTACGGTCGCAGAAAAGAAAGTGAAAAACTGCAACAATTAGAATCCACAGCCACCTTAGATATCATAAACCCAATGTATCACAAACTTTGGATTTCATGCCTAACGTAATGAATTCCTTAGACATCACATGCCTAACAATTATAAACCCCACATTTTATTCTCGATATTGAAAACACTTTCCAATAACCTTTCTGGTAATTCAACAAGATTCCTGATAACCTGATCGAATGCTCGTCGAAAACTTTAGTAGACGGCCGCACCCCCGATGCCGTTGACGAAGTGCACTAAGGCGGAACACCGCGGCCGCGAGCACCCGAACGGATGCTTTTGGCGACGGGGTTCTCCTACAGTCACTTGGTCGGGGCTATAGGGCGTGGCTATCTAGTAAGGTTATCAGGCGAGTATCCACGTACGCTACGTGATTGCGACGGACTTTTGATCTGCATCAGAATTCCGTGGCAACCGATCAAATGAGACTAAATTGCTATATTTATAAAATTCAAACTAATTATCACATAACTAATTTTGTGGATTCCAAATATTGTATCACAATCACAGATAGCTAGACGATATTAAACTTTTCGATCGAATAAACAAACACCCAAAACTTCCCAACAAGCTCAACACTTGAGCGGAGTTCAAAAAGCACCCAGAAACTGCCACAGCTCCTATGAACCATCCGTAGAAGGGCCTCCCCATGCCTCACTCATGTCGCCACGGAAATGCGGTAAACCCTAGGGTATGACTGTGGTTCCGCGATTGAAAAAGTCGAGTTTAGGTATCGTTCTTCTAGAGGGTCCACAGAATCGCTTGCAAGATTTTCTGAAGTTTTTAAACTCGGAAAAAATCCAACTCTTGGAAAATTTCCAGCAGGGAAAAATTGGGTTATTGATATCCATTCAAACTTTTTAACCTTGTCTAAATAACCCGAATAGATGTTAGAATTACGATTACGAAACACTCCGAATTGCCTTTGCAGAAAGTTAACATCACATGCAAATTTAGCAAAAACTAGCAACACCTGAAACACCGAAACCCGGAGACTAGAACACACTACAAAATTGAACCCAAAACTCCCCAAATGGGCCGAGCTCACCGGTTTTTCATGATGTATGGCCGGCCAAAATCCGGTGACAGGAGTTCAATTTTGTATTGTGTTCATGTTGCATCTCATACAACATTCTGCAGTTGCTAAAAAAATTTTTAGAGGCCAATTAAAATTCGACAGAAACTAGGAATGTGTATCGGGTATTTCGGAGTTCTTTCGGTTTCATAATCCTACAAATATCATTTAAATCTCTAGCATGGCTCTGATACCACTGTAGGGTTACTTAGCGCGGCAGCAAAGTTTCGGGAGGTATCGTCCATGCCGTTTTTTTAATTTTTGTCGTTCTAAAGAACCCTAACCCTAGAATCTTAACTAGAGTTTTAAACAATACAACATGCAAACAACTTTGCAAACAAGTGAATAAGGAATACAACCTTTGTAGACCGGTCCTTTACTTCTAAAGCTCCGTGTAGTAGTCCCTTCGCTCCAAGTAGTGAACACCCGAACTCTAGTAAGGTTTCACATGAAGAAATGAACATACTTGCTCAAAGTCTTCGAGGCCGAAGATAATCTACGTCGAGGAGACTCAAGCTCATGCTACCTCTTCACTAATTGTAGATTAGTGAAGCAAACACCCTAAACTAAATGGCTAATAGTAGAGAATGATGAAGTAGGAAATGGGCTCACTTTAGATTTAATTTTCTCACAATATTTTCTCACTTAGAAAAAAGATAGCAAGCTTTTTCTCAAGAAGAAGAAGATGAAGAATGAAGATGAGAGAATGAACTCATAAGGTGAGAATAGCAACCATGGATGAGTTGTATCATACACTAACTCATGTAGAGAATAAACCATGAGTTAACAATAATGGTTGGGTTAATAAATATCTTCAAGTAAAACAAAATGAATGGACTTGGTCAATGGTTCCACAAGCTTCAACCATGTCACAATTTCCAATTATTTTGATTTACTTTAAATAAATAAAACCCTCACATTATTATAAGCATGGTGTAAATCTCATACACCCATGTTGCATGTGGCATCAAGCATGACACAATAGTTGTACATTAATATATATCACACACACACACATATATATATATATATGCACACAAGTGAGAAAAAGAAATGTTTAAATGAGATAATATTGGTTAATGTAAATTAATATATCACATATATAATTATACATTAAATTATCAAATCAACACTTGATTTAATAATCCGGCTATATCACATACAACCAACTAATATCAAATGTAACAACTTATCGAATCAACACTTGATCCGATAACCCGGCTATATCATATATAACCGACCGATATCATATATCGCGAGAATAGAATGTGGTATCACATACGCGCATTAATCTCGGTCCCGCACATATCACATATATGCTCCTACTTCGTTTCGCATGAACGGAAACCTCTGTGTAGGACTCTAAAGACTCGTCAGTACGCCGGCAGTAGGTGATGATCATATCAATCACCCATAAGACGCAAGCGGTCTGCTAAACGTAACGGTCACCCGGGTATTGAGTGATTAGAAGATCAACAAGCAAGACCGCTCATACTCCTGCGAATCCAATCAGTAACACTACTGTATAGTCCGGTCTCTTCGTCAGATATGTCGTATATCGTAGCCTGGGGGTGGTATAACGTCAGACCCTAATAACCTGATAAGTCATGCCAATGCAAGGTCCATAATAGTTCGAGAAACTACTGATAACACTTACCAGTAGATCTCTGCAACCCTGGCCAGGGATTTCCTGTTATGGCTAATCGAGCATAGCGCAACATCAACTCCCAATACCGGGAGAGACGAATCCCCTCCTATCGCTCATTGCCTCCATGTGACTCGAAACTGTACCCAAAAACCACCTTTTTGCACGATCTCTTGACCGTGGTATGGTGGAAATCAAAGCACGGTGGGAATCACACAAGACTCTATGACGATCTCGGGTCGACAAACTAACATGTTCTAGTGTCACCAGAGAATTGCTATCTGACGATATGTATAATACCATCTAGGAGTTCTCGGGGAGTCCGTTCAGTGTACCCAGTCTCCACTGAGCACCCGTATACCATCTTTAATGTCAAACACCAATGGATGTGGGATCATCCATCGCCCATCATATGGGTCAAGATGCGAATATGCTAGTCAACTTTGAAGTATTGATGCCATGTCTCGATACTCCTACGACTAGGAACAATTATAGGGTGTACTTGTTGGAGATAGTGCCCTCAGAGTCAACTATTGGATCACAGGCACGTGATTGCAATGATTGAGGGAGGACCTATCCCGGTAGGACAGTCTTACTCGAGATGATAGTGTGCTATCTGGTTTATCTTTATCATCGTGTACTGCTTTAGGTGACCTGACATGTCGCTATTACACGTTGATAGAGCCCCTAGGATTCTTGCTTGACCACCAGCAGTATGAGGGCGATCATATAAGTGGGAGCTGGGGTCTGTAAGCACATCCTTAAAAGGTCCCTAGTCGTGGGAGTTTCGAGACAGGGCATCGATACTCCAGAGTAGACTAGTGTATACAGTCAAGACCCCAACGAGGGGCGGTGGCCGGTCTCACAAGCCACTGGTGTCAGTTGGTTCACCTAAGATGTATACAGGTGCTCATTGGATTATGAGTACACCGGACAGGACTCGCCGGGAACATGCTAGTTGGTCTTAGACCTGACGTCAAATAGCAGTTCCCTGATGACATGTGTACAGGTTAGTTCATCGACCTGAGGATCGTCATTTGTCTTGTGTGAGTTCCCACTGTACTTTGATTACTACCCTACCATGCTCAAAGGAGACGTGCAAACAGGTTTTAGTTGGGTACAGTCCCGAGCCACATGGAGGCAGTGAACGGATCTTCGGGAGTTCATCTCTCCCGGTATTAGGGGTGAGGTCGCGCTGTGTCTAGGAGAGCCAGAACATGAAAAGTCCTTGGCCAAGGCAGGAGATTTACTGGTAGGTATTCCAGTAGTATCTCAGGGTGTTTTGGGCTGATCTCTGACACGACTTGTACCGCTTTTGGGGGTCTGACTTTTACCAACCCCCTAGGCCCGCCATGCGATGCTCATAGACGAACGGACCGGACTGTACGGATATTGTCACTGTCAGGCTCAGTAGGGTGTCAGGATGAGTTCGCTCATCGACGTCCCTTTTGGTCAATACCTGGCAGCCCGTCACGTATTGGCTTATACCTCTGACGTGCTAGTGGTTAAATCCACAACCAAGGTGTTGACGAGTCTTTAGAGTCCCCCACATTCAGTTGCTCAAGTTTTCGGGCAAAACGCTGTAGAGGCCATATGGAGATATGGCAGGGTTCGATCAGATACGTGCGGTATTGCACGGATCGTGATCGGACGGTTTTTACTAGCCGGCTTTGGCTTAAGCCGGATCCTAGTATTAGATAGTGTAGATTTTGTCTCTTTGCATTTGTGTTCAGTGCGAATATAAATGCGGGCATGTATTTGCAGTAGCAGGGTTTTCCTGTAATTTATTACGGGATCAGGTTTCTGAAGTTGCCAGTTTGCATTCCGTTCCGGCCTGTTTTCCTTTGTTCTTTCGCGGCCGGACTTTTCGTTGGAGGGGGTTATTTGCAGTTTGCAAATAACTTATTTGTGGAGGGGGTCCTTTATAAAATGGTAGCATCATGATGAGATTCTTTTTCCATCCATTCTTTGCTTTATTTGTGATTAGAAATGAGATGAAAGTTGATATGACTTTGTTATCATTTCTTTTTGGATATGGTCACCCATTGCTTTTACTACCATCACCTCCCTTCATGGTTTTGGAATTTTTGATTTCCCTCCACCATTCTCTTGAGGGGCCGGCCGCATTAGAGGGAGAGAATGAGAGAGTTTCTTTTTTTTTGGTGTGGCATTTGATCTTCATCTCATTCTATGGTTGCAAAAGGAGATTAGCTCCAAAGCTCATTCTTTTTCTCATTCTCTTCTCAATTCCTCCATGGCAACTAAACCCCTAGAGACAAGTTTCATACACTATTCTACAGCAAATCTTGGACGCATCGACTAGCCAACTTCGCGCCCGAGTTGCCTCGGTCAAGAGGTGGGAGCCCGTAAAAGTATTTGGCTACGTGGTGCCCTTTCCGACGAGGAGGTGACGGATAGAGATTCCGCGGGAGATCGGAGTGGAGACGAAGACCGAAGGACACGGATCACTTGGTATAGCTTCTCTACTCTTTTCTAGTTTGCTAGTTGCTAGGTTAATGGCCCGATCCGGGTGAAAAGTGCGCAGTGGTGCCGGTTTGCTAGTTTGCAAAGTATTTGTTTCCGCGTTTCCGGCGTCGGATCGACGGCCGGGATGCCCCCGCGGACTTACATTGGTATCAGAGCCACGCCATTAACCTTGCCTAGCTTGCTCTAGTATGTTTAGAACTCGATCGAACAAAAATCCCAAAAAACCGTATTTTCCAATGCATAGTGTTTCTGTCGAATTTTTTTTGGCTCCAAAAATTTTTCAGGTTATCTCAGAATACTGTGCATGGATATAGAAAACAATCTGTGAAAATTTGGTCGCGCGATCTCTCTATACCGCCGCGGAACCGCGGCCAAACCCATGCTTGGGCCGCGGTTCCGCCGCGCTTTTGATTGATCACTTGATCAAAATTTTGCAGATAGCTTATGAGTTAAAAATAGGGGTTTTGGGATATTCTTTTTGGGCCCAGATTTTCTGTGAGTGCTACAGTACTGCTTGGGGCCCACTTCGATAAATTTGTTCGATCGGATATTTTAAACTTGCTAGTTCACAGTATTTACATTATATCTGCGACCGTGAATGTCACTCGATCGGTAAATCCTGTCTGACTGCTATAGCCCGGTTAGACGGATTTGCGAACGTGACATTCACGTTGATGTTCTGTGTTGTGCTATGATGTTGCGGATCGGTCGTGGGGGATAGCCTGGATGCAATGGTAGTACAGTTTTTGTTGTATTATGTACATTTGATATTGCGGGGCGAGCGTCCGACATGTGGACTGCCGTCACTGCCTGTTTGTATTATTCTTTTGGGGCACGACCAGGTTGCGGTCGATGTTCCCGTTGTATGTATATTTTACTTTCTGTAGTAGGATTACCCCGCGGAGGGGTGCACGGATAGCCGGGTTCTAGAGGGCAACGGGCCCGCATCTCATGACATTGAGACGGAGGGGGCTTCACTCTAGAACTGGCGGGCTATTCGCCGCACTCGTAGGGGGTACAGGTTGACCCAGGAGGGGTGCCCAAGTTACCGGATTCTGTGAAGTGCTGGGTGGTCCATTCACGTTGCTGAAGGGGGCTGGCTCGCTTCAGGTTTTGGCTGGTAACTTGTCGCGCCCATAGGGGTCTAGGATTTCATTGCACAGGCTATCCACACGACCAGGGGAACGTCGGGTTTCAGTAGCGGCTCTGTGAAACCCGGGGATCCCAGATATCTGTATTATTCTGTGATGCTGTATATTTCTGTGATGTTGCATTTTATCACGCCTTGAGCGAAAATTATATATTATATATATACTAGTAGATGTTGTATATGTTTTGCATCCGCGCTAGTCCAGTCCACGCTCTGCCGTTAGTTAGCTAACATAACGGGTGATGACGGGACCCAGTGGCGAATGCGGATGGCATATACGTACGTCATTATTTTCGTTCTTTATTGGTGTGATCAATTGATGGGACTGCGTTGATTCGGATCAATGCAAGATAAACAAACCTATTCTGATGTTGTTGGAACACTTTTCAAAAGCTGTTATTGCAAGGGCATTCTCTTTTGTTTTGCATAGTGGTATTCAGTTGGAATATCCTGCTCCTCGGTCGACGAGGCAAGGGCCGAGATCCCTTCACCGGGAGTGACCCCTTGGACAAAAGTGTGCATCAGGGCAATAACTTCACTATAGCCGATTAATTTTGCTTTGCATCGTGGTATTCAGTTGGAATATCCTGCACCTCATTCTACGGGAAAAGAGCCGAGATCCCTTCACCGGGAGTGACCTCTTTAGCAAAGGTTTTCGTCACTATATTTTTATAAAGCTATCCGTTCCTTCAACGATATCAAGTTCATTACGTTTAAGGTTTTCGCCAGAAACCATTCGTAGCCCTCCATCATTTCAGTTAAATATTCGGTAGTATTCAAGCTATGTATTTTGACCTCACGCCAAGGCATAGTGTTTGGTAGCTGCCGGGTATTTATCTGTTGCATAGATAGATGCGTTGGTTTGGGACAGTCGTACTACTATTTTGGCCTACGTCAAGGGTATGTACGGGTGGGTTCAAATTAACCTGGACAATGATGGGTAGAACTTGACATGTGACTTATGATATTTTGACCTCACGCCAAGGTCATAAGAGCATGGGGCAAAAATCCACATCGGGAGTTTCAAAAGAACTGAAACTTGCCAGATATGCGCATACCTTCTGGAGTGTGATAGCGTGAGCGGATTCCGTCACGTTATCATGCGATGATAGTTGGATCTCGATTCCCACTGATGAGTTGGTTTACTCCTCGGGTGATCCCGGCTAATTCTTCTTTTAGGTTTGGGGAAGAATTTGACGTTACAGTGGGAGGTTTCCAGATTAGATAAAGTGATAACCATTCTGATCTAGGTTAGAGTGCACGCTGAGTGTTTCTTTTCTCTCTCTCTTTGGCAGCGACTATTGACCCGGCCCTAGACTATGACTCAGTGACCAAGTTGACCGAACCTTCTTAACACTGGCTTTTGGATTGTCAGAGTTGCAAATCTCATTGCCACTCCTACTTTTACCCTTTTCTCCAGGACACCCCATATTACTACGAACGTCCACTTCCATTGGACAAAACCATCGTATGGTTATATATGAACTCGAAGGAATTCGAGGATGGTTTCTGGTTCTGGAGAAAACGAATAGGACTATTCAGTTGTCTTTTCCTTTTACCTTCTCTCTCAGATTGCGAGTACTCCTTGGCTTAGGAGATAGTACACCTATTACGCAAATTGGATAGTCTTCTTCCAAACCTTAGGCTGGTGGCCGGTAGGGAATGAAGAAAACCAATTAGCTTAACGGTGGTGTACAGAAGGTATTAAGTTAAGACAAAGCAAGGGATTAGTAAGAGGGCAAAGTAAATTGCGACTGCTATTCACAACTGAACCAAGTATTTCTTCGCCAATCCTAAATCACCTTTGTATTTCTCCAGGACACTCCGTATCACTACGAAGATCCTAAGTTTATTGGATAATCCATCGTATGGTTATATACGAACTCGAAAGGAACTTGTTCCAGTTCGGGGATGGATCCTGGTTCAGGAGAAATAGGAAAAAAGTTCATTCAGGTTGTCTTTTATCTTCACCTTCTCTCGCATTGCGAGTGCTCCTAGGATTAGGACAGCACACCCATTATGCTTATTGGATAGTCTTCTTCCAAACCATAGGCTGGTGCCGAACGGTAGAGAAGGAAGAAAACCATTTGGCCTAAAGGGGTGTACAGAAGGTAATGACTAAAGACATATAAAGGGATTTGGAGAGGTGGCAAAGAGATATACGGTTACAGTTGTGAATCTGGATAATGGAAGAGGCATTACTAGGAATACCAGGAGACCCCATCGAAACATTTCAATATTTCAGTTTCACTGTGTACTGTTAAAAGAAAACTGATTTCCCAATTAGACACTTGCTCCAGGGTATGTATTTACCAGGTTTGATTCTCACATCTGTATGGTTTTACAGATGATGAGTGGGAGTAGGTTAGTGGGAATTAGGTGATCATCCTCATTATATCGGGATTCGTTGTAATCGGTGATATTTGAGGAAATCACCTGGGCTGTTTGCCGGTCGGCAAATATTTGGTTTTGAATATCCACTGTCATGCACCAATTTCAAATTGATATATCTGTACGTCTATTTTTATAGAGTGAGATATACCTTTTTGAAATTATGTCTATGACATTTACCTATACCAGTGGATGGTTAGGTAAGGAGCATTGAACAGCGGTGTAATTCTTCTTAACCAAAAGTACAGTTTTCAACCTACGACACACAGTGAATGAGTTATCAGACTCAAGGGACTTATACAGAGTATTGTATGTTGTCCAGGGTCCATCAGGACAGAGGGGTTGGTCCTCGAACTATATTCGGTTTACGTATGACTTCTCTAGTTTTTAGACAAGTGTTTCGTGGAAACACAGGGTCCGAATTTTGAGAAGTTATAGGTATTTGAATAGAGTAGAGAACCATGTGTAGCAAGTATCGGGATTCTTCAAAGTGATCGAAGATGTAGATACTTGTGTGTGGTATTCAGTTGATAGTAATGATTAAGAGAACTTGCTTCTCTTTAAGGTTACTCATAATTGGAAGTATTCCTAAGTTGAGTAATGCTGATAGGCCTCCTTCCATTTAGTTGACATGCGCTGGAGACAGTTGCATGATTTGAATCTGGTTCAATTAAATCAGTGCCTCTGGTTCTATATTGGATATAGAACAGTTCATATCTTAACGTTATTAAGGTACGGGGAGTTGTCTGGCTTATGATTAAAACCAGACACTGGACAACTCAAGGCACGTTTCTGTAATGGCTGTTTGTGGGTTGACCCAGGCTATGACGAGGGTTGACTTTCTACCATCTGGAAGATCAATAGTGATATTGTTCTAGACTCGCCACAGTTTTAATAAAAATGGATTTTTTTTCAGAAAACAGAAGTGGGAGTATGGTAGAACTGGAAGTGATTCCAGAACCGCAAACAATTACTGAAGATTTGATAAGGAACCTAAAGATTCAATCTGGTTTGACATTCCATTGGCCACTCCGCAGATAAGGTGGGTAACTTCAGGCACCCGAGAGGTACTCCGGTAGCCTCAAGGACGGTGACAGGGAAGTTCTTGTTTACCCATACTTGCCATTGCTGTTGTTCCAGACTGTGAGACCCGGCAGGAGGATGAGTATAACGTCGTTCTAAACTGGCGTTAGAAGTGTATGTGTATATGACTCTGCCAGAGGGTTGTCGTAGTCAGTGGGAGCAGCGGAAGCATTGGTGGACAAGTAGCTTATGTCTATTTATAGACTAAAGCAGATATAGCGGAAATAGATCATCTATTTCTGACGTGACAGTCATAGGTTTGACTTCATCAGAATAGGGGATGGATCTGCTGAGAAGGTAGTAGGGTGTGATGTCATGGTATTTGGATGACATACACAGAATAGGAAAAGAAACTCCTATACTTCGATCGGTTATACTTTGGTCGTCACACGGTGGTTTCTCCACACAGGACTTGGATATTATATCAAACATACTGGTTACTAGATCTATGGTTTTAGATCTAGATTTGGGTGGTTTCCCAATCAGGGTACTTAGACAGCATTCTAAGAGTATTTAGAATGGACGACTCCTGGCGCGGTAGTGTACCTGCAGGTGATGGAGCCACCCTCTCTAAAGGTGTCTTACAGACTAAAGGGGAAAGGGATGTGCATGATTGGCAGATCACTTGCTCAGGCAATTGAGTCAATCATGAGATGTCAAGTACCACACCAGATGTTGTTCTTGCACTAGATGCAATAAGTTGACATTGATCCAATCCGGGAGAAACAGTCGGAAGCAGTTTTAGAACATAAGTGGATGCTCTAGAGATATGATAACGACAGCCTCATGCGGGAGACAGTTATCATTCCAGGCTTCCAAGGTGACATGGACGACAAGGAGGTTGTCAGAGTTATAGTTTTCCTTCTGATGAGGGGCAGTATTTTGGACAGGTGGTCCAAGGCAATATTGAGGGAGGCATGGCGCAGGATACTGATTAAGTTCAGTTGATGATACAGTCTAAGAAGTTTGGATTTGGAGTTCATTTATGAGCTAGGTCCCATCAGACATCCAGACACATTCTAAGACAGGTATTGCTCATTTCGGGAGATGGCATTCTCCACGAACTTGAGATATAGAGAGACATAGAAAGGAACATCAAAGCGGATCCACTCACTAAGGCTATTCCTCGAACGCAATAGTTTCGCAAATGAGTTTTGTGAGACTGACAAGTAGAGGAGTTGGGTGTTCGGTATCACACGGGCTGTGAGTATGCGACATCGCAATAATTAGCCTTGAGTGCAAGTGGGAGATTGTTGGAGATAGTGCCCTCAGAGTCAATTATTGGATCACAGGCACGTGATTGCAATGATTGAGGGAGGACCTATCCCGGTAGGACAGTCTTACTCGAGATGATAGTGTGCTATCTGGTTTATCTTTATCATCGTGTACTGCTTTAGGTGACCTGACATGTCGCTATTATAGAGCCCCTAGGATTCTTGCTTGACCACCAGCAGTATGAGGGCGATCATATAAGTGGGAGTTGGGGTCTGTAAGCACATACTTAAAAGGTCCCTAGTCGTGGGAGTTTCGAGACAGGGCATCGATACTCCAGAGTAGACTAGTGTATACAGTCGAGACCCCAACGAGGGGCGGTGGCCGGTCTCATAAGCCACTGGTGTCAGTTGGTTCACCTAAGATGTATACAGGTGCTCATTGGGTTATGAGTACACCGGACAGGACTCGCCGGGAACATGCTAGTTGGTCTTATACCTGACGTCAGATAGCAGTTCCCTGATGACATGTGTACAGGTTAGTTCATCGACCTGAGGATCGTCATTTGTCTCGTGTGAGTTCCCACTGTACTTTGATTACTACCCTACCACGCTCAAAGGAGACGTGCAAACAGGTTTTAGTTGGGTACAGTCCCGAGCCACATGGAGGCAGTGAGCGGATCTTCGGGGGTTCGTCTCTCCCGGTATTGGGGGTGAGGTCGGGCTGTGTCTAGGAGAGCCAGAACATGAAAAGTCCTTGGCCAAGGCAGGAGATTTACTGGTAGGTATTCCAGTAGTATCTCAGGGTGTTCTGGGCTGATCTCTGACACGACTTGTACCGCTTTTGGGGGTCTGACTTTTACCAACCCCCTAGGCCCGCCATGCGATGCTCATAGACGAACGGACCGGACTGTACGGATATTGTCACTGTCAGGCTCAGTAGGGTGTCAGGATGAGTTCGCTCATCGACGTCCCTTTTGGTCAATACCTGGCAGCCCGTCACGTATTGGCTTATACCTCTGACGTGCTAGTGGTTAAATCCACAACCAAGGTGTTGACGAGTCTTTAGAGTCCCCCACATTCAGTTGCTCAAGTTTTCGGGCGAAACTCTGTAGAGGCCGTATGGAGATATGGCAGGGTTCGATCAGATACGTGCGGTATTGCACGGATCGTGATCGGACGGTTTTTACTAGCCGGCTTTGGCTTAAGCCGGATCCTAGTATTAGATAGTGTAGATTTTGTCTCTTTGCATTTGTGTTCAGTGGGAATACAAATGCGGGCATGTATTTGCAGTAGCGGGGTTTTCCTGTAATTTATTACGGGATCAGGTTTCTGAAGTTGCCAGTTTGCATTCCGTTCCGGCCGGTTTTCCTTTGTTCTTTCGCGGCCGGACTTTTCGTTGGAGGGGGTTATTTGCAGTTTGCAAATAACTTATTTGTGGAGGAGGTCCTTTGTAAAATGGTAGCATCATGATGAGATTCTTTTTCCATCCATTCTTTGCTTTATTTGTGATTAGAAATGAGATGAAAGTTGATATGACTTTGTTATCATTTCTTTTTGGATGTGGTCACCCATTGCTTTTACTACCATCACCTCCATTCATGGTTATGGAATTTTTGATTTCCCTCCACCATTCTCTTGAGGGGCCGGCCGCATTAGAGGGAGAGAATGAGAGAGTTTCTTTTTTTTTGGTGTGGCATTTGATCTTCATCTCATTCTATGGTTGCAAAAGGAGATTAGCTCCAAAGCTCATTCTTTTCCTCATTCTCTTCTCAATTCCTCCATGGCAACTAAACCCCTAGAGACAAGTTTCATACACTATTCTACAGCAAATCTTGGACGCGTCGACTAGCCAACTTCGTGCCCGAGTTGCCTCGGTCAAGAGGTGGGAGCCCGTAAAAGTATTTGGCTACGTGGTGCCCTTTCCGACGAGGAGGTGACGGATGGAGATTCCGCGGGAGATCGGAGTGGAGACGAAGACCGAAGGACACGGATCACTTGGTATAGCTTCTCTACTCTTTTCTAGTTTGCTAGTTGCTAGGTTAATGGCCCGATCCGGGTGAAAAGTGCGCGGTAGTGTCGGTTTTCTAGTTTGCAAAGTTTGCAAAGTTTTTGTTTCCGCGTTTCCGGCGTCGGATCGACGGCCGGGGTGCCCCCGCGGACTTACAGTACTTGTGGACTACACTTGGCCCCACTAGTAAGATCTCCATCATAGTCCTGGTAGTCAAATACACATCCTAAGGGCTTTATCAACATGTGAGAGAAAGACAGCTTCACTTATACAAGTCAACATGTTAAGACAAAGTGCAACCAGATAGCATACTATCATGTCGAGCAAGAAAGTCCTCCCTATATATGTTCAAGCATCCACTGTTGGAGATAGTGCCCTCAGAGTCAATTATTGGATCGCAGGTACGTGATTGCAATGATTGCGGAGGACCTATACCAGTAGGACAGTCTTACTCGAGATGATAGTATGCTATCTGGTTTGCCTTTATCAGTCGTGTACATGTTCAGGTGACTGATTACATGTTACACTTTGATAGAGCCCTTACGATCTTGCTTTAGTACCAACAGTATGATGGCGATCATATACGTGAGAGTTGGGTAGTTTATATGCATATCCTTAATTGTGGTCCCTAGTCGTGGGAGTTTCGAGACAGGGCATCGATACTCCGGAGTAGACTAGTGTATACAGTCGAGACCCCGACGAGGGGCGGTGGCCGGTCTCACAAGCCACTGGTGTCAGTTGGATCACCTAAGATGTATACAGGTGCTCATTGGGTTATGAGTACACCGGACAGGACTCGCCGGGAATCTGCTAGTTGGTATTATACATATCGTCAGATAGCAGTTCCCTGGTGACATGTGTACAGGTTAGTTCATCGACCTGAGGTCGTCATTTGTCTCGTGTGAGTTCCCACTGTGCTTTGATTTCTACCCTACCACGGCTCAAAGGAGTCATGCAAACAAGTAGCTTTTGGGTACAGTCCCGAGCCATATGGAGGCACGTGAGTGGATCGGCAGGGGATTCGTCTCTCCTGGTATTGGGGGCGAGATCGTGCTGTGTCTAGGAGAGCCATTACATAAAGCACACGGCCGTGGCAGGAGATTTACTGGTAGGTACTCCAGTAGTATCTCAGGGTGTTATTGGGCTACACTCCGACACGACTTATACTGCTATTGGGGGTCTGACGTTACTAGCACCCTAGGCAGATATGCGATACTCATAGAAGAACGGACCGGACTGTATATACATTGTCACTGTTAGGCTCAGTAGGGTTTCCGGATGAGTTCGCTCATCGGTCTCCCTTAAGGTCAGTCCATGGGCAGCCGTTACGCATAGCTAGTACCGCTGACGGTTTGTGGTTAAACCCACTGCCAGGGTACTGACGAGTCATTAGAGTCCCCTACAGACAGTTTCCCAAGTTCGGGCGAAACGTTGTAGAGGCCGTATGGTTTTATGGCAGGGTTCGGAAAATGCACGTGCATTTACGCACGTGTCATATTTCGGGCAGATGATACTGGTGGGCTTTGGTTTAAGCCGGATCCGAGTATTATATTGAGTAGATATAATATCTTTGTCTCAGTTGCATTTGTATTCGGTCGTAATACAAATACGGGTATATTTATACAGTTACGGGGTTGTCCTGAAATTCGTTTCAGGATCGCTTTTGGAAGTTGCCAGTTTCCAGTTTTCTGTCAGCCGTCTTTTAACATTCGGTTAAAGACGGATTTATCTTTTCTTGAGATGAGTGTAGATGTTTCTAGAAGTTTCTAGAAGAGGTGACTAGGATGGTGACAAGGTTCATGAACCTTTGTTTGCATTAAATGAATGGATGACTAGGTTTAGTGAGTAATTCATTGCATTAATGTGGTTTTGTTCTTGCTTAGATATTTCTTCATGATCTTTTCTTGTGGTCACCCTCTCCCTCCTCCTACACTCACCCCCCCACTCCTATATAGTGGCCGACCCCTCCCCTCACTCTCACTTGATTGATTCATTTGTTTAGAAGATATGATAATTTTGGGGTGTATGGAAATTTCATATATCATTTCATTCCATCACCCGATTCGAGTGGAAACTTCATTAACCGATCGTCCACGGCTTTGGACGAAGTGAGACAAAGTCTTCTACTCATTCTCTACATCATTCTTGGTCGTCTCTTTTAGCAAACTTGACGATCGAGTTGCCTCGAGTCAGAGGCGGGAGCCCGTTTAAATAATCGTTGACGTGGTACCACCTGAACGAGCAGATTGGAGATCGACGAGATCGGGGCAGCCGTAACGGAGCGTGGGATGATGGTTAAAGAACGAAGGACTCGGATCGTTCGGTATAACCTTTCTACACTCTTTACAGTTTGTTAGTTTAGCAATAATGGCAGATCCCGGTTATAGTATACGATAGCGCCAGTTTAAAAGTTTTTGTTCCGCATTTGGCGTCTGTTAGACGGCCGGGGCGCTACCGTAGACTTACAGTGGTATCAGAGCCTCACCATTTTGCTTTACTAACTTGTGCTAACGCGTTTAAAATATCGATCGAACCGGATATCGAAAACCGCAAAATTCAAGTTCTGAGTTTCTGTTGATTTTTAAAGGGTTCCAAAAATAATTTTACATATCACAGAAAATTCAGCAGGGTTTTCTAAGAACACCGTACAAATTTGGGCACGTGATTTGACAATACCGCTGCGGAATCGCGGTCAAACCTATGGTTTAACCGCGCTTCCGCGGCCATTCAGTGAGATCGTGTCCCCAAATTTGCACAGTGGGTTCTTGTCTGGAATTTGGGGTTTTTGGTATATATCTTTTGGGCCCAGATTTTGTTACTGTTCAACAGATGTTCGTGGGGCCCACTTCGTGATATTTAGTCGATCGAAATTTAAACATGTTAGTTTACAGTACTTACATTATATCTCCGACCGGGAATGTCATTTGATCGGTAAACCGCGTCTGATTGCTATAGTTCTTTTAGACGGGTTTGCGAACGTGACATTCACGTTGATGTTCTGTGTTGTGCTGTGATGTTGCGGATTTGTCGTGGTGGATAGCAGTGTGCAATGATAGTGCAGTTTGGATTTATTTGTACATTTGATATTGCGGGGCGAGCGTCCAACATGTGGACTGCCGTCACTACCTGTTGTATAATATTCTTTTGGGGCACGACCAGGTTGCAGTCGATGTACCTGTTGTACTATTTTTCCATTTCTGTACTAGGTTTTACCCCGCGACGGAGTGCACGGATAGCCGGGTTCTGGAGGGAAACGGGTCCGCATCTCATGGCTTTGAGAGGCAGAGGGGCCTTACTCTGGAATTGGCAGACTATTCGCCGCACTCGTAGGGGGTACAGGTTGACCCAAGGAGGGGTGCTCAAGCTACCGGATTCCGTGAAGTGCAGGGTGGTCCATTCACTTTGCTGTAGGGGGCTGCCTCGCTTCAGGTTTTGGTGGGTAACTTGCTGCACCCGTAGGGGTCTAGGTTTCATTGCACAGGCTATCCACACGACCAGGGGAACGTCGGGTTTCAGCAGCGGCTCTGTGAAACTCGGGGATCCCAGATTATCTGTATTGTTCTGTGATGCTTATTACTTTTCTGTAATGTTGTATATTATCACGCCTGGAGCGATTATTGTATATTGGTATATATACTATTAGATGTTGTATATGTTTTACACCCGCGCTAGTCCAGTCCCCGCTCTGTCGTTAGTTAAGTAACCTAATGGGTGATGACGGGACCCAGTGACGAATGCGGATGGCATATACGTACATTTTATTTTCGTTCTTTTCTGGTGTGATTGATTGATGGGACTGTGTTGATTCTGATCAATGCTAAGGAAAACAAACCTATTTGGCAGTTGTTGGAACAAATTTAAAAAGTGTTATTACAAAGACGTTTCCTTTTGTTTTGCATAGTGGTATTCAGTGGAATATCCTGCACCTCATTCGATAGGGCAAGGGCCGATATCCCTTCACTTGGACTGACCCCTTGGGCAGAAATTTGCGTCAGGGTAATAACTTCACTATAGTCGATTACAAGTTGTTTTGCACTGCGGTATTCAGTGGAATATCCTGCACCTCATTCCACGGGGAAAGAGCCGAGATCCCTTCACCGGGAGTGACCTCTTTAGCAAAAGGTTTTCGCCACTATATTTTAAAAAGCTATCAGGTTCCTTCAGCGATATCAAGTTCGTTACGTTAAAGGTTTTTCGCCAAAAACCAGCCGTAGCCCTCCGTCATTTCTTTTGGGTATTCAGTAGTATTCAAGCTATGCATTTTAGCCAAAGTTAAGGCATGGTGTTTGGTAGCTGCTGGGTATTCAATTGTTGCATAGATAGATGAGTTGGTTTGGGACAGTCGTTCTGCCGATTGGCCAAAGTCAGGGGCATGTGCGGTTGGGTTCAAATTGACAAGATAGTGACGGGTAGAACTTGGCATGTGACTTATGACATTTTGACCAAAGCCAAGGTTATAAGAGCATGGGGCAAAAATCATATCGGGAGTTTCTAAAGAAACTGAAACTTGCCAAGTATGCGCATACCTTCTGGAGTATGAGTAACGTGGATGCATTCCATCACGTTATCATACGATGAGAGTTGGATCCCGATTCCCACTGATGAGTTAGTTTACTTTTCGGGTGATCCCGATTGATTCTTCTTTTAGGTTTGGAAGAGAATTTGACAGGACAGTGGGAGGTTTCCGGATTAGATAAAGTGATAACCATTCTGATCTAGGTTAGAGTGCACGCAGAGTGTTTCTTTTCTCTCTCTCTTTGGCAGCGACCTTTGACCGACCCTATACTATGACTCAATGACCAAGTTGACCGAACCTTCTTAAAATACTGGCTTTTGGATTGTCCGAGTTGCATAAGTCATTGCCACTCCTTCTTTTACCCTTTGCATTTCTCAGAACACCCCGTATTACTACGGACATCCACTTCCATTGGATAGATCCATCGTATGGTTATATACGAACTCGGAGGGACTTCTTCGAGGATGGATCAAGGTTCAGGAGAAATAGAATTGGTTTATTCAGTTGTCTTTTATTATCACCTTCTCTCAGGTTGCGAGGGCTCCTTGGTTTAGGAGAGTACACCTATTACGCTTATTGGATAGTCTTATTCCAAACCATAGGCAGGTGCCAAAAGGTAGGGAATGAAGAAAACCAATTAGCCTAAGTAGGGTGTGCAGAAGGCAATAACTAAAGACAAAATAAAGGGATTAGAAAGAGGGCAAAGTAAATTGCGACTGTTATCATTCACGACCAAAACCGTGTACTTCATCGCCACTCCTATTTCACCTTTAAAAGAATAAGGTATTATTCAGTTGTCTTTTATCATCACCTTCTCTCAAGATGCGAGTACTCCTTGGTTTAGGAGGGTACACCTATTGTGCTTACTGGATAGTCTTCTTCCAAACCATAGGCTGGTGCCGAACGGTAGGGAAGGAAGAAAATCATTTAGCCTAACGATGGTGTACAGAAGGTAACGACTAAAGACAAATAAAGGGATTTGGAGAGATGGCAATAAAATATACGGTTAAAGTCATGAATTGGATTATGGAAGAGGCATTACTAGGAATACCAAGATACCCCTAGGAAACATTTTCATATTTCAGTGCATTGTTAAAGAAAAACTGTTTTCCCGATTAGATACTTACTCCAAGGGTATGTATTTACCAGGTTTCATTCTCATATCTGTATGGTTTTACAGATGATGAGTGGGAGTAAGTTATTAGGAATCAGGTGATTATCTTCATTATATCGGAATTCGTTGTAATTGGTGATATTTGAGGAAATCGCCAGGGTACAGTTTCCAACCTACGACGCACAGGTTTTGAGTTGTTCGACTCAGCGGACTTATACAGAGTATTGTATGTTGTCCAAGTGTCCATCAGGACAAAGGGGTAGGTCCTCGTACTATGTTCTATTTACTTATGACTTCTCTAGTTTTTAGACAAGTGTTTCTTAGAAATACAAGGTCTAAGTTTTGAGAAGTTGTGGGTATAAGAATAAAGTAGAGAACTAGGTATCACAAGTATCGGGATTCTTCAAAGAGATCGAAGATGTAGATTCTTATGATTGGTATTCAGATGATAGTAATGGTTTTGAGAAACTTGTTTCTCTTTCAGGTTACTCATAATTGGATGGATTCCTAAGTTGAGTAATGTTGATTAGCCTCTTTTTCATTTAGTTGATATGCACTGGAGACAGTTGCATGATTTGAATCTAGTTCCAATTAAATAAGTGCCAAAGTTTCTATATTCAATATAGAATGGTTCATACCTTAAAAGATGTTAAGGTACGGGGAGTTGTCCAGCTTATGCTTAAAACCAGACTCTGGATAACTCAGGGCACGTTCCTGTAATGGCTGTTTGTGGGTTGACCCTGGCTATGACAAGGGTTGATATTCTACCATTTCGAAGATCAATAGTGATATTGTTCTTGACTCGCCACAGTTTTAGTAAAATGGATTTTTTCAGAAAACAGTAGTGGGAGTATGGTAGAACTGGAAGTGATTCCAGAACCGCGAACGATTAGGAAAAATTTAATAGGACCTATATATTCAATCAGGTTTGACATTCCATTAGCCACTCCGCAGATATGGTGGGTACCCTCAGACACCCGAGAGGTACTTCGGTAGCCTCAAGGACGGTGACAGGGAGGTTCTTATCTACCCAGACTTGACACTACTGTTGTTCCAGGCTATGAGACCCGGTAGGAGGGTTGTCGTAGTCAGTGGGAGTAGCGGAAGTATAGTGGGCAAGTAGATTATGTCTATTTATAGACTAGAGCAGTTATAGCGGAGATAGATCATCTATTTTTGATGTGACAGTCATGGGTTTGACTTCATCAGAATAGGGGATGGATCTGTTAAGAAGGTAGTAGGGTGTGGTGTCATGGTATTTGGATGACATACACAGAGTATGAAGTAAAATTCCTATACTACGATCGGTTGTACTGTGGTCGTCACACAGTTGTTTCTCCAGACAGGATATGGATATAATATCAGACATTCTGGTTTCTAGATCTATGGTCTTAGATCTGGATTTGGGTAGTTTCCCAATGTGGGTACTTTGGCAGTATTCTAATGGTTTTTAGAATAGATGACTTCTGGCATGGTGGTGTACCTACAGGTGATGGAGTCACCCTCTCTAAAGGTGTCTTACAGACTAAAGGGGGGAGGGATATGCATGATTGGCAGATCACTTGCTTAGGCAATTGAGTCAATCATGAGATATCAAGTACCACACCAGATGTTGTTTTTGCACTAGATGCAATAAGTTTGTATTAATCCAATCCTGGAGAAACATAAGAAAGCAGTTTTAGAACATAAGTGGATGTTCTACGGATTTGATGACGGCAGCCTCCTTCGGGAGACGGTTATCATTCTAGGGTTCAAAGGTGACATAGTTGACAGAGTGATTGTCAGAGTTATAGTTTTCCCTCTGATGAGGGACAGTATTATGGACAGGTGGTCCAAGAGGATACTGTGGAAGGCTTGGTGCTGGATACTGATTAGGTTCAGTGATCGATACAGTCTAAGAAGTTTGGATTTATAGTTCATTTATGAACTAGGTCCCATCAGATATCCAGACATATTCTAAGACAGGTATTACTCAATTCGGGAGATGGCTTTCTCCGCGAACTTGAGATTAAGAGAGATATAGAAAGAAACTTCTAGGCGGATCCACTCACTGAAGCTATTTCTCGAACACAATAGTTTTACAAACGGGCTTTGTGAAACTGATTAGTAGAGGAGTTGGATGTTCGGTTTCACACGGGCTGTGAGTAGTCAACATCGCAATAATTAGCCTTAAGTGCAAGCGGGAGATTGTTGGAGATAGTGCCCTCAGAGTCAATTATTGGATCGCAGGTACGTGATTGCAATGATTGCGGAGGACCTATACCGGTAGGACAGTCTTACTCGAGATGATAGTATGCTATCTGGTTTGCCTTTATCAGTCGTGTACATGTTCAGGTGACTGATTACATGTTACACTTTGATAGAGCCCTTAGGATCTTACTTTACTACCAACAGTATGATAGCGATCATATACATGAGAATTGGGTAGTTTATATGCATATCCTTAATTTTGGTCCCTAGTCGTGGGAGTTTCGAGACAGGGCATCGATACTCCGGAGTAGACTAGTGTATACAGTCGAGACCCCGATGAGGGGCGGTGGCCGGTCTCACAAGCCACTGGTGTCAGTTGGATCACCTAAGATGTATACAGGTGCTCATTGGGTTATGAGTACACCGGACAGGACTCGCCGGGAATCTGCTAGTTGGTATTATACATATCGTCAGATAGCAGTTCCCTGGTGACATGTGTACAGGTTAGTTCATCGACCTGAGGTCGTCATTTGTCTCGTGTGAGTTCCCACTATGCTTTGATTTCTACCCTACCACGGCTCAAAGGAGTCGTGCAAACAGGTAGCTTTTGGGTACAGTTTCGAGCCATATGGAGGCACGTGAGCGGATCGGCAGGGGATTCGTCTCTCCCGGTATTGGGGGCGAGATCGTGCTGTGTCTAGGAGAGCCATTACACAAAGCCCACGGCCGTGGCAAGAGATTTACTGGTAGGTACTCCAGTAGTATCTCAGGGTGTTATTGGGCTACACTCCGACACGACTTATACTGCTATTGGGGGTCTGACGTTACTAGCCCCCTAGGCAGATATGCGATACTCATAGACGAACGGACCGGACTGTTTATACATTGTCACTGTTAGGCTCAGTAGGGTTTCCGGATGAGTTCGCTCATCGGTCTCCCTTGAGGTCAGTCCATGGGCAGCCGTTATGCATAGCTAGTGCCGCTGACGGTTTGTGGTTAAACCCACTGCCAGGGTACTGACGAGTCATTAGAGTCCCTCACAGACAGTTTTCCAAGTTCGGGCGAAATGTTGTAGAGGCCGTATGGTTTTATGGAAGGGTTCGGAAAATGCACGTGCGTTTACGCACGTGTCATATTTCGGGCAGATGATACTGGTGGGCTTTGGTTTAAGCCGGATCCGAATATTATATTGAGTAGATATAATATCTTTGTCTCAGTTGCATTTGTATTCGGTCGTAATACAAATGCGGGTATATTTATACAGTTACGGGGTTGTCCTGAAATTCGTTTCAGGATCGCTTTTGGAAGTTGCCAGTTGCCCGTTTTCTATCAGCCGTCTTTTAACATTCGGCTAAAGACGGATTTATCTTTTCTTGAGATAAGTGTAGATGCTTCTAGAAGTTTCTAAAAGAGGTGACTAGGATGGTGACAAGGTTCATGAACCTTTGTTTGCATTAAATGAATGGTTGACTAGGTTTAGTGAGTCATTCATTGCATTAATGTGGTTTTATTCTTTCTTAGATATTTCTTCATGATCTTTTCTTGTGGTCACCCTCTCCCTCCTCCTACACTCACCCCCCCACTCCTATATAGTGGCCAGCCCCTCCCCTCACTCTTACTTGATTGATTCATTTGTTTAAAAGATATGATAGTTTTGGGGTGTATGGAAATTTCATATATCATTTCATTCCATCACCCGATTCGAGTGGCAACTTCATTAACCGTGTTGGATATATGTATGCCCTAGAGGCCATTATGTGATAGTGGATGTATCTATACATGTATATATATATATTCAGTATGCATTCTTGCTCGACATGATAGTATGCTGTCTGGTTCTTCTTTATCTGGCATGTTGATTTGATCATGCTTCTATTCATTCATACATACTGATAAAGCCCTGAGGATATTGGCTTGATTACTCTGATTATGATGGAGATCATACTAGTGGGACATCTGTAGTCTATAAGCATATCCTGGAAAGTCCCTAGTCGTAGGTATATCGAGACGGGGCATTGATATACCAGAGTAGACTAGCGTATATGACACTAGACCCATACGATGGGCGATGAATGTTCCCACATTCATCGATGTTTGACATCAAGATCATATGCGGGTGCTCAGTGGTGACTGGGTACACTGGACGGACTCACCGAGAACTCCTATATAGAATTATATCTATCGTCGGATAGCAGTTCTCAGGTGACACTGGTACAGGTTAGTCTCTAGACCCGAGATCGTCATGGAGTCTTGTGTGTTCTCCCACTGTACTTTGATTGCCACCCTACCACGGCTCTACTGAGTCGTGCAAACAGGTGGCCGTTGGGTACAGTCCCGAGACACACGAAAGCAATGAGCGATAGGAGGGGTTTCGTCTCTCCCGGTATTGGGAGTTGATGCTGTACTGTGCCCGACTGGTTATATCAGTAAGTCCCTGGCCAGGGCTGCTGAGAATTGCTGATAAGTGTTATCAGTAGTTTCTCGATCTGTTATAGACCATTCACCGGCACGACTTATTGAGTTATTAGGGTCGACGTGACCATCCCTAGACTCGATAGGCAGCATATCTGACGAAGGGACCGGACTGTACGGTAGTGTTGCCGGTTGGCTCGACGGGAGTTGTAGCAGGTTCGCTTGTTTTCTTCTGATCGCTCAATACCCGGGTGGCCGTTATGTTTAGCTGAAAGCTTGCGGCTTGAGGGTACCTGATATGATCGTCACCCTCTGCCGGCGTATTGACGAGTCTTAGAGTCCCACAAAGGAGTTACCCAGTCCAGACGAAACGTTGTGGTGCACGTATGCGATATGCGCATGCACCCGATTAAATTGCGCGTATAGGATACCGAACATTGATCGGGCGGCTTGCTTTTGGTGGGGTCATATGTGATATGGCCGGATTGATGAATCAAGTGTTAATTTATCATTTAACCATTAGTTTTCTCACTTAAAACCTTTCTAGTATATGATGGATGTATGCATGCATGCATGTGTTTCTTTCTTTCATTTTAGTTTCATGCACATGTGGATGTGCATAAATGCATACATACATACACCCATCTATCATGGTTGTTAGCACATGGAAATGGTGGCAATATAAGACTCACACCATGGATTAAGTAATGGTTTTTTATTTGAAACAAAATTGAAAAGAAAAGGATAATCTTTACTAGCTTCTACATTCTTCTTCTAACCTAACCAAGCTCACCTACCCCTAACCTTAGGTTATCCTTCTCTTTATCATTTAAAACTCAAGTTAAATAAACTCTCCACCACTTAACCATGGTTGGATATAAGAAGGAATAAAATATAAAAGGTTATATTTCATTTTCTTTTTCTATGCTCATCTTTTATCTTTTACACTTGCTAAAAAGAAAAGCCACCATCTTCATCCTCCTTCACCATTTGCTCTCTAGGTTTTTCTAGTGAGTAAAACACACTTAAAGAAAGGTTTTTGAAGTGAGATTCTAAACCACAACATCATTCTATGCAAGTTTAGCCAACTTGTTTAGAGTGTTCTTTTCGGTTTTGCGAAGTTGCGAGCTTGGACGGGGAACTCCGGGTGGATCGTCGTAGACGCAAGAGGACTTCAAGAGGACCTCCACTCAACACCCAAGACACCAAGGAGTCCAGCAATAGGGAGCTACAAAGGTTGTAGTCTCGAAACCCTAACTTTATAAGTCTTAAGTTTCGAAACCCTAATTTTCTAGGATCGATTCCTTTGCATGCTTGTTTAGCACCATCAAAATTAAAACTTTATGGCATGTGATGCTTCAAAACTCCTCATAGGGTGCTAAGCAAACCTTACAATGGTATCAAAGCCGACCTAAAACATTAGGCGACGCTTTTACGAAGTAAAAATCCCGATCGGACAAAAAAATACGATTTCTTGGACCCTCTCTGGACAAATTTTAAAATCTGACTTTTTTCAGAATTAAAAATACTTAAAAAAATACAGCAAGGAAAACTAAGAATAATGGTGAAAAACGATGCAGTGTACTGTTCATATGGCCGCGGAACCGCGGCAATTCCTTGCTTAGGCCGCGAATCCGCGGCCGTACAGTGGAATCATGCTATGAAAATTGCACCATAAGTCCTAGGTCTGCTAGTATACTGTTTTAGGTATGTTTAATCTGAATATAGTACTGTACTTTCTGGAGATGGTTTTGGACGCATAGATTCGATCGGTATTTTCATTTCGTAGTTTTTCGGGGTAAAGTAGAAAGTATTGAAGTGTTTGAACGAGTATCATTTGCTCACTATTCACGGGGTTTAAATACTTTGGAGATACGTGCAAGTCTTTTTGTGGTGGTCCCTCTAGAAGACAACAAACCTTAACTCGATTATGTGACCGTCTTGAACTGCCCTTTGAACCTTAGGGTTTGGGGCAGTACGGCGTGCCACATGTGAGGCGTTGGCTTGACCCTTCTACGGCTAGACTGCTACTACTGTGTCACACTCCAGATTTTTGAACCCTGCTCAAGTGTTGAGCTTTAGTGAACCTTGAGTACTTGATCGTTCGTTCGAAAACTTTAATACTGTCTGTTTATCTGGAATGTGATACAATATGTGGAATTCATATAGTTTAGGCATGAAATACGAAATATGTGATATTTCGCATTTATGATGTCTAAAGAGAATGTGGATTCCAAATATTGTAGTTTTACACTTTCTTTTCTGTGACCGTAAGTGTAGTATGTACGATATCGCCGGTTTCGTTGCTATACATCAACGACAATTGGGGTATGCATACTTACTTACGTTGATGATATGAGATATTATGTGTTGCTGAGATATGATGTGCAGGATTGTCGCGATTGAATAGCCGGGGGGTTTTATGTGAGATGAGAGTTTTATATTTTCATTCATGTAAATTCAAATGTAATGTAATATTCTTTTATTTGGGGCGCTCCCGGGTTGAGGTTGTGTCACCAGTGTTGTATATTATTTACTTTTCCGCATTAGGATGGACCCAAGGAGGGGAGCACAGGTGACCGGGTTCTGGGGTTCAGTGGGAGGCCATCTCGAGGAGTCGAGACCGGGTCTCCTAAACTCCAGAATTGGTAGGGTCACTTGCCACTCTCGTAGGGGTCCAGGGTGTGGGCTTGGCTATTCATCGCGACTGTGGAATCCGTATTTTCTATTCTGGCTAAATACTAAATACGGACGTCCTAGTATATCCCACGTTATATCTATATTTCTACTGCCTGTGTTCTGTGATATCTGAGACGAATGACATATTATATATATGATATATAGTAGACGTTGCTTATGTTTTACATCCGCGCTAGTTGTCACGACCCGAGAGTACGGAACGTGACCGGCACTTAGATTACGAAGCGTCTAGAGGCGCCACGTAACCTAAGTAAGCCGAAGCCCAGAAATCTAAACCATATAAAAGAAGAAGAAGAAGAAGAAAAAAACAAGTTTAAAAGCATCAGCAAACTTTCTCAAAAATTTCGGCAGAGTCTCCTCTGTAAAAACTGGCCCCCAAACGGGTACAACAAGTATAATATACATAAACAATAAAAAGCATCCCCAACGGGAGCTAGCATCAACGCCAACAGGCGGAGACAACCACAACAAACACAATAATATACAACGCCAATAGGCGAGGCTCAAAACTCAAAAGAAAACAAAACCACCAGATCAGAATAATACATGCGTGACTCTAAGGTCGAAATAAAAGACTGGTCCAATAAACTTATCAAGTAATACAAATATGGTTGATGGAGCTTACTAGATACAAATGAAAGAATAAAAGTACAATGGTGGTTCGGATACAAGTGAACCAACCTACCGTACAAATCACCCTTAAAGAATAGATGTGCCAGCAAGCTGCCAGGGAAACCTGTACATCGAACCTGTAATAAAATTTGGCACAACGGGGGTGAGTTGCCAACTCGTGAGTAGAAGACATCTACGAAAAGAAATCGAATGCACGACGCTATCCTAGGTCATAATAATACACTACTAAGTCTCAAACCTCAAGTAATAGCAGGGTAATAATACGTGTAAGTGCAGATACTCCGTGCTCGTGTCAGTGCCTCATATAGTACTATGTCATATGAATGAAATGCATGCACCATGAATGTAAAGTAACAAATCCTGAAATCCAGATATATATGTATAAGAAATCTTTAGCTGTTATCATAGTAGAATGTGTATAAGAATCTGAAATCTCAATAATGAAATCCATGGAAATCCGTGTCAAGTATCGACACAACACATGTAATCTCAAGTCTCAATATCTCGGGCTCCGTCAGTCCGGATCGGCCCATATCATCAAATCTCATGACAACAGTCGGTATCCTCCGGATATCCGCCGCGCCAGACATCACCGGTAGGTAGCCTTCCCCTGCCAGGCTCATCGTCTACAACTCGATCTTCTTGCCCCGGGGTACCATACCGGGCCCACCATGTACCCGAGACGGTTCATCCACTCCTCGAATCGGGTCTCGAAATCCAACAGAAAACATGAAATACTCATGGTGGACAACACATACATCACGAGAAAACCGCATCTTATTTTGAAAAGAGAAGAGGAGAGAGAGAGAAGTTTTTATATATTTTTGCGGTTTTCCCCAAAAATCCAGAAATCTCATAGAAATCCAAATCTCAAAATCATGAGTAACTATATGATAAGTGTCGGCATATGCCCATAATACTGCATGATAACATGAAAATATGAATGCATGGATGTCTAAGTAATAAATATCATGTCTATACTAACATCAGAGAATAATCACAATATTATATCGGTCTAGTTGTTAACTGATTCTATCCATAAAAGACAATATGATCTAAAGTGTACGTGACATAGCAATTACCGATGATGATGTGTGTGAGCCGGCAAATAAGTGTGCGTGGAATATGCGCATCATCGGTAATGGTGCTGGTGTCCTAACAGGTATGGTTTGTACTGATTATTGCAACATATGTAAGAACATGTACCATGATGATTGCAGTATGAATGTAAAGACAGATGTGCATTATCCACTCCTCTGCGAAATACGAGTACAACTACCACTATGTGAGTCGAACCTAAACTAGTGTCCATCTAACATCCTAAGGAACTAAACCTAATAGACTAGTCAGTAAGAAACTAGAGTCTACCTAAGGTCTGAATCAATATCTCTAATAGTCGGCGATCCCGCCTCAATAGCGTCACGTACGTAGTACGGCTTCCTTGAATCAAGAGTGCGGATCAATCATCAAATCTAAGCCTCGTACGGTAAAATCCATCGTACGACATCCCAATATCGGAGTACGGTCAAGTATCTCCTAGGTGTCTCCTCATTCGTACAATGTCATCATCAACACATCTCATGATCAAGGTGCTAAACTGTGATCGCATACATCAATCATATATCATTGCCATCATGATAAGCATCATTAGTTTATCCTCAGAAATATCATGTCATATGTATCATATTGTGATTAAGTCATACTTATATGATATCGGCATCAGGTCACACCAATATAATGTCGTAATCAAGTTATACATATATCATATCGTGATCAGTCACAAGTTACAGTCCGGGTACTATTATAGCGTCCCATGTACATCAATATCACCACCACTCTTCATAATTTATATATTCATGTTCATTATCTCATTCTCTAATGATCCGCTAACACTTTAATACGACTGTATAGCCAAGAATTACGGCATCAAGCCCAGTTACATTGTTTCATCATATCTCGGATATCATATCACATCAATGAATCCCATATACGTGTTGTGTATATATATACACCTATACCTAGTTTTATATATATACACACATATACGTATACGCCATGTCAAGTTTTAGTATGTGCGTGTGTGTTTCTATCAGAAACCTACGAACCTCCCCCAAAGTATTCATCCTCAGGTATGGTTTTCCTAAATCAGTCTAGTCCCGCCTAGGGTCATTACTAGGGTCCTGCTCAGTAAGAATCTAGGGTCACATCGGGTTTCCTAATGTCAATAAGTACTATTCCTATTCTACGTTGCGGGGGTGCTAAACGCCATCCACCCGACTTCCCCCCGTAGATATGCATCTACTCACCTGGTCCATATCTGCCGAAGACGGTGTCGCCATCCTCCTCTTCATCGCCCGCAGTCCACGTGAGGGGTACCTCCCAAAATATGAAATCCAAACAAGAAATGAGCCTCCAAAATGTATGCTTTACATCTCCGAATTTCATATAAAAATGAGCAAGGAATAAAGAGTATGGAATAAATAGGATTTTGTGGAATTTAAATTGAATTTTTGATTTGTTTTTGATGAATTTTGAATAAAAATGAGGTGGAAAATGGGGGGCAGCCATGGGGGGTTGTGGCCAGCCTAGAGGGAGGTGAGGGAGAGAAAGAAAAGAGTGTGATGTTGTGTAGAAGTTTCAAGAAGTGAAACAACACTAAAAGTCTTTTCATGTTTTATTTATTTATTTATTTATTTATTTACTATAGCAACTCAAGAAAGCTCTAGAAAATAGGAAAAATTTGCAAATAATTTTTGCATGATACACACTAAATTCTAATATGCCATGGTTCATTTTTACAAATTAAAACCATTCAAATTTGTAATTTACACTAATTTAGTGTAAAAATAAAGCTTATGTTAATATTTAAAATAATTAATTTAGGAAAAATATTTTATTAAACTAAAAATTTATAAGTGGATAAATAAACACCATTTACTAGTAATTTCATAATTAAAATAGATATTTTTAAAATTATAATGAAAAACAATCACGGTTTGGTTTTACGAAAAATACATTTTACTTTACCGAAAATCCTAAAATTCACTTAAACACTTTTATTCATTTAATTATTTATTTAATCATTTTTAAAACGTTACAATCTTCCCCCCTTTAAGAAATTCGGTCCCCAAATTTAAATTAAAACTCCCCCTCCAAATACTAAAACGTTTAGCAAAACATTCAAATCGTCGGGGCTCCGAAATCATCAATACATAACTAAAATCAACTCCGTCAAGCATAACGCAATCATCGGAGTTATGGCGAGAATAAAATATCATAACCCAATGTTAAAACCATCATAATATACATCAATCTATAACTTATATATATTTCGCATCCTAGTAAAATCGCCTAAGCCTCATAATAAAGAAGCATACAAAAACCCCTCTTGAAAATTCGCCGTGCAATGCACGTGTCACGGTATAAGTAGCGGACGTTTAATTTAAAAAAATAGCTATATATATATATATATCTTTTATTTAACATACACGTCCCGCCTGGTTACTAAATCAATAATAATAATTAGGAAAACATACTGCTCAAATTAAAATCAACCCCAATCACATCAATAAAATGTCATGTGCGTCCGGTGCGCACTGAAATCGAAACCAATTACAGATACCATGAATACCCACAAAACAAAACTAAGTGCAACAGGTGTGCACCAAAAACATCTGTCAAGTGCAACGGGCGTGCACGACACAATATCAGGTGCATCTAATCTGCACAAAACCCCGATTTAGTGCATCTGGTGTGTACAAAATCGCATCAAGTGGGCCAAGTATGCGCAAGAATCCTAATCAGGTGCACATGGTGCACGAAAACATACATCGAATATCAAAATCAAAATCACAGTACAAAAATGCATGAAAACTAGGTCGAAACATATGCCAAAATCATGTGTAACCCCTATGCACGAAATCAAATCAAAAATCTCAAAATATATAAAACCAAATCAAGTGTACTGGGTGTGTACTAAACAACATCAATACAACTGATATATGAAACACAGATAGAATAAAGGTACACACATGAAATACTAATCGTAGAACAAAGTCCTCAAAATACAAAAATCTAATCCACGAAAATATGAAATTCAAATCACTAAACCCCAATCGTAAACACTATCGTCAATGTGCGCCTCTTTCTTCTGATGTCGATTGCTTCGAACTTGTCTCTTTGTAGCTGTGCTGACTGCGCTACCAACGAAAATCCTCATATCTAGAGTCTCCCACGTAGTCGATCCCTTCACTTATTATCCGGACTACATTAAATCTTTCGATCGATCCATCAAAATCCCATAATTCCCCGAGAGCTCAACACTCAAGTACAGTTTAAAAATATCCGGTACATACCCCAGCATCGATGATCCAGCCGTAGAAGGGCAAACCCAAGCCTCACTAATGGCACAGCGGAACTGCCGTAAACCCTAAGGTTCAAGGGCGTTCTCATGGTCATTATGTCGAGTTAGGGTTTCATTCTTCTAGAGGGTCCATCGAAATACCTGCATGTTCTTCCGAATACTTTAAACTTGGAAAAATGGTTTTCTGATAATCGTTCGAACCCTTTAACTTCATCCGGACGGCATATGAATACCCTTCGTCCGCACGCTAAGCAATGCTTCAATCCTCAAGAATAACCAATACTCTATTGGTTATCGCATTCGAGCCGCAGTTCCCTCTGCCCGTGGTAACAGAAACCACCATCCGATATTGACGAAGATAGATCAAAGGAACGAATGAAATACGGTGCAAACAATGTAAATCCTAGGGCTCCTCAAGCAGAGTAGCGTATCGTAAGTATGCCGCGGACCATACCCACGGTACGTTACTCTACCTAAATCGCCTACTCCATCAACCAAGGGTCACCTAGACTTATATAAGGTTAAACCTAGCGCTCTGATACCAACTTTTTCACGACCCGAGAGTACGGAACGTGACCGGCACTTACATTACGAAGCGTCTAGAGGCGCCACGTAACCTAAGTAAGCCGAAGCCCAGAAATCTAAACCATATAAAAGAAGAAGAAGAAGAAGAAGAAAACAAGTTTAAAAGCATCAGCAAACTTTCTCAAAAATTTCGGCAGAGTCTCCTCTGTAAAAACTGGCCCCCAAACGGGTACAACAAGTATAATATACATAAACAATAAAAAGCATCCCCAACGGGAGCTAGCATCAACGCCAACAGGCGGAGACAACCACAACAAACACAATAATATACAACGCCAATAGGCGAGGCTCAAAACTCAAAAGAAAACAAAACCACCAGATCAGAATAATACATGCGCGACTCTAAGGTCGAAATAAAAGACTGGTCCAATAAACTTATCAAGTAATACAAATATGGTTGATGGAGCTTACTAGATACAAATGAAAGAATAAAAGTACAATGGTGGTTCGGATACAAGTGAACCAACCTACCGTACAAATCACCCTGAAAGAATAGATGTGCCAGCAAGCTGCCAGGGAAACCTGTACATCGAACCTGTAATAAAATTTGGCACAACGGGGGTGAGTTGCCAACTCGTGAGTAGAAGACATCTACGAAAAGAAATCGAATGCACGACGCTATCCTAGGTCATAATAATACACTACTAAGTCTCAAACCTCAAGTAATAGCAGGGTAATAATACGTGTAAGTGCAGATACTCCGTGCTCGTGTCAGTGCCTCATATAGTACTATGTCATATGAATGAAATGCATGCACCATGAATGTAAAGTAACAAATCCTGAAATCCAGATATATATGTATAAGAAATCTTTAGCTGTTATCATAGTAGAATGTGTATAAGAATCTGAAATCTCAATAATGAAATCCATGGAATAACGTATCAAGTATCGACACAACACATGTAATCTCAAGTCTCAATATCTCGGGCTCCGTCAGTCCGGATCGGCCCATATCATCAAATCTCACGACAACGGTCGGTATCCTCCGGATATCCGCCGCGCCAGACATCATCGGTAGGTAGCCTTCCCCTGCCAGGCTCATCGTCTACAACTCGATCTTCTTGCCCCGGGGTACCATACCGGGCCCACCATGTACCCGAAACGGTTCATCCACTCCTCGAATCGGGTCTCGAAATCCAACAGAAAACATGAAATACTCATGGTGGACGACACATACATCACGAGAAAACCGCATCTTATTTTGAAAAGAGAAGAGGAGAGAGAGAGAAGTTTTTATATATTTTTGCGGTTTTCCCCAAAAATCCAGAAATCTCATAGAAATCCAAATCTCAAAATCATGAGTAACTATATGATAAGTGTCGGCATATGCCCATAATACTGCATGATAACATGAAAATATGAATGCATGGATGTCTAAGTAATAAATATCATGTCTATACTAACATCAGAGAATAATCACAATATTATATCGGTCTAGTTGTTAACTGATTCTATCCATAAAAGACAATATGATCTAAAGTGTACGTGACATAGCAATTACCGATGATGATGTGTGTGAGCCGGCAAATAAGTGTGCGTGGAATATGCGCATCATCGGTAATGGTGCTGGTGTCCTAACAGGTATGGTTTGTACTGATTATTGCAACATATGTAAGAACATGTACCATGATGATTGCAGTATGAATGTAAAGACAGATGTGCATTATCCACTCCTCTGCGAAATACGAGTACAACTACCACTATGTGAGTCGAACCTAAACTAGTGTCCATCTAACATCCTAAGGAACTAAACCTAATAGACTAGTCAGTAAGAAACTAGAGTCTACCTAAGGTCTGAATCAATATCTCTAATAGTCGGCGATCCCGCCTCAATAGCGTCACGTACGTAGTACGGCTTCCTCGAATCAAGAGTGCGGATCAATCATCAAATCTAAGCCTCGTACGGTAAAATCCATCGTACGACATCCCAATATCGGGGTACGGTCAAGTATCTCCTAGGTGTCTCCTCATTCGTATAATGTCATCATCAACACATCTCATGATCAAGGTGCTAAACTGTGATCGCATACATCAATCATATATCATTGCTATCATGATAAGAATCATTAGTTTATCCTCAGAAATATCATGTCATATGTATCATATTGTGATTAAGTCATACTTATATGATATCGGCATCAGGTCACACCAATATAATGTCGTAATCAAGTTATACATATATCATATCGTGATCAGTCACAAGTTACAGTCCGGGTACTATTCTAGCGTCCCATGTACATCAATATCACCACCACTCTTCATAATTTAAATATTCATGTTCATTATCTCATTCTCTAATGATCCGCTAACACTTTAATACGACTGTATAGCCAAGAATTACGGCATCAAGCCCAGTTACATTGTTTCATCATATCTCGGATATCATATCACATCAATGAATCCCATATACGTGTTGTGTATATATATACACCTATACCTGGTTTTATATATATACACACATATACGTATACGCCATGTCAAGTTTTAGTGTGTGCGTGTGTGTTTCTATCAGAAACCTACGAACCTCCCCCAAAGTATTCATCCTCAGGTATGGTTTTCCTAAATCAGTCTAGTCCCGCCTAGGGTCATTACTAGGGTCCTGCTCAGTAAGAATCTAGGGTCACATCGGGTTTCCTAATGTCAATAAGTACTATTCCTATTCTACGTTGCGGGGGTGCTAAACGCCATCCACCCGACTTCCCCCCGTAGATATGCATCTACTCACCTGGTCCATGTCTGCCGAAGACGGTGTCGCCATCCTCCTCTTCATCGCCCGCAGTCCACGTGAGGGGTACCTCCCAAAATATGAAATCCAAACAAGAAATGAGCCTCCAAAATGTATGCTTTCCATCTCCGAATTTCATATAAAAATGAGCAAGGAATAAAGAGTATGGAATAAATAGGATTTTGTGGAATTTAAATTGAATTTTTGATGTGTTTTTGATGAATTTTGAATAAAAATTAGGTGGAAAATGGGGGGGCAGCCATAGGGGGTTGTGGCCGGCCTAGAGGGAGATGAGGGAGAGAAAGAAGAGAGTGTGATGTTGTGTAGAAGTTTCAAGAAGTGAAACAACACTAAAAGTCTTTTCATGCTTTATTTAATTATTTATTTATTTATTTACTATAGCAACTCAAGAAAGCTCTAGAAAATAGGAAAAATTTGCAAATAATTTTTGCATGATACACACTAAATTCTAATATGCCATGGTTCATTTTTACAAATTAAAACCATTCAAATTTGTAATTTACACTAATTTAGTGTAAAAATAAAGCTTATGTTAATATTTAAAATAATTAATTTAGGAAAAATATTTTATTAAACTAAAAATTTATAAGTGGATAAATAAACACCATTTACTAGTAATTTCATAATTAAAATAGATATTTTTAAAATTATAATGAAAAACAATCACGGTTTGGTTTTACGAAAAATACATTTTACTTTACCGAAAATCCTAAAATTCACTTAAACACTTTTATTCATTTAATTATTTATTTAATAATTTTTAAAACGTTACACTAGTCCCATCCCGGTATGCCGTTAGTTAAGTAACCTAACGGTGCATAACGGAACATTGCGGCGAATGCGGATGGCATAAGCGTACGTGTTATTTTCGTTTCTTTTCTGTGATTGGCTTAAGGACTTAAATGATGGGATTACATTAATGTGATTAATGTAAAGAAAATAAACCTAAAAAGATGTTGTAGAATCGGATTTGAAAAACCACTCGGCTTTTTATGAATAAGCTATATTTCAAAACTGCGGAGCTTAAGCCACTCCTTTTGAAAACCATTTGAATCTACAACGATATCAAGTTCAAAGCGTTAAAGATTTTCTTAAAAATCATCCGCAACCCTCCGTCATTTTAGGAAGTAGAGTACTTAGTATTCGTGCTACGTTTGTTGACTATAGTTAAGGCATAGTGTACGGTAGCTAAGTGATGTCTTCCTACATTGCATATGATGCAGATTAATTAGGACATTCTTATGACTTTGTTGACCTTAGTTAAGGGTCATATGAGTGGGTCTAATTAATCAAGAAATGACGGGTAGAACTTGACTGGTACTTATGATTTGTTGACCTTAGTTAAGGTCATAAGTGCCAGGGGTAAAAGCCACATCGGGAATTTCAATAGTTGAAATTTGCAATGAGATTGCATACCTTCCATGTGATGGTTGGATCCCGATCCCACTGTGGGCAATAGTTGCTCCTAGGAGAGTTTTACAATTTACAATTAGCTAACTCATTAGGTGTCTAGAAAGGTGTTAACGGGGCTCCGCCTCTGGGAAAATGAGGTTTACTCTAATTAGGTCCGTGCGAAAGCACGGGGAACCTCCCTCAAGTACCGACACTGGCCTGGCTGAACGGTTAGCGAAGTTGTAGACTGTAATTAATCCTGGCTAGTTTTTCTTTTTAAGGTTTGAAAGAAAAACTCGATAAAAGCAGTGGGAAACATCGATTAGACAAGATAATAACCAATCTGATCTATGCAAGAGCTTTCGCTGAGTGTATTCTTTTCTCTCTCTTAATGGCAGATACCCATGACTAGACTCAAGCTTTTACTAGATAAAAACAAACTGAATGGGACCAACTATAAAGACTGGCTGAGGAATCTGAAAATCGCCTTGACTTATGATAAAGTATCATATGTCCTCACGGCTTCAGCCCCGCCCGTCCCTGGTCCAAAATCCTCAGTTGCGGACATTGAAGTCCGCAAGACATGGGACGCTGACTGTGCCACGGCCACATGCCTCGCGCTTGCATCGATGGATAACACACATCAAAAGCAGCACGAGTACATGAACATTCACGGTATATTGCTCCATACAAAGGAGTTGTATGGGGAACAATCCCGCGTATTACGATACGAAGCATCAATGAAATTGTTTCAGATGCGAATGGCCCCTGGCACATCAGTAGGAGACCATGTTCTGAAGATGATAGCTCTTATAGAAGAGCTTGAGGACCTTGGATGGACGATGGACAATGAACAATATATAGATATTATTCTACAGTCCCTCCCCTCCACCTTTGCTCAGTTCATAGTGAACTTCAACATGCATGGCATGGAGAAGGACCTCCCTGAACTCCTTAATATGTTAAGGAGTGCAGAGAGCACTATGAAGTTAGCAAAAACTCTCGTTATGACTATTGGACAGTCTTCCTCTTCTCGCCCGAAAGCCAAGGCCAAGGGAAAGAAAAAGAAGAAACCCACTAATCCTAAGGGCGGAGTTAAAAAGGTGAAGGGAAAGGAAAATTCCAAGGCTGGAGACTCGGGGAAGGGCGAATGTTTTCACTGCCACAAGACAGGACATTGGAAGCGCAATTGCAAGGAGTACTTAAGTCTCAAGAAGAAGCATGGGGATGCTTCTACTTCAGGTGCGTTTGTGACTGAAAACTGTTTTTCTATAAACTCTGCTTCCTGGGTATTGGATACCGGTTCAGATTCTCACATTTGCAATTCTATGCAGGGGCTGAGAAATAGCAAGGTTCTGAAGACAGGTGACCATACTCTCCGCGTTGGAAATGGTTCCAATGTACATACAATCGCAGTGGGAGAGTATCACTTGGGGTTGCCATCTGGATGTATTTTGGTTTTGAATCCATGTTATTTTGTACCAAGTATGCTTTGTAATATAATATCCGTTTCTTTGTTGGACAATGAAGGATATAATTTTGTATTGCAGAACAATGTTATGAACATTAACCTGAATCAAATTTTGGTTGGGTATGGCACGCTTAACAACGGAATATATGTCCTAAATCAACACACAGTTTTCAGTATACAACACACTAATAAAAGAAAACTTTCAGAATTAAATGAAGCTTTTCTTTGGCACTGTAGACTTGGTCATATTAACGAAACAAGACTAAACAAGTTACACAAAGATGGATATTTAAATTCTTTTGAATATAAATCTTATGCGACTTGCCAGTCTTGTATCAAGGGTAAAATGACCAAAACTCCGTTTACCGGACACGGAGAAAGAGCTACTAAGCTCCTGGGCCTCATACATAGTGATGTATGTGGACCTATGTATACACAGGCTAGAGGCGATTTTTCATACTTCATTACATTCACTGACGATTTCTCAAGATTCGGTCATGTATTTTTATTAAAACACAAGTCCGAAGCTTTCAAGAAATTCATTGAATATAAACAAGAAGTAGAAAAACAAACCGGCTTGAGTATCAAGATGCTTCGATCAGATCGAGGTGGTGAGTATCTCAGTGCAGAATTTGCAAACTTCTTAAAAGAGAATGGGATTCTCTCTAAGCTCACTCCTCCTTACACACCACAGCACAACGGTGTGTCAGAACGAAGGAATAGGACCCTATTAGATATGGTCCGGTCCATGATGAGTGACGCTGAGTTACCCGTCTCGTTTTGGGGGCATGCATTGGAGACTGCAGCATTTCTGCTAAACAGGGTTCCAACCAAAACCGTGTCCACCACACCATATGAGATATGGCATGGGAAGAGACCATCTCTTAAAAGAATTAAGATTTGGGGTTGCCCGGCCTATGTTAAAAAGCAGAATCCGGACAAACTCGAGACACGGTCAGTCATGTGTAACTTTGTTGGATATCCAAAGAATTCTTATGGATATCTATTCTACCACAAAGAGGAACAAAAAGTGTTCGTTTCTCAGTATGCCACATTCTTAGAAAAAGAGTTTTTCACAGATAAAGATGATGGCAAGGTGGTAGATCTAGAAGAGGTTCTAGAGACACAAACTACAAATGACGATTTGGTTGAACCGGCTGTTGCAGCAGAAACTGAAGAACCTCGGCCACTCCGTAAGTCTGGTAGGACTTCTCGCCCACCGAAGAGGTACTACGGTTTCCTCATTGATGGTAACGGAGAAGATTGCATCATGGATGATGATGATCCTACCAGTTTTCAGCAAGCTATCACAAGTAAAGACTCTGTGAAGTGGCTGGATGCCACGAGATCCGAAATGGAGTCTATGTACACCAACAAAGTATGGACTTTGGACGTTGTGCCCCCTGGGGTAAAACCTGTGGGGTGCAAATGGATCTTTAAAAGAAAGATTGGTGTAGATGGGCAGGTAGAGACCTATAAGGCAAGACTTGTGGCGAAGGGTTTTCGTCAAAGACCAGGTTTGGACTATGACGAGACTTTTTCTCCCGTAGCCATGCTTAAATCCATTCGGATCCTACTTGCTATTGCTGCTCACTGCGACTATGAAATCTGGCAGATGGACGTTAAAACCGCATTTCTAAATGGAAATTTAGAAGAATGCGTTTATATGGATCAGCCAGAGGGCTTCATTGATAGTGGGAGCAGCGGGAAAGCATGTAAATTGCTTAAATCCATATATGGGTTAAAGCAGGCATCTCGGAGTTGGAACATCTGTTTCGATGATGTTATCAAAGAGTTTGATTTCATCAAAAATCCAGATGAACCTTGTGTTTATAAAAAGGCTGTAGGAAGAGCTGTCACATTCCACGTAATTACGTGGATGACATTCTTCTGATAGGAAATGATATTCCTATGCTACAGTCGGTCAAATCTTTCTTATCACTGAGGTTCTCCATGAAGGACCTGGGTGATGCCACATACATCCTGGGCATAAGGATCTATAGGGATAGATCCAAAAGGTTATTGGGATTGTCCCAAACCAGGTACATTGACACCATCCTAAAAAGGTTTAGTATGGAAGACTCCAAACGGGGTGCCTTACCCGCTTGCCATGGGGTCACTCTCTCCAAGGATTCTTGCCCAAAGACCAATGAAGAGAGAGCTCGCATGAGTATTATACCCTATGCTTCGGCAGTAGGATCTATAATGTATGCGATGTTATGTACACGCCCAGATGTAGCTTATGCACTTAGTGTTGTAAGCAGGTATCAATCCAACCCAGGGGAGAATCACTGGACAGCTGTGAAGAACATTCTTAAGTACTTGCGAAGGACTAAAGAATTATTCTTGGTGTATGGTAATGGAGATCTCCAAATGGAGGCCTTTACCGATTCGAGCTTCCAGAGCGATAAGGACGACAGCAAATCTATCTCTGGATTTGTATTTACCCTTAATGGAGGGGCGGTGAGTTGGAAGAGTTCCAAACAAGATACCGTTGCAGACTCCACGATGGAAGCTGAGTACATTGCTGCAAATGATGCCGCCAAGGAAGCCGTCTGGATGAAGAAGTTCGTCTCGGAGCTAGGAGTAGTTCCAACCATTATTGATCCAATACCTTTGTATTGTGACAATAATGGGGCTATGGCGTTAGCCAAGGAGCCCAGATCCCATCAGCGGTCCAGACACATCCTGAGGCGTTTTCATTTGATCCGGGAGATTGTAGATCGCCGCGAGATCGAGATTAAGAGGGTAGACACAAAGAATAACGCCGCGGATCCATTCACCAAGGCCCTCCCTCAGCCGCAGCATGAGCGACTTTTTGAGATGTTGGGTATGAAATACGCCAATAACTGGCCTTAGTGCAAGTGGGAGATTGTTGGATATATGTATGCCCTAGAGGCCATTATGTGATAGTGGATGTATCTATACATGTATATATATATATATATATATATATTCAGTATGCATTCTTGCTCGACATGATAGTATGCTGTCTGGTTCTTCTTTATCTGGCATGTTGATTTGATCATGCTTCTATTCATTCATACATACTGATAAAGCCCTGAGGATATTGGCTTGACTACTCTGATTATGATGGAGATCATACTAGTGGGACATCTGTAGTCTATAAGCATATCCTGGAAAGTCCCTAGTCGTAGGTATATCGAGACGGGGCATTGATATACCAGAGTAGACTAGCGTATATGATACTAGACCCATACGATGGGCGATGAATGTTCCCACATTCATCGATGTTTGACATCAAGATCATATATGGGTGCTCAGTGGTGACTGGGTACACTGGACGGACTCACCGAGAACTCCTATATGGAATTATATCTATCGTCAGATAGCAGTTCTCAGGTGACATTGGTACAGGTTAGTCTCTAGACCCGAGATCGTCATGGAGTCTTGTGTGTTCTCCCACTGTACTTTGATTGCCACCCTACCACGGCTCTACTGAGTCGTGCAAACAGGTGGCCGTTGGGTACAGTCCCGAGACACACGAAGGCAATGAGCGATAGGAGGGGTTTCGTCTCTCCCGGTATTGGGAGTTGATGTTGTACTGTGCCCGACTGGTTATATCAGTAAGTCCCTGGCCAGGGCTGCTGAGAATTGCTGATAAGTATTATCAGTAGTTTCTCGATCTGTTATAGACCATTCATCGGCACGACTTATTGAGTTATTAGGGTCGACGTGACCATCCCTAGGCTCGATATGCAGCATATCTGACGAAGAGACCAGACTGTACGGTAGTGTTGCCGGTTGGCTCGACAGGAGTTATAGCAGGTTCGCTTGTTTTCTTCTGATCGCTCAATACCCGGATGGCCGTTACGTTTAGCTGACCGCTTGCGGCTTGAGGGTACCTGATATGATCGTCACCCTCTGCCGGCGTATTGACGAGTCTTAGAGTCCCACAAAGGAGTTACCCAGTCCAGACGAAACGTTGTGGTGCGCGTATGCGATATGCGCATGTACCCGATTAAATTGCGCGTATAGGATACCGAACATTGATCGGGCGGCTTGCTTTTGGTGGGGTCATATGTGATATGGCCGGATTGATGAATCAAGTGTTGATTTATCATTTAACCATTAGTTTTCTCACTTAAAACCTTTCTAGTATATGATGGATGTATGCATGCATGCATGTGTTTCTTTCTTTCATTCTAGTTTCATGCACATGTGGATGTGCATACATGCATACATACATACACCCATCTATCATGGTTGTTAGCACATGGAAATGGTGGCAATATAAGACTCACACCATGGATTAAGTAATGGTTTTTTATTTGATTTTGTATTTGAAACAAAATTGAAAAGAAAAGGATAATCTTTACTAGCTTCTACATTCTTCTTCTAACCTAACCAAGCTCACCTACCCCTAACCTTGGGTTATCCTTCTCTTTATCATTTAAAACTCAAGTTAAATAAACTCTCCATCACTTAACCATGGTTGGATATAAGAAGGAATAAAATATAAAAGGTTATATTTCATTTTCTTTTTCTATGCTCATCTTTTATCTTTTGCACTTGCTAAAAAGAAAAGCCACCATCTTCATCCTCCTTCACCATTTGCTCTCTAGGTTTTTCTAGTGAGTAAAACACACTTAAAGAAAGGTTTTTGAAGTGAGATTCTAAACCACAACATCATTCTATGCAAGTTTAGCCAACTTGTTTAGAGTGTTCTCTTCGGTTTTGCGAAGTTGCGAGCTTGGACGGGGAACTCCGGGTGGATCGTCGTAGACGCAAGAGGACTTCAAGAGGACCTCCACTCAACACCCAAGACACCAAGGAGTCCAGCAATAGGGAGCTACAAAGGTTGTAGTCTTGAAACCCTAACTTTATAAGTCTTAAGTTTCGAAACCCTAATTTTCTAGGATCGATTCCTTTGCATGCTTGTTTAGCACCATCAAAATTAAAACTTTATGGCATGTGATGCTTCAAAACTCCTCATAGGGTGCTAGGCAAACCTTACAAACCGATCGTCCACGGCTTTGGACGAAGTGAGACAAAGTCTTCTACTCATTCTCTACATCATTCTTGGTCGTCTCTTTTAGCAAACTTGATGACCGAGTTGCCTCGAGTCAGAGGCGGGAGCCCGTTTAAAGAATCGTTGACGTGGTGCCACCTGGACGAGCAGATCGGAGATTGACGAGATCGGAGCAGCCGAAACGGAGCGTGGGATGATGGTTAAAGAACGAAAGACTCAGATCGTTCGGTATAACCTTTCTACACTCTTTACAGTTTGTTAGTTTAGCAATAATGGCATATTCGGGTTATAGTATACGATAGCGCCAGTTTAAAAGTTTTTGTTCCGCATTTGGCATCTGTTAGACGGCCGGGGCGCTACCGTAGACTTACATCCACTACAATATATACCACATGTACAATAATGGCCTCTAGGGTATACATATAACTAACAATCTCCCACTTGCACTAAGGCCATCAGTTGTAGTATCCAATACCCAACAATATAGCAGTGGTTGTAGTATCCCATACTCAACCATTCTAAAATCTCTCAAATAGTATTTGGGAAAGTAGGCCTTAGTGAGTAGATCCGCCATGTTGTCCTTCGTATCAACTCTCCTGACCTTGATCCGTTGGAGATCAACCATCTCCCTGATCAGGTGATACTAGCCTCAGAATATGTCTGGATCGCTGATGGGACCGTTGTTCCTAGGCTAAAGCCACAACTCCATTGTAGTCACAATAACAGTTATTGGACGCTCAATGGTAGGAACCATGTTCATCTCATGAACAAGAAATGTCCAAACATTTACTTTGGTAGCATCGTTGGTACCAATGTATCTAGCCTTTATCGTCTAGTATGTCACGGTATCTAGCTTGGAACTCTTCCAATATACCGTTCCTCCACTGGGGGTAAAGACAATGCCTGTGACTGACTTTCAGTTGACCTTATCACTATAGAAGCTCGAACCAAGAACATTCATTTAGTGCTTCTCAAGTACTTAACAATATCCTACGCAGCTGTCCAGTGATTCTCCCAAGATCCGATTGATTCCTGATCACTACACCTAGTGAGTCATCTACATCTGGTCTGGCACATAACATTGCATACATGATAGAGCCTACTGCCGAAGCATAGGATATCCCTTGCACGCGGGCTCTCTCCAAATCAGTCTTGGAAGACATCTTTTTGGAGAGAGTGATTCCCGAGTAAGAGGATGAACCACCATGCTTAGAATCTTCCATACTAAACCCCTTTAGTATGGTGTTATTGTACCTGGATTTGGGACAATCCCAACATCCACTTAGATCTATCACCATATATCATAATCCACAAGATGTAGTAGGTATCATCCAGATCTTCCATGGAGAATCCTCGTGTTAAGAGGAGCTTGACAGAGTGTCATTTCCTATCAAGAGTATGCCATCTGCATACAATATGTAGAGGACAATCTTACTCTCTACAACCTTCTTGTATATATAAGGTTCATCTACCTTTTTGATGAAGTCAAACTCTTTGACTGCCACATCAAAACAAATGTTCCAACTCCGCGATGCGCGCATTGATCCTGATGGAATACAACCTTGTAGACCGCTCCTTCACTTCAATAGCTCTGTGTAGTAGTCCCTTTGATCCAAGTAATAATCTCCCGGACTCTAGTGAGGCTCCACAAAGTGAAATGAACAAGCTTGCTTGATGTCTTCGAGGCCGAAGATGATCTACGTCGAGGAGACACTAACTCAAGCTACCTCTTCACTAAGTGTACACTAATATAGCATCAAGCATGACACAAAAGATGTATATTAATATATATCACATATATACTAAGTGTACACTAGTGAAAAAAGAAATCTTAAGTGAGCTAATATTAGTTAATGTAAGATAATATATCAAATATATAATTATACATTAAATTATTAAATCAACACTTGATTTAATAATCCGGCTATATCACATACAACCGACTAATATCAAATGTATCAACTTATCGAATCAATGCTTGATCCGATAACCCGGTTATATCACATATAACCGACCGATATCACATATAGTGAGAATAGAATACGGTATCACATACGCGTATTAATCTCGGTCCCGCACATATCACATATGTGCTTCTACGTCGTTTCGCTTGAGCCAGGAAACCTCTGTGTAGGACTCTAAAGACTCGTCAATACGCCGACAGTAGGTGGTGATCATATCAGTCACCCACAAGCCGCAAGCAGTCTGCTAAACGTAACAGCCACCCGGGTATTAAGCGATCAGAAGATCAATAAGTACGCCTGCTCATACTCCTGCGAATCCATCAGGTAACACTACCGTACAGTCCGGTCTCTTCGTCAGATATGTCGCATATTATAACCTAGGGGTGGTAAACGTCAGACCCCAATAGCCTGATAAGTCATGCCGATGTGAGGCTCATAACGGTTCGAGAAACTACTCATAACACATACCGGTAGATCTCGGCAACTCTGGCTAGGGATTTCCTGTTATGGCTAATCGATCATAGCGCAACATCAACCCCTAATACCGGGAGAGATGAAATCCCTTCCTATCGCTCATTGCCTCCATATGACTCGGGACTGTACCCAAAAACCACCGTTTTGCACGATCTCTTGAACGTGGTAAGGTGGAAATCAAAGCACAGTGGGAATCACACAAGACTCTATGACGATCTCAGGTCGACAGACTAACCTGTACCAGTGTCACCAGAGAACTGCTATCTGATGATAGGTATAATACCATCTAGGAGTTCTCGGCGAGTCTGTCCAGTGTACCCAGTCTCCACTGAGCACCCGTATACCTTCTCTAATGTCTAACACCAATGGATGTGGGATCATCCATCGCCCATCATATGGGTCAAGAAGTGTATATGCTAGTCTACTCTGGAATATCGATGCCCCGTCTCGATACTCCCACGACTAAAAACAATTGAAGGATGTACTTACCGACTACCCTTGCCCCACTAGTATGATCTGCATCATAATCCTGGTAGTCAAATACTCATCCTAAGGGCTTTATCAACATGTAATAGAGAGACAATAAGTGTACATGTTAAGATAAAGAGCAACCAGATAGCATACTATCATGTCGAGCAAGAAAGTCCTCCCTATATATATCCAAGCATCCACTATAATATACATCACATGTATAATAATGGCCTCAAGGGCATACATATAACTAACAATCTCCCACTTGCACTAAGGCCATTTGTTGTAGTATCTCATACCCAACGCCTCATAAAAAGTCTCTCTGGGGAAAGGCCTCTGTGAGTGGATCCGTTGTGTTATCCTACGCATCAACTCTCCTTACCTAGATCCCTTGGAGATCAACCATCTCCTTGATCAGGTGATACTATCCTCATAATATGTCTGGATCGCTGATGGGACCGACGTTCCTAAGCCAAAGCCATAACTCCATTATTGTCACAATAATAGTTATTGGACGCCCAATAGTAGGAACCATGTTCATCTCATGAACAAGAATTATCCAGACATCCACTTTGGTAGCATCGTTGGTAGCAATGTATTCAGCCTTTATTGTCTAGTTTGCCACGGTATATAGCTTGGAACTCTTCCAACATACTGTCCCTCCACTGAGGGTAAAGACAAATCCCGAGACTGACTTTTAGTCGTCCTTATCACTCTGGGAGCCGGAATTGGTAAAGGACTCCCACTGAAGTTCACTGTTACCAAACCCCAAGAACATTTCTTTAGTGCTTCTCAAGTACTTAAGAATGTCCTACAACTGTCCAGTGATTCTCCCAAGATCCGATTGATTACTGATCACTACACCTAGTGAGTCAGCTACATCTAGTCTGGTACATAATATCGCATACATGATAGAGCCTACTGCCGAAGCATAGGTTATCCCTTGCACGCGAGCTCTCTCCAAATCAGTCTTGGAAGACATCATTTTTGAGAGAGTAATTCCTGAGTAAGTGGACGAACCACTATGCTTAGAATCTTCCATACAAAACCCCATTAGTATGGTGTTAATGTACCTAGATTTGGGACACGCCCAACATCCACTTAGATTTGTCATCATAGATTATAATCCATAATATGTATTAGGTATCATCCAGATCTTTCATGGAGAATCCTCGTGATAAGAGGAGCTTGACCTAGTGTAGCATAGAAAACCATTTCCTATCAAGAGTATGTCATCTACGTACAACACGTGGAAGACAACCTTACTCTCTACAACCTACTTGTATATACAAGGTTCAACTACTTTTTTGATGAAGTCAAACTCTTTGACTGCCATATCAAAACAGATGTTCTAACTCCACAATGCGTGCATTGATCCTGTTGGACTTAAGCATGGCCACTGGAGAAAAAGTTTCATCATAATCCACACTTGGTTGCATGACGAGAACCTTTTACTACAAGTCTAGCTTTGAAAGTCTCGACTTTTCCATTTACACCAAGAATCTTCTCAAGATCCATTTGCTCCTAATGGGTTTTACCCTTTCAGGTGCAACATTCAAAGTCATACTTTGTTGGTGTACATGGATTTCATCTTTGATCGTGTCATGACCCGAAAAGTACGGAACATGACCGGCACTTAAATTACGAAACGTCTCGAGGCGTACGTAATCTAAGTAAGCCAAAACCCAGAAATAAAAACCATTTAAACAGTAGAGTGAAGGAAAAACCAATTTAAAGTAAGTAATTTTAATAGCATAAGCCGAATTATGCGTTTTAAAAACATCAAGTCATTCCTGAAAATTTCGGCAGAGTTTCCTTTGTAAAAACTGGCCCCAGACGGGGTACAATACTGATAAAGCAAATATACAATGGTGGTCCTGATGCAAAAGAACCCACCTACCAAAGCAATCATCCGGAAGGGACAGTGTGCCAGCAAAACCGCAACGAAACCTGTGCGGCAAAACCTGCAAGAACTGTGGCACAACGGGGTGAGTTGCCAATGTTGGCTATAGTGCCCTCAAGGCAATTATCATAGTCGCGGACTTGTGATTATGATGATTGAGGCAGGACCTATACCGATGAAACAGTCTTACTCAAGATGATAGTATGCTATCTGGTTTGTCTTTATCATCATATACATGTTGATAGAGCCCTTAGGATTCTTGCTTGACTGCCAGCAGTATGATGGCGATCATATATGTGGGAGCTGGAGTCTATAAGCACATCCTTAAATGTCCCTAGTCGTAGGAGTATCGAGACCAGACATCGATACTCCAGTGTAGACTAGTGTATACTGATCGAGACCCCGACGAGGGGCGGTGGCCAGGTCTCACAAGCCATTGGTGTTAGTATGTTCACCTAAGATAGTATACAGGTGCTCATTGGGTTATGAGTACACTGGACGAACTCGCCGGGAACCTGCTAGTTGGTATTATACCTATTGTCAGATAGCAGTTCCCAGGTGACATATGTACAGGTTAGTCTGTCGACCTGAGATCGTCATTTGTCTCGTGTGAGTTCCCACTGTGCTTTGATTACTACCCTACCACGGCTCAAAGGAGTCGTGCAAACAGGTTTTAGTTGGGTACAGTCCCGAGCCACATGGAGGCAGTGATCGGATCGTCGGGGATTCGTCTCTCCCGATATTGGGGGTTGATGTCGCGTTGTGTACGAATGGCCATCACCATAAATCCGTGGCCACGGTGGACGAGAATTATCGATCCAGCATCAATAGCTTCTCAGGTGGTGATGGGTTTCATGCCGACACTAAATATCGCGTTGTTGGGGTCTGACTTTATCCACCCCCTAGACTCGATATGCGATACTCTTAGACGAACAAACCAGACTGTACGGATATTGTCACTGACAGGCTCAGTAGGGGTTCAGGATGAGTTTGCTCGTCGGCCTCCCTTTCGCTCAATACCTGGGTAGCCGTTACGTACAGCTAGTGCCGCTGACGTGCTTGTGGTTAAACCCACTGCCAGCGTATTGACGAGTCTTTAGAGTCCCATACAGAGGGTTTTCACGGTTCAGGCGATATGGTGTACATGTTGTATGTTGATACATACGGGTGTCCGATTAAATATGTGCACTTGTTGCGCAGACTTTAATCGGACGGTTGATAATACTAGCGTCTTAGGATTAAGCCAGTTTATTAAATCAGGTTTTGATTTAATAATTTATATATGTATTTGTATATACGTATTCTAGTATTATTGTTCACTATTCGTTTTTCTCTCTCGGTTATTCGTATTTTGGTACGAATACGCGTATATGTATTTCGGTACATGTACCGGGTAGTATTCCGTATTTTATATGGAATAGCTTTTAGAAGATGCCACATCATTTATATGATTTTCCATTTATGGAAATTCATTTGTTTTTTTATAAATGAGGTGGAATTTGTGAGGTGGCATGAACATTGTTCATGGAATGGGCATGAGTCAAAAGCATGGTTTCAAAGTATGGTTTGGATTATTTTATTCGATTAATTGGATATGATATTTTTTGTGGGAATGAGAAAGGGGGGGCCGGCCACATTGGATGGGGGCTTAATTTTCATTTGGAAAATGATCACATTATTCCACTCTTACTCTCTCATTCACACAAAAGCCTTCACCATTTTTGGTTCATGCCAAGTTTTCTTCATCTCCTCATTTCATCTTCTTGAGTTGCTCCATGGAGCACATGGTTGAGAGAAAATCATAGTGACACACTAGTACACCCCCACTCTCCATCGCTAGAGCGTCGGTTATCTCGTTCGACGAGGTTGGAGCTTGCGCTGTTTCTCTCGGGTGGATCATCGGAGACGAAGGAAGACCGGCAACCAAACATCATCAAAGGATCGCTAGGAGCTTGGAATGAAGACCGAAGGACTTAGATCATCTCGGTATAACCTTCCCAACTCTTAGTTAGCTCGCTAGTATAGGGTTTAAGGTAGATCCGGGATTCGAGTAGCGGTAGGCCGGTTTGATAAATTTTTGTTCCGCATTTTGGCCGCGTTTTGACGGCCGGGGCGCTACCGGGACCCTACAGCCAACTCGTGAGTAGAAAACATCTACGAGTAGAAATCGTATGTATGACACAATCCTAGGTCAATACGATCAATAATATATATAACCTCAAAAGATAAGTCTGAAGCAAGAAAAAGTGGCAAGGGTAAACATCTATACATAAGTCTAATCCCATGTGCTCATGTCAGTGCCTTGTTGGAGATAGTGCCCTCAGATTCAATTATTGGATCACAGGCACATGATTGCAATGATTGAGGGAGGACCTATCCCGGTAGGACAGTCTTACTCAAGATGATAGTATGCTATCTGGTTTATCTTTATCATCGTGTACTGCTTTAGGTGACCAGACAGGTCGCTATTACACGTTGATAGAGCCCCTAGGATTCATGCTTGACTGCCAGCAGCATGAGGACAATCATATACGTGGGAGCAGGTAGTCTATAAGCACATCCTTAAAAGGTCCCTAGACGTGGGAGTTTCGAGACAGGGCATCGATACTCCAGAGTAGACTAGTGTATACAGTCGAGACCCCGACGAGGGGCGGTGGCCGGTCTCACAAGCCACTGGTGTCAGTTGGTTCACCTAAGATGTATACATGTGCTCATTGGGTTATGAGTACACCGGACAGGACTCGCCGGGAACATGCTAGTTGGTCTTATACCTGACGTCAGATGGCAGTTCCCTGGTGACATGTGTACAGGTTAGTTCATCGACCTGAGGATCGTCATTTGTCTCGTGTGAGTTCCTACTGTACTTTGATTACTACCCTACCACGCTCAAAGGAGACGTGCAAACAGGTTTTAGTTGGGTACAGTCCCGAGCCACATGGAGGCAGTGAGCGGATCTGCAGGGGTTCGTCTCTCCCGGTATTGGGGGTGAGGTTGCGCTGTGTCTAGGAGAGCCATTACACGAAGCCCTCGGTCGAGGCAGGAGATTTACTGGTAGGTATTCCAGTAGTATCTCAGGGTGTTCTGGGCTACACTCCAACACGACTTGTACCGCTTTTGGGGGTCTGACTTTTACCAACCCCCTAGGCCCGCCATGCGATGCTCATAGACGAACGGACCGGACTGTACGGATATTGTCACTGACAAGCTCAGTAGGGTGTTAGGATGAGTTCGCTCATCGACATCCCTTTTGGTCAATACCTGGTAGCCCGTTACGTATAGGCTAATACCTCTGACGTGCTAGTGGTTAAATCCACAACCAATGTATTGACGAGTCTTTAGAGTCCCCCACAGACCAGTTTCTCAAGTTTCGGGCGAAACGCTGTAGAGGCCGTATGGAGATATGGCAGGGTTCGATCAGATACGTGCGGTATTGCACGGATCAGGATCGGACGGTTAATACTAGCGGGCTTTGTTTTAAGCCGGATCCTAGTATTGGACAGTGTAGATTTGTCTCATTGTATTTGTATTCGGTCGGAATACAAATGCGGGTATGTATATACAGTAGCGGGGTTTTCCTGTAATTTATTACGGGATCAGTTTTTGGAATTGCCAGTTTGTTTTCCGTTTCGGCCAATTTTCTTTGTATCTTTCATTGGCCAAAGATTGGTGGAGGAGGGCTTATTTGCATTTGTGCAAATAAGCATTTTGGAGGGTTGTCTTTGCATATTCTTGTGTCATGATGGTTGCACCATCTTTTGACTTCTTCATTTGATCATTTGCTTGACTTTCTTTTCATCATGGTTTACTTTTGGAGTCATGATGATTGTAGATGATGGAGGGTTATGATGATGGATGTGAGACTTGCCTTTTTCTTTTTCACTCAACCTTGCATGATATTGGCTCATTCATTCATTCTCTTGCTTGAAACACTCTCCTCTCATTCCCTCACATTTTTGCATGGCCGGCCAAGATAGAGAGGGGCTGCCCATTTTATTTGGTGTGGGATTTTTGTATCTTTGGCTTGGAAAAATCCCCACAACTCCATCTCCAAAAGCTTATATCAATTCCTCCACCATATGGCAACTCTATACAAACCCCAAGAGACAAAGAGTTCTACAAATAACCTACAGCAAACCTTGGGCACGTCGGCTCGCCAACTTCGTGCCCGAGTTGCCTCAGACCAAAGGTGGGAGCCCGTAAAAGAAGCCGGCGATGTGGTGCCCTTCCGGCTAGGTAGTGAAGACCGGAGATTCCGCGGGGAGATCGGGACGACAACGAGAAGACTGGAGGACACGGATCACTCGGTATATCTCTCTTCCCATCTTGTAGTTAGCTAGTAGTTAGGTTAATGGCCCGATCCGGAATTTTTGTGCGCGGTGGTGCCGGTTCAAAAAGATAAAGTAAATCATTGCTTCCGCATTTTGGCCTCGGGATGACGGCCGGGGCGCCACCGTGCACTTACACTGGTATCAGAGCCTCGCCATTAACCTAGTCTAGCTTTGTCTAACGTGTTTACATTTCCGATCGAATAAAAAATCCAAAACTGCGTTTTTCTCATGCATCAGTTCTCTGTTAAAATTTTTTGGGCTCCAAAAATTTTTCAGTATGTTGCAGAATGATGTGCAGGCAATTCTAAGAATTCTGGAGAAATTCGATGCATTGATTCCTTAAGGGGAGCGCGGAACCGCGGCCAAACCACACTTGTGGCCGCGGTTCCGCGGCAGTAAGGAGTGATCAATGCATCAAATCTCTTCAGTGGGCTTCTGGGCTGAAAATTGGGGTTTTGGAATATTATTTTTAGGCCCAGGATTTCTTTAACTGCTACAGTAATTCTTGGGGCCTACTTGGTAAAATTTGATCGATCGGATATTTTAAACATGTTAGTTCACAGTTTTTACATTATATCTGCGACCGTGAATGTCACTTGATCGGTAAATCCTGTCTAACTGCTATAGCCAGGTTAGACGGATTTGCGAATGTGACCTTCACGTTGATGTTCTGTGTATTGCTGTGATGTTGCGGATCAGTCGTGGGGATAGCCTGGTTGCAGTGGTAGTACAGTTTTGTTGTATTATGTACATTTGATATTGCGGGGCAAGCGTCCGACATGTGGACTGCCGTCACTGCCTGTTTGTATTATTATTTTGGGGCACGACCAGGTTGAGGTCGATGTACCCGTTGTATGTATATTTTACTTTCTGCACTAGGATTACCTCGCGGAGTGGTGCACGGATAGCCGGGTTCTAGAGGGCAACGAGCCCGCATCTCATGGCATTGAGACGGAGGGGGCTTCACTCTAGAATTGGCGGGCTATTCGCCGCACTCGTAGGGGGTACAGGTTGACCCAGGAGGGGTACCCAAGTTACCGGATTCCGTGAAGTGCTGGGTGGTCCATTCACGGTGCTGAAAGGGGCTGCCTCGCTTCAGGTTTTGGCGGGTAACTTGCCGCGCCCGTAGGGGTCTAGGATTTTATTGCACAGGCTATCCACACGACCAGGGGAACGTCGGGTTTCAGCCGCTCTGTGAAACCCGGGGATCCCAGATATCTGTATTGTTCTGTGATGCTGTACATTTCTGTGATGTTGCATTTTATCACGCCTTGAGCGAAATATTATATATTGATATATATACTAGTAGATGTTGTATATGTTTTGCATCCGCGCTAGTCCAGTCCCCGCTCTGTCGTTAGTTAGCTAACCTAACGGGTAATGACGGGACCCAGTGGCGAATGCGGATGGCATATACGTACATCATTATTTTCATTCGTTATTGGTGTGATCAATTGATGGGACTGCGTTGATTCGGATCAATGCAAGTTAAACAAACCTAATCTGATGTTGTTGGAACATTTTTCAAAAAGCTGTTATTGCAAGAACGTTCTCTTTTGTTTTGCACAGTGGTATTCAGTTGGAATATCCTGCTCCTCAGTCGACGAGGCAAGGGCCGAGATCCCTTCACCGGGAGTGACCCCTTGGACAAAAGTTTGCGTCAGGGCAATAACTTCACTATAGCCGATTACTTTTGCTTTGCATCGTGGTATTCAGTTGGAATATCCTGCACCTCATTCTACGGGGAAAGAGCCGAGATCCCTTCACCGGGAGTGACCTCTTTAGCAAAGGTTTTCGTTACTATATTTTTCTAAAAAGCTATCCGTTCCTTCAACGATATCAAGTTCACTACGTTAAAGGTTTTCGCCAGAAACCATTCGTAGCCCTCCGTCGTTTCATATGGGTGGTCAATAGTATTCAAGCTGTGTATGTTGGCCAAAGTCAAGGCATAGTGATTGGTAGCTATTGGGTATTCATATGCAGCATAGATAGATGCGTTGGTTTGGGGCAGTCGTACTACTATTTTGGCCAAAGTCAAGGGTATGTACGGGTGGGCTCAAATTAACCTGGAGAATGACAGGTAGAACTTGACATGTGACTTATGATATGTTGGCCAAAGTCAAGGTCATAAGAGCACGGGGCAAAAATCACATCGGGAGTTTCTAAAGAAACTGAAACTTGCCAGATATGCGCATACCTTCTGGAGTGTGATAACGTGAGCGGATTCCGTCACGTTATCATGCGGTGATAGTTGGATCCCGATTCCCACTGATGAGTTGGTTTACTCCTCGGGTGATCCCGACTAATTCTTCTTTCAGGTTTGGAGGAGAATTTGACGTTACAGTGGGAGGTTTCCTGATTAGATAAATTGGTAACCATTCTGATCTAGGTTAGAGTGCACGCTGAGTGTTTCTTTTCTCCCTCTCTTTGGCAGCGACCATTGACCCGACCTTAGACTATGACTCAGAGACCAAGTTGACCGAACCTTCTTATAAGACTGGCTTTTGGATTGTCAGAGTTGCACACCTCATTGCCGCTCCTACTTTTACCCTTTTCTCCAGGACACCCCGTATTACTACGAACGTCCACTTCCATTGGACAAAACCATCGTATGGTTATATACGAACTTGAAAGAATTTATTCGAGGATGGTTTCCGGTTCTGGAGAAAACGAATAGGACTATTCAGTTGTCTTTTCCTTTTACCTTCTCTCATGTTGCGAGTACTCCTTGGTTTAAGAGATAGTACACCTATTACGCAAATTGGATAGTCTTCTTCCAAACCTTAGGCTGGTGTCGAACGGTAGGGAATGAAGAAAACCAATTAGCCTAGCGATGGTGTACAGAAGGTATTATGTAAAGACAAAGAAAGGGATTAGTAAGAGGGCAAAGTAAATTGCGACTGATATTCATGACCAAACCAAGTATTTCATTACCACTCCCACTTCACCTTTGTATTTCTCCAGGACACTCCGTATCACTATGAAGATCCACAGTTTATTGGATATTCCATCGTATGGTTATATACGAACTCGAAAGGAACTTGTTCCAGTTCGGGGATGGATTCTGGTTCAGGAGAAATAGGAATAAGGTTTATTCAGGTGTCTTTTATCTTCACCTTCTCTCGCATTGCGAGTGTTCCTAAGATTGGGACAGTACACCCATTATGCTTATTGGATAGTCTTCTTCCAAACCATAGGCTGGTGCCGAACGGTAGAGAAGGAAGAAAACCATTTGGCCTAAAGGGGTGTACAGAAGGTAATGACTAAAGACATATGAAGTGATTTGGAGAGATGGCAGAGATTTATACGGTTACAGTTGTGAATCGGGATAATGGAAGAGGCATTACTAGGAATACCAGGATACCCTCCCCCTCCCCCCCGAAACATTTCAATGCTTCAGTTTCTCTGTGTACTGTTAAAAGAATACTGATTTCCCAATTAGACACTTGCTCCAGGGTATGTATTTACCAAGTATGATTCTCACATCTGTATGGTTTTACAGATGATGAGTGGGAGTAAGTTATTGGGAATTGGGTGATCATCCTCATTATATCGGGATTCGTTGTAATCGGTGAATTTTGAGGAAGTCACCTGGGTTGTTTGCCGGACGGCGAATATTTGGTTTTGAATATCCGTTATAATGCACCAATTTCAAATTGATATATCTGTACGTCTATTTTTTATAGAGTGAGATATACCTTTTTGAAATTATGTCTATGATATTTACCTATATCAGTTGATGGTTAGATAAGGAGCATTAAACAGCGGTGTAATTCTTCTTAACCATAAGTACAGTTTTCAACCTACGACACGCAGGGATTGAGTTATTAGACTCAAGGGACTTATACAGAGTATTGTATGTTGTCCAGCGTCCATGAGGACAAAGGGGTTGGTTCTCGTACTATATTCGGTTTACTTATGACTTCTCTAGTTTTTAGACAGGTGTTTCGTGGAAACACAGGGTCCGAATTTTGAGAAGTTATAGGTATATGAATAAAGTAGAGAACCAGGTATTGCAAGTATCGGGATTCTTCAAGGTGATCGAAGATGTAGATACTTGTGGATGGTATTCAGTTGATAGTAATGATTAAGAGAACTTGCTTCTCTTTCAGGTTACTCATAATTGGAAGCATTCCTAAATTGAGTAACGCTGATCGGCCTCCTTCCATTTAGTTGACATGCACTGGAGACAGCTGCATGATTTGAATCTGGTTCAATTAAATCAGTGCCTCTGTTTCTATATTGGATATAGAACAGTTCATATCTTAACGATGTTAAGGTACGGGGAGTTGTCCGACCTATGCTTAAAACCAGACTCTGGATAACTCAAGGCATGTTTCTGTAATGGCTGTTTGTGGGTTGACCTAGGCTATGACGAGGGTTGACTTTCTACCATCTGGAAGATCAATAGTGATATTTTTCTAGACTCACCACAGTTTTAATAAAAATGGATTTTTTCAGAAAACGGTAGTGGGAGTATGGTAGAACTGGAAGTGATTCCAGAACCGCAAACGATTACTGAAGATTTGATAAAGAACCTAAAGATTCAATTTGATTTGACATTCCATTGGCCACTCCGCAGATAAGGTGGGTAACCTTAGGCACTCGAGAGGTACTTCGGTATGCTCAAAGACGGTGACAGGGAAGTTCTTGTTTACCCAGACTTGCCATTGCTGTTGTTCCAGACCGTGAGACCCGGCAGGAGGATGAGTATAGCATCGTTCTAAACTAGCTTTAGAAGTGTACGTCTATATGACTCTGCCAGAGGGTTGTCACGGTCAGTGGGAGCAGCGGAAGCATTGGTGGACAAGTGGCTTATGTCTATTTATAGACTAAAGAAGATGTAGCGGAGATAGATCATCTATTTCTGACATGACAGTCATAGGTTTGACTTCATCAGAATAGGGGATGGATCTGTTAAGAAGGTAGTAGGGTGTGATGTCCTGGTATTTGGATGACATACACAGAGTAAGAAGTGATATTCCTATACTACGATCGGTTATACTTTGGTCGTCACACAGTGGTTTCTCCACATGGGACTTGGACATTATATCAGACATACTGGTTACTAGATCTATGGTGTTAGATCTAGATTTGGGTGGTTTCCCAATTAAGGGTACTTAGACAGCATTCTAAGAGTATTTAGAATGGACGACTCCTGGCACGGTAGTGTACCTGCAGGTGATGGAGTCACCCTCTCTAAAGGTGTCTTACAGACTAAAGGGGAGAGAGATGTGCATGATTGGCAGATCACTTGCTTAGGCAATTGAGTCAATCATGAGATGTCAGGTACCACACCAGATGTTGTTTTTGCACTAGATGCAATAAGTTGACATTGATCCAATCCTGGAGAAACAGTCGGAAGCAATTTTAGAACATAAGTGGATGTTCTAGGGATATGATAACGACAGCCTCATTCGGGAGACAGTTATCATTCTAGGCTTCCAAGGTGACTTGGACGACAGGGAGGTTGTCAGAGTTATAATTTTCCTTCTGACGAGGGGTAGTATTTTTGGACAGGTGGTCCAAGGCAATACTGAGGGAGGCATGGCGCAGGATACTGATTAAGTTCAGTTGACGATACAGTCTAAGATGTTTGGATTTGGAGTTCATTTATGAGCTAGGTCCCATCAGATATCCAGACACATTCTAAGACAGGTATTGCTCATTTTGGGAGATGGGTTTCTCCGCGAACTTGAGATTTAGAGAGACATAGAAAGAAACATCAATGCGGATCCACTCACTGAGGCTATTCCTCGAACGCAATAGTTTCGCAAACGGGATTTGTGAGACTGACTAGTAGAGGAGTTGGGTGTTCGGTATCACACGGGCTGTGAGTATGCGACATCGCAATAATTAGCCTGGAGTGCAAGTGGGAGATTGTTGGAGATAGTGCCCTCAGAGTCAATTATTGGATCACAGGCACGTGATTGCAATGATTGAGGGAGGACATATCCCGGTAGGACAGTCTTACTCAAGATGATAGTATGCTATCTGGTTTATCTTTATCATCGTGTACTGCTTTAGGTGACCAGACAGGTCGCTATTACACGTTGATAGAGCCCCTAGGATTCATGCTTGACTGCCAGCAGTATGAGGGCGATCATATACGTGGGAGCTGGTAGTCTATAAGCACATCCTTAAAAGGTCCCTAGTCGTGGGAGTTTCGAGACAGGGCATCGATACTCCAGAGTAGACTAGTGTATACAGTCGAGACCCCGACGAGGGGCGGTGGCCGGTCTCACAAGCCACTTGTGTCAGTTGGTTCACCTAAGATGTATACAGGTGCTCATTGGGTTATGAGTACACCGGACAGGACTCGCCGGGAACATGCTAGTTGGTCTTATACTTGACGTCAGATGGCAGTTCCCTGGTGACATGTGTACAGGTTAGTTCATCGACCTGAGGATCGTCATTTGTCTCGTGTGAGTTCCCACTGTACTTTGATTACTACCCTACCACGCTCAAAGGAGACGTGCAAACAGGTTTTAGTTGGGTACAGTCCCGAGCCACATGGAGGCAGTGAGCAGATCTGCAGGGGTTCGTCTCTCCCGGTATTGGGGGTGAGGTCGCGCTGTGTCTAGGAGCGCCATTACACGAAGCCCTCGGCCGAGGCAGGAGATTTACTGGTAGGTATTCCAGTAGTATCTCAGGGTATTCTGGGCTACACTCCGACACGACTTGTACCGCTTTTGGGGGTCTGACTTTTACCAACCCCCTAGGCCCGCCATGCGATGCTCATAGACGAACGGACCGGACTGTACGGATATTGTCACTGACAGGCTCAGTAGGGTGTCAGGATGAGTTCGCTCAACGATATCCCTTTTGGTCAATACCTGGTAGCCCGTTACGTATAGGCTAATACCTCTGGCGTGCTAGTGGTTAAATCCACAACCAATGTATTGACGAGTCTTTAGAGTCCCCCACAGACCAGTTTCTCAAGTTTCGGGCGAAACGCTGTAGAGGCCGTATGGAGATATGGCAGGGTTCGATCAGATACGTACGGTATTGCACAGATCAGGATCGGACGGTTAATACTAGCGCACTTTGTTTTAAGCCGGATCCTAGTATTGGACAGTGTAGATTTGTCTCATTGCATTTGTATTCGGTCGGAATACAAATGCGGGTATGTATATACAGTAGCGGGGTTTTCCTGTAATTTATTACGGGATCAGTTTTTGGAGTTGCCAGTTTGTTTTCCGTTTCAGCCAATTTTCTTTGTATCTTTCATTGGCCGAAGATTGGTGGAGGAAGGCTTATTTGCATTTGTGCAAATAAGCATTTTGGAGGGTTGTCTTTGCATATTCTTGTGTCATGATGGTTGCACCATCTTTTGACTTCTTCACTTGATCATTTGCTTGACTTTCTTTTCATCATAGTTTACTTTTGGAGTCATGATGATTGTAGATGATGGAGGGTTATGATGATGGATGTGAGACTTGCCTTTTTCTTTTTCACTCAACCTTGCATGATATTGGCTCATTCATTCATTCTCTTGCTTGAAACACTCTCCTCTCATTCCCTTACATTTTTGCATGGCCGGCCAAGATAGAGAGGGGCTGCCCATTTTATTTGGTGTGGGATTTTTGTATCTTTGGCTTGGAAAAATCCCCACAACTCCATCTCCAAAAGCTTATATCAATTCCTCCACCATATGGCAACTCCATACAAACCCCAAGAGACAAAGAGTTCTACAAATAACCTACAGCAAACCTTGGGCACGTCGGCTCGCCAACTTCGTGCCCGAGTTGCCTCGGACCAGAGGTGGGAGCCCGTAAAAGAAGCCGGCGATGTGGTGCCCTTCCGGCGAGGTGGTGAAGACCGGAGATTCCGCGGGGAGATCGGGACGACAACGAGAAGACTGGAGGACACGGATCACTCGGTATATCTCTCTTCCCATCTTGTAGTTAGCTAGTAGTTAGGTTAATGGCCCGATCCGGGATTTTTTTGCGCGGTGGTGCCGGTTCAAAAAGTTAAAGTAAATCATCGCTTCCGCATTTTGGCCTCGGGATGACGGCCGGGGCGCCACCGTGCACTTACATGCCTCAGGTAGCAACATATCATATGAATGAGGTATGAGTGCATGAAAACAGAATACATGTAAATGAAGAAACTGCTTTCATTACTTAGTGAGATTTCTGTATAGTTAAAACGAGGTACCATCAATGAAATCAACATAAACAGTGTCTAGCATTGACACAAAATATAAATCCCAATATCTCAATATCTCAGGCTCCGGCTATCCGGACTGGCCTGTATCAACAAATCTCAATACCTTAATATCTCAAAATCTCAGTGTCTCAAATCTTACTATCTAGGGCTCCGTCAGTCCTGATCGGCCCTTATCATCAATCACACGACCACGAACGGTATCCTCCGGATATTCGACGCGCCAGGTAAAATCACCGGTAAGCAGTCTGCCCCTGCCGGGCTCATCGTCTACACCTCGATCTTCTTGCCCCGGGGTACCTTACCGGGTCCACCATGTATCCGCAGACGGTTCATCCAACTCCTCGAATCGGGACTCGAAATCCATCTCATAACCGAGAAAACATCATGGTGGACGACTCATACATCATGAGAAAACCGCACTTTTCATTTTTAAAAAGAGAGAGAGAGAGAGAGGTTTATATATATATTCTTGCGGGTTTCTCCCAAATCCAGGAAATCTCATGAAAATCCGAAATCCAATCATCAATAGCAAGTAAACAATAAATATCGGCATAAAACTCCATACTACTGCGTAATCAATGAATACATGAATGCATCTGATATCATGCAATGAATGCAATAGTTAAACTAGCATCTGAAAGCTATAACATATTGCAACTATCAACTTAGCAAGCTATGTTAAGGAATAGTAGTTTCTAAAGTGTACGTGACATGGCAATTACCGATGAAGATGTGTGTGAGCCGGCAAGCAAGTGTATGTGGAGCATACGCATCATCGGTAATGGTGCTGGTGTCCTGACAGCATAGTTTCATAATAATTACAGATAACATGTGTATAAGCATGCAATGCGATGAAATATCATGAATAAACAGAAAGCGTTATGATAACAGCAACACTGAAGAAATAATCCTACCCAATGTACGAGTCATACAATTTGGTATTTAAAATACTCACAATCTTCCACTTTTGAAAACTAGTGTGACTCGAGCCCAGTCAAAAGGGTAAGGGAATCCACCTAAGTCTGAGTCGATCTATATATTTCTAGTAGTCGGTGATCTCGCCTGTATAGTATCACATACGATACAATATGTATATTATGACATCCTCGAGTCAAGAGTGGGGATCTAACATCATAATCATATCTCGTACGGTAAATCTATCGTACGACATCCCAAATCTGGGTACGGGTCAAATATCACATTTATCTCATTATTCATCTGGCATCCTCATCATCACATATCGTGAGCAGGGGTACTGATCTAAGTCTATTACACTACTAATATCATCAACAATATCATGCTCTGGCTACTGATCTAAAGTCTCCTACAATCCGATGTCATCCACACATATCATCATATAGAAGTATACATCGCCCAAGCGATCCATTATGAATACCATAACATATCTCATCTCATATCTCGATCATATGTCAACTATCATATATATATCATCATCCACAAGGTATCATCGTCTAACGATCCGCTATAATATCATGATATATCTCGATCACAAATTAAATATCTCATGGCATCATGCCCGATCAGATTGACTCATTCCCGAGTATCATATAACATTCTAGTCATCCAAGCATATGAATACAAATATAAATATGTCCCCAATACGCACAAGGATATCAATGTATGCGAGTATGTGTATGTGCGTGTATGCAAATCTTTACCCTAGGGTTTCGGGAGTAAGAAATCGACTAGAGTCCTTTCATCCATACTCGCTAACACTAACCCCTAATCTCCTAAGCTTTCTTGCTAAGGTTCATGTCACACCCTAACATATAAAAGTATATATATCATATCCCATTCTTTTCTCATAACTTTGCGGGGGTTCTATACGCCATCCACCCGACTTCCCCGGTAGATATAAATCTACTCACCTTGCTTCTTGTGTGCCGATGCCGATGTCGCCATCTTCATCTTCAACGTCTCGACATCTTGTGGGGTACCTACACATATAATCCAATCGCAAATGCGTATTAAAATCACATCAGAAAACCAAAACGACACGCTAAAGGCCTATAGGTTAGAACCTATGGACCACGCCTTCAAAACCACCAACAACCCTCAATATCGTCGTACAAATGTCAAGTGATCGAGGTAAAACACAGATACAACAATCCAAAATTCAAAATACGAGAAATGAAACCCCGAATCAAAACAGCAACTCTTGAAAATGGTCCCAGATTTTACCCTAGGTCAAATCATCCAATTTTGCATATGCCAAGGGTCTAGTTTACTGGAGATGGAGCCATGGAAGAAACACGAATCAAAATGGTGGGAACCAGGCTGCAATTTGCGGCCTCCTGGATTAAATCTGTGGCTAGATAGAGGGTATAGGGGCTGGGGTCTTGGGTGATGCTTCCTAGGTGCCTGCATGTATCACTGTCTTTGCTAATTAATTTTTCAGGTCCCCGAGTGTTGGCAGATTTCCAAATACCATCAAAATTTCACAGTTTTTCCGATAGCAGGTTTCTAAGTTCGGGTTTGGGGTTCTATTCTCTTGTTTCAGTCCATAATACAATCCTTACAGGGGTTTAAGGTCACTATTAAGCCTTAATTACACATTTGGAACCAAAACAAACCCTAATCCTTTCTAGCAATTTTCAAAGATCACTAAACCGCACAATATCGATTCTAATTTAACATGGAAGCTAGAGCAATGGAAATTCTACACTAATGATGGAATGATTACCTCATTTTGCACTCATGAATGCTCTACAGCTCCAAAACTCAAACTTTCTTGGTCCAAAGGGTTGCTTAAGAGCTTGTGCACATTTTTTGTGAAGTGGGAGTGGGGTTTTGATGGAGATTTGATGATGAAGTTAGGGTTTGAAGTGGAGGGGAAAGGGGGTGCTGCCATGGTGAAAAGGGAGGAGAAAGATGAAGAGAATGAAGGGGGAAAGAGAATGGCTAAATCAAAGGAGACCCCTCACCTCTCTCTCTCTCTCTCACCCCCATACCTTACACTATTCTATTCTTTATCTTTTCTTTTTCTTTTCTTTTTCTTTCCTTCTCTTTGCAATAGTAAACCCAAAACAGTAACCATACACCCAAAACATGTAGGAAAAATGTAACAAGTGTGCAAATGACATGTGCATGTTATGTGCACAAAACACGCTTAAAGCCCGATTAGCAATTTTTAATCGCGATTAGCACAAAATTGGTGTATAATAAATCATAAAATTTCATAATTTGCATAAATCACATAAAGCACCCTCTTTTTAGTAATTTCCATAATTTTCCAAATTTTTCCCAATTTATCGGTATTTAATTATACCGCCTTATTAAAATATTCAATATTTTATTATTTAATTATAAAAATTCCCAAAAATTATATTTTATTTTTCTGAAATGTTACAGATCGCATAGCATCCAGCCATTTCACAGAGTCCCCACTCGTGATGGCTTGCCTGAACCTTAGTTGGGTCATCATCTACCATGATGCAATCATCGCTCCCACCGTCATTGAGAAAACCGTAATATCTTTTAGGTGGATGAGGAACCCTACCAGATTCGCGGAGAGGCTGAGATTCGTTGGAGACTATTGAATCCTTTGGTTTTACCAAATCATCAGCTGTTAGTTTGTCCAGCTGGAACTCTTTCCAGTTCTACCTCATGACCACTAATTTCTTCATAAGAAATTCCTTTTCTAAAAAGGTGGCATGCTGAGAAACAAAACACCTTTTGTTCCTCAGAATGGTAGAAGATATACCCTCGCAAATATTTGTTAGTTATATGTATGCCTTAGAGGCCATTACTGTACATGAGATGTATATTGTAGTGGATGCTAGGACATATATAGGTAGGACTTTCTTGCTCGACATGATAGTACGCTATCTGGTTGCTCTTTATCTTAACATGTATACTTACTGTCTCTCTGTTACATGTTGATAAAGCCCTTAGGATGTGTACTCGACTTCCAGGACTATGATGTAGATCATACTAGTAGGGCCTGGGTAGTCAATGAGTACATCCTTCAATGTTCCTAGTCGTGGGAATATCGAGACGGGGCATCGATATTCCAGAGTAGACTAGCGTATATCTTCTTGACCCATGTGATGGGCGATGGATGATCCCATATCCATTGGTGTTTGACATCAGAGATGGTATGCGGGTGCTCAGTGGTGACTGGGTACACTGAACGGACTCGCCGAGAACTCCCAGATGGTATTATACCTCACGTCAGATGGCAGTTCTCTGGTGACACTGGTACAGCTTAGTCTGTTGACCCGAGATCGTCATAGAGTCTTGTGTGTCTCCCACTGTGCTTTGATTTCCACCCTACCATGGCTCTACTGAGTCGTGCAAATAGATGGTTTTTGGGTACAGTCCCGATTCACATGGAGGCAATGAACCATAGGAGGGGATTCGTCTCTCCTGGTATTGGGGGTTGATGTTGCGCTATGCTCGACTGGCCATAACTGGAAATCCCTGGCCAGGGTTGCACTGATTTACTGGTAAGTGTTATCAGTAGTTTCATGCTTGTTATGGACCTTACATCGGCATGACTTATCAAGCTACTGGGGTCTGACGTTTACCACCCCTAGGCGAGATATGCGACATATCAGACGAACAAACCGGACTGTGCGGTAAGTGTTACTGGTTGGATTCACAAGAGTGTGAGCAGGCTTGCTTGTTGATCTTCTGATCGCTCAATACCTGGGTGGCCGTTACGTTTAGCAAACCGCTTGCGGCTTGTGGGTGATTGATATAATCACCACCTACTACCGGCGTATTGACGAGTCTTTAGAGTCCTACACAGGGGTTTCCTGGCTCAAGCGAAATGAAATAGGAGCGCATATGAGATATGTGCGGGACCGAGAATAATACCAGTATGTGATACTGTATTCTACTCTCGCGATTTGTATCATCGGTCGGTTATATGTGATATAGCCAGGTTACCGAATCAAGTGTTGATTCGATATATTGATACACTTGATACTAGTCGGTTATATGCAATATGACCGGATCGTTAAATCAAGTGTTAATTTAATGATTTAATGTATAATTATATATTTGATATATTACTTTACATTAACTAGTATTGGTTCACTTAAGATTGTCTTTCTCACTTTTTGTGCACAAGTTGTATATATGATATATGTTTGTGCACTAGTTTGTATCATGATTGATGATACATGCAAACTTGGGTATGTGTATGACTTACACCAAGTTTAGGTTAATGGTTAGGGTTTTATTTATTTTATTTATTTATTTATTTTGGCAAAAATAAAATGGTGGCTTTCTTTGTTTTATGCTTGAAGCTTCATGAAGCTTTTTAGCATTTTTGAAAAAGTCTAACCATTTTTGTTTTGTTCTTCGACCTAACCATCAACCTAAACTCTAGTTTACTCTCTACAAAAGTTAACTCACCCATGGTTGCAAGATGATAGACTTCACTTGATTATTCATTTTTGATAATTCTATTATTCATTCTTTTCTTTCTTCTTCATCTTCTTCAATTGAAGAAAGTTTTCTTGAAAATTTTCAAGTGAAGATTAAGAGTGAGAAATCCAAATCCAAAGTGAACCCACTTCCTATTTCTTCATCCTCTACAACTTGCCATGTTGTATAGGGTGTTCTCTTCACAAAGTTCTTGACCAAGTGAAGGAATAGCTTGAGTTTGAGTCTCCCCGACGTAGATCATCTTCGGCTTCGAAGTCAACGACCCGGCCCGCTCATTTCTCCGATAAAACCATCGCTAGGGTCCTGGATCCCGATGATCGCAGCGAAGGGACGTCAACACGGAGCTTTAGAAGTGAAGGACCGGATCTACAAAGGTTGTAATCCCTTTCACTTAGTAACAAAGTAGTTTGCTTGCTTGTAGTTTCACCTTACCTCTAGTAAACGATCTTGCATAGAGTTGTTAGGCACATAAAAATTTGATTTTGGCATGGTTGATGCCATGTGGAACCTCTTGAGTGTGCCTAGGAACCCTACAATGGTATCAGAGACTAGCTAGAGCTTTAGACGATGTGTAGACGAAGTTAGAAACCCGATCGAACCCCGAAACCCTAACCAAAACCCTTCTCTGTACATTTTTTAAAACAGTAGATTTTTGTGAATTAAAATTGCTCAGAAAATAGAGCAGGAAATTCTAAGAAAAACTGGAGAAAACGACAACCTAACGCTACAGTGCCGCCGCGGAACCGCGGCCGTACCTTACTTCTGGCGATGGTTCCGCGGCCGTATGTGATGATTAGGCGCTTCATTTTCTACAGTAATACCCGTAGCAGTTTCCTCTGTTTTCTGGGAATTTTTAATCTATACTCAACAGTTGAGTTTTCTGGGTTGTTTTGGGGACTCGATGTTTCGATCGGATTGTTTAACTTTGTTTATGTTTTTCCGGGTAATTTTAGAACGTGTTAAAAAGTTCGACCGAATATAAATAACCCACTTTTTCCCCTGACGGGAAATTTCCAAGTGTTGGATTTTTCCGTAGTTTAAGAACGTCTAAGTAGTGCAAGTAACGCGATGGACCCTCTAGAAGACAAAAAACCTTAACTCGATTATGTGACCGTCTTGAACTGCCCTTTGAACCTTAGGGTTTGGGGCAGTACGGCGTGCCGCATATGAGGCGTTGGCTTGACCCTTCTACGGCTGGACCGTTGGTACTGTGGCATGAAGTGGATGTTTTTAAACTTATTTCATGTGTTGAGCTTTTCGGGAAAACTTGGGTGTTTGATTGTTCGATCGGAAAGTTTAACATTTTCTATTTATCTGGAATGTGATACAATATTTGGAATCATAAATAGTTATGAGATAACTGATTTGAATGTTATAAATCTAGCAGTTTAGTCTCACTTGATCGGTTGCCACGGGATTTTAATATGATCAAAACTCCATCGCAATCACGTTGCGTACGCGGATACTCGCCGAGTAAACTTAATAGACAGCTACACCCCATAGCCCCGACCAAGTGACTGTAGGAGAACCCCGTCGCCAAAAAGCATCCGTTTGGGTGCTCGCTGCAGCGGTGTTCCCCCTTAGTGCACTTCGTCGACGGTATCGGGGGTGCGGCCGTCTACTAAAGTTTGTGACGAGCATTCGTTCTGGATGTCGGGAATTTTGTTGAATTGCCCGACTTGATATTGAAAAGTGTTTTCGATAATGAGACTAAAATGCGGGGTTTATAATTGTTAGGCATGCGATGTCTAAGGAATTCATTTGGTTAGGCATGCAATGTCTATGCAGGTTGCGGATTCCAACTGTTGTAGTTTTACACTTTCTTTTCTGCGACCGTAAGTGTAATATGTGATATCGCCGGTTTCGTTGCTATATGTCAACAACAATTAGGATAGGCATATTTACTTACGTTGATAATATGTGATGTTATGTGTTGCTGGATATGTTATATTGGATCGTCGTGTTTGAATAGCCGGGGTGTTTTATGTGAGATGAGTGTTTTTTCATTTTTCATTCATGTAAAAAAACTTGTATGTAATATTCTTTTATTGGGGCACTTCCGGGTTGAGGATGATGTCACCATTGTATATTATTTACCTTTTTGCATTAGGATAGACCCAAGGAGGGGAGCACAAGTAACCGGGTTCTAGGGTCCAATGGGAGACCATCTCGAGGAGTCGAGTTCGGGTCTCCTAACTCTATAATTGGTAGGGTTGCTTGCCGCTCTCGTAGGGGTCTAGGGGTGCGGGATTGGCTATTCATCACGACCGTGGAATCCGTGTTTTATACAGGCTCAAAATAAAACACGGACGTCCTAGTATATCCAATATTTCATATGATATTTTCTGCTGCGTTATCTGTGATGTGATCATGTGATTTGTTCAGATAGATAATGTATATAGTATATATGATATATTATATAGATGTTGCTTATGTTTTACACCCGCGCTAGCCCTGCCCCGCTCTGCCGTTAGTTACCTAACCTAAAGGTGCAGACGGGACATCGAGGCGAATGCGGATGGCATAAGTGTACGTTGTATTTATCTGTGATGTTTAGGTGGACTTAAATGGTGGGACATTCATTAATGAGATTAATGAAAGAAAATAAACCTAAAAGATGTTGTGGAATCGAATTTCAAAAAATAAAATTAGGCAGCTCTAGTTGTTGCTTTGCATAGCGGTGTTCCTTGTAGAACATCCAGCACCTTATTTGATAAGGAAAGAGCCGACGATCCCTTCACCGGGAGTGACCTCTTTAGCAATAATTAGCAGATGCTACAACCTTCGGTTTGTTTTTTGACTGCTTTTCTAGTTCTTGCTTTGCATAGTGATATATGATATATCCTGCACCTTATTCGATGAGGAAAGGGCCGACGATCCCTTCACCTGGAATGACCCCTTTAGCAAAACTAGAAAAGCCTCAAAAACACTCCATTTAAAAACCATTTGATTCCGCAACGAGATCAAGCTCAAAGCGTTAGAGGTTTTCTTAAAAACCATCCACAACCCTCCGTCATTTTAGGAAGTAGAGTACTTAGTATTCGTGCTGTGTTTGTTGACCATAGTCAAGGCACAGTGTACGGTAGCTAAGTGATGTCTTCCTACACCGCATATGATGCGATTAGTTAGGACAGTCATGTGGCTTTGTTGACCTTAGCCAAGGGTCGTGTGGGTGGGTCTAATTAATCACGAAATGACGGGTAGAGCTTGACTAGTGCTTATGATTTGTTGACCTTAGCCAAGGTCATAGATGCTAGGGGTAAAAACCATTATCGGGAGTTTCAAGTGTTGAAATTTGCAATGAGATTTCATACCTTCTATATAATAGTCGGATCCTGATACCCACTGCGAGTAATTGTTACTCCTGGGAGAGTTTTGCACTTTACAATTAGCCGATCAAGTAGGTGTCTAGAAAGGTGTCAACGGGGTTACGCCCCTGGGAAAATGAGGTTTACTTTAATTAGGTCCGTGCGAAAGCACGGGGAACCTCTCTCAAAGTACCGGCACTGGCCTGGCTGAAAGATTGGCGAACTTGTAGAGTGTAATTAATCCTGGCTAATCTTTCCTTTTAAGGTTTGAAGGAAGATTTGATAAAAACAATGGGAGCCATCCTGATTAGATAAAATATATAACCAATCTAATCTTGCAAGAGCGCACGCAGAGTGTTTTCTTCTCTCTCTTTCCAGGTAGTGACCATGTCACGCCTTAATCAAGATAATAATATGGATGTATTGACCGAACCCGCTTATTATACTGAGCTGGGGAACGTTGGCCCCGCTCCAACTTATAATTGTTATAAGACAGAGCAGGAATTAGGGGAATACCAGGATTCCCATGCCGCCCAAACGAAGAAAGTGCATGATGATGCATCTTCTTCGGGTGTGTTCATTACAAAGAACTGTTTCTCTGTATCCTCTACGTCCTGGGTATTAGATACCGAATCAGGATCCCGCAAATGTAATCCGTTACATGGGCTACAGATGGGTAGAGAACTGAGAACGGGTGATAAGTTTCATGAGACAAAAAACGGTGCAAGTGTTGCAGCCAAGTCTGTTGGTCACTATCACCCTGTATTTCCAAATACATTGATTCTGAACAAATATTATTAGATACCGAACCTGATATACAACATCATATCAGTCTCTTTATTTATTAAAGAAGGATATAATTTTGTATTGTTGGATAATGTTTTGAACATTTCCTATATCAAGAGTTAATCGGTTCAGGCACGTTATCTAAAAGCATATACATTCTAAATCAAACTACAGTTCCTTACGTACAGAACACACATAAGAGGAAGAGTTCAGAAATGAACGAATTCTTCTTGAGGCATTGTAGACTAGGTCATATCAATGCGACTCGACTAGCTAAGTTACATTTAGATGCATATTTAAATTAGTTTGAATTTACATCTTGTGAAACTTGCCGGTCATATCACAAAGATAAAATGACCATAGCTCTGTTTACTCGAAACAGAGAAAGAGTTAGTGAACTCTTGGGACTAATACAAAGTGATGTATAAAGGTCCCCAGTCTACATATGCCAGGACTGGTTCTTTGTACTTCCTTACATTCACTGATGATCTCTCAAGATTCGGACACATGTTCCTGTTGAAACACATGTCTGAAGCTTTTGAGAAATTCAAAGAATATAAGTTAGAAGCAGAGAACCAATACAGGTATAAGTATTATGTCCTATGATGAGATCAGGGAGGAGAATACTTGTGCATGGAGTTCTTGGACTATTCTAAAGGAGAATGAGATTCTCTCTCAGTGTTACTCCTCTGTATACACCACAGCACAACGGTGTATCAGGGTGGAGCAATCACACCCTATATGATATGGTGCGCTCTATGATGAGTACTACTGAGTTACCTGTTTCCTTTTGGGGGCTATGCACTTAAGAAGCTGCATACCTACTGAATAGGGTTCGAATCAAATCAGTTGCCTACCACTTCATATGTGATATGGAAAGGGAAGAGCCCATATCTTAAGTTGGTTAAGATTTGGGGTTGTCCAGCCTATGTCAAAAGCAAAATCCGGACAAGATCAAGGCAAGGTCTGTTATGTAGAACTGGAATGGTTCCAGCTATACAAACTACAGCTGATGATTTGATAAGAACCAAAGGATTCAATTGTCTCCGACGAACCTCAGCCTCTCCGCCGATCTAGCAGGGTTCCTCATCCGCCTGAGAGATACTTCGGTTTCTCGATGACAGTGGGAGCGAGGATTGCATCATGAGATGATGACCCAACTAGTTTCGAGCAGGCCATCAAGAGTGGGGACTCTGTAAGAATGGCTGGATGCTTAGCGATCTGAGATGGAATCTATGTACACCAACAAAGTATGGACTTTGGATGCTATATCTGAAGGGTTAAATCCCCATCAGGAGCAAGTATATCTTGAGAAGATTACTTGGTGTAGATGGAAAAGTTGAGACTTTCAAAGCTAGACTCATTAATGGTTTTCATCATCGACCAGGCGTGGATAATGATGAAGCTTTTTCCAGTAGCTATGCTTAAGTCCATCCGGATCCTACTTAACATTGCTACATACCATGACTACGATATCTGGTGGTTGGGTGTCATGACTATTTTTCTAAATACTGATTTAGAAGAGAACGTCTATAAGTACACAGCCAGAAAGCTTCGTAAACAGTGGGAGCAGCGGAAACGTGTGCAAGTTGCTTTACATGATAAAGCAGGCATCGCGGAGTTGGACCGTCTGTCTTGATGTGGCAGTCAAAGAGTTTGACTTCATCAAAATGGTAGATAAACCTTGTATATACAAAAAAGGTAGTAGAGAGTAAGGTGGTCATCCTCGTATTGTACGTAGACAACATACTCTTAATAGGAAAAGAGTTTCCTATGCTACGCTCGGTCAATCTCCTCTTATCACATGGATTCTCCATATAGGATCGAAATGATACCTCCTAAATCCTGGGTTTTAGATCTATGAGATAGATCTAAATGGATATTAGGATTCTCACTAGGTATAGAGAGATGGTATCAATTGATCCTGGGGAGAATCACTGGAAAAGTTCCAGGGTGATAAGGACGACTGAATGTCAGTCGCAGGCATTGTCTTTACCCTAAGTGGAGGGACGGTATGTTGGAAGAGTTCCAAGCTAGATACCGTGGCAAACTAGACGATAAAGGCTGGTGACATCGCTATCAAAGATACTACCAAAGAGGCAGTTTGGGTGTATATTAGTTCATGAGATGAACTAGGTTCCTACCATTGTGTGACAATGGAAGTGAGGCTTTGGCCCAGGAACCACGGTCCCATCAGTGACCCAGACATATTCTGAGGCAGCATCACCTGATCAAGGAGATAGTTGATCTCCAGGGTGATCGAGGTTAGGAGAGTAGACTCAGAGGACAACATGGCGGATCCACTCACAAAGGCTTTTTCCCAGAGAGAGACTTTTATGGGATGGTTGAGTATGAGATACTGCAACCACTGCTACAGATGGCCCTAGTGCAAGTGGGAGATTGTTAGTTATATGTATGCCCTAGAGGCCATTACTGTACATGCGATGTATATTATAGTGGATGCTAGGACATATATAGGTAGGACTTTCTTGCTCGACATGATAGTACGCTATCTAGTTGCTCTTTATCTTAACATGTATACTTACTGTCTCTCTGTTACATGTTGATAAAGCCCTTAGGATGTGTACTTGACTTCCAGGACTATGATGTAGATCATACTAGTGGGACCTGGGTAGTCAATGAGTACATCCTTCAATATTCCTAGTTATGGGAATATCGAGACGGGGCATCGATATTCCAGAGTAGACTAGCGTATATCTTCTTGACCCATGTGATGGGCGATGGATGATCCCATATCCATTGGTGTTTGACATCAGAGATGGTATGCGGGTGCTCAGTGGTGACTGGGTACACTGAACGGACTCGCCGAGAACTCCCAGATGGTATTATACCTCACGTCAGATGGCAGTTCTCTGGTGACATTGGTACAGCTTAGTCTGTTGACCCAAGATCGTCATAGAGTCTTGTGTGTCTCCCACTGTGCTTTGATTTCCACCCTACCACGGCTCTACTGAGTCGTGCAAATAGATGGTTTTTGGGTACAGTCCCGATTCACATGGAGGCAATGAACGATAGGAGGGGATTCGTCTCTCCTGGTATTGGGGGTTGATGTTGCGCTATGCTCGACTGGCCATAACTGGAAATCCCTGGCCAGGGTTGCACTGATTTACTGGTAAGTGTTATCAGTAGTTTCATACTTGTTATGGACCTTACATCGGCATGACTTATCAAGCTACTGGGGTCTGACGTTTACCACCCCTAGGCAAGATATGCGACATATCAGACGAACAGACCGGACTGTGCGGTAAGTGTTACTAGTTGGATTCACAGGAGTGTGAGCAGGCTTGCTCGTTGATCTTCTGATCGCTCAATACCCGGGTGGCCGTTACGTTTAGCAGACCGCTTGCGGCTTGTGGGTGATTGATATGATCACCACCTACTGCCGGCGTATTAACGAGTCTTTAGAGTCCTACACAGGGGTTTCCTGGCTCAAGCGAAATGAAATAGGAGCGCATATGAGATATGTGCGGGACCGAGAATAATACCAGTATGTGATACTGTATTCTACTCTCGCGATTTGTATCATCGGTCGGTTATATGTGATATAGCCGGGTTACCGAATCAAGTGTTGATTCGATATATTGATGCACTTGATACTAGTCGGTTATATGCAATATGACCGGATCGTTAAATCAAGTGTTGATTTAATGATTTAATGTATAATTATATATTTGATATATTACTTTACATTAACTAGTATTGGTTCACTTAAGATTGTCTTTCTCACTTTTTGTGCACAAGTTGTATATATGATATATGTTTGTGCACTAGTTTGTATCTTGATTGATGATACATGCAAACTTGGGTGTGTGTATGACTTACACCAAGTTTAGGTTAATGGTTAGGGTTTTATTTATTTTATTTATTTATTTATTTTGGCAAAAATAAAATGGTGGCTTTCTTTGTTTTATGCTTGAAGCTTCATGAAGCTTTTTAGCATCTTTGAAAAAGTCTAACCATTTTTGTTTTGTTCTTTGACCTAACCATCAACCTAAACTCTAGTTTACTTTCTACAAAAGTTAACTCACCCATGGTTGCAAGATGATAGACTTCACTTGATTATTCATTTTTGATAATTCTATTATTCATTCTTTTCTTTCTTCTTCATCTTCTTCAAGTGAAGAAAGTTTTCTTGAAATTTTTCAAGTGAAGATTAAGAGTGAGAAATCCAAATCCACAGTGAACCCACTTCCTATTTCTTCATCCTCTGCCACTTGCCATGTTGTATAGGGTGTTCTCTTCACAAAGTTCTTGACCAAGTGAAGGAATAGCTTGAGTTTGAGTCTCCCCGACGTAGATCATCTTCGGCCTCGAAGTCAACGACCCAGCCCGCTCATTTCTCCGATGAAACCATCGCTAGGGTCCGGGATCCCGATGATCGCAGCGAAGGGACGTCAACACGGAGCTTTAGAAGTGAAGGACCGGATCTACAAAGGTTGTAATCCCTTTCACTTAGTAGCAAAGTAGTTTGCTTGCTTGTAGTTTCGCCTTACCTCTAGTAAACGATCTTGCATAGAATTGTTAGGCACATAAAAATTTGATTTTGGCATGGTTGAGGCCTTATGGAACCTCTTGAGTGTGCCTAGGAACCCTACAATATTTGGGATATCCAGCAAACTTACAGAACTGACCTTGCCTCGAGCTTGTCTGGATTTTGCTTTTCAACATAGGTCGGACAACCCCATATCTGAACTCGTTTAAGACATGGTCGCTTCCCATACCATATCTCATAGTTAGTGGTAAGCATTAATTTGGATAGAACCCCATTCAATATGTCAAGTGCATAACACCCAAAAGGAAATAGGTAACTCAGCAGTACTCATCATAGAGCGCACCATATCTCATAGGGTGCGAAACATCTGCCCCGATACACCGTTGTGATGTGGTGTATACGAAGGAGTAAGCTGAGAGAGAATCCCATTCTCTGTTTTGAAAATTCAGGAACTCCATGCCCAAGTATTCACCTCCTCGATCACATCAAAGGATTTTAATACTTCTACTCATCTGGTTCTTAATTTCATGCTTATATTCGTTGAATTTCTCAAAAAGTTTCAGACTTGTGTTTCAACATGAACATATGTCCGAATCTTGAGAGATGGTCAGTGAATATAATGAAGTAAAAGGAACCAACCTTGGCATTGTAGACATAGGACCGTATACATCATCATGTATCTATCTCAAGAGTTCACTAACTCTTTCTCCGTTTCCAGTAAACGGAGTGTTGGTCATTTTACCATTGAAACATGACCGGTAAGTATCATAAGATAAAAATTCGAACGGATTCAAATATTCATCCTTATGTAACTTAGCTAGTTGTGTCACATTGATATGACCTAGTCTATAATGCCAAAAGAGGGATTCGTTCATTTCTGAACTACTTCTCTCGTATGTGTTCTATATACTTTGAACTGTAGTTTGATTTAGAACACATATGCTATTTCATAACGTGCCTGATCCAATCAACTCTTGATTCAGAAAAATGTTCACAACATTATCCTCCAATACAGAATTATATCCTTCTTTAACTTAATAAACAATCTGATGTAATGTTGTATATCAGGTTCGGTATGTAATAATATTCGTTCAGAATCAATATATTTACCATTTGGTAATACAGGGTGATATTCACCAACTATTTTGGCTGCAACACTTGCATCATTCTCTACACTTAGAGACATATCACCTATTCCCAGTTCTCTACCTTCCGTAGCCCATATAACAAATTACATATGTGGGATCCTGATCCAGTATCTCATACCTAGGACATAGAAGATACTGAGAAACAGTTTTTGGTAACGAACACACCCGAAGAATACGCAACAACATGCTTTTTCTTCGATTGGGTGGCATGGGAATCCGGATATTCCCCTATTTCCTGCTCAGACTTATAACAACTATAAGATAGAGTAGAACTATCGTTCCCCAGTACAATATAATAACCAGGTTCGGTCAAAACATCCATATTATTATCTTGATTAAGGCATGACATGGTCGCTACCAGGAGAGAGAGAAGAAAACACTCTGCGTATGCTCTTGCAAGATCAGATTAGTTATTATTTTATCTAATCAGGATGGCTCCTACTGTTTTTATCAAATCTTCCTTCAAACCCTAAAAAGTATGACTAGCCGGGATTAATTACACCCTACAAGTTCGCCAATCTTTCAGCCAGGCTAGTGTCGGTACTTTGAGGGAGGTTCCTCGTGCTTTCGCACGGACCTAATTAAAATAAACTTTGTTTTCCCAAGGGTGTAACCCCGTTAACACCTTTCTAGACACCTACTTGATCGGCTAATTGTAATGTGTAAAACTCTCCCACGAGTAACTCTTACTCATAGTGGGTATCGGGATCCAACTATCTCATAGAAGGTATGCAATCTCATTGCAAATTTCAACACTTGTAATCCCCGATAATATTTTACCTTTAGCGTCCTATGACCTTGACAGAGGTCAACAAACCATAATGCGCTAGTCAAGTTCAACCCGCCATTTCATAATTGAATTAAACCCACCCGCACGACCCTTGACAGAGGTCAACAAGGTCGTACGACTACCCTAATCCAATCGCATCATATGCTTTACAGATAAGCACTAATCAGCTACCGCACACTACGCCTTGACAGAGGTCAACAAACGCAGCACGAATACTAAATGGTCCTTATCTGAAATGACGGAGGGCTACGACAGGTTTTTAAGAAAACCCTTTGCGTAATGAACTTGATATCGTTGTAGAATCGAGTGATTTTGAAAAGGAGTGTTTTTTTAGGTTTTTGCTAGTTTTGCTAAAGAGGTCACTCCCAGTAAAGGGATCTCAGCTCTTTCCTCATCGAATGAGGTGCTGGATATTTCATAAATACCACTATGCAAAGCATGAACTAAAAAAGAAATTAAAAACAAAACCGACTGGGTTGTAGCATCTGCCAGTTTCTCTAAAGAGGTCACTCCCGGTGAAAGGATCTCGGCTCTTTCCTTATCGAATAAGGTGCTGGATATTCTACAAGGAATATCGCTATGCAAAGTAAGAACTAGAGCTACCAGTTTTTAAAACAAGATTCCACAGCATCTTTAGGTTTCTTTTATTTCATTAATCTCATTAATGAAGTCCCATCATTTATGCTTCCGAAGCATCACAGAAGAAACGAAAGCAGCAATATTTATTATATATCATATATATAATATAAGCATTCGTCTCAGAATATCAAGTGATCACATCATAGAATATCAGCAGCAGAAGAACACATATGAAATATTGGATATACTAGGAATTCCATATTTTAAATTAAGCCAGTAAAAAAACGCGGATTCCACGGTTGTGATGAATAGCCAAACCCACATCCCTAGACCCCTACGAGAGCGGCAAGCAACCCTACCAATTCTAAAATTAGGAGATCCGGTCTCGACTCCTCGAGATGGTCTCCCACTGGACTCTAGAACCCGGTTACTTGTGCTCCCCACCTTGGGTCTATACTAATGCGGAAAAGTAAATAATATACATCAATGGTGACATCACCCTCAACCCGGGAGTGCCCCAATAAAAGAATATTACATACAAGCTTTTACATGAATGAAAATGAAAAAAACTCTCATCTCACATAAAAAAATCCCGGCTATTCAAAACACGACGATCCAATATAACATATCACAGCAACACATAACATCATATGTCATCAACGTAAGTAAATATGCGTATCCCAATTGTCGTTGACATACAGCAACGAAACCGGCGATACACCATATATTACACTTACGGTCGCAGGAAAGAAAGTGAAAACTACAACAATTGGAATCCACAACCACCTTAGACATCATAAACCTAATGTATCACAAACTTTGGATTTCATGCCTAACCAAATGAATTCCTTAGACATCACATGCCTAACAATTATAAACCTCACATTTTAGTCTCGATATTGAAAACAATTTCCAATAACAAGTCGGGCAATTCAACAAGATTCCCGACATCAAATGCTCGTCAGAAACTTTAGTAGACGGCCGCACCCCCCTATGCCGTTGACGAAGTGCACTTAGGCAGAACACCACGGCCGCGAGCACCCGAATGGATGCTTTTGGTGACGGGGTTCTCCTACAGTCACTTGGTCGGGGCTATGGGGCATGTCTATCGAGTAAGGTTACCCGGCGAGTATCCGCGTACACTACATAATTGCGACGGACGTTTGATCCACATCAAAATCCCATGGCAACCGATCAAATGAGACTAACTTGCTAGATTTATAAAATTCAAATCAGTTTTCACAAAACCGATTATATGGATTCCAAATATTGTATCATAATCACAGATAGCTAGACGATATTAAACTTTTCGATCGAATCAGCAAACACCCAAAATTTCCCAAAAAGCTCAACACTTGAGCGGAGTTTAAAAAGTACCCAGAACATGCCACAGCACCTATGGACCAACCGTAGAAGGGTCAACCCTTGCCTCACCTATGGCGATGCGGAACTATCACAAACCCTAGGGTTTGGTGGCGGTTCCAACGGTCACAGAATCGAGTTAGGGTTTCGTTCTTCTAGAGGGTCCATAGAAAACACCTGCATGAGTTTCTGAAGATTTTAAACTCGGAAAAATCCAACTCTTGGAAAATTTCCAGCAAGAGAAAAAATAGGTTATTGATATCCGTTCGAACCTTTTAACGTCGTCTAAATAACCCGAAATGATATTAGAATTACGATTACGAAACACTCTGAATTGCCTTTACAGAAATATAACATCACATGCAATATCAGTAAAAACAAGTAACACCAGAAACACCAAAACCCAGAGACTGGAACACCAGAAGAATTCGAAGCCCAAAAACTTGAACAGGGCTGGCCAGGCCGGATTTTAAGGTGATGTCACCGGCCAAAATCCGACAAAGGGGGGTCAAATTTTTATGGTGTTCATGTTACATCTCATATAACATTCTGCAATTGCTTAAAAAAAATTTAGACACTCTGAAAATTTCGACAGAAACTAGGTTTTTATTTCGTATGTTTTGGAGTTGTTTCAGTTTCGTAATACTACAATATCGTCTGATTCTCTAGTATGGCTCTAATACCAATGTTGGGTTCCCTAGTGTCGCCGCTGGGTTTCGGGAGGCATCGACCATGCCGTTTTCAAAAAATTGGCGCGCTAAAGAACCCTAATGCTAGAATCTAAACTAGAGAATTAGACGAACAAGCATGCAAACATCTTTACATCTAAGTGAACAAGGAATACAACCTTTGTAGACCAGTCCTTCACTTCAATAGCTCCGTGTAGTAATCCCTTCACTCCAAGTAGTGATCTCCCGAACTCTAGTGAGGCTCCACAAGGTAAAATGAACAAGCTTGCTTGAAGTCTTCGAGGCCGAATATGATCTACGTTGAGGAGACACTAACTCAAGCTACCTCTTCACTAAGTGATGAACTAGTGAAAAAACAACCCAATCTAAATGGCTAGTGGAGAAGAGGTTGATGAAGTAGGAATTTTGCTCATTTTAGAAATAATTTTCTCACTAATTTTCTTCACCTCTCATGAAGCTAGAAAGCTTGAGGAAGGACATGAAGAAAGAAACCATGGAATGAAGCAAGTGAAGAATGAATCAAGTGGTGAGAATAACAACCATAGGTGAGATAATATCATATACTAACTCATGTAGAGACTAAACCATGGCTAAACAATAATGGTTAGGTTAATAAATATCTTCAAGTAAAACAAAATTAGTGGACTTGGTCAATGGTTCTTCAAGCTTCTACAAGCTTCAACCATGTGACAATTTCCACTTAATTTGATTTACTTTAAATAAACAAAACCTTACATTATAATAAGCATAGTGTGAGTCTCATACATCCATGTAGCATGTGGCATCAAGCATGACACAAAAGATGTACATTAATATATATCACATATATACTAAGAGTACACTAGTGAGAAAAAGAAATCTTAAGTGAGCTAATATTAGTTAATGTAAGATAATATATCAAATATATAATTATACATTAAATTATTAAATCAACACTTGATTTAATAATCCGGCTATATCACATACAACCGACTAATATCAAATGTATCAACTTATCGAATCAACACTTGATCCGATAACCCGGCTATATCACATATAACCGACCGATATCACATATAGCGAGAATAGAATACGGTATCACATACGCGTATTAATCTCGGTCCCGCACATATCACATATGTGCTCCTACTTCGTTTCGCTTGAGCAAGGAAACCTCTATGTGGGACTCTAAAGACTCGTCAATACGTCGGCAGTAGGTGGTGATCATATCAGTCACCCACAAGCCGCAAGCGGTCTGCTAAACGTAAAGGCCACCCGGGTATTGAGCGATCAGAAGATCAACAAGCAAGCCAGCTTATACTCCTGTGAATCCATCAAGTAACACTACCATACAGTCTGGTCTTTTTATCAGATATGTCGCATATCATATCCTGGGGGTGGTAAACGTCAGACCCCCAATAGCCTGATAAGTCATGCCGATGTGAGGCTCATAACGGTTCGAGAAACTACTGATAACACTTACCAGTAGATCTCAGCAACCCTGGCCAGGGATTTCCTGTTATGGCCAATCGAGCATAGCGCAACATCAACCCCCAATACCGGGATAGACGAAATCCCTTCCTATCGCTCATTGCCTCCATGTGACTCAGGACTGTACCCAAAAACCACCGTTTTGCACGATCTCTTGAACGTGGTAAGGTGGAAATCAAAGCACAGTGGAAATCACACAAGACTCTATGACGATCTCGGGTCGACAGACTAATCTGTACCAGTGTCATTAGAGAACTGCTATCTGACGATAGGTATAATACCATCTAAGAGTTCTCGGTGAGTCCGTCCAGTTTATACAGTCTCCACTAAGCACCCGTATACCTTCTCTGATGTCAAACACCAATGGATGTGGGATCATCCATCGCCCATCATATGGGTCAAGAAGCGTATATGCTAGTCTACTCTGGAATATCGATGCCCCGTCTCGATACTCCCACGACTAGAAACAATTGAAGGATGTACTTACCGACTACCCTTGTCCCACTAGTATGATCTACATCATAATCCTGGTAGTCAAGTACTCATTCTAAGGGCTTTATCAATATGTAATAGAGAGACAATAAGTGTACATGTTAAGATAAAGAGCAACCAGATAGCATACTATCATGTCGAGCAAGAAAGCCCTCCCTATATATATCCAAACATCCTCTATAATATGCATCACATGTATAATAATGGCCTCTAGGGCATACATATAACTAACAAGGACTCCGGCGACTAACGCCATCTTCATCAGGGCCCTGACAACATGCATGTCTCCTCATTCGTTTGATTTATTCAAGAGAAAATATTAATGTGAAGGGACAACCCTCGGCCGCACTTTCGGCGCACAATTCCCCAAAACAGCGCATCGCAGATTGTGAAATGAGCGAGGTGCCGATGGTCAAATTTGGGCTATTATATTGACTATAGGAGGTTCAGACATCTATCCCTTCTCCTATATCATGATATTAGAATCGATCTCGCTAGCGGCTGTATCAAATTCAGTAATATCAATATAGTGGCTTAGATGTCCATTCTTACCCTTGTATTGTGGTTTTGAAGGCGATCTCGGTCTAGGTGAGGTGATCGGTACCGGTTCGGTCTGGTAACAAACGACCAAGTGATATAGACGTTCATCCATGCGCTCGGGTATTGAGAGCATGCCGAGCGGTGCTGTAACATTTTAAAAATAAATAAAATCCTTTAGGTGAATTTTCTGATAATCGGTAAAATAAACCGTATTTTCCGTAAAACATAACTATAGTTATTTTTCATCATAAAATTAAAAATACCTATTTTAGTTATATAATTGCTAGTATTTGGTATTTATTTGGTCACTTATAAATTATTAGTTTACTTAAATATTTTTCCTTAATTAATTATTTCTAATATTAATATAAGCTTTTAATTATACATTAAATTAGTCCAAATTACAAATTGGAATGGGTTAATTTTACAAAAGTGAGCCATGACATATTAGAATTTAGTTTGTAGCATGCTTTTCTCTTCTTGATTTGTCTTCAAATTTCTAGAGAATTCTAGGTTTAATTAAGAAAATAAATAAAACAAAAATAATTAAAGAAAAGACTAAAAAGAGGCATTAATTTAAGAAGTCTTCTACACATTTCTACACACTCTCACTTCACTCTTTACCCTCACCTTGCCTTGGCCGAAACCACCCCATGGCTGCCCAAAATTTCTCCACCTCATTCTCCATAAAAAATTCTTCAAAATTCCATGAAAAATCAACACAAAAACTTCACTAATTCAGCATTTAACCCATACCCTTTATTCTTTGGCCAAATAAGCTTGGATCTTGGACCAAAATTAGCATTTTGGAGGTTAGGTTACATGTTTAATCTCATGTTAGTGAGGTATAAATCCTAACTTAATGGCTAATTAGTTGTTTAACTATTCTAATATAAGCTTTTCATGTAATAAATTGGTTTTTATTTCTAATTTGTGAAATTAAAGAAAAGGGTTTGAGTTTAAGTTAGGGTTTTTATTAATTGATTATGATTACAATGTGCAAATTAACATCTTAAGGAATGTAAGACCTAATCTAGTTACTAGTTTGCTAATTGTTAATTTAAAATTTTGCTAATTATACTATTTTGCAAACTAGGTTTTAGAAATAATTTAAAAATGTGAGATTAAAATCTAATTAGGGTTTTCATCATATCATTAACATTATAATTGGTAGTTTAACACCTTAGATCATGCCAAAGTTAGTCTAGTTGTTGATTTGTTTATTTTTACTTTAAAAGTGTTAAAATTGGATAAATTTACAAACTAAATTTTTTAGATTTATATAAATTGGGGTGATAAAATTTTGGTAATGGTTAATATGATCTAGTAAGGATATTTAGAGTATATTATGGCCACTAGTTTTGTTTAAATATCAAGTTTTGAAGTAAAACGGTTATTTGATACTTTCTAGGTTTTCGGAAATAAATCGATTTGATTTATTTTGAGGTTTTGATGAGTTACAATTTATTTCATATTATATTTAGTGAGTTGTAAAACCACGATTGGTGCATTTGGGTTTTTCTCGATCAAAAGGCGTTTGTACGCTAAAGTCGAGGGTTATTTGGTTATTTTGCATGAGCGGGTCATAGGTTTTAACCTATGCACGTTTCGTGTGTCGTTTTGGTTTTTATCCACGATTTCAGTTTACGATATGATATATGTTTGCATATAAGTACCTTTCACGTGGACTTCGGACAATGAAGAAGAGGATGGCGGCATTGACTTCGACAGATAAGGACCAGGTGAGTAGATGTATATCTACGGGGGAAGTCTGGTGGATGGCGTATAGCACCCCCGCAACTTCATAGGATATGACGTGGTATTGAGATAGTTATATATAGATATGTTATTGCGAGATACGAATACTGAGCAAGAAAGGTTTTAGGAGACCACAGATCGGAAATTGTGTAAGTGGGATGATAGTATTTTAGTCTAGTTCTTAGTCGCGAGACCCTAGAGTATAGGTTGACACACACACACACACACGCATACACATACACTTGGCTTGGGGAGGGGTGTGTGTGAATGTGTGTAGGTTTCTATATGTGTGTGTGTATACGCGTGACATGAGGATGTTATATAATTCTTAGAGATGAGTCGATATGATCGGGTATGATGCCATGAGAAATTTGATATGTGACCGAGTTATGATATGAGATATGTTATGATATTACAGCGGATCGTTGGACGATGATACCATGTGATTGATGATATATATATATATGATAGTTGACATATAATCGAGTTATGATATGAGATATGTTATGATATTATAGCGGATCGTTGGACGATGATACCATGTGATTGATTATATATATATGATAGTTGACATATGATCGAGTTATGATATGAGATATGTTATGATATTATAGCGGATCGTTGGACGATGATACCATGTGATTGATGATATATATATGATAGTTGACATATGATTGAGATATGATATGAGATATGTTATGATATTTATAATGGATCGCTTGTGCAATGTATACTCATATATGATAATATGTGTTGATGACATCGGATTACACGAGACTTTAGGTCAGTAACCAGATCATGATATTGTTTGATGATGATACCTTATGAATGATGATGTATATATATGATAGTTGACCCATACCCCGATTTTAGGATGCCGTACGATGGATTTTACCATACGAGGTATAGATATGATGATTGATCCGTACTCTTGACTCGAGAAAGTCGTACGTACGTGATGCTATTGAGGCTGGATCGCCGACTCTTAGAGGTATCGACTCAGACTTTAGGTGGACTTTTCTTACCTTTCGACCAATTCCTTAGTTAGTCTATTAGTGGTTTAGGTAGATGCTAGTTTAGGCTCGAGTCATACATATTTTCAAAACCAATGAATCGTGAGCATTTTTCAAAAAGAAAACTAGGGGATACTACGGATTTTCAAAGGATGTATCTTTTCTCAAAAACACCGTTGCCCCTATTTTTCTAAAAACTACGATTCGTGCTTTTTGAAACACCAAAATGGTATGACTCGTATAGTAGAAAAGTATATTCTTCGGTATTGCGATTATTACTCCTTCTCTGTTATATTCATGTTATTCTTATTATACTGCATATTTATACATATGTTCTCTAACTGTTATGGTTCCATCTGTTAGGACACCAGCACCATTACCGATAATGCGCATGTTCCACGTACACATATTTGCCGGCTCACACATATCATCATCGGTAATTGCCATGTCACGTACACTTTAGAAAATATTATCTCATTGATATAATCAGCTAAATACTTGTTACCACATAAGACCTGTGTGATTGCTCTCATGTGTTAACTTAGAGATTGCATTCTTTACATAGATACTTCATGCATTCATATATTCATTCATATACTATTCTAGGGTTTTATGCCGATATTCACTGTTTACTTACTCTTGATTCTTGGATTTCGGATTTCCATAAGATTTCTGGATTTGGGGAAAAACCGCAAGAATTTATAATAGCTTCTCTCTCTCTCTCTCTCTTATTTAAAATACCAGTTGCGGTTTTCTTGTGATGTATGTGTCGTCCACCATGAGTTTTCATGATTGCTGTTGGATTTCGAGACCCGATTTGAGGAGTAGGATGAACCGTTTCGGGTACATGGTGGGCTCGGTAAGGTACCCCGGGGCAAGAAGCTCGAGTTATAGACGATGAGCCTGGCGGGGGAAGACTATCTACCGGTGATGTTTGGCGCGGCGGAAATCTGGAGGATACCGACCGTTGTCATGAGATTTGATGATATGGGCCGATCCGGACTGACGGAGCCCGAGATATTGAGACATTGAGACTTTGAGATATTGAGATATTGTGTCGATACTTGACACGGGCTTTCTATCGATTTCACTGATGATGTTTCAGCTTTATTATACAAGTTTTACTGATAATTTCTTTATATCAGATTTTTCAGATTTCATGGTGGATTTCCTCATTCATGATGCATTCATACAACAGATATATGATTTATTACTGTTTAGTGAACCTGACACGAGCACTGAGTATTGCACTTATGCATAAATTATTACCCTGTCACTACTAGATGTCCAGTGCTATGTTAAGTATATTATTATGACCTAGGAGATCGTCGTGCATACGATTTCTACTCGCAGATGTCTTTGTTAGTTATATGTATGCCCTAGAGGCCATTACTATACATAGGATGTATATTGTAGTGGATGCTTGGACATATATAGGGAGGACTTTCTTGCTCGACATGATAGTATGCTATCTGGTTGATCTTTACCTTAACGTGTACACTGATTGTCTCCCTGTTACATGTTGGTAAAGCCCTTAGGATGTGTACTTGACCACCTGGACTATGATGCGGATCATACTAGTGGGGAAATGGTAGTCCATAAGTACATCCTTCAAGGTCCCTAGTCGTGGGTATATCGAGACAGGGCATCGATATACCAGAGTAGACTAGCGTATACCTTCTCGACCCATGCAGATGGGCGATGGATGATCCCATATCCATTGGTGTTTGACATCAGAGATGATATACGGGTGCTCAGTGGAGACTGGGTACACTGGACGGACTCGCTGAGAACTCCCAGATGGTATTATACCTTACGTCAGATGGCAGTTCTCTGGTGACACTGGTACAGAGTAGTCTGTTGACCCGAGATCGTCATAGAGTCTTGTGTGGTTCCCACTGTGCTTTGATTTCCACCTTACCACGTCCAAGAGGGCGTGCAAAACGGTGGTTTTTGGGTACAGTCCCGAGTCACATGGAGGCAATGAGCGATAGGAGGGGATTCGTCTCTCCCGGTATAGGGAGTTGATGTTGCGCTGTGTTCGATTGGCTATAACCGGAAATCCCTGGCCAGGGTTGCTGAGATTTACTGGTAAGTGTTATCAGTAGTTTCTCGAACTGTTATAGACCTCATATCGACACGACTTATCGAGCTATTGGGGTCTGACGTTTACCACCCGTAGGCGAGATATGCGACATATCAGACGATCTAACCGGACTGTACGGTAAGTGTTACTGGTTGGATTCACAGGAGTGTGAGTGGGCTTGCTCGTCGATCTTCTGATCACTCAATACCCGGGTGGCCGTTATGTTTAGCAGACTGCTTGCGGCTTGTGGGTGTTTGATATGATCATCATCTGCTGCCGGCGTATTGACGAGTCTTTAGAGTCCTACACAGAGGTTTCCTGGCTCAAGCGAAACGAAATAGGAGCGCATATGAGATATGTGCGGGACCGAGAATAATGCGTGTATGTGATACCGTATTTCATTCTCGCGATGAATGTGTCGAATGGTTGTACGCGATATAACCTAGTTATCGAATCAAGGATTGACTCGATAAGCCGATACATTGGATACTAGCCGGTTATATGCGACATGACCGGATCATTGAATCAAGTGTTGATTTAATGATTTAATGTATAATTATATATTTGATATATTACTTTGCATTAACTAGTATTGGTTCACTTTAAATGGATTTGCTCACTTGAAATGCACATTGTATATGTGATATATTTTAGTGCACTTGATTGTATCATGTTTGATAATACATTCTTGCTTGGGTTTGTGTAAAGAGTTAAACCATGGTTAGTTAGTGGTTAGGGTTTCATTTTATTTATTTATTCATTTATTTGTTTGTTTCATTTAGAAAAGATAATGAGAATGGTGGCTTATTTTGTAGTTTTGTGGAAACTTCATGATGTGTTGAAAGCTTGACCATTCTTGTTCTTTTCCTAAACCTAACCATTAACCCTAACCATGGTTTATTCTCTACACCTAACTAAGGTTAAGATTATGATAAGTATCATATTGGTTTTTATTTTAAAAAGGACTTATCATAATATTCATCTTCTTCTTCTTCTTCTTCTTCTTCTTCAAGAAGAAACCTTGCTCCATCAATGGCAACTTGAGCAAATGAGTGAGAAATCCAATTCTAAAGTGAACCCACCTCCTATTTCTTCATCCTCTACCTCTTGCCAAGTAGTATAGGGTGTTTCCTTCACAAGTTTTCAAGGCTTGGTGAAGTTGGAGCTTGATCTTATGATGCCTCGACGTAGATCATCTTCGGCATCGAACCGACGACCAAGCCCGCCCATTTCTCCGATGAAGCCGATGCTAGAGTCATGGATTTGATTTGGACAGCGGAGGGACCTCATCACGGAGCTATGGAGGTGGAGAACCGGATCTACAAAGGTTGTATTTCCGTTCACTTAGAGTAAAGTCGTTTACTTGTTTTTGTTTCGCCTAAAATTCTAGTTAACGATCCGTATTAGGGTTTCTCGGCACTTGTAAATTTTGAAATTGGCATGGTTGATGCCTTATGAGACCTCATTAGTGTGCCTAAGAATCCTACAGTGGTATCAAAGCCTAGCTAGAGCCTTAGGCGATGCATAGACGAAGTTTGAAACCCGAACGAACCCGAAACCCTAATCCGAGACCACTCTCTGTCCAATTTTTGAAAATGTGGATTTTTCAATATTAAAAATATGCAGAAAATTCAGCAGGGTTTTCTAAGAAAAACTGTGAAAAACGAGATCATGATTCCACTACAGTGCGGCGGAACCGCGGCATTAGCATGGCTAATGCGGCAGTTCGGCGGCAAGTTTGTCCCTTCTCCCAGTACTTTTTGCACTGTAACTCTTACAATTAAATGCTGTATTTTCTGGGAATTTTTAATTTGACTCATGAGTTGAGTGTTCTGGGGTTGAATTGGGAATCAAAGATTCGATCGGATTATCAAACTTTGTCTATGTGTTTTTCCGGGTAAATTTTAGAATATGTTAAAAAGTTCGACCGGATATAAATACCCAATTTTTCCCCTGTCGGGAAATTTCCAAGTGTTGGATTTTTCCGTGGTTTAAAGACGTTCTAAGTAGTGCAAGTAACGCGATGGACCCTCTAGAAGACAACAAACCTTAACTCGATTATGTGACCGTCTTGAACTGCCCTTGGAACCTTAGGGTTTGGGGCAGTACGGCGTGCCACATGTGAGGCATTGGCTTGACCCTTCTACGGCTGGACCGTTGGTACTGAGGCACGAAGTGAATGTCTTTGAACTTATTTCATGAGTTGAGCTGTATCGGGAAAACTTGGGTGTTCGATTGTTCGATCGAAAAGTTTAACATTTTCTATCTTATCCGGAATGTGATACAATAATTGGAATTCACAAGAAGTTATGAGATAACTGAATGAATGTTATAAATCTAGCAATTTAGTCTCACTTGATTGGTTGCCACGGAATTTTGATGTGATCAAAAGTCCGTCGCAATCACGTAGCGTACGCGGATACTCGCCGGGTAAACTTAATAGACAGCCTCACTCCATAGCCCCGACCAAGTAACTGTAGGAGAACCCCGTCGCCGAAAGCATCCGTCTGGGTGCTCGCGGCAGCGGTGCTCCGCCTTGGTGCACTTCGTCAGCGGCGTCGGGGGTGCGGCCGCCTACTAAAGTTTGCGACGAGCATTCGATCAGGATGTCGGGAATCTTGTTGAATTGCCCGACTTGATATTGAAAAGTGTTTTCGATAATGAGACTAAAATGCGGGGTTTATAATTGTTAGGCATGTGATGTCTAAGGAATTCATTTGATTAGGCATGCGATATCTATGGAGGTTGCGGATTCCAACTGTTGTAGTTTTACACTTTCTTTTCTGTGACCGTAAGTGTAATATGTGATATCGCCGGTTTCGTTGCTATATGTCAACGACAATTGGGATGCGCATATTTACTTACGTTGATGACATGTGATGTTATGTGTTGCTGGATATGTTATATTGGATCGTCGTGTTTGAATAGCCGGGGGTTTTTTATGTGAGATGAGTGTTTTCATTTTCATTCATGTAAAAACTTGTATGTAATATTCTTTTATTGGGGCGCTTCCAGGTTGCGGAAGATGTCACCCTTTGTATATTATTTACTTTTCCGCACTAGGATAGACCCAAGGAGGGGAGCACAAGCAACCGGGTTCTGGAGTCCAATGGGAGACCAACTCGAGGAGTCGAATCCGGGTCTCCTAACTCTAGAATTGGTAGGGCTGCTTGCCGCTCTCGTAGGGGTCTAGGGGTGTGGGTTTAGTTATTCATCGCGACCGTGGAATCCGTGTTTTATACTGGCTCGTATTGAAAACACGGACGTCCTAGTATATCCAATGTTTCATATGATTCTTCTGCTGCGATATCTGTGATGTGATCATGTGATGTTCTGTGATAGATACTGTATATAGTATATATGATATATTATATAGGCGTTGCTTATGTTTTACACCCGCGCTAGCCCTGCCCCGCTCTGCCATTAGTCACCTAACCTAACGGTGCACGAGGGGACATCGAGGCGAATGCGGATGGCATAAGTGTACGTCGTATTTATCTGTGATGTTTAGGTACTTAAATGATGGGACTTCATTAATATGATTAATGAAATAAAAGAAACCTAAGAGGTTGTAGAATCGAATTTCAAAAATAAAACAGGTAGCTACAGTTTTTGCTTTGCACAGAGGTATATGTGATATATCATGCACCTTATTCGATGAGGAAAGGACCGAGATCCCTTCACCGGGAGTGACTCCTTTAGCAATAACTGGCAGATGCTACACACTCGGTTTGTCTTTTGATTGCTTTTAAGAGTTTTTGCTTTGCACAGCGATATATATGATATATCATGCACCTCATTCGACGAGGAAAGGACCGACGATCCCTTCACCGGGAGTGACTCCTTTAGCAAAACTAGAAAAGCCTCAAAAACACTCCATTTTAAAATCATTTGATTCTACAACGATATCAAGTTCATTACGCAATAGGTTTTCAGAAAAACCTGTCGTAGCCCTCCGTCATTTCAGATAAGTCCTGTTCAGTATTCGTGCTGCGTTTGTTGACCTTGTCAAGGCGCAGTGTGCGGTAGCTAACCAGTATTTATCTGCTTATGCATATGATGCAGATTGAGTTAGGGTAGTCGTACGACCTTGTTGACCTTGTCAAGGGTCGTGCGGGTGGGTTTGATTCAATCAAGAAATGACGGGTTGAACTTGACTTGCGGTCTATGGTTTGTTGACCTTGTCAAGGTCATAGATCGTTTGGGGCAAAATATTATCGGGAATTTCAAGTGTTGAAATTTGCAATGAGATTGCATACCTTCTATGAGATAGTTGGATCCCGATACCCGCTGCGAGTAATTGTTACTCCTGGGAGAGTTTTACACATTACAATTAGCCGATCAAGTAGGTGTCTAGAAAGGTGTTAACGAGGTTACGCCTCTGGGAAAACGAGGTTTACTGTAATTAGGTTCGTGCGAAAGCACGGGGGACCTCCCTCAAAGTACCGACACTGGCCTGGCTGAAAGATTGGCGAACTTGTAGTGTGTAATTAATCCCGGCTAGTCTTTCCTTTTAGGGTTTGAAGGAAGATTTGATAAAAAGCAGTGGGAGCCATCCTGATTAGATAAAATAATAACCAATCTGATCTTGCAAGAGCATACGCTGAGTGTTTTCTTCTCTCTCTCTCCAGGTAGCGACCATATCACGCCTTAATCAAGATAATAATACGGATATTTGACCGAACCCGCTTGTTATACTGAGCTGGGGAACGTTGGTCCCGCTCCAACTTATAATTGTTATAAGACAGAGCAGGAAATTAGGGATTACCAGAATTCCCGTGCCGCCCAAACGAAGAGAGTGCATACTGATGCATCATCTTCGGGTGCGTTCATTACAGAGAACTGTTTCTCAGTATCCTTTACGTCCTGGGTATGTGATACCAGATCAGGATCCCAGATATGTAATCTGTTACATAGGGCTACAGAAAGGTAGAGGACTGAGAAAGGGTGATATGTTTCATGAGGCAGAAAACGGGGCAAGAGTTGCAGCCAAGTCTGTTGGTCACTGTCATCCTGTATTACCAATACATTGATTCTGAACGAATGTTATTAGATACCGAACCTGATATACAAAATCATATCAGTCTCTTTATCAGTAAAGAAATCATAAAATTTTGTATTGTTGGATAATGTTTTGAACATTTCCTATATCAAAAGTTGATCGGTTCAGGCACGTTATCTAAAAGCATTGATGTTCTAAATCAAACTACAGTTCTTTAGTATACTGAATACACAAAAGAGGAAGAGTTCAGAAATGAACGAATCCTTCTTGAGGCATTGTAGACTAGGTCATATCAATGAGACCCGACTAGCTGAAGTTACATGTAGATGCATATTTAAATCAGTTTGAATCTACATCTTGTGAAACTTGCCAGTCGTGTCACAAAGATATAATGACACCAGCTCTGTTTAATGGAAACAGAGAAAGAGTTAGTGAACTCTTGGGATGATACATGTTGATGTATGTAAGGTCCCCTGTCTACATATGCCAAAACTGGTTCTTTGTACTTCATTACATTCGCTGATGATCTTTCGAGATTCAGACATATGTTCCTGTTGAAACACAAGTCCGAACCTTTTGAGATATTAACAGAATATGATTTAGAAGTAGAGAACCAAAATACGGGTATAAGTATTTTGTCCTTTGATGAGATCAAGGAGGAGAATACTTGAGCACGGAATTCTTGGACTATTCTAAAGGAGAACGAGATTCTCTCTCAGCATTACTCCTCCGTATACACCATAGCACGATGGTATATCGGGGTGGAGCAGTCACACCCTATATGATAAGGTGTGCTCTATGATGAGTACTACTGAGTTACCTATTTCCTTTTTGGGAGTTATGCACTTGAGAAGCTGCATACCTATTGAATAGGGTTCAAATCAAATCAGTTGCCTACCATTTCATATATGATATGATAAGGGAAGAGCCCATATCTTAAGTTGGTTAAGATTTGGGGTTGTCCGGGCTATGTCTAAAAGCAAAAATCCGGACAAGCTCGAGGCAAGGTCTGTAATGTAGAACTGGAAAGGTTCCAGCTATACAAACTACAGCAGATGATTTGATAAAACCAAAGGATTCAATAGTTACCAACGAACCTCGACCTCTCCGCCGATCTAGTAGGGTTTCTCACCCACCTGAGAGATACTTCTGTTTCTCTATGACAGTGGGAGCGAGGATTGCATCATGAGATGATGACCCAACTAGTTTCGAGCTGGCCATCAGGAATAGGACTCTGTAAGAATGGCTGGATGCTTAGCGATCTGAGATGGAATCCATGTACACCAACAAAGTATGGACTTTGGTTGCTATATCTGAAGGGTTAAATCCCCATCAGGAGCAAGTATATCTTGAGAAGATTACTTGGTGTATATGGAAAAGTTGAGACTTTCAAAGCTAGACTTGTTAAAGCTTTTCGTCATCGACCAGGCGTGGATTATGATGAAACCTTTTCAAGTGGCTATGCTTAAGTCCATCCAGATCCTACTTGCCACGGCTACATACCATGACTACGATATCTGGCGGTTGGGTGCTATGACTACTTTTCAAAATAATGATTTAGAAGAGATCGTCTATAAGAATACAGCCAGAGGGCTTCGTAGACAGTGGGAGCAGCGGAAACGTGTACAAGATGCTTTATAGGATAAAGCAGGTATCGCGGAGTTGGAACATCTGTTTTGATGTATTAGTCAAAGAGTTTGACATCATCAAAATGGGAAATGAACCTTGTATAAACAAAAAGGTACTAGGGAGTATAGTAACGATCCTCGTAAAGTACGTGGATGACATACTCTAGATAGGGAAGGAGTTTCCTATGCTACGCTCGGTCAATCTCCGTTTATCATAATGATTCTCCATATAGGATCAAAATGATACCTCCTAAATCCTGGATTTTGGATCTATGAGATAGATCTAATTGGATGTTAGGATTCTCACTAGTTGTAGTGAGATGGTATCAACCGATCCTGGGGAGAATCACTGGAAGGGTTCCAGGGTGATAAGGACGACTGAAAGTCAGTCACAGGCATTGTCTTTACCCTCAGTAAAGGGCGGTATGTTGGAAGAGTTCCAAGCTAGATACCGTGGCATACTAGACGATTAAGGCTGGATACATCGCTACTTAACATGCTACCAAAGAGGCAGTCTGGATGTATATTGGTTCATGAGATGAACTTTGTTCCTCCCATTGTGAGACAATGGAGTTGTGGCTTATGCCAAGGAACGCCGGTCCCATCAGTGATCCAGACATATTCTAAGGCAGTATCACCTGATCATGGAGATGGTTGATCTCCAGGATGATCGAGGTTAGGAGAGTAGACTCAGAGGACAACGCGGCGGATCCACTCACAAAGGCCTTTTCCCAGAGAGAGACTTTTATGGGATGGTTGAGTATGAGATACTACAACCACTGCTATCAGATGGCCCTAGTGCAAGTGGGAGATTGTTAGTTATATGTATGCCCTAGAGGCCATTACTATACATAGGATGTATATTGTAGTGGATGCTTGGACATATATAGGGAGGACTTTCTTGCTCGACATGATAGTATGCTATCTGGTTGATCTTTACCTTAACGTGTACACTGATTGTCTCCCTGTTACATGTTGGTAAAGCCCTTAGGATGTGTACTTGACCACCTGGACTATGATGCGGATCATACTAGTGGGGACATGGTAGTCCATAAGTACATCCTTCAAGGTCCCTAGTCGTGGGTATATCGAGACAGGGCATCGATATACCAGAGTAGATTAGCGTATACCTTCTCGACCCATGCAGATGGGCGATGGATGATCCTATATCCATTGGTGTTTGACATCAGAGATGATATACGGGTGCTCAGTGGAGACTGGGTACACTGGACGGACTCGCTGAGAACTCCCAGATGGTATTATACCTTACGTCAGATGGCAGTTCTCTGGTGACACTGGTACAGAGTAGTCTGTTGACCCGAGATCGTCATAGAGTCTTGTGTGGTTCCCACTGTGCTTTGATTTCCACCTTACCACGTCCAAGAGGGCGTGCAAAACGGTGGTTTTTGGGTACAGTCCCGAGTCACATGGAGGCAATGAGCGATAGGAGGGGATTCGTCTCTCCCGGTATAGGGAGTTGATGTTGCGCTGTGTTCGATTGGCTATAACCGGAAATCCCTGGCCAGGGTTGCTGAGATTTACTGGTAAGTGTTATCAGTAGTTTCTCGAACTGTTATAGACCTCATATCGACACGACTTATCGAGCTATTGGGGTCTGACGTTTACCACCCCTAGGCGAGATATGCGACATATCAGACGATCTGACCGGACTGTACGGTAAGTGTTACTGGTTGGATTCACAGGAGTGTGAGCGGGCTTGCTCGTCGATCTTCTGATCGCTCAATACCCGGGTGGCCGTTACGTTTAGCAGACCGCTTGCGGCTTGTGGGTGTTTGATATGATCATCATCTGCCCCCGGCGTATTGACGAGTCTTTAGAGTCCTACACAGAGGTTTCCTGGCTCAAGCGAAACGAAATAGGAGCGCATATGAGATATGTGCGGGACCGAGAATAATGCGTGTATGTGATACCGTATTTCATTCTCGCGATGAATGTGTCGAATGGTTGTATGCGATATAACCTAGTTATCGAATCAAGGATTGACTCGATAAGCCGATACATTGGATACTAGCCGGTTATATGCGACATGACCGGATCATTGAATCAAGTGTTGATTTAATGATTTAATGTATAATTATATATTTGATATATTACTTTGCATTAACTAGTATTGGTTCACTTTAAATGGATTTGCTCACTTGAAATGCACATTGTATATGTGATATATTTTAGTGCACTTGATTGTATCATGTTTGATGATACATTCTTGCTTGGGTTTGTGTAAAGAGTTAAACCATGGTTAGTTAGTGGTTAGGGTTTCATTTCATTTATTTATTCATTTATTTGTTTGTTTCATTTAGAAAAGATAATGAGAATGGTAGCTTATTTTGTAGTTTTGTGGAAACTTCATGATGTGTTGAAAGCTTGACCATTCTTGTTCTTTTCCTAAACCTAACCATTAACCCTACCATGGTTTATTCTCTACACCTAACTAAGGTTAAGATTATGATAAGTATCATATTGGTTTTTATTTTAAAAAGGACTTATCATAATATTCATCTTCTTCTTCTTCTTCTTCTTCAAGAAGAAACCTTGCTCCATCAATGGCAACTTGAGCAAATGAGTGAGAAATCCAATTCTAAAGTGAACCCACCTCCTATTTCTTCATCCTCTACCTCTTGCCAAGTAGTATAGGGTGTTTCCTTCACAAGTTTTCAAGGCTTGGTGAAGTCGGAGTTTGATCTTGTGATGCCTCGACGTAGATCATCTTCGGCATCGAACCGATGACCAAGCCCGCCCATTTCTCCGATGAAGCCGATGCTAGAGTCATGGATTTGATTTGGACAGCGGAGGGACCTCATCACGGAGCTATGGAGGTGGAGAACCGGATCTACAAAGGTTGTATTTCCGTTCACTTAGAGTAAAGTCGTTTACTTGTTTTTGTTTCGCTTAAAATTCTAGTTAACGATCCGTATTAGGGTTTCTCGGCACTTGTAAATTTTGAAATTGGCATGGTTGATGCCTTATGAGACCTCATTAGTGTGCCTAGGAACCCTACAGTCTTCTACTCACGAGTTGGCAACTCACCCCCGTTGTGCCAAATTTTCTTACAGGTTCAGATGTACAGGTTTCCTTGACGGCTTGTTGGCACACCACTTCATTCAGGGTGATTGCTTGGTAGGTTGGTTCACTTGTATCATGACCGCCGTTGTACTCTTATTAATTTCAGTTGTATCTAGTAAGCTCCATCAACCAGACTTATATTATTTGATAGATTTAGAAGACCAATTATTTTTCTTTCGACCTTAGAGTCGCGCTGGTATTATTATGGTTTTCTGGTGGATTTTGGTTTTCCTCTGAGTTTTGTTCCTCGCCCTTCGGCGTTGTATATTATTTTACTTGCGTGGTTGTGACCGCCAATTGGTGAAGAGCTAGCTCCCGCTTGGGGATGCCTTTATTTTTGCTTGTGTATATATTTCTTGTTTGTACCCTTTTGGGGCCAGTTTTTACAAAAGAGACTCTGCCGAAATTTTTGAGAAAATTTGATGTTGCTTTTAAACTTGTTTTCCTACACTTTTTCTTTTAAATGGTTTAGATTTCTGGGCTTCGGCTTGCTTAAATTACGCTACGCTTCTAGACTTTTCGTAATCTAAGTGCCAGTCACGTTTCATACCTTCGGGTTGTGACAGGTGCATCCGACGAATCATGACTTGGCTTCAGGCTCACTATTTAAACGATTTAGATGTCAATCCCTGCGTTTGCATTCAGTCTTCAAGATTTCGTCATGATCAACAGTTGTGTGTTTGTTTTGATTGCCTTATCATAGGTAACTGTTGTAAGTCTACGGTAGCGCCCCGGCCGTCAATCCGAGGCCAAATGCGGAAATAAAAACTTTTTATGAAACTGGCGCTAACGCAGACTTTTACCCGGATCGTACCATTAACGCTAAACTAGCTAACTACTAAAATGATAGAATGGCTATACCGATCGATCCGTGTCCTTCTGTCTTTAGCCACTATCTTTAGCTCCTCGCGGCATCTCCGATCTCGCTCGATCTCCGGTCTTCTCGTCGAAAGGGCACCACGTCAAGAAGTCTTTTTACGGGCTTCCGCTTCAAACCGAAGCAACTCGGACATGAAGTTTGATAGCCGACATGTCCAAGGTGAAGTAGAGAATGTGTGTGATAACTTTGTCTATAAACATCCATTGATTCTCAACACATGAGATTGTATGGATGGAGATTGAAGAGGATGCCATTGATAAGGAGATGGTGAGCTCAAGAGAAGAAAGAAGAAGGAGAAGAGCTTTTCTTTTGTTATTGTGTGAGATAATAATGTGAGTGAGCACTAGAATAATCTCAAGAGCCAACCCCAACAATATGTGGCTGCCCTCTCTCTCCTCCCATCACAATCTCACCCAATAATCAATCAAGAAAAGGTGACATGCACAAAAAATAAGACCATGAGTCACTAAACATGCACATGCCACAATTAATGCTCCTAATGATGACTTGAGCTCACAATTTCCACTTGCAAACATTAATCCAAATGTTTACAACAATAAATAGAATGGCACCTACTAAAGCAAACTCGTGACGGATCACAAGAGTACCCCTCACTTGTATACACATACCTACATCCGTATTCCGACTGAATGCGAATGCAATGAGACTAAAGTAATCCAACAAATCTAATACTAGGATCCGGCTTAAACCAAAGCCCACTAGTATGATCCTTCTGATCATGATTCGTGCACAATTGCATATATATGATCAAATCCTGCCATAATACCATATGACCTCTACAACGTTTCGCCCGAACCTTAGGAAAACTATCTGTGGGGGACTCTAAAGACTCGTCAATACACTGGCTGTAGATTTAACTACTAGCACGTCAGTAGTACTAGCTGTACGTAACGGGCGCCCAGGTATTGACCAAAAGGGAGGCCGATGAGCGAACTCATCCTGAAACCCTACTGAGCCTGTCAGTGACAATATCCGTACAGTCCGGTCCATTCGTCTATGAGTATCACATGTCGAGCTTAGGGGACTGGTAAACGTCAGACCCCCAAAAGCGGTACAAGTCGTGTCGGAGTGTAGCCCAGAACATCCTGAGATACTACTGGAATACCTACCAGTAAATCTCAATTGCCTTAGCCAAGTACTTCGTGTAATGGCTCTCCTAGACACAGCGCGATCTCACCCCCAATACCGGGAGAGACGAAACCCCTGCCGATCCGCTCACTACCTCCATGTGGCTCGGAACTGTACCCAACTAAAACCTGTTTGCACGACTCCTTTGAGCCATGGTAGGGTAGTAATTAAAGCACAGTGGGAACTCACATGAGACAAATGACAATCTCAGGTCGATAGACTAACCAGTACACATGTCACCAGGGAACTGCTATCTGACGACAGGTATAATACCAACTAGCAGGTTCCCGGCGAGTCCTGTTCGGTGTACTCATAACCCAATGAGCACCTGTATACATCTTAAGTGAACCAACTGACACCAATGACTTGTGAGACCGGCCACCGCCCCTCGTTGGGGTCTCGACTGTATACACTAGTCTACTGATGGAGTATCGATGCCCAGTCTCGAAACTCCCACGACTAGGGACACTTTAAGGATGTGCTTATATACTACCCAACTCTCACGTATATGATCGCCATCATACTGCTGGTAGTCAAGCAAGAATCCTAAGAGCTCTATCAACGTGTAATAGTGATCTGTAATATCACCTAAAGCATGTACACGATGACAAAGATAAACCAGATAGCATACTATCATCTTGAGTAAAACTGTCCTACCGATATAGGTCCTCCCTCAATCATTGAAATCACGTGCCTGCGATCCAATAATTGACTTTGAGGGCACTATATCCAACAATCTCCCACTTGCACTCAAGGCTAATTATTGCGATGTCGCATACTCACAGCCCGTGTGATACCGAACACCCAACTCCTCTACTGATCAGTCTCACAAAGCCCGTTTGTGAAACTATTGCATTCGAGGAATAGCCTCAGTGAGTGGATCCGCCCTGATATTTCTTTCTATGTCTCTCTTAATCTCAAGTTCGCGGAGAAAGCCATCTCCCGAAATGAGCAATACCTGTCTTAGAATATGTCTGGATATCTGATGGGACCCAGTTCACAAACAAACTCCAAATCCAGAAAACTTCTTAGGCTGTATCTTCAACTGAATTTAATCAGTATCTTGCGTCATGCCTCCCTCAATATCCGCTTAGACCACCTGTCCAAACTACTGCCCCTTGTCAGAGGGAAAACTATAACTCTGACAGTCACTCTGTCATCCAGGTCACCTTGGAAGCATGGAATGATAACTGTCTCCTAAAGGAGGCTGCCATTATCAAATCCCTAGAACATCCATTTATGTTCTAAAACTGCTTCCGAACGTTACTCCAGGATTGGATTAATATCAACTTATTGCAGTTGGTGCAAAAACAACATCTGGTGTGGTACTTGATATCTCATGATTGACTCAATTGCCTAAGCAAGTGATATGTCAATCATGCACCCTCTCCCCTTTTGTAACATTTCAAAAAATATATATAAAATATTATTTTTGGGAATTTTTATAATCTAATATTATTTTATTGAATATTTTAATAATTCGGTATAATTAAATACCGATAAATGGGGAAAATTTTGGAAAAAAATTATGGAAAATTCTAAAATAGGGTATTTTGTGGAATTATGCCATTTTTAAGCTTTTATGGTTAATTATATGCTAATTTAGTGCTAATCGCGATTAAAATCGCTAATCGGGTTTTTAGCATTTTTGTGCAAAAATGTGCACATATCATTTTTCCACACTTGTTACATTTTCTTACATGTTGTAGGTGTATGGTTGCTTAGGGTTACCATTATGAAGAAAAAGGAAAAGAAAAGAAAAAGTGAAAGTATGATGAAGAGAGAGAAAGACTAGGTCAACCCTCTTTTGAACCATGACCCCCATCATTTCACCATCCCATTTCTCTCTCCCTCTCCCTCATGAGAGCTGTTGCTGCTCCTGCCCCCTTTCCCTCTCACTTCCCTCCTCTTCAATCCCCCAAAACACTATGGATCCATCCCCAAAACCCCAAACTCCTTTCACAAAAATTAGTCCCCATCTCTTCCACTACAAGATGAACCGAGCAAAGTAGGATTTTGACGACTTTGGGAAGTTAGTGCTGCCTAGAGAGGAACAAATGAGGTATAACTTTTTCCTTTTAGTTTAGTTTTGGTTCGATGTCGTATTTTTATGTCGTTTTGAGACATGGACAACCTACTGTGACCCCGAGACTTCTTGGTGAAAACAAACAGTGTGGGAGTGTTATACTAGAGACCTGGAGTGTTCACCTGAAACCCTACCCCATACCCACCGGTTTTGGCCGGCGGCCAGTGAGCAAAATCCGGCGATGCCGAGCTTATAGAGGAGTTAGGGTGTGGGTCCTGTAGGGTAGTTACCTGAAGCTGTTTGGGGGTGTTTGGTCCTACTGGATTTTTATGTAATGACTGTAGGTGGAATCTGGGAGCAGTTAGGGGTGTTTGTATGACCTTGGTGACACGATTCATGACCTGAGCCATAGAGCTGAGCCGTTGCGTGAACTCAGGAAATTGACCCACATCACTTTTGTAACTTTGAGTGTGCCTATGGGGTATCTGGAGCAACCCAAGGGATATCTGAGACAACCAAACAATACTAGGGACCTAGACATACTACTAGGAAACCACACTGACCTGATGAACCCAAACTGAGACCCATGGGCCGGTGACACCGGAATTTTGGGTATAGGGGCCGGCCACCTGGTGAGGTTAGGAGCCTAGGTTGGTTCAGTAGCTCACCTATACTATATACATTACCCTAGACTTGTTTGCTTGGCTTTATTTGACCTGAGTCAAATCTGGAAATGCTTGTGTGGGACTTTGAGTGGTGTTAGTGCGATTGGACCTTAGAGATGACCTTAAACCCCCCTATGAGGTTAGAAACCCAGATCTACTGGAAACAGACCAAGTCTACTGCAAAACAGAAACTGTAATGTCGGCTTTGTGAGGGTTTGGAGCGTGCAGGGAAATCTGGAGTGAACCGAGACCAAAACTAGAAAAATAAACAACTCCAGAGACCCATTTGAGACCATAGGAACCCACTGTAGTGAGACGAACACCATGGGAGCACCCTGGGCCGGCGAGGCCGGAATTCTAGGGTAGGGGACCGGCCACCTTGTAGAGTTAGGAGTCCAGGTTGCCTCCATAGCTCATATGTACCCTATATAGCACCTTAGTGTTGTTTTGGAACTTTGTTTTCACTTTAAGCAAAATCTGGAACATGTTTTCAATGTTGCTGCCTTATGTTTTCCGTGATTTGAAATGCTAATTCTTGATAGTTGGATTTGTATTGGGTTGTTGCATGTTTGTGCAGCAACAATAAGGGTTGTTTAGTCGTTTTTACATGCGTGGACTATAGGTTTTGACCCATAGGCAATCCGTGTGCTGTTTTGGTTTCTGGACTTGATGTTAATAGCTATTCCGATTATTTATTATATGTAGGTACCCTCGTGAAGACTTAGAGGCGACAAGCAAGCGCGTGGCGACATCGGCATCGGCAAGCAAAGGTGAGTAGATTTATATCTACGGGGAGAAGTCGGGTGGATGGCGTATAGCACCCCCGCAGTTCGTGGTGATATATACGAATACGTATACACACATATATTGATTATATATTGTTGGGATTATTGATGTTAAGGATGGATAATTTGTGTGATTGGATTGGTTTAGTGTTGCGAAACCCTAGAGTAGAGGTTGCACCACACATACACACACACCCATACTTGCATACATTCCTTCTTTCACATGTGCGTATATGGGAATATATATTTATGTGATCACATGGGTATGGGACTATGTGTTCACATACTGGATTGAGGATAGTACTTGGGATTTGAGATGAGTCGATGAGATTTGATTTGAGACCGTGAGATCGGTGATATGGCAGGATTCATATTTGAGATACGTCATGATGTTATAGCGGATCCTTGGATGACGATACCATGTGAATGGTGATATATATAAAATGGTTGACATGTGATCGTGATAGGAGATAAGATATGTTAAGATATTTATAATGGGTCGCATTGGGCGATGTATACCTCTTTATCATGATTATATTGATGAGATCGGTATTGTACTAGACATAGATCAGTACCCGGATTATGATCCTTGATAAAGAGGATACCAGATGAATGTGATATTGACCCGTATCCAGATTTGGGATGCCGTACGAAGGATTTACGTACGAGCTATATATTGATGTTTGATCCGCAATCTTGACTTGGGAATATCTGATTATAGATATGGTATCGGATGTGATATTATCGAGGCGGGATCACCGACTAATATATATATATATATCGACTCAAATGTTAGGCGGTTTCCTTACCTTCAGCCTGTTAGTTCAGCCGCATAGAATAGTGTAGTTGTTAGACTAGATTAGAGTCTTACCTATTTCGAAAACTAACGAATCGTGGGTATTTTAAAAAACAGGTTAAGGGATTCTACGGATATTTCAAAAGACGTATCTTTTCTTGAAAACACCGTAGCCCTTATTTTCAAAAACCCACGATTCGTGTTATTTCAAATGGCACCCCTGCATGACTCATATTATATTAAGTTCAGATTAGTTATAATTGTGTTTAGCATTCATGCTCCCGCACATTATTGTTGTTCGCTCTGCATCGCATATTTATATTATGATTTCATATACCATTATTGATATCATGATGTTAGGACACCAGCACCATTACCGATGATGCGTATGTACTACGTACACTTACTTGCCGACTCACACACAACTTCATCGGTAATTGCCATGTCACGTACACTTTAGAGAATACTATTACATGGACATAGCTTGTTGGCTAATAGTTTTGACATGATATTAGTGTACTTGCCTTATATGCCAGTTTAGACATTGCAGTTATTACTTGCTACTTCATGCATATTGTTATTCACTGTCATGCCGCATTCATGGATTTTATGCCTATATTCACTGTTTTACGTGCTATTGATGATTTGGATTCGGATTTCCATGAGATTTCTTGGATTTGGGGGAAAACCGCAAGAACATTTATAAACTTCTTTTCTCTCTCTTTTTAAATGAAAAGTGCGGTTTTCCCATGATGTATGAGTCGTCCACCATGAGTTTGCTGATGGATTTCAAGACCCGATTCGATGAGTTGGATGAACCGTTTCGGGTACATGGTGGACCCGGTAAGGTATCCCGGGGCAAGAAGCTCGAGTAGTAGACGATGAGCCTGGCAGGGGAAGACTACCTACCGGTGATTTTACCCGACGTGTCGGATATCCGGAGGATACCGTCGTGGTCTTGAGATTGATGGTAGGGGCCGGTCCGGACTGACGGCGCCCTAGATAGTAAGATTGAGACATTGAGATTTTGAGACATCGAGGTACTGAGATTGATGATCCAGGCCAGTCCGGATAGCCGGAGCCTGAGATATTGAGATATTGGGATTTATGTTTTGTGTCGATGCTAGACACTGTTTATGCTGATTTCATTTATGATACCTCGTTTTGAAAATACATAAATCTCACTAAATTATGAAAGCAGTTTCTTCATTTACATGTATTCTGTTTTCATGCATTCATACCTCATCCATATGATATATTGCTACCTGAGGCACTGACACGAGCACTTGGTATTACCGTTGTTTAGAGGTATATCCTAGCCATTGTTATAGGCTGCAGATTATATATTTGAGGATATATTATGATCTTATGACTTAGGATTGCGTTGTTCATGCGATTTCTGTTCGTAGATATTTTCTACTCACGAGTTGGCAACTCACCCCCGTTGCGCCACAGTTTCTTGCAGGTTTTGCCGTACAGGTTTCATTACGGCTTTGCTGGCACTGCTTCTTTTTCGGGTGACTTGCTGGTAAGTGGGTTTACTTGTATCGTACCCATCATTATATATTGTATATTATTATTCTGTTGTATCTAGAAGTTCTATCAACCAAACATGTATTTATTTCAGATAGAGACCAGTGATATTATTCATTCGACCTTAGAGCCGCGTGTTGTATTCTATGGATTTCATGCTGTTTTGAGTTTCCTTTTCTGTTGTGATCCTCGCCTTTCGGCGTTGTATATTATATTGCTTGCATGGTTGTGACCGTCAATTGACGAAGAGCTAGCTCCCGCTTGGGGATGCCTTTATTCATTATATATGTTTTATCAGGTTTTGTACCCGCTTGGGGTCTGTTTTTACAAAGGAAACTCTGCCGAAATTTTTAGAAAAGACTTGTGTTTTAAAAAATGCATATTTCGGCGTATGTTACAAACTACTTGATTTAAATTGGTTTTCCTTCACTCTACTACTTTTCTTGGTTTGGATTTCTGGGTTTTCGGCTTACTTAGATTACGTGCGCCTTGAGACGTTTCGTAGTTTAAGTGCCGGTCATGTTCCGTACTTTCGGGTCGTGACACCTTTAGTCTGTAAGACACCTTTAGAGAGGGTAACTCCATCACCTGTAGGTACACCACCATGCCAGGAGTCATCCATTCTAAAATATCATTAGAATACTGTCTAAATACCCAGATTGGGAAACTACCCAAATTTAGATCTAAAACCATAGATCTCGTAACCAGAATGACTGATATAATATCCATATCCTATGTGGAGAAACTACTGTGTGACAACCACAGTATAACCGATTGTAGTATAGGAATTTTACTTCCTACATTGTGTATGTCATCCAAATACCAGGACATCACACCCTACAACTTTCTTAACAGATCCATCTCCTATTCTGATGAAGTCATAGTCCATGACTGTCACATCAAAAATAAATGATCTATCTTCACTATATCTGCTTTAGTCTATAAATAGACATAAGCTACTTGTCCACTATTGTTCCGCTGCTCCCACTGACTACAAAAACCCTCTGGCAGAGTCATATACACGTGCACTTCTAAAGCTAGTTTAGAACGACGCTATACTCATCCTCCTGCCGGGTTTCATAATCCAGAACAGCAGCAATGGCAAGTCTGGGTAAACAAGAACCTCCCTGTCACCGTCCTTAAGGCTACCGGAGTACCTCTCGGGTGCCTGAGGTTACCCACCATATCTGCGGAGTGGCTAATGGAATGTCAATCCAGATTGAATCTTTAGGTCCTATTAAATTTTTCGTAATCGTTTGTAGTTCTGGAATCACTTCCAGTTCTACCATACTCCTACTACTGTTTTCTGAAAAAATCCATTTTACTAAAACTGTGGCGAGTCAAGAACAATATCACTATTGATCTTCCAGATGGTAGAAAGATAACCCTCGTCATAGCCCGGGTCAACCCACAAACAGCCATTACAGAAACGTGCCTTGAGTTATCCAGATTCTGGTTTTAAGCATAAGCCGAACAACTCCCCGTATCTTAACATCGTTAAGATATGAACCATTCTATATACAATATAGAAATAGAGGCACTGATTTAATTGGAACCAAATTCAAAACATGCAGCTATCTCCAGTGCATGTAAACTAAATGGAGAGAGGCCGATCAGCATTACTCAACTTAGGAGTGCATTCAAACATGAGTAACCTGAAAGAGAAACAAGTTTCTCAAAAACCATTACTATCAACTGAATACCAAACACAAGTATCTACATCTTCAATCACCTTGAAGAATCCTGATACTTGCGACACCTGGTTTTCTACTTTATTCTTGTATCTATAACTTCTCAAACTTGGATCTTGTATTTCTACGAAACACTTGTCCAAAAACTAGAGAAATCATAAGTAAACAGAATATAGTACGAGGACCAACCCCTCTGTCCTTATAGACACTGGACAATATACAATACTCTGTATAAGTCCCCTGAGTTGAATAATTCAAACCCTGTGCATCGTAGGTTGAAAACCGCACTATGGTTTAGAAGAATTACACCGCTGTTTAATGCTCCTTACTTAAACATCAACTGATATAGGTAAATGTCATAGACATAATTTCAAAAGGATATATCTCAATTTATAAAATAAACGTACAGATATATCAGTTTGAAATTGGTGCATAACAATGGATATTCAAAACCAAATATTTGCCGTCCGGCAAAAACCCAGGCGATTTCCTCAAATATCACCAATTACAACGAATTCCGATATAATGAGGATAATCACCCAATTCCCAATAACTTACCCCCATTCATCATCTGTAAAACCATACAGATGTGAGAATCAAACCTAGTAAATACATACCCTGGAGCAAGGTCTATTTGGGAAATCGGTTTTCTATTAACAATACACAATGAAACTAAAACATGAACATGTTTCGAAGGGGTATCCGGGTATTCCTAGTAATGCCTCTTCCATTATCCATATTCATGACTGTAACCGTATATTTTGATGACATCTCTCCAAATCCCTTTATTTGTCTTTAGTTGTTACCTTCTGTATACCATCGTTAGGCTAAATGGTTTTCTTCCTTCCCTACCGTTCGGCACCAGCCTATGGTTTGGAAGAAGACTATCCAATAAGCATAATAGGTGTACTCTCCTAATCCTAGGAGTACTCGCAATCTGAGAGAAGGCGATGATAAAAGACAACTAAATAAACCTTATTCCTATTTCTCCCGAACCAGAATCCATCCTCGAACTGAAACAAGTTCCTTCGAGTTCGTATATAACCATACGATGGAATATCCAATAACTGTAGATCTTCGTAGTGATACGGGGTGTTCTGGAGAAATACAAAGGTGAAGTAGGTGTGGCGATGAAATACGTGGTTTGGTCACGAATGCTAGCAGTTGCAATTTACTTTGCCCTCTTTCTGATCCCTTTATTTTTCTTTACTTAATACCTTCTGTACACCACACTTAGGCTAAATGGTTTTCTTCATTCCCTACCTTTCGGCATCTGCCTATGGTTTGGAAGAAGACTATCCAATAAGCGTAATAGGTGTACCCTTCTCCTAATCCTAGGAGCCCTCACAACCTGAGAGAAGGTAAAAAGAAAAGACAACTGAATAGTCCTATTCAATCTCTCCGGAACCAGAATCCATCCTCGAATATGGAACAAGTTCCTTCGAGTTCGTATATAACCATATGATAGATTTATCTAATGGAAGTGGATGTTTGTAGTGATACAGGGTGTTCTGGAGAAATGCAAAGGGTAAAAGAAGGAGCGGCAATGATGTATGCAACTCTGACAATCCAAAATCCAGTATTTTAAGAAAGTCCGGTTAACTCGGTCACTGAGTCATAGTCTAGGGTCGGGCCATGGTCGCTGCCAAAGAGAGAGAGAAAAGAAACACTCTGCGTGCACTCTAACCTAGATCAGAATGGTTAACACTTTATCTAATCAGGAAACCTCCCACTGTATCCTCAAATTCTCCTCCAAACCTGAAAGAAGAATTAGTCGGGATCACCCGAGGGGTAAACCAACTCATCAGTGGGAATCGGGATCCAACTATCATCGTATAATAACCTGATGGAATCCACTCACGTTATCACACTCCAGAAGGTATGCGCATATCTGGCAAGTTTCCTGTATGTTTGAAACTCCCGATGTGATTTTTACCCCATGCTCTTATGACCTTGACGAAGGCTAACATATCATAAGTCACATGACAAGTTCTACCCGTCATTATCCAGGTTAATTTGAACCCACCCGTACATACTCTTAACGAAGGCCAAAATAGTACTACGACTGTCCCAAACTAACGCATCTATCAATGCAACGGAAAAGTAACAAATAGCTACCATACACTATGCCTTGACGAAGGCCAACAAATATAGCATGAATACTAAATGCTACCCGTTTAAAATGACGGAGGGCTACGAATGGTTTTTGGCGAAAAACCTTTAACGTAATGAACTTGATATCGTTGAAGGAACCGGATAGCTTTTTATAAAAATATAGTGGCGAAAACCTTTACTAAAGAGGTCACTCCCGGTGAAGGGATCTCGGCTCTTTCCTCATAAAATGAGGTGCAGGATATTCTAAACGGAATACCGCGATGCAAAGCAAAAAGTAATCGACTATAGTGAAGTTATTACCCTGACGTAAACTTCTGTCCAAGGAGTCACCCCCGATGAAGGGATCTCGGTCCTTGCCTCGTCAAATGAAGTGCTAGATATTCATAACCGAATACCACTGTGCAAAATAAAAGAGAACGTCCTTGTAATAACAGCTTTTTGAAAATTATTCCAACAACGTCGAATAGGTTTGTTTTCCTTGCATTGATCCGAATCAACGCAGTCCCATCAATTAATCACACCAATAAAGAACGAAAATATGATGTACGTATATGCCATCCGCATTCGCCACTGGGTCCCGTCATCATCCGTTAGGTTACTTAACTAACGACAGAGCGGGGACTGAACTAGCGCGGGTGTAAAACATATACAACATCTACTAGTATATATATAGCAATATATAATAATCGCTCAAGGCTTGATAAATGCAACATCACAGAAAGTAATAAGCATCACATAACAATATAGATAAACTGGGAGCCCCGGGTTTCATTGAGCCGCTACTGAAACCCGACGTTCCCCTGGTCGTGTGGATAGCTTGTGCAATGAAAACCTAGACTCCCTACGGGCGCGGCAAGTTACCCGCCAAAACCAGAAGAGAGACAGCCCCCTTCAGCAAAGTTAATGGACCACCCAGCACTTCACGGAATCCGGTAACTTGAGCACCTCACCTTGGGTCAACCTATACCCCCTACGAGTGCGGCGAATAGCCCGCCAATTCTAGAGTGAAGCCCCCTCCATCTCAAAGCCATGAGATGCGGGCTCGTTGCCCTCTAGAACCCAGCTATCCGTGCACCCCACCGCGGAGTAATCCTAGTACAGAAAAGAAATACAACGGTGACATCGACCTCAACCCGGTCGTGCCCCAAAAGAATAATATACAAACAGGCAGTGACGGCAGTCCACATGTTAGACGCTCGCCCCGTGATATGAAATGTACAAATAATACTAAACTGCACTAATATTGTACCAAGCTATCCACCACGACAATTCACAACATCACAGCACAACACAGAACATCAACATGAATGTCACGTTCGCAAATCCGTCTAAAAGGACTATAGCGATTAGACAAGATTTACCGATCAAATGACATTCACGGTCGCAGATAGAAATGTAATGTACTGCATATTTTAAACAATGTTAGAAAGTATCGACTTCGAAATAACCCACGAATAGCCCCAAACAAACTGATAAAACCATATCCAAACTAGGCTAAACAAACAATACCACTGCACCAACTTTACAGAGACTTGACTGCACCCAAAAATACAACCCCAGAAGCCCTATTTTGGCCAGCCTCCTCGGTTTTGGGAGCCATGTGCTCGGCCAAAAACCGAGAGGTGGGTGTCGTTTTTGGGGTGCAGGCTTGGGTTCTCTTCAGTAGTCTTCTGCACATGTTTAAATAATTTTTCTGGACATTTTAAAAAACAACAGAGACTAGAAAGTTCAGTGCAGTGTATTGTAGTCGTTTCAATTTTGATACTTTAACATTATCTAAACAAGCTAGCTAAGGGTTAATGGTGTGGCTCTGATACCATGCAAGTCTACGGTAGCGCCCCGGCCGTCAATCCGAGGCCAAACGCGAAAATAAATACTTTTTATGAAACTGGCGCTAACGCAGACTTTTACCCGGATCGTACCATTAACGCTAAACTAGCTAACTACTAAAATGATAGAATGGCTATACCGATCGATCCGTGTCCTTCGGTCTTTAGCCACCATTTTTAGCTCCTCGCGGCATCTCTGATCTCGCTTGATCTCCGGTCTCCTCGTCGAAAGGGCACCACGTCAAGAAGTCTTTGTACGGGCTTCCGCTTCAAACCGAAGCAACTTGGACATGAAGTTTGCTAGCCGACATGTCCAAGGTGAAGTAGAGAATGTGTGTGATAACTTTGTCTCTAAACATCCATTGATTCTTAACACATGAGATTGTATGAATGGAGATTGAAGAGGATGCCATTGATAAGGAGATGGTGAGCTCAAGAGAAGAAAGAAGAAGGAGAAAAGCTTTTCTTTTGTTATTGTGTGAGATAATAATGTGAGTGAGCACTAGAATAATCTCAAGAACCAACCCCAACAATATGTGGCTGCCCTCTCTCTCTCCTCCCATCACAATCTCACCCAATAATCAATCAAGAAAAAGTGACATGCACAAAAAATAAGACCATGAGTCACTAAACATGCACATGCCACAATTAATGCTCCTAATGATGACTTGAGCTCACAATTTCCACTTGCAAACATTAATCCAAATGTTTACAACAATAAATAGAATGGCATCTACTAAAGTAAACTCGTGACGGATCACAAGAGTACCCCTCACCTGTATATACATACCTGCATCGCATTCCGACTGAATGCGAATGCAATGAGACTAAAGTAATACAGCAAATCTAATACTAGGATCCGGCTTAAACCAAAGCCCGCTAGTATGATCCGTCCGATCATGATCCATGCACGAGTGCATGTATATGATCGAACCCTGCCATAATATCATACGGCCTCTACAACGTTTCGTCCGAACCTTGGGAAAACTATCTGTGGGGGACTCTAAAGACTCGTCAATACACTGGTTGTGGATTTAACCACTAGCACGTCAGTGGTACTAGCTGTACGTAACGGGCGCCCAGGTATTGACCAAAAGAGAGGCCGATAAGCGAACTCATCCTGAAACCATACTGAGCCTGTCAGTGACAATATCCGTACAGTCCGGTCCATTCGTCTATGAGTATCGCATGTCGGGCCTAGGGGGCTGGTAAATGTCAGACCCTCAAAATCAGTACAAGTCGTGTCGGAGTGTAGCCTAGAACACCCTGAGATATTACTGGAATAGCTACCAGTAAATCTCACTTGCCTTGGCCAAGGACTTCGTGTAATGGCTCTCCTAGACACAACGCGATCTCACCCCCAATACCGGGAGAGATGAAACCCCTACCGATCCGCTCACTGCCTCAGGACTGTACCCAACTATAACCTGTTTGCACGACTCCTTTGAGCCGTGGTAGGATAGTAATCAAAGCACAGTGGGAACTCACACGAGACAAATGATGATTTCAGGTCGATAGACTAACCTGTACACATGTCACCAGGGAACTGCTATCTGACGACAGGTATAATACGAACTAGCAGGTTCCCGGCGAGTCATGTCCGATGTATTTATAACCCAATTGTTAGTTATATGTATACCCTAGAGGCCATTACTATACATGCGTTGTATATTGTAGTGGATGCTTGGACATATATAGGGAGGACTTTCTTGCTCGACATGATAGTATGTTATCTGGTTACTCTTTATCTTAACATGTACTCTGATTGTCTCTATATCACATGTTGATAAAGCCCTTAGGATGAGTACTTAACTACCAGGACTATGATGCGGTTCATACTAGTGGGGACGGTGTAGTCGTCAAGTACATCCTTCAAATGTTCCTAGTCGTAGGTGTATCGAGACAGGGCATCGATATACCAAAGTAAACTAGCGTATGCGCTTCTTGACCCATATGATGGGCGATGGATGATCCCATATCCATTGGTGTTTGACATCAGAGAAGGTATACGGGTGCTCAGTAGAGACTGGGTACACTGGACGGACTCGCCGAGAACTCCCGGATGGTATTATACCTCACGTCAGATGGCAGTTCTCTAGTGACACTGGTACAGGTTAGTCTGTAGACCCGAGATCGTCATAGAGTCTTGTGTGATTCCTACTGTGCTTTGATTTCCATCATACCACGTCCAAGAGTGGGTGCAAAAAGGTGGGTTTTGGGTACAGTCCCAAATCACATGGAGGCAATGAGCGATAGGAGGGGATTCGTCTCTCCCAGTATAGGGAGTTGATGTTGAGCTGTGTTCGATTGGCTATAACTGGAAATCCCCGGCCAGGGTTGCTGAGATTTACTGGTAAGTGTTATCAGTAGTTTCTCGAACTGTTATAGACCTCATATCGACACGACTTATCAAACTACCGGGGTCTGACGTTTTCCACCCCTAGGCAAGATATGCGACATATCAGACGAAGAGACCGGACTGTACGGGAGTGTTACTGGTTAGATTCATGGGAGAAAGTACAGGCTTGCTTGTTGATCTTCTAATTGCTCAATACCTGAGTGGCTGTTACGTTTAGCTGACCGCTTGCAGCTTGTGGGTGTTTGATATGATCATCATCTACTGCCGGCGTATTGACGATTCTTTAGAGTCCTACACGGAGGTTTCTTGGCTCAGACAAAACGGAGTAGGAGCATATATATGATATGTGCGGGACCGAGAACAATACGTGTATGTGATACCGTATTAGATTCTCGCGATATGAGATATCGGACGGGTATATGTGATATAGCCGGGTCATCGCATCAAGTGTTGATTCGATGAACTGATACAGATTATATTAGTCGGTTATTTGTGAAATAGCCGGATTATCGGATCAAGTGTTGATTCGATAATTTAATGTATAATTATATATTTAATTACATTAACTGATATAAGCTCACTAAAAGATTCTTTTTCTCACTCGGGTAATACATTGATATATATGCGATATACGTTAATTGTATTATTTTATTTTGTTACAATAAATATTGTATATATGATATATAATATTGTAACAAGTTATGATTACTAATGCAACATGATTAGTAGAGATTAAACATGGTTAGGGTTTGATTTGGGTTAATCTTTTCTAGAAGCTTTTAGAAGCTTTTATTTTGTTTCTTGCAAAGATATTTTGTTTAGATATTTTGCAAGATATTTCCTAACCTAACCCACACCCTTTAACCATAGTTATATCTTGTCACGACCCGAAAGTACGGAACATGACCGGCACTTAAACTACGAACGTCTCGAGGCGTACGTAATCTAAGTAAACCGAAAACCCAGACATCCAAACCAAGAAAATAGTAGAGTGCAGGAAAAACCAACTTAAAGCAAGTAGTTTCAATAGCATAAGCCGAATTATGCGGTTTTTTAAAAACATCAGAAATTTACTGAAAATTTCGGCAGAGTCTCCTTTGTAAATACTGGCCCCCAAACGGGATACAACATGAATAGTATACGAAATCAAGAAAAAGGCATCCCCAAGCGGGAGCTAGCTCTTCGTCAAACGACGGCCACAACCACACAAGCAATATAATATACAACGCCAACGGCGAGGATCAAAACTCAAAAGGAACTCAAAACCACCAGAAATCCACAGAAATAAAACGCGCGACTCTAAGGTCGAAAGAAAACATCACGGGTCTCTATCTCAAAAATAAATACATGTTTAGTTGATGGAACTTCTAGATACAACAGAATAATGATATACAAGATATAATGATGGGTAAGATACAAATAACCCACCTACTAGCAAGTCACCCGGAAATGGAAAGAGTGCCAGCAAGCCATAATGAAACCTGTACGGCGAAACCTGCAAGAACTGTGGCACAACAGGGGTGAGTTGCCAACTCGTGAGTAGAAAAACATCTACGCACAGAAATCGCATAAATAACGCAACCTAGGTCAATGATCATAATATAGCCTCAAAAATGCATATAACATGCAGCCTATAACAATGGCTAGGGTAAATATCTAATCCGAGTGTAAACTCATGTGCCCGTGTCAGTGCCTCAGGTAGCAATATATCATATGAATGAGGTATGAATGCATGAAAACAGAATACATGTAAATGAAGAAACTGTTTTCATAAATTAGTGAGATTTCCTTCGTATTTTTAAACTGAGGTATCATAAATGAAATCAGTATCCACAGTGTCTAGCATCGACACAAAACATAAATCTCACTGTCTCGAAATATCAATGTCTCAATCTCAATATCTAGGGCGCCGTCTGTTGGTGTATATGCCCTAGAGGCCATTACTGTATCATACTAGTATGTATATTACTTGATGGAAGCTTGGGATATTCACAGTTGTACAGACAATCTTGCTCAATATAGTAGTATGCTACTTGGTTTGTCTCTGCTTTGATGTGTACATGTGTGTTTATTTATTATATCACCTATACGCATTAGTAGAGCCCTTAGGATCTTTGCTTGATTACCGGCGTTGTGATGGCGATCACACTCGTGGGGGCTGGGTAATCTACAAGCACATCCTTATACACGTCCCTAGTCATGGGAGTATCGAGATAGGGCATCGATACTCCGGAGTAGACTAGCGTATGCGCTTCTCATCCCAGCTCGGGAGACGGTCTGTCCCACAGCCGTCAGTACGTCGTACTTGAGATAGTATGCGGGTGCTCATTAGGTTACGAGTACACTGGACAGGACTCGTCGGGAACTGATGGTTGGTATTATACCTATCGTCAGTTATCAGTTCCCAGGTGACATGAGTACAGCTTAGTCCGCTGACTTGACACTGTCACTTCGCCTCGAGTGTGTTCCCACTGTTCTTTGATTGCTACCCTACCACGGCTCTACTGAGTCGTGCAAACAGGTAGTAGTTGGGAGCAGTCCCGAAGCACTTGGAGGCAGTGACGGTTAGACAGGATTCGTCTCTCCCGGTATTGGGGGTTGACATCGCGCTGTGTCTAGGAGAGCCATTACACGAGTAGTCCCTGGCCAGGGCAAGCGAGATATACTGGTAGGTTTCCAGTGTTATCTCAGGGTGTATTGGGCTTCACTCCGACACGACTTGTACCGCTATTAGGGGACTGACGTTTACCGCCCCCCTAGGCCCGCCATGCGATGTATCAGACGAACAGACCGGACTGTACGGAGATTGTCACATATAGGCTCAGTAGGAGTTCGGATGGGTGTACCTCATCGGCCTTCTTATCGACATCTACCTGGGGACCGTTACGTACAGCTAGTGCCGCTTGCGGTCTGTGGTTAAACCCACTGCCAGCGTAGTGTCGAGTCTTTAGAGTCCCACACAGAGAGTTTCCCTGCACTGAGCGAAACGTGTAGAGGCCGTATGGTTTTACGGCAGGGCTGCGATCACTTACGTACACTTGTGTGCGTATGGTGTTCGGGCAGGCAGTACTAGTAGGCTTTGGTTTAAGCCGGATCCTAGTATTGCACGGATGGATTTGTTTTGTCTTCTGCGCATCCGCGTTCTACGGAATACGGATGCAGGTGTGTATGCACAGTTTTTCGGAGCGATGAAGGAGGAAGTGCCTCATTAGGGTTTTGGCAGTTGGTTCGGCCAAAACCGCTATGTGGCAGGCTCATTAGGGTTTTGGCAGTTGATTCGGTCAAAACCACTTTGAGGCGGACTCATTAGGGTTTTGACAGTTCGTATTGGTCAAAACCATTATGAGCCGCGAACATCATTTACTAATCCTATTAGTGATAATCTTATGATGGCTAATTGCATTGACCATTTGACCCCGTTGACCTCTCTTGACTTTGTTGACCGGTTGACCGGGTTGACCATGGACTTTCAAGAGGGTTCTACACTTTTCTTTTCTTTTCCATTTTCTTTTGGATTATGATAATGGTCATTTCAATTGTAGCCATCAACTTTATCTTGATGGAATTGGTAATGATGTTGTTTTGCATTATTTGCAACCATGGCTCTTTTCTTTTGTATCATAATATTATTCTCTTTCTCTCTCTTGAAAAAGAGAAGCTCCATGGTTGCTAAAAACCTCCTTCTTCTTCCTCCTCTTGTTTTCTCCTTTGATCTCATGTGTTGAGAGAAAAAGGTTTTCACTTGACAAACACATCCATACATCCTCTCTACACAACCTAGGGCTTCTAGATTAGCAATCTCCTTGCCCTAGTTACCTCGGCTTGAGGTGGAGCTCGGCGTACATCTCTCGGGTGGATCGTCTTCGACTCAAGGAGGCCGCGGAGGTGACCGAAGTCCGGATCAACCTTTGAGCAAGCCATGAAAAGAACAACAAGAAGAGAAGAACATCATAGAAGAACAACAACTAGAAGTGAAGGAGTTCAAGTTGAGGTATAACCCCTAACCGAGTAGATACATCTCTTGTTAGGTTGCTAGTTTATAGTTTAGCAAAGATCCGGCTTTTACGGTCCATGCTACTAAGCTTAGAAAAAATTTTGATTTACCGTTTCCGCAACCCCGAAAGTACCGGGAGAGGTAACGTGGGCCTAACAGTGGTATCAGAGCCTAACTAAACATAAACTAGCTTGGTAGTAAAGTGTATCGAAGTTCGAAACGGAAAAATCGAAAAAAACAAGTTATAAAAATCTGAGTTTCTGTTAAAACTTTTTCTGGTCAAAACAAAATTTGTTATATCCCAAAAATCATCTCAGGCTTTTTAGAAGAAACTCACCAAAAACGACACAGCAACTCACTAGATCGGCCGCGCTTCCGCGGCAATAGCTTGCTATTGCCGCTGAAGCGCCGCACTCTGGTGGAGTTGCTGTCTCGTTTTTGGTGCAGTTTGTTTATTACATGGTTTTAGGATTTTTACGATATATTATATGTGCCCAGATTTTCCAGAACACAAATTTGTTTTTGGGGGCCTATAATTCCGTATTTTTTTTCGAACTTCAATATACTTTGACTATAAAGGTTATATCTGTGATGTTCTTATGTATTGAACGTCGGCTAATCGCTATATGTCGATTAGTCGGGGTTATACATATCTGTGATCTGTGATTGTTGTTGATGGTTTGTGTATATGAACTCGTTGGATTGTCGCGGATGAATAGCCGGGGTGGATGTGAGATGAGAGTTTCTTTTTCTTTCATTCATGTAATAATATTGTAAATTGATGTAATATTATTTGTTTGGCCGCACAACCGGGTCGGGGTTGTAGCCGTCATTGTATAATTCTTTTTACTGTTTATGCTCCTAGGATAGACCCATGGAGGGGTGCACAAACTACCGGGTAGCTCGAAGTGCCGAGTGGCCTACTCATGGCATTGAGGGAGGTTGCTTCGCTTCGGGGACTTGGCGGGTAGTTTGCCGCACCCGTAGGGGTCTTGGGTGGGGTTTTGGCTATTCATCGCGACCGTGTAATCCACTTTTCGTTGCAGGCTCGAACGAATTGCGGATTCCTAGTATATCCAAAGTGTTCATCTGTGATCTGGATTGGCTATCATTGCTATATTGCTATATATAATAACTATTTAGGCGTTGCTTATGTTTTACAGCCGCGCTAGCCCAGCCCCCGCTCTGTCGTTAGTTAAGTAACCTAACGGGTGATGACGGGGCCCCGTGGCGAATGCGAATGGCATAAGCGTACGTCGTATTTTGGTTGTTTTCTGCAATGGTAGGATTTAAATGATGGGACGCATTAAAAGAACTAATGCAAGAAAATAAACCTAAAAGACGTTGTTGGAACAAGTTTTTCAAAAAGCTGTTATTACAAGGACGTTCATCTTTTTGTTTTGCATCGCGGTATTCGGTTATGAATGCCCAGCACCTCAGTCGACGAGGCAAGGGCCGAGATCCCTTCACCGGGAGTGACCCCTTGGACAAAACTTTGCGTCAGGGTAATAACTTCACCATAGTCGATTATTCTTGCTTTGCATCGAGGTATTCATCTTATGAATGCCCAGCACCTCACTCGACGAGGAAAGAGCCGAGATCCCTTCACAGGGAGTGACCTCTTTAGCAAAAGTTTTCGCCACTATGTTTTTCAAAAAGGATGTATCACGTTCCTTCAACGATATCAAGTTCATTACGTTAACGGGTTTTTCGCCAAAAACCCAGCCGTAGCCCTCCGTCGTTTCTTATAAGTTATACTTAGTATTCGTGCTGCGTTTGTTGACTGTGTCAAGGCGCAGTGAACGGTAGCTAAGTGTAGCTTATTTGCTGGATACAAAGTGATTGGTTAGGACATTTGTAGAACCTTGTTGACTGTGTCAAGGGTTATGCAGGTGGGTTTAATGCAATCAAGATAATGACGGGATGAACTTGACTAGGACCTTTTGATTTGTTGACTGTGTCAAGATCACTTGGGTCCTAGGGGCAAAAACCACATCGGGAGTTTCAAAAGAACTGAAACTTGCAGATTTAGCATACCTTCTGGAGTGTGGTGACTAGAGTGGATTCCATCTAGGTTATCACACAATGACAGTTGGATCCCGATCCCACTGATGAGTTGGTTTACTCTCGGGAGATTATTTCACTTAACGATCAATGCTATAAACCTAGTAGGTGCCTAGAAAGGTGTTAGCGGGGTTACGCCCCCAGGGAAAAGAGGTTCTTTAATTAAGGAACTTCGCGAAAGCGTTGGAAAACCTCCCTCGAAGTACCGACACTAGCCTGGCTGAAAGGTTAAGCAAGTATTGTAACGTGAATTAAAACCCGGCTAGTTCTTCTTTTAAAAGGTTTTAAGAAGAATTTGAGTAAACAGTGGGAGACATCCTGGTTAGATAAATTAATAAACCAATCTAATCTTGCAAGAGCATACGCTGAGTGTTTCTTTTCTCTCTCTCCAGGCAGCAACCTTTTTACGCCCTAATCAAGATAATAAAATGTATCGCTTGACCGATCCGAATTCTTATTCGGGACTGGGGAAAGTTGGTTCAGCTCTAACTTGTGACAACAGTCATGAGTATGAGAATGGGAAAGAGGAAAGTATGGATTTCCAGGATACCCAGTTGAAGAAGAAGCATGGTTTTGCATCTACTTCAGGTGTTCTTGTAATTGAGAACTGTTTTACGGTCAGCCCTACCTCCTGGGTACTTGATACCGGATCAGGATCTCATATCTGTAATTTATTGCAGGGACTGAGAAAAAGTAGGAAAGTTGCACTGGGTGATATGTCGCTCAGAGTAGCGAACGGAGCACAAGTTAATGCGGCAGCCGTCGGTGAATATCACCTAGTATTGCCTAATGGCAAGACTATGATTTTGAACGATTGCTACTATGTACCCTCCATGGTTTGCAACATCATATCAGTTTCTTTACTCGATAAAGATGGATATGACTTTGTTCTTGAAAAGAATATCATGAACATTTACCTTCATAAGGTACTGGTTGCAGAGGGTACACTGTGTAATGGTATCTACGTTCTAAATCAGAATACAGTTCTCAATATACAAAACACACACAAGAGGAAGAATTCAGATACGAATGAATCCTACTTGTGGCATTGTAGGCTTGGTCATATCGGAGAGAAAAGACTGAGTAAGTTGCATAAAGATGGACTCTTGAATACGTTCGAGTTTTCATCTTATGAAACTTGTCAGTCTTGTCTCAAAGGGAAGATGACCAAATCTCCGTTCACCGAACATGGAGAAAGAGCAAGAGAGCTCTTGGGACTCATACACAGTGATGTGTGTGGTCCGATGTCTATACATGCAAGGGGTGGGTTCTCGTACTTCATCACATTCACTGACGATCTCTCTAGGTTCGGATATGTGTATCTGATGAAACACAAATCTGAAGCTTTTGAGAAATTCAAGGAATTCAGAAAGGAAGTAGAGAACCAGATTGGCAAAAGTATCAAGATCCTCCGGTCTGACAGGGGAGGGGAGTACTTGAGCACGGAATTCCTAGATTACTTAAAAGAGAATGGTATTCTCTCTCAGCTCACTCCTCCTTATACACCACAGCACAACGGTGTATCGGAGCGGAGGAATCGTACCCTACTGGATATGGTTTGCTCCATGATGAGTAGTGCTGAGTTACCTCTTTCATTCTGGGGATATGCACTTCAAACTGCAGCACATCTATTGAATCAAGTTCCATCCAAATCCGTGCCTAAGACTCCGTATGAAATATGGAGTGGTAAAAGTTTGTATCTTAAACGTATTAAGATTTGGGGTTGCCCAGCTTATGTCAAAAAGCAGAACCCAGACAAACTTGAGGCACGGGCAGTTTTGTGTAAGTTTGTGGGATACCCAAAAGATTCAAGTGGGTATCTATTCTACCATGCAGAGGAACAGAAGATAATTGTTTCAAGAAATGCCACATTTTTAGAAAAAGAATTTCTTGTTAAAAACATTAGTGGCAGCACGGTAGAACTGGATGAAATTCCAGAAACACAAGCTTTAACAGAAAATTTGGAGGAACCGCTAGATTCAATAACCCCAAACGAACCTCAGCCACTCCGCAGATCTGGTAGGATTTCTCATCCGCCCGAGAGATACTACGGTTTTCTCATAGACGGGGATCGAGAGGATTGCATCTTGGAAGAAGATGACCCTACCAGTTTCAGGCAGGCCATTATCAGTAGGGACTCTGATAAGTGGCAGGAAGCAATGCAATCCGAAATGGAGTCCATGTACGCCAATAAAGTGTGGACCTTGGATATTGCTCCATCTGGGGTAAAACCCGTTGGATGCAAATGGATCTACAAAAGGAAACTTGGTGTAGATGGGCAGGTGGAAACCTATAAAGCTAGACTCGTTGCAAAAGGTTTCCGTCAAAGACCTGGTTTGGACTATGACGAGACTTTTTCTCCGGTGGCTATGCTCAAATCCATTCGGATCTTACTTGCCATTGCTGCCTTCCATGACTATGAAATCTGGCAGATGGATGTGAAGACGGCTTTCCTAAACGGTTGTTTGGAAGAGTGCGTTTACATGGATCAACCAGAAGGTTTCGTAGACAGTGGGAGCAGCGGAAAGGTGTGCAAGTTGCTTAAATCCATTTATGGATTAAAGCAGGCATCGCGGAGCTGGAACATCTGTTTTGATGAGGCAATCAAGGAATTTGATTTCATCAAGAACGAAGATGAACCCTGTGTTTATAAGAAGATTGTAGGACGAACTGTCGTGTTCCTAGTCTTGTACGTGGACGACATTCTTTTGATAGGAAATGACATTCCTATGCTACAATCGGTCAAGCTGTTTTTGTCACAAAGGTTCTCCATGAAGGACCTGGGTGATGCCTCGTACATTCTGGGGATCAAGATCTATAGAGATAGATCCAAGAAACTATTGGGACTTTCGCAGTCCAGGTACATAGAGACCGTACTAAAGAGATTTAGTATGAAGGATTCCAAGCGCGGTAACATACCCGCATTGCACGGAATTACCCTCTCCAAGAAGATGTCTCCTAAGACTGACGAGGAGAGGGTTCGCATGAGCACTATACCCTACGCTTCGGCGGTAGGATCTATAATGTATGCGATGCTATGTACAAGACCAGATGTAGCTTACGCGTTGAGCACGGTAAGCCGGTATCAGTCGGACCCAGGGGAGGACCACTGGACAGCAGTGAAGAACATTCTCAAGTACCTGAGAAGGACTAAGGAGATGTTCCTGGTTTACGGTAATGGAGACCTTAGGGTCGAGTCCTTTACCGATTCAAGCTTCCAGAGTGACAAAGATGATAGCAAGTCCGTCTCAGGTTTTGTGTTTACCCTCAACGGAGGGGCGGTATGTTGGAGGAGTTCCAAGCAGGATACCGTCGCAGACTCGACGATGGAGGCTGAATACATTGCTGCAAGCGATGCCGCAAAAGAGGCGGTCTGGATTAAGAAGTTCATTAGTGAACTTCAGGTGGTTCCGTCCATTGTTGACCCAATACCTTTGTATTGCGATAACAATGGGGCTATAGCTTTAGCGAAGGAACCAAGGTCCCATCAGAAATCCAGGCACATCTTAAGGCGGTATCACCTGATCAGGGAGATCATTGATCGACAGGAGATCGAGGTGCGGAGAGTGGACACAAAGGACAACACTGCGGACCCATTCACGAAGGCTTTACCCCAGACTCAGTTCGAGCGGCTGATCGAGATGATAGGTCTTCGATACGCCAGTACATGGCCTTAGTGCAAGTGGGAGATTGTTGGTGTATATGCCCTAGAGGCCATTACTGTATCATACTAGTATGTATATTACTTGATGGAAGCTTGGGATATTCACAGTTGTACAGACAATCTTGCTCAATATAGTAGTATGCTACTTGGTTTGTCTCTGCTTTGATGTGTACATGTGTGTTTATTTATTATATCACCTATACGCATTAGTAGAGCCCTTAGGATCTTTGCTTGATTACCGGCGTTGTGATGGCGATCACACTCGTGGGGGCTGGGTAATCTACAAGCACATCCTTATACACGTCCCTAGTCGTGGGAGTATCGAGATAGGGCATCGATACTCCGGAGTAGACTAGCGTATGCGCTTCTCATCCCAGCTCGGGAGACGGTCTGTCCCACAGCCGTCAGTACGTCGTACTTGAGATAGTATGCGGGTGCTCGTTAGGTTACGAGTACACTGGACAGGACTCGTCGGGAACTGATGGTTGGTATTATACCTATCGTCAGTTATCAGTTCCCAGGTGACATGAGTACAGCTTAGTCCGCTGACTTGACACTGTCACTTCGCCTCGAGTGTGTTCCCACTGTTCTTTGATTGCTACCCTACCACGGCTCTACTGAGTCGTGCAAACAGGTAGTAGTTGGGAGCAGTCCCGAAGCACTTGGAGGCAGTGACGGTTAGACAGGATTCGTCTCTCCCGGTATTGGGGGTTGACATCGCGCTGTGTCTAGGAGAGCCATTACACGAGTAGTCCCTGGCCAGGGCAAGCGAGATATACTGGTAGGTTTCCAGTGTTATCTCAGGGTGTATTGGGCTTCACTCCGACACGACTTGTACCGCTATTAGGGGACTGACGTTTACCGCCCCCCTAGGCCCGCCATGCGATGTATCAGACGAACAGACCGGACTGTACGGAGATTGTCACATATAGGCTCAGTAGGAGTTCGGATGGGTGTACCTCATCGGCCTTCTTATCGACATCTACCTGGGGACCGTTACGTACAGCTAGTGCCGCTTGCGGTCTGTGGTTAAACCCACTGCCAGCGTAGTGTCGAGTCTTTAGAGTCCCACACAGAGAGTTTCCCTGCACTGAGCGAAACGTGTAGAGGCCGTATGGTTTTACGGCAGGGCTGCGATCACTTACGTACACTTGTGTGCGTATGGTGTTCGGGCAGGCAGTACTAGTAGGCTTTGGTTTAAGCCGGATCCTAGTATTGCACGGATGGATTTGTTTTGTCTTCTGCGCATCCGCGTTCTACGGAATACGGATGCAGGTGTGTATGCACAGTTTTTCGGAGCGATGAAGGAGGAGGTGCCTCATTAGGGTTTTGGCAGTTGGTTCGGCCAAAACCGCTATGTGGCAGGCTCATTAGGGTTTTGGCAGTTGATTCGGTCAAAACCACTTTGAGGCGGACTCATTAGGGTTTTGACAGTTCGTATTGGTCAAAACCATTATGAGCCGCGAACATCATTTACTAATCCTATTAGTGATAATCTTATGATGGCTAATTGCATTGACCATTTGACCCCGTTGACCTCTCTTGACTTTGTTGACCGGTTGACCGGGTTGACCATGGACTTTCAAGAGGGTTCTACACTTTTCTTTTCTTTTCCATTTTCTTTTGGATTATGATAATGGTCATTTCAATTGTAGCCATCAACTTTATCTTGATGGAATTGGTAATGATGTTGTTTTGCATTATTTGCAACCATGGCTCTTTTCTTTTGTATCATAATATTATTCTCTTTCTCTCTCTTGAAAAAGAGAAGCTCCATGGTTGCTAAAAACCTCCTTCTTCTTCCTCCTCTTGTTTTCTCCTTTGATCTCATGTGTTGAGAGAAAAAGGTTTTCACTTGACAAACACATCCATACATCCTCTCTACACAACCTAGGGCTTCTAGATTAGCAATCTCCTTGCCCTAGTTACCTCGGCTTGAGGTGGAGCTCGGCGTACATCTCTCGGGTGGATCGTCTTCGACTCAAGGAGGCCGCGGAGGTGACCGAAGTCCGGATCAACCTTTGAGCAAGCCATGAAAAGAACAACAAGAAGAGAAGAACATCATAGAAGAACAACAACTAGAAGTGAAGGAGTTCAAGTTGAGGTATAACCCCTAACCGAGTAGATACATCTCTTATTAGGTTGCTAGTTTATAGTTTAGCAAAGATCCGGCTTTTACGGTCCATGCTACTAAGCTTAGAAAAAATTTTGATTTACCGTTTCCGCAACCCCGAAAGTACCGGGAGAGGTAACGTGGGCCTAACACCGTCAGTCCAGACCGGCCCCTACCATCCATCTCAAGACCACGACGGTATCCTCCGGATATCCGACGCGTCGGGTAATATCACCGGTCGGTAGTGCTCCCCTGCCGGGCTCAACGTCAACACCACATTCCTCTTGCCCTGGGGTACCGCACCGGGCCCACCATGTACCCGTGACGGTTCCTCCACTCCTCGATACGGATCTCGAAAACCACAGCAAACTCATGGTGGACGACACTTTACATCACTAGAAAACCGCAACATTTTATATTTTAAAAGATCATAAGTCGTAAATTTTGCGGCTTTCCCCGAAATCCAGAAATATCATAAATCTCAAGAAATCATCACAAGTGCATATGTCAATGATAATGAATGCATATGGTATCAATAACCAAGTTGCAATGTATGATTAATAAACTAGGCATGTAAGGCAGGTACACTAATATCATATCAAACTACTAACTAACAAGCGAAGTCAAGCAAATATATTCTCTAAAGTGTACGTGACATGGCAATTACCGATGAAGATGTGTGTGAGCCAGCAAGTAGGTGTACGTGGTACATACGCATCATCGGTAATGGTGCTGGTGTCCTAACAGCATGATATCAATAATGGAATATGCAGCAAAATAAGTATGCGAGGCAGAGCGAACAGCAATAATGTGCGGGAGCTGAATACTAGACACAACGATAACTAATCAGTATTAATCTAATATAAGTCCTACAAATGGTGCCTTTTGAAATAACACGAATCATGGGGTTTTGAAAATAGGGCTACGGTGTTTTTATGAAAAGATACGTCTTTTGAAATATCCGTAAGATCCCTTGGGCTGTCTTTTAAAATACCCACGACTCGTTAGTTTTGAAATAGGTAAGAATCGAATCTAATCTAACAACTAAACTAAACTAAAGGGCTAAGCTAACAAGCTGGACTACAGGTAAGGAAACCGCCTAACATCTGAGTCGATACATATACCTACCTGTATATGTATAGTCGGTGATCCCGCCTCAATAATATCATAGCCGATACCATATCTATAATCAGGCATCCCAAGTCAAGAGTGCGGATCAATCATCAATATAGCTCGTATGTAAATCCGTCGTACGGCATCCCAAATCTGGGTACGGGTCAATATCACATTCATCATACTATTCACCTGGTATCCTCTTTATCAATTATCATGATCGGGGTACTGATCTACGTCTAGTACCATACTGACACCGCCTAAGTATGCATGCCGGTGTAAGAATCACTACGCCAAAAGACCCGATAAAACATCATGTCGTATATCAATACGAACCAAATCACATCACCGATCTCCTGGCCTCAAGCCCAATCTCATCGACTCATCTCAAATTCCAAATACTATTCTCAAATCCAGTATATGAACACATAGTCCCATACCTATGTGGACACATAAATATATATTCCCATATACGCACATATAAAAGAAAGAATGTATGCAAGTATGTGTGTGCGTGCGGGTGTGAGTGCGACCACTACTCTAGGGTTTCGCAACTACACTAAACCAATCCAAAACATACAAAATATCCATATTTATCATCGTTATTAATCCCAAATAACATATAATAATTGTTGGTGTGTATATGTTGGAGATAGTGCCCTCAGAGTCAATTATTGGATCACAGGTACGTGATTGCAATGATTGAGGGAGGACCTATCCCGGTAGGACAGTCTTACTCGAGATGATAGTATGCTATCTGGTTTACCTTTATCATCGTGTACTGTTTTAAGTGACCTGACACGTCGCTATTACACGTTGATAGAGCCCCTAAGATTCTTGCTTGACCACCAGCAGTATGAGGGCGATCATATAAGTGGGAGCTGGGGGTCTATAAGCATATCCTTAAAAGGTCCCTAGTCGTGAGAGTTTCGAGACAGGGCATCGATTCTCCATAGTAGACTAGTGTATACTGTCGAGACCCCGACGAGGGGCGGTGGCCGGTCTCACAAGCCACTGGTGTCAGTTGGATCACCTAAGATGTATACAGGTGCTCATTGGGTTATGAGTACACCGGACAGGACTCGCCGGGAACATGCTAGTTGGTCATATACCAGACGTCAGATGGCAGTTCCCTGGTGACATGTGTGCAGGTTAGTTCATCGACCTGGGGATCGTCATTTGTCTCGTGTGATTTCCCACTGTACTTTGATTACTACCCTACCACGGCTCAAAGGAGTCGTGCAAACAGGTTTTAGTTGGGTACAGTCCCGAGCCACATGGAGGCAGTGAGCGTATCTTCAGGGGTTCGTCTCTCCCGGTATTGGGGGTGAGGTCGTGCTGTGTCTAGGAGAGCCATTACACGAAGCCCTCGGCCGAGGCAAGGAGATTTACTGGTAGGTATTCCAGTAGTATCTCAGGGTGTTCTGGGCTTCACTCCGACACGACTTGTCCCGCTTTTGGGGGTCTGACTTTTACCAACCCCCTAGGCCCGCCATGCGATGCTCATAGACGAACGGACCGGACTGTACGGATATTGTCACTGACAGGCTCAGTAGGGAGTCAGGCTGAGTTCGCTCACAGACGTCCCTTTTGGTCAATACCTGGTAGCCCGTTATGTATTGGCTTATACCTCTAACGTGCTAGTGGTTAAATCTACAACCAAGGTGTTGATGAGTCTTTAGAGTCCCCCACATTCAGTTACTCAGCTTTCGGACGAAAGGTTGTAGAGGCCGTATGGAGATATGGCAAGGTCCGATCAGATACGTGCGGTATTGCACGGATCCGGATCGGACAGTTTGTACTATAGGCCGTATGGTTATATGGCAGGGTTCGATCAGATACGTGCGGTATTGCACGGATCAGGATCGAACGGATAATACTAGCCGGCTTTGGTATAAGCCGGATCCTAGTATAGTACAGTGTAGATTTTGTCTCATTGCATTTGTATTTCGGTTGGAATACAAATGCGGGTGTGTATGCACAGTATCGGGGTTTTCCCATAATTTATTACGGGACCAGTTTTCTGGAGTCGCCAGTTTGCTTTCCGTTTCGGCCGATTTCCATTGTTCCGTTCATTGGCCGAAGATTGGTGGAGGAGGGCTTATTTGCATTGTTGCAAATAAGTATTAGTGGAGGGGGTTCTTTGCATCTTGTTTCATCATGATGGTTTTCATGATGAGCACCATACCTTGACTTCTTGACTTTGTTTTTCATGATGGCTTGACTTTGGCTCATCATGGTTGTTGATGATGAGGTTGGTGGAAGGTGGTTGAGTGTGGGTTTTATTTTGGTGATCATTTCCTTTTGCATGATAGTCTTCTCTCCCTCTCCCTTTGGTATTATTGGATGGCTCTCTCATTTATCTAAGATATGACACTCTCATCTCTCCACTCTTGTTAGCATGGCCGGCCACTCCCATTTGGGGGCTGTCCCAATTTTTTGGGTGGGGTTTTTAGCTCATTTCATGTTGCAAAAAACCCACAAGATCATTCTCAAAAGCTCCAAGTTCAATCCCTCCACAAAAGGCAATTCCACAAACCCCAAAATGAGACTTGAGGACTACATATTCTACAGCGAATCTTGGGCACGTCGAGTAGCCGGCTTCGTGCCCGAGTTGCCTCGGCATTGAGGTGGGAGCCCGTAAACAAAGTAGGCGATGTGGTGCACTTCTGGCGACGAGGAGGAGGCAGGACATTCCGCAGGAGATCGGGACCATGACGAGAAGACCGGAGGACTTGGATCGTCGGTATATCTCTATTCCCTTTCTTGTAGTTAGCTAGGACTAGTTAATGGTTCGATCCGGGTATTAGTGCGCGGCGGTTTGCCAGTTCAAGAAAATTAAAGTTTATCACCGCTTCCGCATTTGGCCGTCGGATTGACGGCCGGGGCGCCGCCGTGCACTTACAGTATACGCATCCGTATACACCACCACGGACTGCGGGGGTGCTATACGCCATCCACCCGACTTCTCCCCGTAGTTATAAATCTACTCACCTGGTCCTCGCTAGCCGGTGCCGACGTCGTCACGCGCTTGCTTGTCATCTCGAAGTCCACATGGGGGTACCTACATATCATAACGCACCATATCGCATTAAAACTAAATTCGAAATCGAAACGGCATACGAAAATCAAATCGGCACGCGTATCACGCATAGGTCCAAACCTATCGCCTACGCATGCAAGAATAGTCAAACCAACCCTCGATGTCGATGTACAAACGTCAAACTATCGAGAAAAATCCAATCACACTCATTTGCACATTCACGAACACTAATTTTAATATAAACTAGGTTAAAACTCACAAAAACCCCAATTTCACTTAAAAAGTCATTTTTCCGAAAATCTAGCAAGCACAATTCGCCGTTTTTGTACAAAACAGGATGTTTAAATGAATGTAGCGGCCAATATATTTATTAAATATCTTAAATAAGTCATATAAACAATTCCCGGAATTTAATCTCATTAAATTCCAAAACCCCTAATATTCTAGTTTACAAAATACCTAAAATTTAACAATTTCAAAGCAAAAATGCACAAACTACAATCTAGCTTAGATTTGCATGATCTAAAGCATTAAACCACACTTAATAAAGTTAATGAAGTCATGAAAAACCTAAACACATTTTTAATACCAAGTATTTAACCAATTTCAAAAACCTAGTAAGTAAATTAGCAAATTAACACAATTTTTAAACTAACCATTAGCACAAGCTACTAATCTTGTATTAACATGACAAAAAAAAAACCTAAATATAACACACAACCATACACCAATTTTATAAAACCCTAACTTGCATTCAATTTCTTAACTTGAATTCCAAAACTTGCAACTTAAGCCTAATTAACACTTAAGTAGTTTAGCTTTAAGAAATTAGTAACAAATTAAGCAAAAATGTTTTAGAATTATACCCAAAAACATTTGAAGATCCACAAGCATCCATGGCCTCCCAAAATGCTCTCTTTTCACAAAGATCAATGCTATACGGGCTAAGCTAAAATGTGTAGGAGTTAGATTTGAGTTTTGGTTTAATTTTTGATGGAAATTTGATGGATTTTGAAGACTTTTTGATGAGGAAAAGAGAGGGGGAAAATTGGGGCTGCACAAAGGGGGGGCTCGGCTGAAAATGGAGGGGAGAAGAGAGAGAGGGAGGTGAGGAAAATAGTCCAAGTCAAGGCATAAAGTCAAAGGTCCAACTCATTTTACAATTTCCTTTCATTTCCTTTGTTTTTCTTTCTTTTCTTTTCTTTGAAATTCAAGTGGGGACAAGAGAGGGGGCTGCTGAATTCAGCCAAGGGGAGAAGTGAATGGGGGTGTGTGGGTGTGGGTACGGGTGTGGGGTGATGAAAAATGATAAATACAATACCCCAAACATCCATTTACGCTAAAAAAAGCCTTTTTTCTTCAATAATTTCTAAACCGTTTTGGCAAATGATTTCGTTCCAAAAATCACATGATAAAATTTTATTTAATGTTTTATAATGCACAAAATTTGTTTCAACTCATTCCAATTTGTAATTTTCCCTAATAAAATGTATTAGTGACAGCTTAAAATAATAATAAAATAATATTTTTTTCAGAAAATTTGAAATTTCACCCGCGGCTCAATAAACACCAAATAATAGCAATTTCATAGCTAGAATATGTATATTTAATTTTTATAATAAGATATTTGTATTTTGACTTTTTACAGAAAACCCCCTTATTTTACCGTTTTTTTCGAAATTTCACCGAAACGATTTTCAAAACGTTACAATCTTCCCCCCTTAAAAAAATTCGGTCCCCGAATTTAAATTAAAACTCTCCCCAAATACTAAAACATCTAAACCAAAACCATCAAGTCGTCGGGGCTCCGAAATTGTAAATATATAAAACAAATCGTAGCGCAGCGCATGCGCATGAAAAATGAGCATATAACTCAAATCACAACTCCGTCAAGCATCCCGCAATCATCGGAGTCATGGGGAAGACATCAATGCCAAATCCAAAGCAAAACCAATATGATATAACTCGAAACTATACATGTAAATATCGAATCTATATATGTAAGTATCTGAAGGAAATGCATGCCAAATCTCTTTAAGTCGCTGTGCACGCATATAACACTGCACAGTGGCGGACGTCTATCATAAGGAAATAACTATATACATATATACCTTTGTTTGAAATGTACGTTCCACCGTTTTGGAAACAATTTAGAAGGGTCTCCTTGTTTTAAACATTTCGTGTCATATCAGACACGTAGGTAAATACTAAGGCTATAGCTCGCTTTTTGGAAATCCCTTCAATAATTATCAATGCATGCAAAATATATTCAGGTACTGTCCTCTGACTAGTCCTGCTCAGTACGAAAACACATAGCAATATCATAAAAACGTACTGCTCTATACGAAATCAATCCCAAAATATGCACATGAATGCTACGTGCGTCTAGTGCGCACGGAAATCAAAATCCATGAATGTGCCATACATGCGCACAGAAACAACATCTAAGTGCATCGGGTGTGAACGAAACATCTGTCGTAGGCAACGTGTGTGCCTGACAGCAAAATCAGGTGCATCTGACATGCACGAAAAATCTCGAATTAGTGCATCTGGTGTGCACCAAATCGCATATCGTAACAGGCGCCCAACAGGCGCTAAAAATCCAATCCGGTGCATAAAATGCACAAAACAAATGTCGAGCATCACCCTCGAAATCGAAATCCAGTGTATCCAAGTGCATAAAATACATGTCACTGCACTGCCAGCATATATAAACTATACAGAGTGCAGGAACCAAATCGCGTGCGTGCATACGCACAAAATCAACTCAACTGTTTAAAACCGTAAAATCACAAACATGTGAAACTAAAGCACGAAAACGATATCAAGTGCAACACTGTGCAAAGATCGTAAATCCTCAATCATCAAAATCAAATCATACGAATAAATCATCCAAAACATCGAAATCAATAATGGCAGAACAGTACCGCTCAAGCGCATCCTCTAAGAATCTCGGCCAACTGTCACGGTCCCTAGTGGGATGTCTCGTCGATGATCATGAACTCTGTCCTGCCGATGTGCGTAACCATGACCACTCCTGGGTCAAGGTCTTCACTGTGAATTACCAATCTTTCGGTCCATCGGCTCATCGGCCCTGTCAGGTGTGCTAACGGGGACGATTCCATTCTGGCACTTCTCTGGTCATCTCTTGGTCAATCATCGCGACCACTCGTAAGACAGCATATTACTGGCGTCGGCCTCTGGCTCTCTGAATGTACGTGACACCTCTGATCCTGGGTGCAAGTATCATTGCAGCAGTGTCCTGGAAGGAATCCTGCTCACGGTCTCTTCCATGTCTCGTCTCTGCCAACTGTCCGGAAGTCATTGTCCTTTCTTATATCTGCATCTTGCTCTGGAACGACTGCATACTCATCGCAACTCCTTCTGGAAGGTAAGTCCAAGTACCATGCCTCGGCATGCGCATCACGTCTCTGATGTCGGCGGAGTGGAACGTCATCTCATCTAGATCTGGTGCGAACCTCTTACTCCACTTTTCTCTAATGTCGTCTGCTTTGGACTCGTCTCGTCGCGGCTGCATGGACTGAGCTCCAACAGCTATCCTCGTATCGGGAGTCTCCCAAGAAATGCATCTCACCACCTAGCATCCGAATTAAGTCGAACCATCCAATCGATTGTCAAAACCTCATAATCCTCCAAGGGCTCAACATCTTGGGTACAGTTTAATAGTATCGAGTACATACCACAGCATCGGTGGTCCAGCCGTAGAAGGGCAAACCCAAGCCTCACTAATGGCGCCGTAGAACTGCCGCAAACCCGAAGGTTCAAAGGCTTTCACACGGTCATTAAGTCGAGTTAGGGTTTCATTCTTCTAGAGGGACCATAGAATTGCCTGCATGTCTTTCCGACTACTTTAAACTTGGAATAATAGGTTTCCGACATTCGATCGTCTCTGTCGACCCTCACGTCTCTGCATGAAGTCGTCTCTAGTTGGAATCAATCTATCTGATGAACTCGCATCGGGGTAAGCGAACGAACCACCTGTCCTAGTCATTCATCATCGGGTGACTAGCGACCTTCTATCATCTATTCGTACAACTCGCCCCGCAATAGCTCCAACATATGGGGCGATATCTCGTCGCTCGCAGCAACAACTGGCTCGCTCGTCTGCATGCTGAACAGTGCCTCAATCATCAGGAGTAAGCAACACACCAACGGTCATCAAAATCTGGCTGGCCTCTATCATTGGCTCAATTCTCTAGTGTCGATCAGCGCCTCCGAGTAACCTCATAAAGGCGATCCGCCAAACACTCGTGGCGCGGAAACACAGTAAAAAGATACATCTCTGCAATCGTGTGTCGCCAGAATTTCGCCCTGGTCAGTTCTCGTTCGTGACGAGCTTGTGCTGACCGCAACTCTAGCCGTAGCTCTCCCTGCCGTAACCGTAGCAGCAAAACCAAACTGGTACCGATGAGGCTAGATCGGGAAGGAATATAATACTGAACAAGGAAATGTACATCCTAAGGCTTCATAAGTGGAGTGGCGTGTCGTAAATATGCCGCGGAACATACCAACGGTACGTCACTCTACTTTAGTCACCTATTCCATCAACCAAGGGTTATCCTACGCTCCGAAGGTTAAAACCTAACGCTCTGATACCAACTTTGTCACGACCCGAAAGTACGGAACATGACCGGCACTTAAACTACGAACGTCTCGAGGCGTACGTAATCTAAGTAAACCGAAAACCCAGACATCCAAACCAAGAAAATAGTAGAGTGCAGGAAAAACCAACTTAAAGCAAGTAGTTTCAATAGCATAAGCCGAATTATGCGGTTTTTTAAAAACATCAAAAATTTACTGAAAATTTCGGCAGAGTCTCCTTTGTAAATACTGGCCCCCAAACGGGATACAACATGAATAGTATACGAAATCAAGAAAAAGGCATCCCCAAGCGGGAGCTAGCTCTTCGTCAAACGACGGCCACAACCACACAAGCAATATAATATACAACGCCAACGGCGAGGATCAAAACTCAAAAGGAACTCAAAACCACCAGAAATCCACAGAAATAAAACGCGCGACTCTAAGGTCGAAAGAAAACATCACGGGTCTCTATCTCAAAAATAAATACATGTTTAGTTGATGGAACTTCTAGATACAACAGAATAATGATATACAAGATATAATGATGGGTAAGATACAAATAACCCACCTACTAGCAAGTCACCCGGAAATGGAAAGAGTGCCAGCAAGCCATAATGAAACCTGTACGGCGAAACCTGCAAGAACTGTGGCACAACAGGGGTGAGTTGCCAACTCGTGAGTAGAAAAACATCTACGCACAGAAATCGCATAAATAACGCAACCTAGGTCAATGATCATAATATAGCCTCAAAAATGCATATAACATGCAGCCTATAACAATGGCTAGGGTAAATATCTAATCCGAGTGTAAACTCATGTGCCCGTGTCAGTGCCTCAGGTAGCAATATATCATATGAATGAGGTATGAATGCATGAAAACAGAATACATGTAAATGAAGAAACTGTTTTCATAAATTAGTGAGATTTCCTTCGTATTTTTAAACTGAGGTATCATAAATGAAATCAGTATCCACAGTGTCTAGCATCGACACAAAACATAAATCTCACTGTCTCGAAATATCAATGTCTCAATCTCAATATCTAGGGCGCCGTCAGTCCAGACCGGCCCCTACCATCCATCTCAAGACCACGACGGTATCCTCCGGATATCCGACGCGTCGGGTAATATCACCGGTCGGTAGTGCTCCCCTGCCGGGCTCAACGTCAACACCACATTCCTCTTGCCCCGGGGTACCGCACCGGGCCCACCATGTACCCGTGACGGTTCCTCCACTCCTCGACACGGATCTCGAAAACCACAGCAAACTCATGGTGGACGACACTTTACATCACTAGAAAACCGCAACATTTTATATTTTCAAAGATCATAAGTCGTAAATTTTGCGGCTTTCCCCGAAATCCAGAAATATCATAAATCTCAAGAAATCATCACAAGTGCATATGTCAATGATAATGAATGCATATGGTATCAATAACCAAGTTGCAATGTATGATTAATAAACTAGGCATGTAAGGCAGGTACACTAATATCATATCAAACTACTAACTAACAAGCTAAGTCAAGCAAATATATTCTCTAAAGTGTACGTGACATGGCAATTACCGATGAAAATGTGTGTGAGCCGGCAAGTAGGTGTACGTGGTACATACGCATCATCGGTAATGGTGCTGGTGTCCTAACAGCATGATATCAATAATGGAATATGCAGCAAAATAAGTATGCGAGGCAGAGCGAACAGCAATAATGTGCGGGAGCTGAATACTAGACACAACGATAACTAATCAGTATTAATCTAATATAAGTCCTACAAATGGTGCCTTTTGAAATAACACGAATCATGGGGTTTTGAAAATAGGGCTACGGTGTTTTTATGAAAAGATACGTCTTTTGAAATATCCGTAAGATCCCTTGGGCTGTCTTTTAAAATACCCACGATTCGTTAGTTTTGAAATAGGTAAGAATCGAATCTAATCTAACAACTAAACTAAACTAAAGGGCTAAGCTAACAAGCTGGACTACAGGTAAGGAAACCGCATATCATCTGAGTCGATACATATACCTACCTGTATATGTATAGTCGGTGATCCCGCCTCAATAATATCATAGCCGATACCATATCTATAATCAGGTATCCCAAGTCAAGAGTGCGGATCAATCATCAATATAGCTCGTACGTAAATCCGTCGTACGGCATCCCAAATCTGGGAACGGGTCAATATCACATTCATCATAATATTCACCTGGTATCCTCTTTATCAATTATCATGATCGGGGTACTGATCAACGTCTAGTACCATACTGATACCGCCTAAGTATGCATGCCGGTGTAAGAATCACTACGCCAAAAGACCCGCTAAAACATCATGTCGTATATCAATACGAACCAAATCACATCACCGATCTCCTGGCCTCAAGCCCAATCTCATCGACTCATCTCAAATTCCAAATACTATTCTCAAATCCAGTATATGAACACATAGTCCCATACCTATGTGAACACATAAATATATATTCCCATATACGCACATATAAAAGAAAGAATGTATGCAAGTATGTGTGTGCGTGGGGGTGTGAGTGCGACCACTACTCTAGGGTTTCGCAACTACACTAAACCAATCCAAAACATACCAAATATCCATCTTTATCATCGTTATTAATTCCAAATAACATATAATAATTGTTGGTGTGTATACGCATCCGTATACACCACCACGGACTGCGGGGGTGCTATACGCCATCCACCCGACTTCTCCCCGTAGATATAAATCTACTCACCTGGTCCTCGCTAGCCGGTGCCGACGTCGCCACGCGCTTGCTTGTCGTCTCGAAGTCCACATGGGGGTACCTACATATCATAACGCACCATATCGTATTAAAACTAAATTCGAAATCGAAACGGCATACGAAAATCAAATCGGCACGCGTATCACGCATAGGTCCAAACCTATCGCCTACGCATGCAAGAATAGTCAAACCAACCCTCGATGTCGATGTACAAACGTCAAACCATCGAGAAAAATCCAATCACACTCATTTGCACATTCACGAACACTAATTTTAATATAAACTAGGTTAAAACTCACAAAAACCCCAATTTCACTTAAAAAGTCATTTTTCCGAAAATCTAGCAAGCACAATTCGCCGTTTTTGTACAAAACAGGATGTTTAAATGAATGTAGCGGCCAATATATTTATTAAATATCTTAAATAAGTCATATAAACAATTCCCGGAATTTAATCTCATTAAATTCCAAAACCCCTAATATTCTAGTTTACAAAATACCTAAAATTTAACAATTTCAAAGCAAAAATGCACAAACTACAATCTAGCTTAGATTTGCATGATCTAAAGCATTAAACCACACTTAATAAAGTTAATGAAGTCATGAAAAACCTAAACACATTTTTAATCCCAAGTATTTAACCAATTTCAAAAACCTAGTAAGCAAATTAGCAAATTAACACAATTTTTAAACTAACCATTAACACAAGCTACTAATCTTGTATTAACATGACAAAAAAAAAACCTAAATATAACACACAACCATACACCAATTTTATAAAACCCTAACTTGCATTCAATTTCTTAACTTGAATTCCAAAACTTGCAACTTAAGCCTAATTAACACTTAAGTGGTTTAGCTTTAAGAAATTAGTAACAAATTAAGCAAAAATGTTTTAGAATTATACCCAAAAACATTTGAAGATCCACAAGCATCCATGGCCTCCCAAAATGCTCTCTTTTCACAAAGATCAATGCTATACGGGCTAAGCTAAAATGGGTAGGAGTTAGATTTGAGTTTTGGTTTAATTTTTGATGGAAATTTGATGGATTTTGAAGACTTTTTGATGAGGAAAAGAGAGGGGGGAAATTGGGGCTGCACAAAGGGGGGGCTCGGCTGAAAATGGAGGGGAGAGGAGAGAGAGGGAGGTGAGGAAAATAGTCCAAGTCAAGGCATAAAGTCAAAGGTCCAACTCATTTTACAATTTCCTTTCATTTCCTTTGTTTTTCTTTCTTTTCTTTTCTTTGAAATTCAAGTGGGGACAAGAGAGGGGGTTGCTGAATTCAGCCAAGGGGAGAAGTGAATGGGGGGGTGTGGGTGTGGGTACGGGTGTGGGGTGATGAAAAATGATAAATACAATACCCCAAACATCCATTTACGCTAAAAAAAAGCCTTTTTTCTTCAATATTTTCTAAACCGTTTTGGCAAATGATTTCGTTCCAAAAACCACATGATAAAATTTTATTTAATGTTTTATAATGCACAAAATTTGTTTCAACTCATTCCAATTTGTAATTTTCCCTAATAAAATGTATTAGTGACGGCTTAAAATAATAATAAAATAATATTTTTTTCCAGAAAATTTGAAATTTCACCCACGGCTCAATAAACACCAAATAATAGCAATTTCATAGCTAGAATATGTATATTTAATTTTTATAATAAGATATTTGTATTTTGACTTTTTACAGAAAACCCCCTTATTTTACCGTTTTTTTCGAAATTTCACCGAAACGATTTTCAAAACGTTACATATCTCTACAATGGTTAAGTCTTTCTTGACTTAACCATGGTTGCATTTGTAATTATAACACACTTTCATTATTCATCACAAAAGAATTAAGCATCTTCTTTCTTCTTCTTTCTTGGATAAAAAAAAGCTTTCTACCTTTTTATGAAGTGATCATAATGAGTGAGATTAAGAAAATAAATGAGAGCTAAATTCCTATTTCATCATCCTCATCTAATCTAGCCCATTAGATTAGGGTGTCCACTTCATTAGTAAGTGAGAGCTTGTGTTAAAGAAACTTCAAGGTAGATCATCTTTGTTATCGAAGATCGGAAGCAAGTATGCATCTTTCTCTTCGTGGAGCCTCTCTAGAGTCCGGATACATGATGATCACAGCGAAGGGACCTCAACACAGAGCTTATGAAACGAAGGACCGAACTACAAATGTTGTAATCCCAAACTCTTAGAAGTAAAGTTGTTTACTTGCTTTTTGTTTTCACCTAATCTCTAGTAAAGATCTTGGTTAGGGTTGTTCGGCACGTCTAAAATTTAAATCGGGCATGGTTGATGCCTTATAGACCCTTATGAGAGTACCTAGTAACCCTACAGTGGTATCAGAGCAAAGCTAGAGCTTTAGGCGAAGTCTAGACGAAGTTTAAAGTCCGATCGAACTCCGAATACCGTTAAATCCTTGTTTCTAGAAATTTTTCAAAATGTTGATTTTTTCATATTAAAAATACTCAGAAATATAAGCAGGGAATTATAAGGATTTCTGTGAAAAACGATACATTAATTCGCTTAAAGCACCGCGAAACCGCGGCAAAACCATGCCTTGCGCGGTGGTTCTGCGGCCGTACAGTGGAATTATGGTTTTCTTTTTGCACAGTGATAGCCGTATGTATTTCCTGATGCTTCTTGGAATTTTTGATATTACTCAAGTGTTGAGTTTTCTGGGATGTATTGGGAACTAGTTGATTCGATCGGAAAGTTTAACTTCGTTTAAGTTTTTTCCGGATAATTTAGAACGTGTTAAAAAGTTTGAACGGATATCAATAACTCACTTTTTCCCCTGCCGGAAAATTTCCAAGTGTTGGATTTTTCCGTAGTTTAAGAACGTTCTTAGTCGTGCAAGTAACGCGGTGGACTCTCTAGAAGAACACAAACCTTAACTCGATTATGTGACCGTCTGAACCGCCTCTAAACCTTAGGGTTTGGGGCAGTACGGCGTTGCCACATATGAGGCGTTGGTTTGACCCTTCTACGGCTGGACCATTGGTACTGTGGCATGTGATGGATGCTTTTAAACTAATTTTAAGTGTTGAGAACTATTTGGGAAATCTTGGCTGTTTGTTTATTCGATCGGAAAGTTTAACATTGTCTATTTATCTGGAATGTGATACAATATTTGGAATTCACAAGTAGTTATGAGATAACTAATTTGAATATTATAAATCTAGCAGTTTAGTCTCAGATGATCGGTTGCCACGAGATTTTGATGCGATCAAAAGTCCATCGCAATCACGTAGCGTACGCGGATACTCGCCGGGTAAACTTAATAGATAGCCACGCCCCATAGCCCCGACCAAGTGACTGTAGGAGAACCCCGTTGCCAAAAGCATCCGTTCGGGTGCTCGCGGAAGCGGTGTTCCGCCTTAGTGCACTTCATCGACGGCATCCGGGGGTGCGGCCGTCTACTAAAGTTTGCGACGAGCATTCGATCAGGATGTCGGGAATCTTGTTGAATTGCCCGACTTGATATTGAAAAGTGTTTTCGAGATTGAGACTAAAATGCAGGGTTTATAATTGTTAGGCATGCGATGTCTAAGGAATTCATTTGGTTAGGCATGCGATGTCTAAGGAGGTTGCGGATTCCAACTGTTGTAGTTTTACACTTTCTTTTCTGCGACCGTAAGTGTAATATGTGGTGTATCGCCGGTTTCGTTACTATACATCAACGACAATTGGGATACGCATATTTACTTACGTTGATGATATGTGATATTATGTGTTGCTGTGATATGTTATATTGGATCGTCGCGTTTTGAATAGCCGGGTTTTTTTTTATGTGAAATGAGGGTTTTTATTTTCATTCATGTAAAATTCATTGTATGTAATATTCTTTTATTGGGGCACTTCCGGGCTGAGGATGATGTCACCATTGTATATTATTTACTTTTCCGCATTAGGATAGACCCAAGGTGGGGAGCACAAGTAACCGGGTTCTGGGGTCCAGTGGGAGACCATCTCGAGGAGTCGAGACCGGGTCTCCTAACACTAGAATTGACAGAGTTGCTTACCGCTCTCGTAGGGGTCTAGAGATGTGGGTTTGGCTATTCATCGCGACCGTGGAATCCGTGTTTTATACAGGCTCGTATTAAAACACGGACCTCCTAGTATATTCAATATTTCATATATGTTCTTCTGTTGTAATGTTCTGTGATGAGATCATATTACTACTTGAGACGAATGTTTATATTATATATATGAGATATATGTTATATTGCAGATTTCGTTTCAAATGTGATGCTTGTGAAGCATAATAAAATAGGACTTCATTAATGAGATTAATGAAATAAAAGAAACCTAAAGATGTTATAGAAACTTGTTTAAAAAAAGCTGGTAGCTCTAGTTCTTGCTTTGCATAGCGGTGTTCCTTGTAGAACATCCAGCACCTTATTCGATAAGAAAAGAGCCGAGATCCCTTCACCGGGAGTGACCTTTTTAGCGGAACTGGCAGATGCTACAAACTCGGTTTGTCTTTTGATTGTTTTTATAGTTTTTACTTTGCATAGTGATATTTATGAAATATCCTGCACCTTATTCGATAAGGAAAGAGCCGAAAATCCCTTCAGCGGGAGTGACCTCTTTAGCAAAACTAGAAAAGGCCTCAAAAACATTGATTCTACAACTACAACGATATCAAGTTCATTACGCAAAGGGTTTTCTTAAAAACCTGTCGTAGTCCTCCGTCATTTCAGATAAGTACTTCATAGTATTTGTGCTGCGTTTGTTGTCCTGCGTCAAGGCGTAGTGTGCGGTAGCTATTTATGCTTATCTGTATAAGCATATGATGCGATTGAGTTAGGGTAGTCATGCGACTTTGTTGGCCTGCATCAAGGGTCATGCGGGTGGGTTTAATTCAATCGGGAAATGACGAGTTGAACTTGACTAGCGGACTATGGTTTGTTGGCCTGCGCCAAGGTCATAGGACGGTAGGGGTAAAATATTATTGGGAATTTCAAATGTTGAAATTTGCAATGAGATTGCATACCTTCTATGAGATAGTTGGATCCCGATACCCGCTGCGAGTAAGAGTTACTCCTGAGAGAGTTTTACACATTACAATTAGCCGATCAAGTAGGTGTCTAGAAAGGTGTTAACGGGGTTACGCCCCTGGGAAAACGAGGTTTATTTTAATTAGGTCCGTGCGAAAGCATGGGAAACCTCCCTCAAAGTACCGGCACTGGCCTGGCTGAAAGATTGGCGAACTTGTAGAGTGTAATTAATCCCGGCTAGTCTTTCCTTTTAGGGTTTGAAGGAAGATTTGACTAAAACAGTGGGAGACATCCTGATTAGATATATTAATAACCAATCTAATCTTGCAAGAGCATACGCTGAGTGTTTTCTTCTATCTCTCTCCTGGTAGCGACCATGTCACGCCTTAATCAAGATAATAATATGAATGTATTGACCGAACCCGCTTGTTATACTGCGCTAGGGAACGTTGGTCCTGCTCCAACTTATAATTGTTATAAGACAGAGCAGGAAATAGAGGATTACCAGAATTCCCGTGCCACCCAAACGAAGAAAGTGCATGCTGATGCATCTTCTTCGGGTGTGTTCATTACCGAGAACTGTTTCTCAGTATCCTTTACGTCCTAAGTATGAGATACCGGATCAGAATCCCGCAAATGTAATTTGTTACATGGGCTACAGATAGGTAGAGAACTGAGAACGGGTGATAAGTTTTAAGAGTTGGAAATGATGCAGGTGTTGCAGCCAAGACAGTTGGCAGTTATCACCCTGTATTACCAGAATACATTGATTCTGAACGAATGTTATTAGATACCGAACCTGATATACAACAGCATATCAATCTCTTTATTAGTAAAGAAGGATATAATTTTGTATAGTTGGATAATGTTTTGAACATTTCCTATATCAAGAGTTGATCGGTTCAGGCACGTTATCTAAAAGCATAGACGTTCTAAATCAAACCACAGTTCCTAACGTACAGAACACACACAAGAGGGATAGTTCAGAAATGAACGAATCTTTCTTGAGGCATTGTAAACTAGGTCATATCAATGCGACCCGACTAGCTGAAGTTACATTTAGATGCATATTTAAATTAGTTTGAATTTACATCTTGTGAAACTTGCCGGTCATGTCACAGAGATAAGATGACCACAGCTCCGTTTATTGGAAACAGAGAAAGAGTTAGTGAACTCTTGGGATTGATACATGCTGATGTATGAAGGTCCCCTGTCTACACATACCAAGACCGGTTCTTTATACTTCATTACATTCACTGATTATCTCTCAAGATCCGGACATATGTTCTTGTTGAAACACAGGTCTGGAACTTTTGAAAAATTCAATGAATATAAGTTAGAAGTAGAGAACCAAAAACGGGTATAAGTATTATGTCTTTTGATGAGATCAAGGAGGAGAATACTTGAGAACGGAATTCTTGGACTATTCTAAAGGAGAATGAGATTCTCTCTCAGCATTACTCCTCCGAATACACCACATCACGTCGATGTATCGGGGCGGAGCAATTACACCCTATGTGATATGGTGTGCTATATGATGAATACTACCGAGTAGCCTATTCCCTTTTAGGAGTTATGCACTTGAGAAGCTGCATACCTATTGAATAAGGTTCCAATCAAATCAGTTGCCTACCAGTTCATATGTGATATGGAATAGGAAGAGCCCATATCTTAAGTATGTTAAGATTTGGGGTTGTCCAACCTATGCCTAAAAGCAAAATCCGGACAAGCTCGAGGCAAAGTCAGATCTGTGGAAGTTTGTTGGATATCCCAAGCATTCGCAAGGGAATATCTTCTACCTAACTGAGGAACAAAAGATGTTTTGTTTCTCAGCATGCCACCTTTGAGAAAGGGAATTTCTTGTGAAGAAATTAGTGGTCATGAGGTAGAACTGGAAGTAGTTCCAGCTATACAAACTGCAGCTGATGATTTAGTAGAACCGGAAGATTCAATAGTTTCCGACGAACCTCAGCCTCTCCGCCGATCTGGTAGGGTTCTTCATCCACCTGAGAGATACTTCGATTTCTCTATGACAGTGGAAGCGAGGATTGCATCATGAGATGATGACCCAAAGAGTTTCATGCAGGCCATCAGGAATGGGACTCTGTAAGAATGGCTGGATGCTTAGCGATCTGAGATGGAATCCTTATACACCAACAAAGTATGGACTTTGGTTGCTTTATCTGAAGGGTTGAATCCCCATCAGGAGCAAGTATATCTTGAGAAGATTACTTGGTGTACATGGAAAAGTTGAGACTTTCAAAGCTATGCTTAAGTCCATCCAGATCCTACTTGCCACTGCTACTTACCATGACTACGATATCTGGTGGTTGGGTGTCATGACTGCTTTTCTAAATGATGATTTGGAAGAGAGCGTCTGTAAGTACACAGCCAGAGGGCTTCGTAAACAGTAGGAGCAGCAGAAACGTGTGCAAGTTGTTTTATATGATAAATCAGGCATCGCGGAGTTGGAACGTCTGTTTTGATGTGGTAGTCAAAGAGTTTGACTTCATCAAAATGGTAGATGAACCTTGTATATACAAAAAGGTAGTAGGAGTATGGTGGTAATCCTCGTAGAGTACGTGGATGACATACTCTTGATAGGAAAGGAGTTTCCTATGTTACGCTCGGTCAATCTCCTCTTATCACAATGATTCTCCATATAGGATCAAAGTGATACCTCCTAAATCCTGGGATTTGGATCTATGAGATAGATCTAATTGGATGTTAGGATTCTCACTAGTTGTAGTGAGATGGTATCAATCGATCCCGGGGAGAATCACTGGAAAAGTTCCAGGGTGATAAAGACGACTGAATGTCAGTCGCAGGCATTGTCTTTACCCTCAGTGGAGGGACGGTATGTTGGAAGAGTTCCAAACTAGATACCGTGACTTACTAGACGATTAAAAGCAAGGTACATCGTTACCAAGGATGCTACCAAAGAGGCAGTCTGGATATATATAAGTTCATGAGATGAACTTAGTTCCTACCATTGTGTGACAATAGAGTTGTGGCTTATGCCTAGGAACCCCCGTCCCATCAGAAATCCAGATATAATTCTTAGGCAGTATCACCTGATCATGGAGATGGTTGATCTCCAGAGAGATCGAGGTTAGGAGAGTAGACGTAGAGGACAACAGCGCGGATCCACTCACAAAGGCCTATTTCCTAGTAGAGACTTTTATGGGATGGTTGAGTATGAGATACTTCAACCACAGCTAATTGTTGGGTATGCGATACCACAACAGATGGCCCTAGTGCAAGTGGGAGATTGTTAGTTATATGTATGCCCTAGAGGCCATTACTATAGATGCGTTGTATATTGTAGTGGATGCTTGGACATATATAGGGAGGACTTTCTTGCTCGATATGATAGTATGCTATCTGGTTACTCTTTATCTTAACATGTACTCTGATTGTCTCTATGTCACATGTTGATAAAGCCCTTAGGATGAGTACTTGACTACCAGGACTATGATGCGGATCATACTGGTGGGGACAGCGTAGTCGTCAAGTACATCCTTCAAATGTTCCTAGTCGTAGGTGTATCGAGACAGGGCATCGATATACCAGAGTAGACTAGCGTATGCGCTTCTTGACCCATATGATGGGCGATGGATGATCCCATATCCATTGGTGTTTGATATCAGAGAAGGTATACGGGTGCTCAGTGGAGACTGGGTACACTGGACGGACTCGCTGAGAACTCCCAGATGGTATTATACCTCACGTCAGATGGCAGTTCTCTGGTGACACTGGTACATGTTAGTCTGTAGATCCGAGATCATCATAGAGTCTTGTGTGATTCCCACTGTGCTTTGATTTCCATCATACCACGTCCAAGAGGGCGTGCAAAAAGATGGCTTTTGGGTACAGTCCCGAATCACATGGAGGCAATGAGCGATAGGAGGGGATTCGTCTCTCCCGGTATAGGGAGTTGATGTTGCGCTGTGTTCGATTGTCTATAACTGGAAATCCCTGGCCAGGATTGCTGAGATTTACTGGTAAGTGTTATCATTAGTTTCTCGAACTGTTATAGACCTCATATCGACACGACTTATCAAGCTACCGGGGTCTGACGTTTTCCACCCCTAGGTGAGATATGCGACATATCAGACGAAGAGACCGGACTGTACGGGAGTGTTACTGGTTGGATTCACGGGAGAAAGTACAGGCTTACTTGTTGACCTTCTGATTGCTCAATACCTGGGTGGCTGTTACGTTTAGCCGGCCGCTTGCAGCTTGTGGGTGTTTGATATGATCATCACCTACTGCCGGCGTATTGACGATTCTTTAGAGTCCTACACAGAGGTTTCTTGGCTCAGACAAAACGGAGTAGGAGCATATATATGATATGTGCGGGACCGAGAACAATACGTGTATGTGATACCGTATTAGATTCTCGCGATATGAGATATAGGCCGGATATATGTGATATAGCCGGGTCATCGCATCAAGTGTTGATTCGATGAACTGATACAGATTATATTAGTCGGTTATTTGTGAAATAGCCGGATTATCGGATCAAGTGTTGATTCGATAATTTAATTTATAATTATATATTTGATTACATTAACTGATATAAGCTCACTAAAAGATTCTTTTTCTCACTCGAGTAATACATTGATATATATGCGATATATGTTAATTGTATTATTTTATTTTGTTACAATAAATATTGTATATGCGATATATAATATTGTAACAAGTTATGATTACTAATGCAACATGATTAGTAGAGATTAAACATGGTTAGGGTTTGATTTGGGTTAATCTTTTTTAGAAGCTTCTAGAAGCTTTTATTTTGTTTCTTGCAAAGATATTTTGTTTAGATATTTTGCAAGATATTTCCTAACCCAACCCACACCCTTTAATCCTAGTTATATCTCTACAATGGTTAAGTCTTTCTTGACTTAACCATGGTTGCATTTGTAATTATAACACATTTTCATTATTCATCATAAAAGGATTAAGCATCTTCTTTCTTTTTCTTCCTTGGATAAAAAAAAGCTTTCTAGATTTTTATGAAGTGGTCATAATGAGTGAGATTAAGAAAATAAATGAGAGCTAAATTCCTATTTCATCATCCTCATCTAATCTAACCCATTAGATTAGGGTGTTCACTTCATTAGTAAGTGAGAGCTTGTGTTAAAGAAACTTCAAGGTAGATTATCTTTGTTATCGAAGATCGGAAGCAAGCATGCATCTTTCTCTTCGTGGAGCCTCTCTAGAATCCGGGTACATGATGATCGCAGCGAAGGGATCTCAACATGGAGCTTATGAAGCGAAGGACCGGACTACAAAGGTTGTAATCCCAAACTCTTAGAAGTAAAGTTGTTTACTTGCTTTTTGTTTTCACCTAATCTCTAGTAAAGATCCTGGTTAGGGTTGTTCGGCACGTCTAAAATTTAAATCGGGCATGGTTGATGCCTTATAGACCCTTGTGAGAGTGCCTAGTAACCCTTGTTCCCCTCCGAAAGACGGCGCGACATGACGTCTTGCCTGAGATCCGGGGCAGATGCTAATTGGTGCTATCCGTCCACCTCTCCGAAGATGCCAAGTTGATTTATGGCACCATGTATCGAAGGTTTAGACGGATGCGTCCGATGTAGCAGACTTCGTCAGATTCCCCCTTGTTTGAGGGGTTTCTGATTGTGGGGACGCTCTTCCCTGCAGGCGCAAGCCCCTGCAGTTAATTACGCTACCGCATTGCGGTAACAACTTTCTCCTTCTCCAGATGGTCACTTCGTGTCGTGGGTGTTTGTTTTGTATTTTGTTGCCCGTGGATTGTTTACGGAGACTGAGTTATGTCGTCGCCCGTAGGGCGTGGACTAGTCCAAATCCGTATTATCTTAGATTTGGGTTTGGGGGTTTGGTTTGAGGATACATCAGCCGTGCTCGAGGCTAAGATCGACTCAAACGTTTGTTAAGGATACGTTAGTCTAACTTTGTGACTAAGATCAACTTAACGGGATCGTTTAGATCCGACAACGGAGCGTTTGGGCTCTATTGTTCCAGTTTAGGGACCTAGTGGTCCATTAAATGTATGGCCGTCAGGACCCGTCACCTCTCTGACGACGTTGAAGGATTACAACGACGGATGTCAGAGGAGTTCAGAGATGTACCCTCAAGCCAGAGTTAATTGTGGGGATTCATAGTCCAGTCTGTTTGAAGGTTTAAGGATACGTTAGCCATCTTTGAGGCTAAGATCAACTTAAACGGGATCGTTTAGATCCGACAAAAGAGCATACGGGGCTCTATTGTTCTAGTTTAAGGACATTTCGGTCCATGGGTAGTTTAAGGACGTTGCGGTCCATTGTTAGTTTTAAGACATCTCGGTCAAGGTTAAGGACGTCGTAGTCCATGGGTTTAAGGACCCCACAGTCCGTTGTTAGTTTTAAGACATCTCGGTCAAGGTTAAGGACGTCGTAGTCCATGGGTTTAAGGACCCCACAGTCCGTTGTTAGTTTTAAGACATCTCGGTCAAGGTTAAGGACGTCATAGTCCATGGGTTTAAGGACCCCACAGTCCGTTGTTAGTTTTAAGACATCTCGGTCAAGGTTAAGGACGTCGTAGTCCATGGGTTTAAGGACCCCACAGTCCGGTATGTGCTCTGGATGCTTCACACGGGTTCATGCCGTGCTCTGCGAGGACCAGGCTCCGCTCTGGACGTTTTCCACGGGGTCAAAGAGTGACATTATCCGCGTTCCACGTAACCAGGAATTTTGCGTTAGACACGGGTTTAAGGACCCCGCAGTCCATATCAATGTGTGGTCGTCGGGACCCGTCACCTCTTTGAAGACATTGAGGGATTACAATGCCAAATATCAAAAAAGTGAAGAGATGTACCCTAGAACCGGAATGGATTAAATAGTCCTTGGCCCAATTTGGGATCAAGACCGATTAATTATGTTATGAGCCCGTTGGCTCAGTTAATCACAAATTGAGGACTTATGGCCATCTTGGGCTAAGTCCAATCAGGAGAGGCTTTGCCTCCATCCATTTAGCCAATTGGGCCAAAGCCTAGTGTTAAACACTACAGAGCAATCAGTGTTGGACACTGAGAATGAGATTGACAAGTTAGTGTTTAACACTAAAAGATAATTGGTGTTAAATACCAGCAACAAGGCTTTTCAAATTAGTGTTAAACACTAAAACAGATCAGTGTTGAACACTGGCAACAGAGCCCTCAAATTAGTGTTAAACACTAAGGCCCAACAGTGTTTTAACACTGGGTTCGGGAGTTTCAATTTAGTGTTAAACACTAAGGCAGGAGGGGTCACATGGCAGCACGTGAGAGCGCCCTCCCTTCATTTATTCTGCTGAGATTATCGCATCTTTCAGAGCATCACGTGCCATCACGTGATGGGCATTCAAATGCCTATGTATAAAAGCTTCTGTCGTGGGTCACGTGGGGTGCTGCCTCAAAGGGGTTTTCTATAGATCTTCTGGGGGGGTCACGTGGTGACACGTGACCCTGCCTCTATGTATGTTATTTAGAGGATCTGTTAACCTTTTCTCAGGAATTAAATTCCTCGAGCTTCAAACTTCAGAGGGATTAAATTCCTACTTCCTTTTGAAGACTTATATTCTGGAATAGAGTTGAACTCTGAATTTTCTGTAGGAATTAAATTCCTCATATATGTGAAGAACCAAATAGGGTTAAACCCTAACAAAAACTTTCTGTTAAATTATGATTAAGGGAATTAAATTCCCGCTGTTTCAACAGAACTAGGTTCTTAATTAGGGTTAAACCCTGTTTCTTTCTGTTTCTGAAGGAATTAAATTCCCATAACACAGGGTCAAGCCCTGGTTTTATTTCAAAGGAATTAAATTCCTATAGTTCTGTGAGAATTAAATTCTCATGCTTCAATTCCCTCTCTATGTTTCGGATCTGCATAGCAGGATCTCGACCCATTGAGAATTAAATTCTCAACCTCAAGGGGAGATGTGCGCTTTGCAGATCCTCTATCAAAGAGAGAAGAAATATTTTCTTCTGTTTTTTATATCAGAGTTAAACTCTGTTGAGAATTAAATTCTCTTTTCCTTCAAGGAGCCTTCCCTTTCTTACCTAGGGTTTTCTTTTGCAGAAGATCCAAGTTCCTTGAAGTATCAAAGCTCTCTCTCCCTTTCTTCCCTCTGCGTGTATCTCTATCTCCCTTTTTTTTGTATATCTTGGCTCCTATTTATAGGAGAAGCAGCCGAATCAATTAGTTTTTGACGAATCTTCATGAGAGATTTGATTTGCATCCATCATTCGTTTTGGACCTTTGGATTATTAGGTGAATTTTATTCACCATTGGATTTCAAGTCCCCGGATTCTCCTTTGTTGTTTCGGTTAGATTCAAAGGGGAAATCTTTCCAAACCCGAGATTTTCCCATAAATAGGTGATATTTAATCATCTTTGAATCTTTAATTCGATTGGTTCCAGATAATCGCTTTCCTTTGGAAAGATTTAAATCTTCTTCAGAATTTAATTCTGTTGACAAAATGGGCTTTGAAAGCCGGTCACGTGTGACCACGTGACCCATGGTCACGTGTGAGCACGTGACCCCCTTTGGAATGAGCCTTCTTCTTTCCTTTTGCGCTGTCTTCTGGTTGTTGCTTAACCGTCACGTGCCACCACGTGACCCCCGGTCACGTGTGAGCACGTGACCCTGATCTGGACTCTTTTTCCTTGACTTGATCAGGGAACCGATGTGCCTTTGAATCCGCTTTAAAATGTCACGTGCCAACACGTGACCCTGGTCACGTGGGAGCACGTGACCCTTTCTTAAGCCCTTTTTCTTTGATGTAGTCAGGAAGCTGAACTTGCTTTGCCGGTACTTTTGGGTGTCACGTGCCAACACGTGACTGCTGGTCACGTGTAAGCACGTGACCCTCTTCTCAAGCTTTTTCCATAAGCTTTCCTGATTTTAAATCAGGAAACAAATGCCCCCACAGCGTTGTTCTCACGTGTCAGCACGTGAGTGCAACGCTGTCACCTCTTGCGACCGTTGGATTCCATTAGGGATCTGGGGAGATGGAACGTTTCCATTGCCTTCTATAAATACCTCTGTCTCTTCATAGGAGCCTTCGCTTTGCTCATCTTCTTCTTCTGAGAACTCTTTCTGAGAATTTAATTCTCGCTTCCAGAGCTTAGTTCTCTGCCTTGAAACACTTTTCAGAGTTTAACTCTGTTTTAAAAGATTTCTTTTCCTCAGGTAATGTTCTTGGACAGACGATGGACCTTCACATTCCTCTGGATTTTAAATCCCGAAACAAGGGTTTTTTTTTCTTTTTCTTTTTCCCTCGTGTTTTTCCTTAAGAACCGCTTAACCTTCAAACTGTAGATCTTTTAGGGTGTAGATGATCTTTGGGGAGATGATGATGGCGTTTCAACTCCATGGAATTTAATTCGATCAAAAATGTTTCTGGGAATTTAATTCCCTTTTCTTAATAAGGAATTTTAATTCCAATGAAGAACTCGCTTTCTTCACGCGGAGGCTTCCTGGGGTCTCTTGACCCGAGTTTGTTCTTTTGCAGTTAATGAAATGGGGGTTTTGTAATGATGTCTTCTGTGGGAATTTAATTCCTTTGATCTTGTTGGATTCATTGTAAAGCCCGAGACAGATCCCGTTGGGGGAAATGTGCATGGTCATCATTCTTTATTAAATGGGGATATTCCCTTTGTTTTATTGTAACTATTTGGTCTCATTATTAATGAGCCGTCATCCGGATTCTGTGGGGCCCATGTGTTTTGTAGCCAATGGTCCCAGGAAACTTTGCTGTTGCTTTCTTCAACTAGTCTTCATGTTCATGCATGAATATATATCGCTAACTTTTCTTTTAACGGCCTCCCTTTATTGGATTTCAGGTGCGATGGCTTCTGTTCCACGCTTTCCCTTTTCTCGCTCGGAGGCGGCTTTTCCTCAGTCACCATCTGATGAGGAGGCGATGGCGATGATTCGGGCCCATGACCCGAACTGCACCAACCTTCTTCAATGGGGATCTTGGTACAGTCAGATTATTCAGGGTCGCCGGAGTTTTCTTTGCGCGGTGCCGACGGAGCCCACTTTCCCATTCTTACCGATGGATCCTCCAAGGACAGTTTTTGCTGTGGAAATGCCCAACTGGACTCTAACGGGGAGGCTCGAGCCTTCGACGACTGGTATTCCGAACCATCCGATCCCGGCCATAGACATCTTGGGGCAGCGTATCTGCCAGGGTGAGGCCCACCCGTGGGGGCAAATTTATAAGATAGGGCTCACTCCCCGGCATCCTACGGGCTACCTTCTCTGGGCTCGCTACATCCTTTCTGCCCATCGTGCGCGGTTGCAGAAAGTCGGGCTTTATCAGGCCATATACGCGTCACTATTCCATTATAAGTCCCCGCATGCCTGGTGGGTTAAGGCGTTTTTAAACCAATGGAATCTTCCTACCAACACTTTCATCCTAGGAGATCGTGAGGTCTCGATCTCTCTTGCAGAATTTTATGAAATCTCGGGATTGCCGATCAGGGGTGCACTGTATGAGGAGTTGTTGCCTCCTGATGAGTACGTCTTTGAGCCCGAGTCTGCACCGGCTGACGGCTTGTCTGTTGAGAACGCCGTTCGCCACAAGCGCCCCAGCTTGATCAAGGCGCTGGGTATTTTTGATCGATTGTTCACTGAATCTGAGGAGCAGGGTGTTGCTTTTAAAAGCTTCATTTCCTGCTTCCTTCGTGAGGATATCATATCGAAGACTGCTCCGAAGTTTGCTAACATCAGAGACCCCTTTGGGTTTGGTCCGAAGAAGCTACCGACCGCTGAATCGGACCTGCCACAATATTATATTCCCATCGTGTCGCCGATGTCTTTTGAGTCCGTTGCAGCACCCGGTATGGATGAGGAAACATTCTTTGTGGGGTTTGTCAGTGTTTGGCTTAGCTGGTTCGTTATCCCCATGCATCGCCGCTTCATGAGAGCCTCGGTCATCTACCCGGCTCATCGTATTGCTGAGGGGACGCGGTTGGCCATCGGCATCCCGGCCTTGGCGCACCTCTATAATGGATTGGGCACCGCAGCTAATACCTCTACGCCTGGCGTGGATGTGGTAAACTTTTCGCTTCATTATTTCACGTCCTGGATCGAAATGCACGTATTGGGGGCTTTCTCCATGCATCAGAGGCCCTCATTTTACGATGCCTACCCCTTTCCACGACTTATGCGGCTAGTGGATGCTTCTGCCGCTGACCCGACTCAATTCGGGGCTATTCGGGTGCTAATTTCTCCTCATGCCACCGCTGGCGGGTTGGTTTTTACTGATCGGGTCTTGTCTACTCCTTCGGGTCCCGTCCAACAACTCTGGGACCAGTCGAAAGACAACGCGCCTTCTCTGAAGCCCCGGGAGGCCACGCATTTGTATGAAATTAGACCGGGTTACTTGGTGTTTCGGCAGGACAGTGCGGCTCTTTTCATGCGGTACAATCCGCATCGATTTGCCCGACAGCTCGGATACGACCAGGGCGTTCCTTTCGAGGCTTTTATAGTTGCCCCGATCCCTTCGCTCGATGCTGTTCGCGATGCCGCTCATCATTTCATGAGGCTGAACACCGGCTCTTATTTCATGGTCCCTGAAGCCGAGTACATGCCCCGATGTGTAGGTGCATTTACGGGCTGGTATCTTCATCGGATCAGTCCGATTATCCTTGAAGAAAGAAGGGTGCTTCTTGGTCACGACACCCCTCCTCAGGTTTCGGGGGCTAAGCTACGGCCGAGGGTTCCGGTCCGCTTCCCTTTGAGGGAGATTGGCACCGCGCTCATTCCGGGGGAGTCCGGGGTAGACCTTACTCCAATAGCTGGTATGCCCTTGGGTTCTCGATCGCGGGGTAAATGGGCTCCGGTGGTAGCACCCCTGCCGGTGGCGACACCGCCCCCCGTAGCGTCGACAATGGCGATGTCGTCCTCGGTTGTGGCACCGAGCGAGAGTAACAGGGATGAGGGCGCTGAGGGCGATGTGGGCCAGCGCCGCCCTAAGGCTTCGCGAGGGAGGAAGCTGTCATCCTCAGCGACCGGCTCTGGGTCTAAACGGCGGAGGAAAGCGGCTACTGCCCCGCTTGATTCTGTGGTGGAGTCTGAGCCTATCCTTGAAGACGAACCATTGGCCCTGCAAGGGTCAGACGCTGGACTTCTCTTTCCGAGTTCGGCTGATGAGGAGGCCGCACAGTTGGCTGAGGCCATACGGCGTTCAAAAGACGCGTCTCATAACGCCAAGGTTCCGAAGAAGTCTTATCCTGCTGTAATTTTTTACGAAGACCCTTCGTGGATTCGGCGGTGATTTATCGGTCCTCTGGAGGAATGGGGAGAAAGGGCTTTGAAGCAGGCCGCTTCAGAAGATGCAGCTGACGCACTTTCTTTATGGACCGGCGGCCATGAGTCCACTCTTGAACCCCGGCGAGCCCACCTTCTTGAGAAGGAGCAGCGGCTTGAAGAAGCCATATTGAGGGCTTCTTTGCGTATAGGTATGTTGTGTTTCTTTTGTAGTTTTTCTGATCAGTTATGCCCGCGCATATATATCATTATTCTTATTTGAATCGTGCAGAATCTTCGACGCTGGGGGAGCTCCCTACGGGCCCATTAAAGCTAAAGCCCGCCGAAATTCTCAATGAGGCCTTATTGGATGTGGAGGGGACTGACGAGGCTGCTCCTCTCATGGTGGCACTTCCAGCGGCGGTTCTTGATCAGGGAGTGCTTGCTCCTTCGGGGGAGGCTCCTTTGGAGACCGCCGCCCCAATGACTCTTACTGAGGGCGGCCCAAAGGCTGGGAGCGAGATAGTCGGGACTACTCTCCCTTTGTTGGAGCCTGAGGTCATGGCGGAGACCGTTGAAGCTGCTATCCCCCCGGCTCAGAATGGGAGGAGTGTTGAAGGTATTCCTCTGCGTTTTAATTTAGCAACCCCTTCATAGTCTGAACTCTTTTATCTTTCCCAGAATTGCGCGGTTTGGCGGCCACGATCTCGGATCTGTCGCCTCGACAGTCATTTCAGCGTTTATTGGAGATGGCAACTCCGCAGGCGATCTCCCCTCAACGCATTGTCCTCTCATCTGGGCAAGGTTGGTGTCGTCCATCCCTTCTCATAGCATCGTCGTTATTTTGTGTACTGACATTGATGTTTTCTACAGTTATGGAAGCCGATGATGAGGTCGAGGTTCTCGAAGGGCCAGGGGAGCCTTCAGCTCCTACTTGCACGACTGTCGGTGAGTGACATCTCATTGCACTCTCACTCGTTCTTTGCTTAAGAATTTTGCTGACGTCTTCCAAATTTGAACAGCTCTGCCAGTCTCCATGGCGTTGGAGTCGCGCATCGTGATGCCACCCGGCCCTTATGCCTTGCGGGCTTCAGAACGCATGGCCCAATTAAGCCTCGTCTCCTTGTCGTCTCTGATCGAGGAGCTTCATGCTGGCAGCACGACCACGGCTGAAGCATTCGCTGCCGAGGCTAATGGTTCTCTTCCTTTTCTTGCCACCTACCACAGCGAAGAGGTGGTGCGAGTCTGGGTGGAGTTCTGCCGGCGAGTGGAGGCTTGCCTGCACGCCCTCGAATGTTCTCACCTTTCCTCGGAGGCCGTGGCTGCAAAGGCGGAGTTGCGGGGGCTGATAGCACGGTGCGCGGCAAACATGACGTCATGTGAGAAGAGGCTCGGTCGCAAGTTCTCAGAGAGGGAGCTGGCCTCCAAGGCGCTGGGCGAGCTCCAAGCCAATCTCACAGCCAAAGCCAACAAAGCGTATGAACTCTGGCGGGTGCTTCAGGAGTCCATCAAAGAGGTGGTGGCTCTCGATAAATCTGCCACGTTCACTCGTGAGAGGGTCGAGGCTCATAAGGCCACTGAGAAAGAGCTTGAAGCCCGGCTCGCTTCGTATCAGGCTCAACAAGCTCAAGCGGAGGCTCGTCTTTTGGAGATCTTGCGTCATGAAGCCGTGGTCCAACAAAAGCAGGATGAGCTGACCAAGTTGCTGAATCGCCCGCCGGCCTGAAACATTTGTATCTTTTCCTTCCTTTTTGTACATACTCATGGATGAGGGTATTTTCTTTTTTGTTTCTTTCATGAATTGTACTTTGTACCCATTTTGGTTTATGAATAGAAGATACATTTTTCTTCTAAATGGTGTGTCCCCCTTTTTATTGAATGTATTCTGCGGATATTCTACCTCGATCTTCTTGCAGGACAGCGATGGCTTAGGATTCAGGGTTAAGATCTGCTTCCTAAGACTTTTGCATTTTACGAGCCACGAGGGTCTCATAAAGGGTTTTTCTCCCTACAGGTCGAGAGGATCCCATAGGTGTAAGTTCTTCTTAGAGATCGTGAGGATCCTTAAGCGAGTTTTCCCTTGAGAGTCGTAAGGATCTCACAAGAGTGTTTTTCTTCCTTACAGGTCATGAGGACTTGTAAGTGTTGGATGCGGTCACCCTTGTCCGTGTTTTACGGAGTTAGGGGTTTCTCCAGGCATCGTAGTTTAAAGACATCACAGTCAAGGTTAAGGACCTCATAGTCCGTGGATTTAGGGACTCCACAGTCCGCTGTTAGTTTTAAGACATCACGGTCAAGGTTAAGGACCTCATAGTCCGTGGATTTAGGGACTCCACAGTCCGGTGTTTGGTTGCAGGGACCCGTCACCTCTTTGAAGACGTTGAAGAATTACAACGCCGGGCATCAAAGGAGTGAAGAGATGTACCTTTAAACCAAGGCAAAATCTGTAAGGAATCGGGGTGGTTGATCGTTAGTTTTAAGACATCACGGTCGAGGTTAAGGACGTCATAGTCCGTGGATTTTAAGGACTCCACAGTCCGGTATTTGCTCTGGATGCTTCACACGGGTTCACTGCCATGCTTGGCGAGGACCAGGCTCCACTCTGGACGTTTTCCACGGGGTCAGAGAGTGACATTATCCGCGTTCCACGTAACCAGGAATTTTGCACTAGATGCTTCACACGGGTTCACTGCCGTGCTTGGCGAGGACTAGGCTACGCTCTGGACGTTTTCCACGGGGTCAGAGAGTGACATTATCCGCGTTACACGTGACCAGGAATTTTGCACTAGATTCTTCACACGGGTTCATTGCCGCGCTCGGCGAGGACTAGGCTCCGCTCTGGACGTTTTCCACGGGGTCAAAGAGTGACATTATCCGCGTTCCACGTAACCAGGAATTTTGCACTAGATGCTTCACACGGGTTCATTGCCGCGCTCGGCGAGGACTAGGCTCCGCTCTGGACGTTTTCCACGGGGTCAAAGAATGACATTATCCGCGTTCCACGTAACCAGGAATTTTGCACTAGATGCTTCACACGGGTTCACTGCCGCGCACGGCGAGGACTAGGCTCCGCTCTGGACGTTTTCCATGGGTTCAAAGAGTGACATTATCCGCGTTCCACGTAACCAGGAATTTTGCACTAGATGCTTCACACGGGTTCACTGCCGCGCTCGGCGAGGACTAGGCTCCGCTCTGGACGTTTTCCACGGGGTCAAAGAGTGACATTATCCGCATTCCACGTAACCAGGAATTTTTGCACTAGATGCTTCACACGGGTTCACTGCCGCGCTCGGCGAGGACTAGGCTCCGCTCTGGACGTTTTCCACGGGGTCAAAGAGTGACATTATCCGCGTTCCACGTAACCAGGAATTTTGCACTAGATGCTTCACACGGGTTCACTGCCGCGGTCGGGGAGGACTAGGCTCCGCTCTGGACGTTTTCCACGGGGTCAAAGAGTGACATTATCCGCGTTCCACGTAACCAGGAATTTTGCACTAGATGCTTCACACGGGTTCACTGCCGTGCTCGGCGAGGACTAGGCTCCGCTCTGGACAATTTCCACAGGGTCAAAGAGTGACATTATCCGCGTTCCACGTAACCAGGAATTTTTGCACTAGATGCTTCACACGGGTTCACTGCCGCGCTCGGCGAGGACTAGGCTCCGCTCTGGACGTTTTCCACGGGGTCAAAGAGTGACATTATCCGCGTTCCACGTAACCAGGAATTTTGCACTAGATGCTTCACACGGGTTCACTGCCGCGCTCGGCGAGGACTAGGCTCCGCTCTGGACGTTTTCCACGGGGTCAAAGAGTGACATTATCCGCGTTCCACGTGACCAGGAATTTTGCACTAGATGCTTCACACGGGTTCACTGCCGCGCTCGGCGAGGACTAGGCTCCGCTCTGGATGCTTCACACGGGTTCACTGCCGTGCTCTGCGAGGACCAGGATCCGCTCTGGACGTTTTCCACGGGGTCAAAGAGTGACATTATCCGCGTTCCACGTAACCAGGAATTTTGCTGAATATATCCGCATTTCACGGGATGAAGGTTTGACTGTTGGCGATATATGTACCACCGAGCCATGGAACTGGGAGTTGCCGCTGTTCCGCTTAGCTTGAAGTTGTGTCCGTTGTTACGAGACGAATGTTGGGCTGATCTCTAGGTCGCTTGTGGCCCGTCGAGATTTAGCTTCTTTCTTTGGTGAAACCTGGGGGAGGGAGGTAAGTTCCCTTTTTGTTTATGCCATTGGATTGTATACAGGGTGTGATGGAACATCACCTGTAGGGCATACATTTTATTTTTATTTTATTTCTTTTTCCGCGATGCTCTATCGTTTCAGCTTTTATATCGCGAAGGTCGCGATTGCCCCATCATTTCGGCTATTTTTCGCGGTGCCCAATCATTTTGGCTATTTATTTATTTTCTACTCGCTGCTTTTTATTGCGAGTTGCCCCATCATTTCGGCTATTTTTTATGCCTTCATTCTTACTTGCTGCTTTTTATTGCAAGTTGCCCCATCATTTCGGCTATTGTGTAGGGATGTGTGGCTTGCTAGCTTTTTCGCAGCAAGCTCGGATTTTGGACACCGATTTCAGTATCAACATCGCTGCAACTGGGATGTTGCCAGGAGCGAATCATCATTTGCCATGAAAGAACTTGGGATTTGATACCGGTTTAGGCATCAGCATCGCTGCAACTGGAATATTGCCAGGAGCGAATCATCATTTGCCTCTGTCGATGTTGAACAAAGGTGGCTTAGCAAACAGGGTTAAGGTCCTGTCGACTAAGGCTTTTGACTTCATGAGCCGTAAGGGTCTCACAAAGGTATTTCTCCCTACAAGTCGTGAGGATCTTGCGGGTGTATTTTCTCCTTAGGGATCGTGAGGATTCCTAAGTGTATGTTCCTCTATAAGTCGTAAGGATCCTACAAGAAGGTTTTCTCCTTATGGGTCGAGAGGACCTACAAGGGTTGGACTTTGCTGGGGAAATGTTTATTCGCGCCCGTGGATTGTATACAAGGGTCAGTATTGAGCCTCTTGTAAGGCAATATCGAAGGTTGTGGAGGATTTGCTTAAGAACAGGTTTAGGTTTCTGTAACTTAAGACTTTCAAATCTCATGAGCCGTGAGGGTCCCATAAGAGAATTCTCCTTACGAGTCGTGAGGATCTCGTAAGTGTATTTTCTCTTTAGGAATCGTGGGGATCCCTAAGTGTGTTGCTCCTTTGTGAGTCGTAAGGATCTCACGCAGGTGGTTTCTCCTTACAAGGTCGAGAGGACCCTACAAGTGTCTTTTAACAAGGTTGCGCCCTTTCGGGTTTTCACAAACACTCGCCGGTAGTCCTGCTGTTTTTACTCACGGAGCCCTTTCGGGTTTTCATCCGTGCCCATTTTGCTTATGGACATACCGTTTTTTTTTCTATATTCTTTTTCACTTTTTTTTACAAGGTCGCGCCCTTTCGGGTTTTCACGAACACTTGCCGGCAGCCCTGCTGTTTTTACTCACGGAGCCCTTTCGGGTTTTCATCCGTGCCCACTTTGCTTATGGACATACCGTTTTTTTTTATCATTTTTTTATCTTCTTTTTTCTTTTTTTTTTGTTAGTTATATGTATGCCCTAGAGGCCATTACTATACATAGGATGTATATTGTAGTGGATGCTGGGACATATATAGGGAGGACTTTCTTGCTCGACATGATAGTATGCTATCTGGTTGAACTTTACCTTAACGTGTATACTGATTGTCTCTCTGTTACATGTTGGTAAAGCCCTTAGAATGTGTGCTTGACTACCTGGACTATGATGCGGATCATACTAGTGGGGACATGGTAGTCCATAAGTACATCCTTCAAAGTCCCTAGTCGTGGGTGCATCGAGACGGGGCATCGATATACCAGAGTAGACTAGCGTATACCTTCTCGACCCATACAGATGGGCGATGGATGATCCCATATCCATTGGTGTTTGACATCAGAGATGATATACGGGTGCTCAGTAGAGACTGGGTACACTGGACGGACTCGCCGAGAACTCCCAGATGGTATTATACCTCACGTCAGATGGCAGTTCTCTGGTGACACTGGTACAGAGTAGTCTGTTGACCCGAGATCGTCATAGAGTCTTGTGTGGTTCCCACTGTGCTTTGATTTCCATCTTACCACGTCCAAGAGGGCGTGCAAAACGGTGGTTTTTGGGTACAGTCCCGAGTCACATGGAGACAATGAGCGATAGGAGGGGATTCGTCTCTCCCGGTATAGGGAGTTGATGTTGCGCTGTGTTCGATTGGCTATAACAGGAAATCCCTGGCCAGGGTTGCTGAGATTTACTGGTAAGTGTTACCAGTAGTTTCTCGAACAGTTATAGACCTCATATCGACACGACTTATCGAGCTATTGGGGTCTGACGTTTACCACCCCTAGGCAAGATATGCGACATATCAGACGATCAGACCGGACTGTACGGTAGTGTTACTGGTTGGATTCACTGGAGTGTGAGCGGGCTTGCTCGTCAATCTTCAGATCGCTCAATACCCGGGTGGCCGTTACGTTTAGCAGACCGCTTGCGGCTTGTGGATGTTTGATATGATCATCATCCGCTGCCGGCGTATTGACGAGTCTTTAGAGTCCTACACAGAGGTTTCCTGGCTCAAGCGAAACGAAATAGGAGCGCATATGAGATATGTGCGGGACCGAGAATAATGCGTGTATGTGATACCGTATTCCATTCTCGCGATGAATGTGTCGAATGGTTGTATGTGATATAACCTAGTTATCGAATCAAGGATTGATTCGATAAGCCGATACATTGTATTCTAGTCGGTTGTGTGCGACATGACCGGATCATTGAATCAAGTGTTGATTTAATGATTTAATGCATAATTATATATTTGATATATTACTTTGCATTAACTAGTATTGGTTCACTTAAGATGGATTTTCTCACTCGGATGTGCGCATTGTATATGCGATATACTTTTGTGCACTTGTATGTATCATGTTTGATGATGCATGCTAACTTGTGTTTTGTGTAAAGTTTAAACCATGGTTATGTAATGGTTAGGGTTTTCATTTTCATATCTATTTATTTATTTGTTTATTAATTATTGGAAAATGATAAGCATAATGCAAAATGGTGGCTTTATTTGGAAGCTTGTTGAAGCTTCATGAAGACTTTGACTTTAGCAACCATTTTGTCTCATGCTTAACCCTAACCATCCCATTTAACCATGATTGATTCTCTACACATTACCATGGTTTGTGTTATGATAAGAATGGATTATTCTTTTCTTTTTAATTAACTTATCATATCATTTCTTCTTCTTCTTCCTTGAACTCAAGAAGAAAAGCTTGACTACATCAATGGTATATTGATGAAATGAGTGAGAAATCCAATTCTAAAGTCTACCCACTTCCTATTTCTTCATCCTCTACCTCTTGCCAAGTAGTAGAGTGTGTTTCCTTCACAAGTTTTCAGGACTTGGTGAAGGTGGAGCTCGATCTAGTGATGCTTCGACGTAGATCATCTTCGGCACGTCGTCGACGACCTAGCCCGTCCATTCTCCGATGAAGCCGACGCTAGAGCCCGGATTTGATTTGGACAGCGGAGAGGACCTCATCTCGGAGCCGTGGAGGTGGACGACCGGATCTACAAAGGTTGTATTTCCATATCTCTTAGTTAAGTGTTAACTAGTTAGCTTTTTCGCCTAAACTTCTAGCCGACGATCCGTACACTAGGGTTTCTCGGCACCATAATTTTTGAAATTGGCATGGTTGATGCCTTGTGAGACCTCTTGAGAGTGCCTAGGAACCCTACATTTTTTATCCATCTCGTCAACCTAAGGATGTTGCGGTAGTAGTTTAGGGACGTTTCGGTCCGTCGTTAGTTTAAGGACGTTTCGGTCCGCCGTTAGTTTAAGGACGTTTCGGTCCGTCGTTATGGGAAGGCCGGCTGCTGCTTGTAAAGTCTGAGCCTAGGAAGATAGTGAGCGGACATAGTCGTCGTCATCTATCATTGACCCAGGCTGCGGCTTATTAAGCGTAGTATTTCTTCAAGAAGCGGCCGTTTATTGGCCTGAAAGGCCTTTCACCGTGCATGTCCATGAGTAGGTAGGCTCCACCCTGGTAGACCTTGTCTATGATGTACGGGCCTTCATAGTTTGGCTCAAATTTTCCTCGCTTGGCACGATTGGGGGTCATAGGTCTTTTGACCACTAGTACGTGTTCGCCTTGGCGGAATGTCCTCGGCCTGGTCAATCTTTCGTATGAGCGCGTCATCTTTGCTTTGTAGGCCTCTAGATGTTGTTGCGCTATGAGCCGGGTTTCGTCGAGGGCATCAAGCTCCTCAAGCCGAAGGTGAGCATTTTCTTCGTTCGTCAGCTCGTGGTGGACTGCTACTCGTAGAGAGGGTAACTCTATCTCGATGGGAAGCACTGCTTCCGTCCCAAATACCAACGCGTACGGCGTTGTGTTTGTGGCCGTCTTGAATGTAGTTCGATAAGCCCAAAGGGCTTCTTGCAGCCTTTCGTGCCAGTCTCTCTTATTCCTGGAAACGGTCTTTTTTATGATCTTCGTCAAGGTCTTATTGAAGGCCTCGGCCAGGACGTTAGCTCGTGGATTGTAAACCGAAGAATATCTCCAGTCTATATTGTGCTGCTGTGCGAAGCGGCTAATCTTATGGCTTCGGTAGGCCGGCCCATTATCGGAGATAATCCGCCGTGGAGTTCCGAACCGATAGATGACGTGCGTCTTGAAGAAATGGAGGATATTCTCCGTCTTCACTTCCTTCAGTGGTACTGCTTCTGCCCATTTGGAGAAGTAATCAGTTGTTGCCAGGATAAAACGGTGTCCTCGGGATGATGCTGGCTCAATGGGGCCGACTATGTCAGTCCCCCACATTTCGAATGGCCAACTAGCCAGCGTTGGGTGCAGTGGATTCGGATGTTGGTGGATGAAGTCTCCATGAATCTGGCATGAGTGGCATTGCTTCGCATACTCGAGGCAGTCCTGGATCATCGTGGGCCAGTAATAACCCATCCGTTTAATTTTTAACTTCATCTTTGGGCCTGCTTGGTGAGAACCGCAAAGTCCATCATGAACTTCCTGAATGACTCTTTCTGCTTCGTCAGGTCCTAAGCATCTCAGCCATAGAGAATCAAACGATCTCTTGTATAGAATATCGTTGACGAAAGCGAAAGATAAAGCTCGTTTCACGAGCTGATGTCTTGAGGACGCCTCTTTGGGCATTCGGTGGGACTTAAAGTAGTCTATGAAGACTTCCCTCCAGTCTTCGGCCTTCTCATGGTCTTTTATTTGTAGGGTCGTCTGCTCAGTCGCTCCCTTCTCTTCGCATGATTCCGGAGATATTTCTGCCGGGGCGAGCACTCGACGGCTTTGTACCACGATTCTGACGTCATCGAAGGTTCTCGTCAGCCAGTTCTTTAGCAAGTTTAGCCAACGCGTCTGCTTTGTTGTTTTCCGCGCACGGTATGTTCTCCAAAGTATAGGAGGGAATTTGGGTCAATAGTTGTTGCACCTTTTCGCCATACTTCACCAACTCCGGCTTGCACGTTTGGTAGTCACCATTTACTTGACTAACGACCAGCTGAGAATCCCCGTATATAAGGAGGTCTTCGATTCCCATGTCGATGGCGATCTTGAGGCCTGCTATCAGAGCTTCGTATTCAGCTTCATTGTTTGTCCTCGGCTCTGTTAAGGAGAAGGCGAAGCGCATTATCCCTCCTTGTGGAGTTGCAAAGATGAGGCCTATCCCCGATTTGATCACTGGGATACCTTGTTTCTGTTTCTTTATGGAGGACGCTCCATCGAAATAGAGTTCCCATCGGGCGCTCCCGCCGCTAATCGCATCAAATGCATGCTCGTCCGGCAAATCACAGTTCAGAGGAGAATCGGCCGGTATCGGGTGCTCAGCGAGGAAGTCGGCAATGGCCTGGCCTTTCACTGCCTTGAGAGGTTGATATGTTATCGAGAACTCCATCAAGAGCAGGGCCCATTTAGCGAGTCGTCCCGTCAATATGGCTTTCGACATCAGATATTTGAGAGGGTCCACCTTCGAGATAAGACGGACTTCATGTGCTAATGCGTAATGTCTAAGCTTTGTTATTGCGAAGATCAACGCCAGGCAGTGCTTTTCAATGGGGGAATAGTTGCTTTCTGCCCCCAGCAGAACTCGACTTAAGTAGTAGAGTGCTCTCTCTTTCCCCTGATCGTTCTCTTGTGCCCACAATGCGCCCAAGGAACCTTCGAGGGCGGTCGTATAAAGAATGAGGGGTTTTCCCTTGACCGGCGCAGCCAACACCGGAGGGTTCTGCAGGTACTGCTTGATCTCGTCTAGCGCACCTTGACATTTGTGATCCCAAGCGAATGGAGTTCCCTTTTTCGTCAGGTGGCTGTAAGGACGGCATTTGCCCGAAAGATTAGCGATAAACCGCCGGATGTATGCGAGCTTCCCTTGGAGAGACCGCAACTGCTTGAGGGTTCTTGGCGGAGGCATTTCCATGATCGCCTTAATCTTTGACGGATCTATTTCAATACCTCGGTGTCGAACGATGAATCCCAGAAATTTGCCCGAGGAGACTCCAAACGCGCATTTGAGGGGATTCATTTTCAAATTATATTGCCGAAGGCGTCGAAATACAGTCTCCAGATGCTTTAAATGATCTTCGTATGACATGCTCTTTACTACAAGGTCATCGATATAACACTCGACGACGTCGTGTATGAGGTCATCAAAGATCTTTGTCATGGCCCTTTGATAGGTAGTGCCAGCGTTCTTTAGACCAAAGGGCATAACCCTGTAGCAAAATATACCCAAAGGGGTGCGGAAAGCGGTGTGCTTCTGGTCTTCGGGATGCATCTTTATCTGATTGTATTCTGACGAACCATCCATAAAGGAGAAAACCTCGTGAGTGGACGTGTTATCTATCATTAGCTCGGTTACTGGTACTGGGAAATCATCCTTTGGACAGGCTTTATTGAGATCCCTGAAATCCACGCATATGCGTACCGTCCCATTCTTCTTCATTACCGGGACGATATTGGCGATCCAGTCGGGATATTGGACTTCTTGGATAAATCCAGAATCGATCAGCTTCTTGACTTCGGCGTTGATGCTCATCTCAAGCTCGAGTCGCATCCTTCTTGGCGCCTGCTTGACCGGCTTGATATATGGGGATATTGCTAATCTATGCATAGCAATCTCCGGATCTAATCCTGGCATCTCGGAGTAGTTCCACGCGAAGCAGTCTTTATGCCATAGAAGCACGTTCTTTAACGCAGCCACCCTCTCTTCGGATAACAGCTCGTTGACAAATGTCGGTCGCGGGTCGTCTGCTGATCCCAACTCAATCTTCTTGAGGTTATCTGCAGTAGTATGTATACCATCTTCCAGTTCTTTCGGAGCGGGCGGAAATTCCGAGATTACCTCGTCATCGCTGTTCTCAAAGCACCGGGGAAGGTCATCTACGTTCTCGGGCTCTTCTCCTAATATCGTAATCGTATAGCAAGTGCGAACCCGCTCCCTGGACTGAGGTGGACCCGGTTCTGCTCTTGCGGCCTTGGGCTCGTGTTTTTGCGGCGGCGTTACCTTCCAGCCGTCGGATAAAGCGAATCTGCCCCGTTGGTACTGGTCCTCGACCCAGTTCTTGAAGGTGACGCAGTCTTCGGTAGGATGTCCTATTGCTTGGTGATAAGAGCAATAACTCAGATGAGAAGCCTTGTTAGCTTGCTCAGGATGTCTAGACTCTGGAGGCGTGATCATTTGATGTTTTATAGCGAGGTTGAGTAACCTCTCCGTCTTGTCTCGGGGGAAGGAGTACGCTCGACTCATCTTCTTCATGAGGGACAAACCCGAGCCACTTCTTGATTTATTTCCGTCTCTGCGTCGGGCCTTTCGTACAGCGGATTGACGAGGATAAGCGTCTTTGTCTTTTGCAGCACGTTGAAATAGACGTTGCGTCCTGGCCTTCTCGTAGATGGCCGTTTCGCGGTTGTGGTCTTCCCGAGCCTTCTGACCCACTTTCCTGATAGGCTTGCCTATTCGTTCCTCAAACGACGGACTCGGCGCTTTAATCGCGGGGTCTAGTTTTGATGGGGGGTTGGCATCTCCTGACAGGGCGTCCTCCTCTTCATCAAAGGTATATATAGCGTAGCTGCTGTGAGCCCGTTCCCGCTTTCCGGCTCTTGCGTATCCAAGCCCGAGTGTTTCCATCTTCCCGTTGGGCAATTTGCGTTGAGTCCCGGGGACATCCCAAATCCTGTTGTAGAACCGAGCCTGCCGAACGGTCTGTTCTAAGGGTACTCCTTGGCACTTCAATAGCTTCTTTAATCCATTTGTATAGTATCTGGGCAGACGGATGGGTTGGAGCCTATCAAGTGTAGCATCCGCGCCATGCCAGATCTCTTTCTCTATTTTCGACTCTGAGGATCGGTAGAATAGGATCACCTTCTCACCCCTTTGCCTGGGAGGGACGTAAAATGTTTGCAGGTCCTGCACATTATGAGCCTGAAGCGTGTCGAGATCCTTGTAGTGTTCTCGCGGTACCATGGTGATTTGCAAACTATGGTCATCGCCAGGGGGTGTTTGTATTGACAGCCGATTGGAGAACACAGCATTAACTTCATCTTCTGAATCACTTCCGAAGACTAACATGGGGGCGGGCGTCCTCAGGTTGTTGCGTTGAGATGGCCCTGCATAAACTATCTCTTCTTCTTCTTCGGTATCGCTCCCGAAAACAGGGATGGTGGCGGCGGTTTTGTTCTCCGGATTGCGACATCTTTCTGTATCCTCGAAATCTGGCAAAAAGTACTTCGCATCTTCGTATTTGCGGACTTCGTTCACGGAAAATGGGTTTAACTCACCTGATACGGTATACTCGAAGCCATCCTTAAAGTACTTCATACACTGATGTTGTGTAGAAGGGATGATGTTGTATTCGTGTAACCAAGGACGACCGAGCAAGGCGTTGTAGCAGGTCTTGGCGTCAATGACATGGAATTTGATGTCTGTGACGAGAAGTCCGAAGCGTAACGTTAGTATCACAGACCCGAGAGTCCGTGACGATTGTGAATCGAAACCGGAGATAGTAATTTTGTCACGAGCGAGGTGTTGCACGCTCATGCAGATCTCCTTCAACACCCGGACATTAAGGAGATTAACGGAGGATCCATTATCCACCAGAATCTTTCCTATCTTGATATCATGGCAATACCCGGAGACATACAGGGGACGGTTGTGATCGCACGTTCCGAGAAGGAGGTCTTCATCACCGAAAGTGATGTCGGCTGTATGCACTTCCTCCAGTTCATCCTTCATCTTTTCAGTGGCGAGGAAGGCTTGGAATTGCTCAGGTTCTTGTAACGCCTTAATTAGTGAGTCTCGCGCTTCTTTTGATAATAGGAGGGCATCGAGAATGCTAAGCTGAGAAGGTAGCTTCCTTAGGTGCGCGAGGATGTTATAGTCCACCTTATCCTTCCTAGGAGGGTCTTTGGCAGCCAGTTCTCTCATGACTTGGTCATCTAAAGTGATATCTTCAGCGACCTTTTCCTTTCCCTTATCTTTTCTACTCACGGGCCCGAGATTCTTTTCTGGGAGTGTGCGATTGCGCAGCTGAATGTTCTCGCAGGCCTCCGATTTCTCCCCTTTCCCTAAAACGGATTCTTTGAAGAGAGGGCCCAGAGTCATTTCTTCATCAGAGTCGCTCCCAAAGGTGAGAACTTGTGACCCCCTGGCGTTAACCATGTAACAGTTGCCAGTAGTTCTGTCGTGCCCATCGATAGTACTTCTTCGCTCCCGACAGCTCTTGCGTTTCATGCGCTTAACATGTTGCCGACGAGCAACATATCCTTGCCGCCATATCTTAAAGGCGTCGCACTCCTCCGTGGGGTGTGATATTTTCCGGTGATATGCGCAATAGTCAGGGTGCCTCTCCACCCCATCGTGTGTGTTTCCTTCCGAGGGTGGTATCTTCATTCCCATTGACATGGCTTTGGCAAACCTTTTCCTCGTCTTGAATATCTTCTTGTCTACTTTGGATGCCTTTTGCTCTGTCAGTGGTAGGTCAACTCTTTCATTCAGTTGCCCGCATTTGGCTCCTTCCGATGTGGCCATCTCACGCTCCTGGTCCGCTTTACATTTTAGACGAATCTCGTCTAGAAAAGCGTCGATCATTTCATCTGTTGGCCATGCACGCCCTGGTACAGGCTCTGCCTCCAGCTTCTTAGTGCCAGGAGTTTTCCCATCATCGGTAAACGAGTGGAAGATTACGTTACAACTCGCCACATATCCTTCGGATTCATCCGACGAGCTCTCTCCATCATCTTCCTCTTGAAAGATGTGGTTGAGGAATTCTTGCAGTGTGACAGGAGTTCGCGCCTTTTGATTGTATTCTTCCAACTCGTCGATTTGCTTCTGCAAGTTCGTGTGTTCGTTTCCAAGCTTCACAGGCTTCTTGGATTTCTTCTTCTTTTTCTTCGAAGATTTTGACGGTTGGGCGTGAGTATTTGGGCCCTTATCGCAAATCTTCGTAATTGGGCGGGGCTTCAACATTCCTTCGATAATTTGAGGTTCAAGAGGGTCGTTCCATTCGATCGCAGGGCACGCATGAAGGTCTCTTAGCATTCTTTTGGTTTTAGTTGATAGCACGACCTCCCATGGAGCTTCTTCAATAAAAGAACATGTTGCCCCCGGTGTATCTGCTTTCTTAGGAGTATGCGATTGTGGTGGGTTCACCTTCCACTTTTCGGACAGTACAAACTTCCCCTGGAGGTATTGATCTTCAATCCATCCTTTGAAGACGAAGCAATCTTCAATCGGATGGCTTACCGTTTGATGGTAAGGGCAATAGTTAGGGTTATTCATCTCGGTAGGTTGCGGCGGTCGCCTTGGATTTGGTAGGCTTATAAGTCTGTTGCATATTGCCAGCTCGAATAACCGTTTCGTCTTGTCTCGTGGGAACGAGTATGGACGCTTCATCTTCTCATTATAATACCGGCGTCTTTCTTCCAGTTGATCTGCCGGTTTCGGGGCGTTAGGTTGCTGTTGGGCATTCGCAACAAAGGTTGCCCTTCCTTTACCCTTGTCATTCCGAGGTTCAGACTTCGGGGGAGGTGGTCTATGACCCATCTGGTCCATCTGAGCCAACTTGTCGATTAAAGCCTGGAATGTGGTTGGCTTAAAGAACATCATAAACTGGGAGATAGTTGCGTGGGGGTCTAGGGTTCCTACGAACATGCCCACTGCGGGTGCCTCCTCAATGCGTTGTTCACATCTCGACCACAAGTTCCGCCAGCGTATAGCATACTGGACCCAGGTTTCGCCTGGTTTTACCCTGGCGTTAATCAGTGCAGTTATTGGAGTGCGTTCGCTGGCACTTGCGAATCGCTGAGTGAACAACAACTCCATTTCAGCGAACGTTTTGATAGAATCGTTCGGGAGTTCTGAATACCATTCGAACGCTGTTTCTGATAAGCTGCCCACGAACTGGCGGAGCAACAGTTTATCATCACCGCCGGTGTTACCGCAGAGGGCCCGGAACTGGGCGACATGTTGATGGGGGTTGCCGGTCCCCTTGTACACGTGGAATTTTGGTATCGTATAACCTTGCGGGTATTTGATTTGGTCGTACCAGCTTGGATACGGCCGCCCCGTTTTCACGACTTGACCAGCTGCCTCAGTCGCGTGATGAACCCGGATTTGCTGGGCTATGTAGTCAGCCAAGTCAGCCTTGGAGATTGCCTCCTCCTTGGCCGTTGAGAGGGCTGGTGGTGGATTTGACGTTTCTCCTCGGTCGTCTTCAAGAACGATTGGGGGATCCTCGGCGGGTAAGTCCTGCTGAATCATCATTCCTATCATATCTTGGAAGAGAAGGCCCATACGTTGTATGTTGGCCGCTTGTTCAGCAGCCTCTTTGTCCTTTTTCTCCAGTGTCCGGCGAAGGAATTCAGCGTCGGTTTCTTCCTCCCGGCGTGCGTCTGAGGACGTTTCTGGGTTTTCTTTTGGCCCGGTAAGCGCGGCCATAGCATTCATCATTTCCTGAAGCTTTTGTTGCTGCTCCTGGGCCTTCGTCACGGATCGGGTTAGCGGTCGGTGGCCCGTAGAAGTGCGGCTTTCCTCCTTTCCAGAGGCCATGTAAACCGTGTGCACCACCATGCCCCCAGACTTAGGGCGTCTGGGCTCAGTGCTTTTAGCCGTCGTTGCATGCGGGGGGGTCTTCTCTGGCCTCCTTCTTTTATGAGCCAGTTGATCAACAGCCTTTTGGGGTTTAGCCTGGTGACCAGCTTCCGGTTGGATTTTCAGCTTCTTGTGCTGGCGGGAGAAGTTTGGATCGATGATCGAGTCTCGGGCCTGCCGCCAAACTTTATAGATTTTGGAAGACAGCCGTTGAGGAGATCGGGGCTGTTCGGGTTTCATTTCCACAACCTTTTTTAATGGGGGAGGAGACCTCTTCAGCACTGCAGTAGCAGAATTCCTTCGCACCTTATTTAGCATTTCGAAGCTGTTCCCAGTTGGAACAGCAGCACTAACTTCTGCCACCGGGGCCGATGGAGTCAACCCGGAGGGGGAGTTGCCCCCAGCCTTCCTTACTCGGCGCCAATGGCGACGTCGAGCGTGTCGAGCGGACGGCGTAGGGTCAGCGGTAAGAATGGTTTCGTCTTGCCCCCCGTGTAGGTGGGGGGTCGCTGTTGGTGTTAGCCTGTCAAAGACCGACGTCCTTTGGGCAGCAGGAGCGGGAGCTGGAGCCGTCAATCTTGTAAAGACCGACCTTTTGGCCGGAGAAGCCGCTTTAACAATTTCGAGAGCAGGAGCAGCCACTTTCTTAGAAGCAGCCTTCACTGGGATTGCAGACTTCATGATGAGTTTGCAGGATTTCTGGCCCAATCTAGAGAAGACCGAGGCGTTGACGTTGGGCGACTCGTTGAGAGGAGCCGCGACAGGGGTAAGACGATCAAAGACCGACTTCCTGAGAGCTTCCGTTGTCAGCATTGGAGCGGTGAAGTTTGTCGGCGGGAGCATGGTCCCAAAGAACAATCCTGTGGTGGCGCGAGTGACCTGTTCCACGGGCATTGTGAATAGCGAAGCAGCTTGGGGTCCGTAGGCTATACCTCCTGGCGAGGCAGAGCGTTGGTTGCAATTGCAGTCTGAGCGGTTGGAGAATTTCACGGAAGTAGAAGCTATCGATCCTTTGCTTTCTGCAATAAGCGAGACGCCAATTCTTAGTATCTTGAAACCCAAGGGTAACCAATAGCGAACCGCGATTGGTTCGCGAGTCACGACACACGAAGTGTGGAGTGGAAAGAGGAAAAGGTCCCACCGGGCGTGCCAGAATCTGTTCCCCTCCGAAAGACGGCGCGACATGACGTCTTGCCTGAGATCCGGGGCAGATGCTAATTGGTGCTATCCGTCCACCTCTCCGAAGATGCCAAGTTGATTTATGGCACCATGTATCGAAGGTTTAGACGGATGCGTCCGATGTAGCAGACTTCGTCAGATTCCCCCTCGTTTGAGGGGTTTTTGATTGTGGGGACGCTCTTCCCTGCAGGCGCAAGCCCCTGCAGTTAATTACGCTACCGCATTGCGGTAACAACTTTCTCCTTCTCCAGATGGTCACTTCGTGTCGTGGGTGTTTGTTTTGTATTTTGTTGCCCGTGGATTGTTTACGGAGACTGAGTTATGTCATCGCCCGTAGGGCGTGGACTAGTCCAAATCCTTATTATCTTAGATTTGGGTTTGGGGGTTTGGTTTGAGGATACATCAGCCGTGCTCGAGGCTAAGATCGACTCAAACGTTTGTTAAGGATACGTTAGTCTAACTTTGTGACTAAGATCAACTTAACGGGATCGTTTAGATCCGACAACGGAGCGTTTGGGCTCTATTGTTCCAGTTTAGGGACCTAGTGGTCCATTAAATGTATGGCCGTCAGGACCCGTCACCTCTCCGACGACGTTGAAGGATTACAACGACGGATGTCAGAGGAGTTCAGAGATGTACCCTCAAGCCAGAGTTAATTGGGGGGATTCATAGTCCAGTCTGTTTGAAGGTTTAAGGATACGTTAGCCATCTTTGAGGCTAAGATCAACTTAAACGGGATCGTTTAGATCCGACAAAAGAGCATACGGGGCTCTATTGTTCTAGTTTAAGGACATTTCGGTCCATGGGTAGTTTAAGGACGTTGCGGTCCATTGTTAGTTTTAAGACATCTCGGTCAAGGTTAAGGACGTCGTAGTCCATGGGTTTAAGGACCCCACAGTCCGTTGTTAGTTTTAAGACATCTCGGTCAAGGTTAAGGACGTCGTAGTCCATGGGTTTAAGGACCCCACAGTCCGTTGTTAGTTTTAAGACATCTCGGTCAAGGTTAAGGACGTCATAGTCCATGGGTTTAAGGACCCCACAGTCCGTTGTTAGTTTTAAGACATCTCGGTCAAGGTTAAGGACGTCGTAGTCCATGGGTTTAAGGACCCCACAGTCTGGTATGTGCTCTGGATGCTTCACACGGGTTCATTGCCGTACTCTGCGAGGACCAGGCTCCGCTCTGGACGTTTTCCACGGGGTCAAAGAGTGACATTATCCGCGTTCCACGTAACCAGGAATTTTGCGTTAGACACGGGTTTAAGGACCCCGCAGTCCATATTAATGTGTGGTCGTCGGGACCCGTCACCTCTTTGAAGACATTGAGGGATTACAATGCCAAATATCAAAGGAGTGAAGAGATGTACCCTAGAACCGGAGTGGATTAAATAGTCCTTGGCCCAATTTGGGATCAAGACCGATTAATTATGTTATGAGCCCGTTGGCTCAGTTAATCACAAATTGAGGACTTATGGCCATCTTGGGCTAAGTCCAATCAGGAGAGGCTTTGCCTCCATCCATTTAGCCAATTGGGCCAAAGCCTAGTGTTAAACACTACAGAGCAATCAGTGTTGGACACTGAGAATGAGATTGACAAGTTAGTGTTTAACACTAAAAGATAATTGGTGTTAAACACCAGCAACAAGGCTTTTCAAATTAGTGTTAAACACTAAAATAGATCAGTGTTGAACACTGGCAACAGAGCCCTCAAATTAGTGTTAAACACTAAGGCCCAACAGTGTTTTAACACTGGGTTCGGGAGTTTCAATTTAGTGTTAAACACTAAGGCAGGAGGGGTCACGTGGCAGCACGTGAGAGCTCCCTCCCTTCATTTATTCTGCTGAGATTATCGCATCTTTCAGAGCATCACGTGCCATCACGTGATGGGCATTCAAATGCCTATGTATAAAAGCTTCTGTCGTGGGTCACGTGGGGTGCTGCCTCAAAGGGGTTTTCTATAGATCTTCTGGGGGGGTCACGTGGTGACACGTGACCCTGCCTCTATGTATGTTATTTAGAGAATCTGTTAACCTTTTCTCAGGAATTAAATTCCTCGAGCTTCAAACTTCAGAGGGATTAAATTCCTACTTCCTTTTGAAGACTTATATTCTGGAATAGAGTTGAACTCTGAATTTTCTGTAGGAATTAAATTCCTCATATATGTGAAGAACCAAATAGGGTTAAACCCTAACAAAAACTTTCTGTTAAATTATGATTAAGGGAATTAAATTCCCGCTGTTTCAACAGAACTAGGTTCTTAATTAGGGTTAAACCCTGTTTCTTTCTGTTTCTGAAGGAATTAAATTCCCATAACACAGGGTCAAGCCCTGGTTTTATTTCAAAGGAATTAAATTCCTATAGTTCTGTGAGAATTAAATTCTCATGCTTCAATTCCCTCTCTATGTTTCGGATCTGCATGGCAGGATCTCGACCCATTGAGAATTAAATTCTCAACCTCAAGGGGAGATGTGCGCTTTGCAGATCCTCTATCAAAGAGAGAAGAAATATTTTCTTCTGTTTTTTATATCAGAGTTAAACTCTGTTGAGAATTAAATTCTCTTTTCCTTCAAGGAGCCTTCCCTTTCTTACCTAGGGTTTTCTTTTGCAGAAGATCCAAGTTCCTTGAAGTATCAAAGCTCTCTCTCCCTTTCTTCCCTCTGCGTGTATCTCTATCTCCCTTTTTTTTGTATATCTTGGCTCCTATTTATAGGAGAAGCAGCCGAATCAATTAGTTTTTGACGAATCTTCATGAGAGATTTGATTTGCATCCATCATTCGTTTTGGACCTTTGGATTATTAGGTGAATTTTATTCACCATTGGATTTCAAGTCCCCGGATTCTCCTTTGTTGTTTCGGTTAGATTCAAAGGGGAAATCTTTCCAAACCCGAGATTTTCCCATAAATAGGTGATATTTAATCATCTTTGAATCTTTAATTCGATTGGTTCCAGATAATCGCTTTCCTTTGGAAAGATTTTAAATCTTCTTCAGAATTTAATTCTGTTGACAAAATGGGCTTTGAAAGCCGGTCACGTGTGACCACGTGACCCATGGTCACGTGTGAGCACGTGACCCCCTTTGGAATGAGCCTTCTTCTTTCCTTTTGCGCTGTCTTCTGGTTGTTGCTTAACCGTCACGTGCCACCACGTGACCCCCGGTCACGTGTGAGCACGTGACCCTGATCTGGACTCTTTTTCCTTGACTTGATCAGGGAACCGATGTGCCTTTGAATCCGCTTTAAAATGTCACGTGCCAACACGTGACCCTGGTCACGTGGGAGCACGTGACCCTTTCTTAAGCCCTTTTTCTTTGATGTAGTCAGGAAGCTGAACTTGCTTTGCCGGTACTTTTGGGTGTCACGTGCCAACACGTGACTGCTGGTCACGTGTAAGCACGTGACCCTCTTCTCAAGCTTTTTCCATAAGCTTTCCTGATTTTAAATCAGGAAACAACCCTACACCAATGAAGCACCTGTATACATTTTAGGTGAACAACTGGCACCAATGGCTTGTGAGATCGGCCACCGCCCCTCGTCGGGGTCTCGACTGTATACATTAGTCTACTGATGGAGTATCGATATCCAGTCTCGAAACTCCCACGACTAGGGACACTTTAAGGATGTGCTTATAGACTACCAAACTCTCACGTATATGATCGCCATCATACTGCTGGTAGTCAAGCAAGAATCCTAAGGGCTCTATCAACGTGTAATAGTGATCTGTAATATCATCTAAAGCATGTACACGATGACAAAGATAAACCAGATAGTATACTATAATCTTGAGTAAGACTGTCCTACCGGTATATGTCCTCCCTCAATCATTGAAATCACGTGCCTGCGATCCAATAATTGACTTTGAGGACACTATATTCAACAACTGTAACTGTAAACCAAGTTTATATCAATGAATATGGTGTCTAGATATTTATTTCTTTGTTTGTTTATATCGATCTGTCCATCTGATTTAGGGGGTCTAAATCATACGAAGAATGTTTTCCCTTAACCGTCAATGGAGATTGGTTTCGTATTAATCTGTGTGTTCCTAGTGTGGATCTAGTTTTTAAGCGAACAGCAGGAGATGAGCTCGAAATTAGGGTCTTCCAATATTTTTATGTATCGGATTAAGAAAGACAGGAGCAAAAGAGGCATGGACTAATAAATAAGCAGCCTAGAATCCGGAGCCCCACACAACCACACAACCATTCTACTCCTTTAGTTGGGTTTGTGCCCAAAAGTTACAAACCAAGTTTCCGATCCCAGCCCGATTGAGGTTGGTTCGCATTACTCCCTCCCTAGGTTTAATGTTCTCTCCCCCGCACTCCGACACCACTACCACTAGAGGGCCCCTTTGGCCCTTATCCCCTTTTGCCGCCTCTGAAATTGACGATGTAAGTTTCCCCCCTTCCTTTCCCCTTTTCCTCCAACTTCTCGTGCAATTTTCAATGCGGGATTGTTCTCTAGGTCTTTTTCTATTTCCAAGATCACTTTGAATTCGACTCGAACGGTGACCCATTTCTTCCCCCCCCCCCCCCCCCCCCCACCACCACCACCACACACACACACATTTAACTCTATATTTCATGCTATCAAATTGGTCTCTTTCTTCTATTTCTACTTCTTCTTTTGTTTGTTTGTTTGTTTGAAGTAACGAGCTCATAATGCATGGTGCCTGGTGAAACATGCTGGACTCGGGATAATGCTACCTACTTGGCCTTACTCCCCATTTTATGAGAAAAGTTTGCTCTATGTTATTTAGTGATAATTGAAGGTCACAACAATTGGTACATGATGGAAATAACGGGCATCTTGCTGGAGTGCATTTTAAGATTTGATCTTCAACTTTATAATTGTATGCTTGTTGCAGCTTTGCTGGGATAATGACATAATGACAAGATGAAGTTTACATTATATAGACGGATCTCTATGAGGGCTCCCCTTCATTTTCACAACCTTACAAACCATTATAAAACACCTGTTCATATATTACATGGAGTCTCTCGTCATCGTAAAGGATTTAGTTCTATGATGAGTAATCATCGTGTTCATGCAAAAAGGAATTTGGATGATGGAAGATATCTTCCTAATTGGTTCAGGTGATTATTTTTTTAAAGTATTATAACTATCATCTGATAAGCAAATTTTTTATAGCAATTGCGACATCTCTCTCTCTTTTTTTTGCAGTGTTGCTCCAATGATGGACTGGACAGACAACCATTATAGGACTCTTGCTCGACTTATTTCAAAGCATGCATGGCTATTCACAGAAATGGTCGTGGCAGAAACGATTGTTCATCAAGAGGACAATTTGGTAAATAAGATATATGCAATATCGTTTTATTGGCCTATTTTATTACGGGTGTTGAAATATTAGCACTGAGCTATTATGAGTTATCGAGTCCATATGAGCTTCCTATTTAAAATTGTGAAAACTAACTCCTCGTATATTACCTGTTTGATATAACTATGTACTTCATCGACAGATTGTTGACATGAAATAACTACATCTATAAGAGAGCTCATCGTGTGATTTGTTGCCATAAATCATATTCATATCTTACCAATAGACTTCCGATTGATTTTATGGGGCATTTAAATTCTCATTGATGGTGTTATGACAAGCTTACTTCTTAATGATGCCCAATCATAAATATAAAATTGAAGTACATCTCATAAGCTAAATTGTGTTGTTTCGTTGTTGAGGTTATCTGAAATCATATTTGTAGCCATCTAGTAGTCTATTCGATTGATCGAAGATAACCATGGAAGCTTTTTTGGCACATCAGAAAGTTTATATTGTATTTAGATGTACAGATCATGTATCGAATTTTCAATAACCATGACACCAACGATCTATGCATCAATGCTAACATATTATTTCGATTCATAGTTATGATTTTCCAAAATGCCAATTTTTTAAGACACATTCAAACAGCAAAACATAAGCATATCCCAACAAATTGTATCCTAGACTAGTAAAATTGTGAATTGGCAAATCCGACCTGTATCATGTCCCATAGCCGTATCCATGCAACTTAGTCCATAAGTTGTGAACCTAATCACCTATTTGGCAACCTTAACAGTTTTTTTCTTGACGTTGGAAACCAGCATTATCTCTGCTTGCCTTTCGGATGGTACATAGTTTTCTGTTTTAAGTTCAAGTGGAGTTTGCATGTTATGGATTTATAATGGACTTGGTCCACTAGGTGAAACATCTCATATGCCATCTAATGTTTCTATAGACTTCCCTTTAACTTGGGAAGTGGGTACTTGGTTCATAATTTGGAAATTGCTTCCATAATAGAAATATAAAAAAAAATTGCCGCTTACTTGAACACTATTCTAGGACAGATCACTATTCGATAGATGGAACACATTTCATCCTATTCTCCTCCCAGGTTTTTACTTCGTTAATATCTTCAAACAACTTTGCACGTTTAATCAAAGCTAAATTTCAATAAACTACCCTTAACCATGGGGATTTTTTTGTTAACTACTGCAAAGTATTTTTTTTACAGTAAGTTCCCTAAAGCTCTAAATTTAAGGGTATTTAGGGGTAAAAACTCCCATTAGACCAAAGTTTAAGGGAGTTTACTGTAATAAAAAACTTAAAGGTTTTTTAATGAAAAAATAATAGTTAAGGCTAGGTCAATGTGATTTAGCACAACATTGTTATGATTTATACCGTGAGGTAAAATTTTGAAATTAAATTTATTTCTTTTGCAAATGTCAAACACTTGTGCTTTGACAAATATGGTATCTATTAAATTGATAACTGATACTGATTATTGATGAAAAATTTCAGGACAGATTCTTGGCATTTTCTCCGGAACAACATCCGATAGTTCTCCAAATTGGTGGAAGCAACTTGGAAAACCTGGCAAAGGCAGCTCAACTCGCAAATGCGTACTCCTATGACGAAATTAATCTCAAGTTCTTCCCAAACATGCCCCATTTTTATGGATGTTACGTAAGTTTTTGTATAATTGATTGAAGTTGCTTCTATGTATGCTATCAGCTGCGGATGTCCAAGTGGAAAAGTTGCAGGTCATGGTTGCTTTGGTGCACGTCTTATGTTTGACCCAAAGGTTCGAATTCAATGCATAAAAATGCCATTTCCATTCTTCATTGGGTTAACTGCACAAAGCCTCCCTGCAGTTTACCCCATGTGGCCCATATACCCCCTCAAGGAATTTATTAGCGCAAACACCTCCTCTGCTCCTCCACCAAAGCCCTTAATACACTCAAATAACTCTAAAACAGCTTAGACGATTGTCTAATTTAACTATACAACTTGCTTGTGTTGTTTAGAGTCTGATTTGAATGTTTTGTAAGGGTTTTGGTTGACGAGCAAAGAGGGTGTTCACACTATTAAATTACTTGAGGGCCTATAAGTGGGTAAACTACATGGAATTTCTTGCACTTTTTATGTGTGCAACTTTACCATACATTAACTTAGTTTGATGTTCCTGCTCACTTTTGCAAGTGAAGTTTGTTGGCGATGCTATGTCCGCCATCGCCTCCAATAGCAATGTTCCTGTCAGTGTGAAATGCAGAATAGGTGTTGATGATCGTGACTCATATACTGAACTATGTGAGCATCATTCTTTTTGTTTTCCCCCCCCTGAAGTTCTTGGTGTCTTATAAATTTACTTGAATGGACATTTTATGCCATCTATTGTACAATCAATATCTCTAAAAGAACATGATCTGCCTTTTCCTTTCACCCCTCCTCTAACTGAGACATAAAAACTTTAGCTATTAAAGGTATGGAATTCATGTAATCAAAATTTGATGCCCTCAGGCTGATCAGGGAAACTGCAGCTCTCTCTCCCTCTCCCCCCCCATCTAAAAGAGACATAAATACTGTAGCTATCAATCAAAGTTATGGAATTCATGTTATCGAAATTTGTTGACCTCAGCTGATCAAGGAAACCATAGCTGCCGAAGTAGCAAATAACATAAGCTCCATAAGAATAAAGACAGATGCTTTCTAATGTGAGAAATATTTTAATTTTCACCTACCGCAACAAAAAAAAAACCCAGACATCTTGACAACTATAAAGGGTGAGCTGGAGAACCAAGTAGCTATTGTTTTTCCCGTCTCTCCCCATTAGCAACCAGCTACTATTGTTCTACCCTCAAATTTTCTTTTATTCTCATACGCCTCTCTCTCTCTCTCTCTCAAACCTTCACCTTGCAACTCTCATAATGTAGTTTCTCTCTCCCACCTTCTCTTTCTAACTCCCCTCAGAAAAACTAGTTAGAGAGAGAATGAGAGTTAGAGCAAAAGAGTTATAGAAGAAGGCAAGTTGGAGGAGAAAGAAACCAAAAGAGAAGTTAGATTGACTAAGATAGAAAACAAGTTAGAAAGAGGTGCTAGTGAAAATTGTATAATTTGAGAAGGTTAATGACTGTGGTGCTAAAGCTGACAACTTGATTCAGTTACCATTGATACTAAGATTAGTGATGGGTATACAGTTTACAAAGGACCCTGACAGGACTTAAAAAAAGCATTCTCTCATTAGTAAGAAAACCAAAAGTCAAATTTCTTGTCCAGATTGCCAGACTGCTTGGGTAAGTTTATGAAGCTGGGCCAATTCCATGGTAAGCCAATATTAATCGTGCCATTCCCAATCAAATTGAGAAATAAAAAATTTCCTCTTAAATAATTAGTTTCAGAGAGTTGGTTCCGTGATGTGCTCTTCAGTTCTTTTACATGGAGACATACTTGCCCCTATTCATCCGAACTGGTGCCCTGTAGTAATTAAGGCCTCTATGGTATTGATTGATGTGTCCAAAAACTAGTAAATGAATAAAATCCATCAATTTGTGTTTGTTCTTTTCCAGTGAAGTCTTACTTTTTTTTTTATCAGAGTGGGTCTAATTAATTATCTCATTGGCTGAGTTATCAATGTTAGGCAAGCAACATTTGTGTTTGTCTTCTCCTTTTTTTACATGGTCCTAAACTATTTATATGCCTTTCCCTGTTTATTGCAGACTAATTAATTCCATCAACAAAAGTTCTACATCGGCTATTGGTACAAGTATTGTTGGAAATCAGGAGGAACATACCTTTGCTTATTGACCTTCTCATTCTTTGATGTCTGAGTCATATCCCAACATCTTTTAATAAAAGCTCCTTTGCTTCTTGTATCTGTTGCAGTGTACATTTTCCCTGCCATAGATCCTCTTTGAATTGTAATCATTGGAAAACATAGTCCAAGAAGTGCCCTGCCCCATTATCCTGTGTCTTCATTTTTCATCACTTGTCAATTTGTATCCATTCCAACAAATCCTCATGTAATGTTTTGATTTGGAGAATCTATGTGAGTCTCGTTTGTTGTTTTTTGTTAACTTCAATAGCTACAATAAATTAGATATATGTTGATTTGAACTTTGATGAATATGAACATGTAGTATCCATTGTACGTTGTAGTTCTATCAGACAGAAGGAAGTTAATAGTTCATGTTCTATCAGTTATTTAATGTCGACTTGAGAATTTATATAGCTTTATTTTTCCTGTATTCTTCGACAGCTACTATGCATGTTTCTTGTGTTCTTAAAAAGTAACCATGCAGTTTCTTGTGTTCTATACTCCTAGATTGGAGCAGTTTTACTGTTGTAACAAAGTGTATACTTTTCAAACCTGACATTTTGTTGGAGTCTTGTTCGTTTCCAGCACTTAAACCTCATTATTGTGGGCACTTCGTAAATTGCTGAACCTAGTCAATTGAGCTGAAACGGCAATTTCAGAGAACTCTTTGTATCTTCAAAACAGTAATACTTGTATCATGATTCATTCAATTTCTTAAAATAATTACTTTGAACATGGTTGACGCCTTTTTCTCAGGTGATTTTGTTGACACGGTTGCTTCTCAATCCCCAACCAGGCATTTTATTATTCACGCACGAAAGGCATTACTCAATGGTCTCAGTCCAGCTGAGAATCGCAAGATTCCCCCTTTAAAGTAAGTTTGTTTCCTTTTTCTGTCTCCATTATTTCTCTGTTTAGCTTTTACAATTGTATAAAGAGATTACTTGAATGGAGTGCTTAGCATTAAGTAATCCAAATCAGTGTTTCTAACACATGCCTTGAACTTTTTAAATTATGATTTTAGAAAGATCACGGTAGTGACGATTAGATCCGCTCACAATCTATGCTTGATATGCCAATTACATATACATATGGATTATGATGTACACAATTTTCGTCGAACTCTAAAGGATTTAGAATTAGCAAAACAAAACAAAATCTATGAATTATGAAATGTAACTTTAGCAAAACAATATGAAGAAATGGGCATTCATTGCAAACTGATGGCCAAGAAATATAAAAAATCCACCACATTCGTTATTGAAGACCTAAATTAATAATGATGGTGAGATCAAAGAAGATACATGGTCGAGAGATCTTGAAGTGGAGAAGTACTTCAGGAGTGCCAATTGCTTTGTGAATTTGGATATCTTTGAAATTGAAATCAAAATTATGTAAGACGGCTATAAGGCTAGCATTGTTTTCTGAATTAGAATGTTGGGCAATTAAGAAACAATATATTAAAAAATGATTGGCTGAAATGAGAATGTTGAATGGATGAGTGATAGAAACAGTTGTATTCCTAACAAGTATGTGATTGCTCCCATTCAGATTTAAGATGAGAGAGAAATGATGGAAATGGTTTAGACATGCGCCGCGCAGACCGATAAATGCTTCAATCAGGAGAAGAGACAATATTGTAGTTAGTGGGGCAAAAGGACTAGGGGTAGACCTAAACGAATATTGATTGAAATAGTTAAAAACAATAAGTTAATTTTTAGTTTTACTAAGAAGACGGCCCTGAACGGAGTTAAATGGAAGAAACAAATTCATATTGCCGACTCCATAAATTTGGGATAGAGGCTTGCTTTTGTATTACAATTTTTTCCTTACAATATTGATTCTTGTATTGTTCTTGAACTATAAGGATGTCTTTGTTCTTGAACTATAAGGATGTCTTTCACTATGATAATTGCATGCATAAAAAAATAGTACTTAAATGAAGTGGATTGTGATTATGACTGATAATAATATTTGATCAAACTTTTACAATAAAAAACATAGGTGATGTAAGTCAACTAGTTTGTTGATTTTTCAACCTTACTCTAATTCATGCAATAAAGTTCTTAAGGTGGTTCACATGGAAACTAACTTCAGGCTTTTGTTGGCTGAAGGATATGAGCAATGCCAAGCAATTGCTTTGCTCCTCTCCATTTCAAAATATTTTTATTTGAAGAAGCAAGAATCATAATTTAGTTTCTTATGTAAAAAAACAGAGTAATATATTTCTTAAATTCCGTAGCATTATGCATGTTGGCGATGGTTCGTATGATTAAAATGGGAAACATGCCATTGCTTAGTGGTAAAGTTTGGCATGAGATTGGATACAATTTTTCATTGTTAGCTCATGTTACATGTTTCTAGAAAACGGACTAATTAAAATATCATCATATTGTTTGAAGTGCAATCTCTATAATATGTAGAGGGTTTATCTACTTATATCATCTTTTTTTTTGCTGTTTATTGAAATTATAAACGCAACTTATTAAATAAAAATGATGTTATTTGTTTTTAAATAATATTTATTTGGTACACTAAGCGTGAGTCTATCAATTGCGTAGGAACCATTTTCAACATTTTTTTATTGGTATCTGTCATTCATTCTTCGAACATGAATGCGGACCCAAATGATTGGACAATTTGAGACACCACTAAGTTTAACCAATCCTAATACCTTGTACAAACCTTACTCAATAAAGAGTAATAGTCTAAATCAACTCCAACTTATTTATTGATGACGGCGACGACGTTTATGTTACATGTCATGGTTGTTTGGTGAATTAAAGAGAGTGATTTTTGAACGCGTTGGTTATAATTTTCTTTTTTTAAAACAAGTAGTTTTGGTTGTTGCTTTGAATGAGTGAGGCAGTAAGACTATTTTGATTGGTTTTCTTTCTGAATTCACCCCTTGAGAATATGGAGATAACTGATTCATGATCCATTCTTGGGAGTTTCTAAAGTACTAGAATTATTTTAAAACAGGAAAGCATAATATAAAGACTGTCTGTTAATGCTTTATACCTAGAACGAACTTTTAATACTATGGCTTAATTCCAAAAACTCCCAAATTCTTTAGCTCAGTTACGAGAAACTACCAAATTCTTTCAAAATTACGATAAACTACCATGCTTTGAAAGTTTTGTTGTATTTTCTTTCAATTATTGCCGACGTTGCACATTATTTACGGTAGTTTTTCATAGTTTTTGAATGTTTTATGGTAGTTTCATGCAGTTTTTGAAAGTTTTGTGGTAGTTTCTTCTGTATTTAACAAGAATTTGGTAGTTTCTCGTAATTAGGTCAAAATATTTGGTAGTTTTTTGAATTAAACCAATATAGTAAATGCTTGATGGGGAGCTTGATGGGGATATAGCTTAGAATCAAAGCAAAATGGTTGAAGTAGAAAAGTGCTTCATGAATGCTTTGTGATCGTAGGGTACAATTAAAATTGAAAGAAAAATTCTACTACAAGGACAACCTATAAATCAGAATGCTGGGCAATTAAGAAATAATATGTTCAAAGAATGAATATGGTTGAAATGATAATGCTTAAGATGGATGAGCGGTAATTCATTAAAGGATAGGACACTCACAACAAGTTGGAGGTTGCTTCCATAGAGGATAAGAGGATGAAGGAGAACCAATTTAGATGGTTTGGACATGTATAAAAAAGACCAATAAATGTCCCAGTTTGAAAAAGTGACAAAATTGTAGCTAATGACGCATCTATTGGCAGGGGTAGACCTCGATGAATATGGATAGAGGCAGCTAAGAATGACATGCTAATTGCTAAATCAACCGAGGAGACGGCCCTTAACACAACAAAATGGAAGAAACAAATTCATATGGTGATTGATCTCAAAAACTATCTATTACCGCAATCAAGAACGGCATCGCATGTAGCTAGCCGGTGAATACGGGTCGGTCCACAGGGATATTGTGAATTTCCTAATCGCTCTTACGAGTTAATTCCGAACGGTGTGAATGGATTAATTAAATCTAAAAACTAAATTAATCTAGAACAATTGAATTAAAGATCTAACTATCTAAATAGGGCAAGGAATTAAATTTATACTAGGGCAGAGAATGAAAAATTACCTAGGGCAAGAATTGAAATTACCTACTTACTTTACAGATGGTTCTCTCCAAACATCAACACAAGACTTGTCAGATCTGAATTTCTGAAATGAAAAGAGGTATCGATGCTCTCCAAAAGAATTCTAAATTTTATTCATAAAAAGAGGCATAGGGAGGCATAGCCTTTACAATGATTTAGAGTTCCTATTTATAAAGGATAGGAAACCCTAGGTTACAATTGATTCGCACGTCTACATTTACCAAAATATCCTTAGGAAGACCTAGTCAAAGTAGACTCCAAGCTTTGGTAAAATTTTATGTCTCTGTTTCTTTAAAAGGAAGTATTGGGCCTTGAAATTTCCTTTGTTGGCTCTTCTGTCTTTGGGCTTACTTATTATTTGGTTCTTTTATTAAAATAGCTTTTATGTTTCTTCCAGATCTCCAGTGAATAATTGTGGTGGACTTTTAACCGTTCGCTTTGTAATCTTGGACCTTGCATTGCCTTGTACTTTGTGAATTTTATCTTTGATGTAGGCTTGATCAAGAGTCTTCTGTTTGTTGGTTAAAGTCAACTTTTGCATCGTCTTTTCATCGTTTTCACTGTTTTCTGTTCAAGAACCTGTAACCTGTAATATGTAGCAGTCATGCGTCAAAAGCACATGTTTATTTATAAAACGAATAAGGATGAGGAATATAATAATGCAATATTATGGTGTGAACAAATACCCCCAAACTTATCTTTTGCTCGTCCTCGAGCAAACTTATTTTATTCTCGACAAAATCCTAACCGCACTTTCGCAGGGAAACGCGATTGCACTGAGCTCGTGCAACAAGCCGTTAAACCTCTAGGTGTCCCTAGTAGGAGGAGTGTTGTCTCCTGAGGGTTTTCAGCGGATACTACCCACAAAATCCTATCAATTTGGCTTTTCGACTTTAATTCTCCAATTAGGTTTTCTAACAAGGAATTCTATTATCGTCGACTCGTAAATTATCCATCCATATTCTTCACACTTCCTCATCATCTAACTTAAGATTATATATGTTCTATAGACTTACTTAGTTTTCGGCATTTCTTAAGTTTTCCTTCTAGGGTTCCAGCTCCACTTAGAAATTTTTATCAACTTTACTAAAGATACAAGTTCTATTCTTCACTCCTATCTCTTATCTAAACTCCAATCATATATCCCCACGTGTGTGTATATATCACCTCTACACTTGGAAATTCAAATCAAGCAATCATACTCTTATCCGTTGTCCAAAGCACTTTTTAATTGGTGAATTTTTAATTGAATTTTGTTTACACATCCTTCATGCGACCGTTAATACTTCTTGAGATACCAACGACCGATTACAAGATGCGTTTGCACTTTAAAGCGTAATTCCTAGTCTTGCAACACCCAAGGCTTTAGCAGTGACTCCCAAACCAGTTGGTCTAAGGCATTAGGTGATGAAGCACCCTCGCTAAATATTTTTCTATTTTTAGCCTTAAGTAATCACAAAAACCAGTGTTCATTTTTTATTCACACTTGTATAAATTTTCATTTTCTTCATACTAAGGACTTAAGACAAGAGCATTTCAAGGTCTTCTCTACTATTCCAAGTTTCAAGGTGCGTGATTGTGCAATTTGTAGGGTATACATTTTCAGAATCTATACTTAAGCTAGGAATTATCTTTCAAACTTATACTCTAATAAAAATCAATACTTTTCTTTTATTTCGACTTAGCCCAAGAAGTGAACCCAAAATTTGCTTATTTCTAAATAAACTACAAAGACATATACTTTCTGCCTTTAATCTTTAAAGAAGGTTATTTTTAGGGTTTTTAATTTACTAAGTCTAAGATCTAGTTGGTCGTAGCCAGTTAACCTATTTGTCAAACTCAAGTTAAACATGGCCAAAATTGAATACAATAATTTTTTATAATTTTTGAAAAATTTCAATTTTTATGAGTTTTTCTTTTACCATTTTTTATATTTTATTTTTCAAATTTTTCAAATTTTTATGATTTTCATATAAAGATGCAATGCAAAAATATATATATGAATGCGAAGGAAATATACATATGAATGCGAAGGAAACAAAAAACTTACCGAGCATACCCCAAACTTAAACTGGACAGTGTCCTCACTGTCATGTTGCACCAAGTGGGTCGAAATGTCGGCAAGTTCCTGCTTATTATCATATTTACAAATGATACACACCCCCAAACTTATTTGAAATGAAGTTTTGGAAAAATTGATTGGAAATTCGGGGGTGAAAGTGGATGAAAATCAATCAGTGTAAATCGGCTCCTGCAAAAACAGGAGTTCCTCCGAATGGTCCGCTGTGAGGAACGGTTTCAATCGATGTCCATTTATTTTGAATAAAGTACCGTCCTCTGAATTTTCAAGATCGACTGCACCGTGTGGATAAACGGTGCGAACTACAAATGGTCCTTTCCACCTAGAACGGAGCTTGCCGGGGTGATAATGTAACCGAGTATCATAGAGTAAAACCTGTTGACCAGGTTTAAATGTTTTACGCAAAAGGTGTTTATTGTGGAACACCTTAGTTCGGTTTTTAGCAATTACGGCATTATCATATGCTTCATCCCGCAGCTCTTCTAGTTCATTCAACTGCAGCTTTTGATTACTGCCCGCATCTCCTAATGATAAATTCAACTCTTTGATAGCCCAAAATACCTTATGCTCAATCTCTACTGAGAGGTGGCAAGCCTTCCCGTACACAAGCCGGTATGGAGACATACCAAGACTGGTCTTGTATGCAGTACGGAAAGCCCATAGTGCATCGATCAGTTTGAGTGACCAATCTTTACGGTTTTTAGAAACCGTTTTCTCCAAGATTTGCTTGATTTGCCGATTTGAAACCTCGGCTTGCCCACATGTTTGGGGATAGTATGGTGTTGACAGCTTGTGGGTAATAGAATATTTGCGCATTAAGGACTCGAAAATCCTATTGCAAAAGTGAGAACCATTATCACTTATTATCGTTCGAGGGTGCCCAAATCGAGAAAAGATGTGTTCTTTAAGAAATCGAACGACAACCTTATTGTCATTCGTTCGGCTAGGCACAGCCTCGACCCACTTTGAAACGTAGTCAACAGCTAAGAGAATATAAACATTCCCAAAAGAATTTGGAAACGGTCCCATAAAGTCTATTCCCCAAACATCAAAAACATCCACAACCAAAATTGGTTGGAGCAGCATTTCGTTTCTTCGCGATATCCGGCCCAAGTGTTGGCACCGGGAGCATGTCTTGCAGTATTCATATGCATCCTTAAAGAGTCATGGCCAATAGAAACCACACTGCAAGATTTTTTCGGCTGTCTTCTTTGGGTCAAAGTGCCCGTTACATGCTTGATCGTGGCAAAAAGACAACACACTCTTAACCTCATTTTTCGGTACACACCGACGAATGATTTGGTCGGAACAGTATTTAAAAAGATAAGGTTCATCCTAGTAAAAATGCTTTGCTTGGGACAAGAATCGAAGTTTATCTTGTTTCGACCAATTTTTAAGTATCAAGCCGGTGGCTAAGTAGTTGACGATATCAGCGAACCATGGTTCGCAAGAAACGGTTAAGAGTTGCTCATCGGGAAAGACATCTTTTATTGGAATTTCAAGTGTAGGCGAAGAAGGAAGTCGTGAAAGGTGATCGGCTACTACGTTTTCACATTCTCTTTTGTCCCTTATGACAAGGTCAAATTCTTGTAGCAAGAGAATCCAACGTATTAGCCTCGGTTTAGCATCCTTCTTCGCAAAAAGGTGGCGAAGAGCTGAATGATCCGTATACACAATGACTGGAGAGCCGATTAAATAAGGCCGAAATTTTTCAAGTGCAAACACAACTGTTAAAAACTCTTTTTCTGTTGTTGTGTAGTTTAGTTGGGCCTCATTTAATGTACGGCTAGCGTAATAAATCACGTGCGGCATTTTATTAATGTGCTGTCCAAGAACAGCACCAATGGCAAAATCTGATGCGTCGCACATAATTTCGAAGGGATGCGTCCAGTCTGGAGATGAAAGAATGGGCGCAGAAATCAGAGAGTGTTTCAATGACTCGAACGCTTCCATGCAAGTTGAGTCAAAATCAAATGTTGTGTCCTTGGCCAATAAGAGAGTCAAAGGTCTAGCAATCTTGTTAAAATCCTTGATGAACCGTCTATAAAAACCGGCGTGGCCAAGGAAAGCTTGGATGTCTTTGACGCATTTAGGAGGAGGAAGATTAGAAATGACTTCAATTTTGGCTCCATCAACCTCTATGCCGTTTTGCGAGATGACATGTCCTAAGACAATACCTTCTCGTACCATAAAATGGCACTTCTCCCAATTCAAAGTTAGGTTCTTATCCCTGCAGCGGGTAAGAACAGCGTCAAGGTGTAGCAAACACTCGTCGAAGGAGTCGCCAAAAATGGAGAAATCATCCATAAAGATCTCCAAGAACTTTTCAACCATGTCCGAAAAGATTCCCATCATACACCGCTGAAATGTAGCAGGTGCATTGCATAACCCAAAAGGCATGCGACGATAAGCAAAAGTGCCAAAAGGACAAGTAAATGTGGTCTTGTCTTGATCCTCTTTGGCTATGGGGACTTGGTTATAGCCGGAATAGCCATCTAAAAAGCAATAGAACTCGTGCCCAGCCAATCGTTCTAGCATTTGGTCAATGAAAGGTAAAGGAAAGTGGGCTTTCCTTGTCGCGGCATTGAGTTTTCTATAGTCGATGCAAACTCGCCACCCAGTTTGGGTGCGAGTGGGAATTAACTCATTTGCCTCATTGGTAATGACTGTGATGCCCGATTTCTTTGGCACAACATGAATGGGGCTAACCCATTGGCTATCCGAGATAGGGTAAATGATACCACTATCAAGACATTTGACAATCTCCTTCTTGACAACCTCTTTCATGATGGGGTTGAGGCGTCTTTGTGGATCCCTTGCCGGCTTGGCATCATCCATCAAGTGTATATGATGTTCGACTATGGGGGGACTAATCTCTTTGATGTCCGCCATAGACCAGCCAAAAGCTTGCCGATTATTTTGTAAGACCATTAAAAGGGCCTTCTCTTGCTCAAGAGAGGCCGATATGATAACGGGTAGGGTCTCATTATCACCTAGATAAGCATATTTTAGGTGCGACGGCAAAAACTTTAGTTCGAGTTTATGAGGTGAAACAATAGATGGTAACAATGGAGTAACTGTTTCAAACTCGAAGGATTCCATCAAAGGTTCATATTGAGTGTACGCAACCGAGTCGGATGGTTCAACTAACTCATCCGCAAAAGCAAAAGACTCAAGCTCGGGTGGTGAGTCTTCAAAATCGTCTACAAAGGTGAAACACTCACAATCGTTGTCCGCCGTGAAAGCTGTGTCGGATTCTAGGAGAAACGCACTAGTGGCGTCAACACTGCTGTGATCGAACATAAAATTCTCGAACTCACAGTCCTCCTCCGCGATCTCATTGATCGAGCAAACATTAAGTACGCTAGCATTAGGCTCGGAAGGCTGATTCCCCAACTTAAAAATATTGAGTTCAATTGTCATATTGCCAAAAGATAGATTCATTGAACCATTACGACAATTGATCACCGCGTTGGAGGTCGCAAGGAATGGTCGACCAAGTATCACCGGAATTTGACTCCGGGGGTTAGCGACAGGTTGTGTATCCATAACAATAAAGTCAACGGGGAAAATGAAATCCCCTACTCTAATTAACACATCCTCCAACTCTCCCCTAAGATGGGTGATTGATCGGTCGACCATTTGGAGAGTACAGTGAGTGGGCTTAAGCTCTCCAACGCCTAATTGCTCGTACACAGAATAAGGTAGCAAATTGACACTAGCACCAAGATCTAATAGTGCTCTATTGATGTTCTTGTCCCCAATTGTTATCGAAATAATAGGACAACCGGGGTCCTTTTGCTTTGGGGGTAAAGAATTGACAAGAGCATCACTAACAGCACTAGCCACGAAAACTTTCTTTGGTACTTGTGACTTCCTCTTTTTGGTGCATAAGTCCTTTAAGATTTTTGTATATGAAGGAACTTGTTGGATTGCATCCAAAAGAGGGATATTTATGCTAACCTGTTTGAACAACTCGACAATCTTCTCCATTTGTGGAGTTGGCTTATTAGATCTCAACCGGTTTGGAAAAGGAACGTTTTGAAAAGTTGTTGAGTCCAATTTTTGCGGATCAGATTGTTGAGTTGGAACGGAACCCTGTGTAGATGTGTTCGTGTTGTGAGAAGTGGGTCCGTTCGAGCTAGAAGAGGTAGAGCCGTGTGAAGGATTAAGAATATGCCCTAACGAAGAAGAAGAAGGTGAAGAAGATGAAGAAGGGCCACCGGCAGGGGTGTCACTGTTAATACCCACATTGTTTTGCAACACTTTTCCGGATCTCAACGTGGTCACAGCATTTACGTTATGATTTTGCTGTTGATATGCAGCATGTGCGTGACCGGGATTTGGCAGTGGTTGAGACGGGAGCTTTCCTTTTTCTCGCTCGCTCAATGCTGCATTGAGTCGTGCAATTTGTGCCTCAATAGATTTGATGCTTTGATCGTGTGAGGCACTGTTTTGCACCAAAGATTGAATAGAAGTCTCTGATCTTGCTGTAGATTGTGTAGATTGCTTTAGGAACGCATCTAGACTTCTTTCGAGCGAGCTAACCTTGTCATTATTAGGTTGAACAAAATTGTTTGGCGGGTAAGAAGTGTTGGGCACAAAATTGTTCACTTGATTAGGGTAAGGTTGCTGTTGGAAAGGTTGTTGAAATTGAGTTTGTGGAGGTGCTTGTTGTTGCGGAGGAGGAGGCTTTTGAAAATTGTTATTTCTTTGGAATTGTTGATTTTGGTTCCAAGCGAAATTTGGGTGACTCCTCCAACCCGGATTGTATGTCGAAGAGTATGGATCGTTTCTTTGTCGTTGCTGAAAGGCTGCATTGACTTGATCGTGTCCTTGAGTAGATGCATTGTAAGGACACTCTTCGGTGAGATGTGATGGATCCGAACAACAAGCACAAACAGTTCGTGGAGGCACAACAGGGGCAAGAGAAGGCAATGAGATTTTGGTCTCAATCGCTTCTAGCTTTTTCGTAAGAGCGTACATCTCGGCCTTCATAGCTATCGACATATCTAAGTGATGTATGACTGCCCTAGACTGACCACTAGAAGAAGATGATGTGGTTTTGGTGCTCTCCTACTGAATTGTTTGTTCACTAAGATTCTCAAGAAACTGCACGCTTCCTCACTAGATTTAGATAGAAAGTGACCTTGACAAATGGTTTCTAGCAACTGCTTCGTTGCCGGGTTCAATCCTTCGTATAATGTTTGGCAAAGTTACCAACTTTCGATCCCATGGTGAGGGCATTGAACGAGTAGGTCTTTGAATCTTTCAAAACACTTCCAAAATGGTTCGGAATGAAGCTGTGAAAATTGTATAATCTCATTACGGATTCTAGCAGTTTTGTGATGAGGATAGAACTTTTTAAGAAAAGCTTTCACAAACTCGTCCCAATTTCTAATGGAATGTGATGCTGTGCTGTATAGCCACTTCTTGGCTAAGTCACATAAGGTGCAAGGAATGACCCTTAGCCTTATAGCGTCATCACTTAATTGGTCGTTTTCATCATAGCGCAAACGTTTTGGAATTTATTGATAAAAATATACGCATCTTCTGATTCCAAACCGTGAAATTTTGGCAGCATATTGATGAAGTGGGGTTTTATTTCAAAATTGTCCCCATTTGCCGGTGGGGGTGAAAGACAGGTAGGTAAAGAGGTACGGACAGGGTAGAAGAGATCCTGGAGCGCAACTCGTGTGGGCGCTTCAACAGGCGTGTGATTCGGGTTATTCGCACCTAACGGAGGTGGAATCATTCCCGTCGGTAAGGTATTGTTAGGATTGTATCCTGACATGCCTTCGGAAGAAGAATTTGAAGGTGGAGGTAAGAAAGTGGACGGAATTTCGACTTCGGTGTCAAAAGGTTCGTCGGTCGGTACCAACGAGACACGGACTAATCGGGCGTTAGTGTCCCTAGTCCAAAGTGACATACACTAAAGGGGTAGTGTAGTCAGAAAAATGAAAGACAAAATGTTGAGGTAAGAAAACGTCAATGAGAGGAAGTGATGTAAGTGAGGTGCAAGATTTCTTTAGCGACAAGTTGCAAGTTTTGAAAAGATTGTCTTTTTTTTTATGTGAGATTTTGTTTGCAAAAAGATTTTAAAAAAAAAAGACTTTTGACACAAATGCACTCAACCACAAATGCACAATCAGGCCTAGATCTAGGGTCACCTAGATCAGCTAGACAGCTCCTAACTGTTCCAAAGGGCTAGAAATAAGGCCTCAAACCGCCTCTTCACCGCCAATTGCGGCCAGGTAAGTGCCAGGTAAGTGGGAAGGAACTACAGTAGTGGGCCTAATTAAAAACCACTAGCCTTTGACACACTTGCCTAGACATCGCAAAGTCAGATTAGGATAAACGGCTGATGCCTATAACTAGTCCTCTGTCCTAGTGAGCGCGGCGTCCTTAGGGCTGAGTTTAGTATTTTTTAATTAGGAGTGATCAATGCAAATACTTTAAGTGATTTCTGGGGTCCTGGGAAGGGTAATGAAATCCCCACCCAATCTGAATTGGTCAATAGCCCCTTAAAGTCCGATTAAAATATGCAAAACAGTAAATTCACTTGCAATTAATTATTTTTTAGCGCGGCGCAAAAAAACCTGCAGAAAATCTGTTATTGAGAAGGGGAAAGATATTCTTATTTATGCACAAAGAATCCTGCAAAAGAGTTGACAAAAGGATATATGGAGATTTGCAGAGAGAGGGAACATAAAACAAACAGTGAAATTTCGCAGGCTGACGTGGCAGAAGCGCCGCGGTTCCGCGGTTCTTGGCGCAGATCCGCCGCGGAAACGCGGTGATGTGGAGAGATCGTTCTCTGAAAAAAATTCCACAGCTCTTTTGTTCCAATTCTCCTCTGTTATAATGTACCCTTTTCTGTTTCGCACTCTGGATTTTTCCAGATCCGAGATTCTTCGCTGTTCCTGCAAAATTCAAACGATAAACCCTTCAAACAATAAAAAATTGATAAAATTTTTTTGTACTTTTTCTATTTTCAGATTTTTATGATTTTCATATAAAATTTATATTAACCCGAAATTACAAAAAGGAAATTCTTACGCCATTCCCGGCAACGGCGCAATTTGATTGATCTCAAAAACTATCTATTACCGCAATCAAGAACGGCGTCGCATGTAGCTAGCCGGTGAATACGGGTCGGTTCACAGGGATGTGTATTTCCTAATCGCTCTTACGAGTTAATTCCGAACGGTGTGAATGGATTAATTAAATCTAAAAACTAAATTAATTTAGGGAAATTGAATTAAAGATCTAACTATCTAACTAGGGCAAGGAATTAAATTTATACTAGGGCAGAGAATGAAAAATTACCTAGGACAAGAATTGAAATTACCTACTTACTTTACAGATGGCTCTCTCCAAACATCAACACAAGACTTGTCAGATCTGAATTTCTGAAATTAAAAGAGGCATCGATGCTCTCCAAAAGAATTCTAAATTTTATTCATAAAAAGAGGCATAGGGAGGCATAGCCTTTACAATGATTTAGAGTTCCTATTTATAGAGGATAGGAAACCCTAGGTTACAATTGATTCGCATGTCTATATTTACCAAAATATCCTTAGGAAGACCTAGTCAAAGTAGACTCCAAGTTTTGGTAAAATTTTATGTCTCTGTCTCTTTAAAAGAAAGTATTAGGCCTTGAAATTTTCTTTGTTGGCTCTTCTGTCTTTGGGCTTCCTTATTATTTGGTTCTTTTATTAAAATAGCTTCTATGTTTCTTCCAGATCTCCAATGAATAATTGCGGTGGACTTTTAACCGTTCGCTTTGTAATCTTGGACCTTGCATTGCCTTGTACTTTGTGAATTTTATCTTTGATGTAGGCTTGATCAAGAGTCTTCTGTTTGTTGGTCAGAGTCCACTTTTGCATCGTCTTTTCATCGTTTTCACTATTTTCTGTTCAAGAATCTGTAACCTGTAATATGTAGCAGTCATGCGTCAAAAGCATCTGTTTATTTATTATGGTCACGCGGGTGACCCGGGTTCGATCCCCGGCAACGGCGCCATTTGATTGATCTCAAAAACTATCTATTACCGCAATCAAGAACGGCGTCGCATGTAGCTAGCCGGTGAATACGGGTCGGTCCATAGGGATGTTGTGAATTTCCTAATCGCTCTTACGAGTTAATTCCGAACGGTGTGAATGGATTAATTAAATCTAAAAACTAAATTAATCTAGAGCAATTGAATTAAAGATCTAACTATCTAATTAGGGTAAGGAATTAAATTTATACTAGGTAGAGAATGAAAAATTATCTAGGGCAAGAATTGAAATTACCTACTTACTTTACAGATGGCTCTCTCCAAATATCAACACAAGACTTGTCAGATCTGAATTTTTGAAATGAAAAGAGGCATCGATGTTCTCCAAAAGAATTCTAAATTTTATCCATAAAAAGAAGCATAGGGAGGCATAGCCTTTACAATGATTTAGAGTTCCTATTTATAGAGAATAGGAAACTCTAGGTTACAATTGATTCGCACGTCTACATTTACCAAAATATCCTTAGGAAGGCCTAGTCAAAGTAGACTCCAAGTTTTGGTAAAATTTTATGTCTGTCTCTTTAAAAGGAAGTGTTGGGCCTTGAAATTTCCTTTGTTGGCTCTTCTGTCTTTGGGCTTCCTTATTATTTGGTTCTTTTATTAAAATAGCTTCTATGTTTCTTCCAGATCTCCAGTGAATAATTGCGGTGGACTTTTAACCGTTCGCTTTGTAATTTTGGACCTTGCATTGCCTTGTACTTTGTGAATTTTATCTTTGATGTAGGCTTGATCAAGAGTCTTCTGTTTGTTGGTCAGAGTCCATTTTTGCATCGTCTTTTCATCGTTTTCACTATTTTCTGTTCAAGAACCTGTAACCTGTAATATGTAGCAGTCATGCGTCAAAAGCACCTGTTTATTTATAAAACGAATAAGGATGGGGAATATAATAATGCAATATTATGGTGTGAACATATAGCCGACCCCAAAATTTTGTGATGATGTCTTGTTGTTGCATTTGGCATTTTCCCAGTAGACTTCTCTTATTAATATTATTATCCTTTCGTAAAACTTTGTCAAATTTTAGATTAGTTTTAGCTTACACTGACTTTACCCTGCTGCACTTGTTTCTTTGGTAGGAAGTGCCTAATATATATGGCGTTAACTACCCAAAAGAATATGACAACAAGACTGCACATTATCTATTGCAAATGAGTGATATTTAAGGTCTTTTACGCTAAGCAATTTTTTTCTTTTATGGGCAGTTAAAAACATCTCTTGCATTAGTCGGTTCATATCATAGCATTGTCTACTAGTGAAAACCATACCATTTCAGATCTTATCTTTTCTTACAGGTATGAATACTATTTTGCCTTGTTGCGTGATTTCCCACATATTCAGTTCACTATTAATGGAGGCATCACTTGCATTGATCAGGTAAATATGGCCGCAGTTTGATTTTTCTTCATGTTGGCTTCCTTTTCGCTATCAGGCATCCAATCCTAATATCTGTCAAATCTTACATCGAGTCTTTTCTCTGTAGATAACCCTATTATGATGGGATAATGTCATGAATGATTTTCTTTCCCCTTTTGCATGATGTAACATATGTCGATCATTTTACTGAATTATCACATTTTATATCTAACAGTTCCATCTTGTTACTGAAACCACATCTGTATGAAGATTTTGTCTTGCAGTCTTATGGAATTATTCAATTTATATGTTTTTTCCAAGTTTTGATGGCAGCAAAGCCAAGTATTTACATTACTTTGGTTAATAAATGCATCCATCTCCATCTTGGACTGAACCGCCCACTTAAATAGCCAAATCTACTTAATAGCTTATTGGTCTCCGTTGATTACTCAAAAGAAGTCTAGATTATGGATTTTTATATTTGATAATCATTCAGTGCTAGCGGAATCCCCTTAAGAACTTGGGTTAAAGAAGTATGTGTTACTCGAAGAAGCATTATTCGTTATTGGTGTTAGTGATTCATGCATGTTGGAGTAGAATGTATTTTTAACCATTTACATCGAAGCATATAGATTTATGTTTGTACTTAACATCATGTTGGTTCCTGTTTTGTTTGAGTCGAGGCGAGGAAACATAAAGTGAAGTATAATGCGAGTGAGACTGCAATATACAAGGTTAATCCTGAAAAATTTTATATGGACTTTGAGTTACTGGACTGCAATATACGGTTTATCTGTACAAGTTTTATATGGTCTTTTAGAGAACATAACAAGTCCAGAACCCTCTTCTAAATGATTATTAAGAAATAAGTGCTTCTGTAAGGGATGCATAATTGCTTTTTTCTTACTCTGAGCACTTAAAAGAATTATCAGGATTTCTTTAGGCGATAAATCTTAGATTAGCATTGTTGTGGAAAGCTGGAAGCATAGCAGGAAGAAAGGGTTTAGGCTTTAGCGGAGATTTAGTAGCAAACAACACCATGATGTTTCTAAATAATTAATAAAGATATAAAATTAGATAAATTAAACTTCCAGGGAAAAAAAATAAAAAAAAATAGATTTTTTAATGATTTCTATTTAGTTTATATGCGATAATAGAAATATATTGAATGATTTTTAAACAACTTTAATTAATATGCTATAAATATAATGCCAAAAGATATTATAATATAGATTCGAGATAACAATGAGATTCAATTATTCTACATTTAATATGATAGATTGCGCATTTTATTAATGGCTCTATCCCATTTTAACCTGCTAAAAAGCTGGTGTAAATGAGGCTTCAAGCTCATAAAACGGGTCAAAGAAGCAGTTCAACCCTCCGAAGCAGCACAAAGGCTTTATTATAGCTTCTATTTTTTCTTTCCAAAAGCGACGTGCCTTGTCATCTTTTTCCGCTAAAGTGGGGGCTTTATGGGGTTTTCTATTACATTGTTAATTAGCTTCAAAAATCTGTTGACAAGGAAAGAACTATTGTATAGTTTAAAAGATGCACATAGTTAAGCTTCGGTCTCATATCTTTCTCTGTGTCATGCCAGGTTAATGCAGCAAGAAGACAAGGAGCGCATGGAGTGATGGTCGGACGTGCCGCCTACAATAAGTATGAAAAATGCCTCAATAATTCAATGTTGAATGCTTTTTCAATTTTGGTAAAATATCGGATATCGGAATCGTATCGGATGTGTGTTTTTAATTTTGGTCAGCAAGGTTTTAAATATCGGATATCGGAATCGTATCAAATGAGTGTTGGTATTGAATGATATATCGCCGATATGAGTTACGTATCGGACGTTCATAACGGCTACCGGTATCGGGTATATCGGTATCGGTATCAGGCATATCAGATGTCAATATCAGAGATTTCACCGTACGGCACCATACAGATCGGACATATTAGTCTACTTTATAACCGAACATTATACATATTTATTTCAATAAATTTTATAAATATTAAATTTATAAGAAAATCTCAAGATGAGAATATGGGATTGGTTTTAAATATTTTAGTTTGTGTTTTTGGATTCTAAATGGGTTTCGAACACATGTTTGAAACCTAAAAGGATATAAACCTAGATTCTTTTTCAAATAGACACAATATTGGCGATATTTAAATCAATACGATATATCGATATATCGGCCGATATATCGATATCGGCCGATATTAAGTTAAAATGATAAACCTCCGTTTCGATATAAATTTTATCGGTGCATGACCGATACCGATATATTGGCCGATACAATCGATTTGTTTCACTAAATTGGTGTCTAGTTTGGAACTATACACTCACACTTATTCATTGTAAATGTGTATGTGGGTGTATGGAGAATAAAATGAGTGCTGTACAGTGGCATATTTCATGTTGTTGATTAACGCAAACCCCCAAAAAAACTGTGTATCATATGTATCTTCTATTTTTTATGTTAAATTTTTTTAAAAAAATCATAGGCTATATGTATCAGGTACTGTTTCATAATTTGAAAATAGGATTAAAACCCCTTGTAGTTTACTTTGTAGAGCATCTATGCCCCTTCAAATGATATATTAGCACAAAGGCCCCCTCTTTTCATCATCTAAAATCCGTGAAAATGTTTTAAGTCCACCCTAAACAACACAAACAATTTCCAGAATTAGCTAAAATATAAATTAGAAAATTGGAGTTGTTCAGAGTTAAATTTGAGTATTTTTAGGGGTTTTGGTTGATAAGCAGACGGTGTTTGAGCTAATAAATCACTTGAAGTTAAGTTCTATATGGGGTAAGCTACATTTTTTTTGCAATAACCATTAAAAATATACCTAGGTGTGTGACAACCTTAAACTTGAGAACAATAAAAATGCCGTATATAAACATTACTTATACTTATAAGAAAATCTTGTAAAAGAATTGAGAGCAACTCAACCTTAAACTTGAAAATCCTGTATAAGAAAATCTTCCAAATATATACCTAGGTTGTAGTAATTTTGAATCATTTTTATAACTTCTATGTTATTGTCCTTTTGTTACATTTGTAAAGGAACTTATAAAGATAGTTTATGTAGCCCATGGTCTATGCTGGGACATGTGGACAACACAATATTTGGCATGCCATATTCTTGTCTTTCACGTCGACAGGTGCATTTATTGAATTTTTACCATGTTATTTTTTTACAAGTTCATCGGATTATGCGTTTAAGGTCATCCTTCTGTTGTAGATCCTTGAAAAGTATCAGTTGTATGCTTATTCTGTTCTAGGAACACATGGTCTTAACAAACCAAGTATAAGGCAGCTTGTGAAGGTCAGTGCAATAAAACTTCTTCTGCAGTTATTAAATTTTTGATATGTTATTATTTACTACAATCTACACTTCAAGTGCTTCCTTTTATTAAATAAATGAAAAGCTTGTTCTTAAGCAAATTCATATATACTTATTGTTTCAGTGTTTGCATGTAAATTTTTTCTTCCTCTGAGTACCTCCTTTGTGAGGATTTATCTCAGCTACATTTTTATTTTCCTCATATATCTGACTCTCCATACACTTATATATATATATATATATATATATATATATTAAGTTTAAAGTGAGATGGCCAATGTCAGTTGTGGGATGTAACGGCTCAGATTATATTAAACTCAATAAACTACTTTTCCCCCAACATTCCCCTGAACCGCCCCTTCCTCACGTAATGATCGAAACCCTCCCCTGCTTCTGCCATGGCCGTGGGCCCGTGAACCAAATCATACTCTAAAACTTTCAACTCCAAGTTGTTTTCTATACTTGATTAGCAGTTAATTATAGGTTCAACCATTCTATTCACCCAAAATGTTGTTTTTATGTCCTTTGTTTAGGGTTTCATGCCAAGAGTTTCATATCGTTCATCCCAAAACCCATCAACTATTTTAATGAAAAGAGGGTAGAAAACAATTGGAAATACTCTAAACAAGAATTTTGGACTAATAATTGAATTTTTTGTTCTTCTTCAATGGGATTCGGATAAAGGATAATCTCCAACCCCTAATTCTTTAAACATTTTAAATTCAAATCCCTAATACATGCATCAGTTCCGAATTTGAAAAGAGTTAAAGCCTTTAGTTTCGTTGTTAGTGTTGATGATTGAATCTTGAGAGAGAACTTGTAAAAGCAGCCATTAAAAGGTAGTAACTTTGATGAGGAAGAAGAGAGATTAACTGCCCTAAGAGATAATTAATTAGATTGGGATATATCTAAGCCGTTGGATTAAATCCGATGATCCATATTCACCATCTCACCATATCATTACTCTCTCTCTCTCTCTACACGCACACGCGTGTACTGACACAGAGAGAGGTATATGATGCGGCGGTCCCCTTTTTCAAGAAGGGCCCCGCGTCAAAACACACCTATCCTCCAAGTATTTCACCGAATCAAACTGGTCATTTTGATCTACGTATCATGAGACTTCTATATACAAAAATATTGAGATTTAAAGACCTATATCACGTTCATCAAGCGGCCGCATTTTTTCTATACCGATAAGATGCTAATTTTTCTATCCTCTTGATGAACGTGTATAGGCTTTTAACCCATGAGATTTTTTACACATAAGGGTTTTATAATATGTAGATCAAGATGGCTGGTTTGGATCGGTGAAAAATATGGAGGATGTGTGTTTGAGGCGGATTATGTAGCACGGATACTTGTAATCGCCTTCCGTATCGTCCCCAATCGTGTTTCGGAGTCGGAAACGCGTCCCCGAGTTGTGACTCGGTTATTTCCTATTAGTTTTATTCGAAAAATCGGTAGGAAACGCTCCGATTCGCGTCCACAGCTTGTGTTTCGGGTCGGGTGAAGTTTTAGTTGCAAGAAAACCCAATATCCGATAAGCTATCGGGGTAGAATGCTTACCAGAAAAAATCCCCCAATTTCTAAGGCATCGAACGATGCTTCAGCTCTCGGTCCCCTCCCGATCAAAGTCGAAACTCGTAGCCTCCTCTTCTAAGATCGAAGTCGAAGGTCGAAGCCGCCTCCTCCAAGATCGAAGCTCGAAGCTTCGTCCTCGACTCCTTGAAGCTCGAAGCCTCCTCCAAGATCGAAGCTTGAAGCTTCATCCTGCAAGATTGAAGCCTCATTGTCGACGCCTCTGGCCTTGTCTCGACTCGAAGCTCTCGATCTCAACTCTCGAAGCTCTCTGGTTCTCTCTCTCTCGGACTTTCTCTCTCTATCTCACACTCACAGACACAAGACCCCCGAGTATATGTGTAGATTGGGGAAAATAGGAGCAATTGAAGTGAAGCAGGTTTCAGCTTGGGGAATGAAATAATAATGGTTTTTTGGTTTTGCTTTTGTGGTGGTCGAAATGGGGTCATTCTGTAATAAAATTTATGTTTTAGGTCTTTTGTGTAATAAAGGAATTTCTGGTATTTGTTGATGGTTAGATTTATTATTGGTGTGTTACACAAAAGTACCCATTATTATCATTTCAATTTGGGGGAATGAAATAAGTAATGCATCATTTTTTATTACTTTACTGTTAGTATATATAAGATCCAATGGTGAGAACAGGGTTATCATAAATCGGTTATCCAGAAACCGTTCCGGAACGTTCATTCCCAGTTCCGGAATGAGAAATCTATTGATTCGAAACTATGGAAGGTCAAAAACACCGAAAAACACTGGAAAACAACTGCAATCTGTAGTAAAGTTAACCAAAACAAGTAGATATGCTCAAGGATCAGTGAAGATCAGTGGTAGAAACCATAAAAATCCAAACTTTTCTAGATAGAATGGAGTAAAATCAAATTTTTATAGCTAAATCTAACCTGAGATCGAGGAAGGCGATCGAGCCCGAGATACTCAAACACTGGTTGAGATCGAGGAAGGAGATCAAACTCGGGAAGAGAGAGCCGCAGCCGCACTAGTGGAGTGAAAAATTGGGCGTAGGGTTTTTTTCTTTTAAAGTTCTAAAAGTGTATGTATATATGAGGGTTATGGTTTCTAATTGAGAATGGGGTTTTCTTTTTGATAGAGACCTTTGGTTTGGTCAAGAAATAAAAAGCAATATTTGGGAAATTGATTTGGTTCATTTATGTAATTATTTAATGTTAGAACCAATAATCTTTTTAATTACTTTTCTATGGGACCCACCATGCATGTGATTGATTATTTTTAATTATTTAATGTTTTGAACTATTGTTATACGTTATGTTATGTGTACGTGTGTGTACATACACACATACATTGATCCAAAAAGCGTTCCCCGTTCTAAGGTAACGTATTTCGTTCGGTCTAAGCGTACCGAAGAAGACTATCCTCACCGTACCACGTTCCGTTTAAAGCATCGTGCCGCGTTCCAGTTTTCGCTCCGCGTTCTGAAGCGTTCCGCGTTCCATGTAACATTGGGTGAGAATTGGGTAAAATAGGCGACAATTTTCGTAAAACAGGAGTGTTCCATGGGTTCATTTTTTTTGTTTTGTGTAGATTGGGCACTCCAAGATTGAACTCAGACCTCTCGCACTTAAAGCGAGTATCATACCATTTAGACCAAATGCCCTTCTTATTACTTATTAGTTGTTACACATATGTATATATTAATTGATATTTATATTTAAATAATTGAAAATTCGAAAAAAACGTTTCAAAAATCCCGAACTGCGTATTCATATCGTATCCTATCCCCGTCCCCGTGCTACATAGGAGGAGGGGGGCCCTTTTTGAAAGAGGGACCGTCACCTTATTTCCCTTTTCATATATATATATATATATATAAGAATAATGATGGAAAGAGGCCCTAAGAGGCTATATATATATAAGAATAATGATGGAAAGAGGCCCTAAGAGGCTTTTTGTGTTAGATGGCGGCAAAAAATACGCTCTCCACCATTTTATTTGACGATCGACACCTTCCAACTTGATATCCATTCGCTAATTTGTCGATTCACCAAATTTCATATGATTACAATACTATTTCACTGTCGATTTAGTGGGTGCAAAATTAACGGTTTACCGACAATAGAACTTTTTACATTGCTAAATTAACGGTGAAATGGTGTTATAATCATATGAAATTTGGTGTATCGATAAATTAGAGGATGAATATCAAATTGGAAGATGCCGATCGTTGAATAAAATGGTGGAGGGTGTACTTTTTGCCGCCACCTAGCGCAAAAAGCCTCCTAGGCCCTCTTTCCTCTATTACTCTCACTCTCTCTCTCTCTCTCTCTCTCTATATATATATATATATATATATATATATATAATTTGTTACATGCTTATTGTTAGAACTGAAGAATAAAAGAGCATACCTTGATCAATCGACGATACGATGGTTGAAGATATTTGTAGTTGACCTAAACTTCTTTAGTCATAAGTGCAGCGGAGGGGCGATCTTCCAAGATATGCGACAGTCCCTTCTCTTTATATATTTGCAAGATGGAGATACAAATATAAATGTATTTTCTGTTGTTACCACCATGGTGACTTCCGTCATATAGGGTGTGAATGATACCTTTCTCCTTCCATTAAGGAGAAACTCCTATATACTTAATGAAACCAACTCTTATATATATATATATATATATATATATATATATTTCAATTTGAAAATCAAAACTTTCCATCACCTGTTCAAATCCACCAGGAACTTCTAAAAAAATTGGTTGGTAGTAAGATGAATCATGTTGGTATATACCCTGTATAAGTCGGATACAACCTTCCATGTATCTCAATACCATTGATTACCATAATTAGAATTCCATACACCCCAAATTCCTTATGAGGTCTAAAGATACCATTAGTTACCGTAATTAGAATTCCATGCACCCAAAATTCCTTATGAGCTCCAAAACTTTATGCCTTTTCTTAATGTTCCAAAACTTCATGCACGAGGCGATCTTTATGCCTTTTTCTAATGTATCAAAGCTTATTGTACAAGGCAATCTGTATTATACCTTTATCGACATACGCAAAGCAAAATGTATAAGGTAATCTATGTTAATCTATGTTAAGACTTTGTTGATGTACTAGAACAATATGTACAGTGCAATTGAGAAACAAAACCTTAATGTTGCTACAAATTACAAAACATCTACTCGGCCTATATTTCTTACATTGCCCTCAAACACACGAGGTGGCAACCCTTTAGTCATGGGATGTGCAAGTATCTGACTATTTTCTTAGTACTAATGTGTTCTTACAATACTTGTAAAATAAGACTCCTCCCAAAGTGGGGCTTATAGAAATCTGCTTTAAAGGAGTTCCGGCACATTTTAAGAAAAAATTATGAGCAGGGCTTATATGTTCTGATGCTATTCTTTAAATAAGACTCCTCCCAAAGTGCATTATAGCCTATTCTTAATTACTCTCTCAAGTAATCATAAAGCAAATTTTCATGTGAACAATATGGAGATTATGCAGATCACATGGCTTCTTCGCACAGCTTTATTATTTTTACTAGTTGGTTCATGTACTAAATGTAATTTCAGTTGCAAATTCTCTTATGATCTAGTGACATTTATCTGAATTTTTTTCAGCCTTTATTACACTTATTCCACTCGGAGCCTAGGAACGGTCTATGGAAACGCACGGCTGATACTGCATTGCGACATTGCACGGTATGTCTGCAAATACACTGTTCTTTTCACCCTTAGTTATTGGAATATTAATATTTAAATGCAAAAGGAGAAAAATTGTGTAATCAGATGTGCTTTGAATTTTCCCTTATTAGCTGCTGCAGTTTTGTACCGATGTATTTATCAAAATTTAGATAGTGAAGAAAGAGAGTTTCTTATTCTATTGGATTCCTATATATACATAAGGAAAATACATGCAATAAAATAGTTAAAATTGTACTTGACTTGTAAATTATAGATGAAAGATAAAGAGTGTGTGGAACGCTTATCCATTTAGGCCAGACTCATTTAATATGAGGCCAACCCCTCAAATACTCGCCGTGTTTTTCACCGATCCATACAGTCATTGTGATCTACATGTTTTAGATAGGTTATGTATAAAAAATCACGATATTTAGAGACCTCGAACACATCCATCAAGTAGACAAAAGATTTCTGGAACCATTCCAGTACACGAAAATTGTGATCACCTGAATCATGTGTTAGAAGTCTTCAAATTTCATGATTTTTCAGAAATAGGGTTTTTAAAAAGGCTTAATTCCAAAAAAAACCCAAACATTTTTGCTAAATTACGAGAAACCACCATGGTACAAAATTTTATCAGTTTTTTTGGCAGTTTCATGCAATTTATTGCTGACGTGACACCTTATTTATGGTAGTTTTTCATAGTTTTTGCATGTTTTGTGGTAGTTTCTTATGTATTTTGAAAGTTTTGCGGTTGTTTTTGTGTATCTTAAAAGTTTTTGGTAGTTTATCGTAATTTAGTAAAATGTTTGGGAGTTTTTTTTTCGAATTAAGCCTTTTAAAAATGTAGATCATGTTTTAAAACACAAGTGGTTGAATATTTGGAAAGTTGGTCTCATATCAAAAATTGAGGTCTAGCCTCAATTGAGATTGTCTGTGTGAAGTGACTGATGTTTAGGGTTTGGATAGAGAGAAGAGAGATAGATTTGAGGAATGAATTTGGATGATTAGAATTTAGCCTCAATGTTATTTACACATACATCCCTCTCTAATTACATATGACAACTGAAGTTAGAATACTTTAGAACCCTCTAGAATATCATAGTCTATTCTACACTACCCTTCAAGTTGGAGTATATATATCATACACACCCATCTTGTTACAAATGAATTCTCTAGCCCTTCCCAAAGGTTTTGTAAAATGATTTGCTAATTGATTAGCAGATTTTACATTGTATGTGTCTATGGTGCCATCTTTTATTTTCTCTCAAACAAAGTGCCAGTCAACTTCAATGTGTTTTGTTCTTTCATGAATTACTGGTTTCGAAGCAATCAACCTTATGAACTTTATGCAAGGCGCCTATTTATAGCAAGCAACGGCTTTCGCGCTAGCGCTGCCTGGTTTCGAAGCAATGTATATTACAGCCTTATTGTCACAATATAATCTCATAAAAGTAGGCATAAAACCAACCTCTCCGAGCAAGAAGCTAATACATCAGTCATAATTGAAGGGTCATCCACTGGAGGTGAAATGCAGATTCAGTAGAAGAAGCAGTCATGATTTTCGGAGTGACATCTACGAGATCAGGAGGCTCTTGTGTGATTTGGAGATCGATACTATCTAAAGGGAAGTTCTCATTCATGGCCGGAAGTGTATGATTCTCAGGAAAGTAAGATGAGAACTCATAAAAAATGACATCAACAAAAATAAATTGATGTCAGAAATCAGGGATATACCATCGATGCCCTTTCTGGGTGCGAGAGTTTCCAAGAAATACACTAAATTGCCTTGGAGTCTAATTTGGATATACTAGGTTGGTCATCCTGACAAAGCACACATCTAAAGATCCGTGGATGTAAAGGAAAAACTGACCTTGAAGGGAATAAAATGGAATGGGAATCTTGTCCATCCAATTCAGATAAATCCATACTATTAATCAAATGACAAGCAATTGAACTGCATCTTCCCATAAAGACTTAGGTACTTGCTTATGAAAGAGAAGAGTACGTGTAACATCTAGAAGGTGTCTGTTCTTCTTTCCCGCTATCCTATTTTGTTGGGGGTGCGAGGATAAGATGATTCATGAATAATGCCATATTTCTGTATGTACTCCCTAAAGGACGCAGTGAAGTATTCTCTGGTATTATCACCGCGCAAGCAACCAAGCGAAACCCTAAATTGAAATTTGACTTTTGCACATAAAAATTAGAAATTAGAAAAGGCTTCATTCCGAGATTTCATTAAAAGCAAACATGTCATGAGACAGAAAACATCAATAAAAGTCATAAAATGAAGCAATCCCAGATACAGCTGGGCAAGGCTCACATACAGTAGAATGAACTAAAGCAAGGGTTTATTAGCGCAGTTATTGACACGTGATGGGTAGATTGAGAAATGATGTTTACCCGTCTTAGTTGACTCACACTCTAAAGAAGATAAATGACTAAGAGAGGGAACAAGCCTCTTCAATGTCTGTAAATAGGGATGCCCAAACCGAGAAGGGGCAGCAAAAGCTGAAATAGAAGCATGTCATGCTATAGGGCGTGGTTGCTCATTCAGATGGTACAGCCCATCAATCTCGGTACATGTGCTAATCGTTTTCTTCGTCTTAAGATCTTACGTAATGCAACCATCGGCTCATTCAAGAAGCACAACCCATCAATCTCGGTACATGTGCCAATCAACCTCTTCATCTTAAGATCCTTGCATAACGCAACCATCAGGAAAGAGTGATGTTACAATTCAATTTTCGAGTCAATTGATTTACCAAAAGCAAATTGAAAGAGTAGCAAGGCAAATAAAGAACCGATGGTAAAGTCAAGTGTGGTGTAGGTATATGGCTAAAGCGAACCCCTTTACTTTAAAGGTGGTCCCATTGGTTAAGGTTATCGGACTACATGCAGGTATGGGCCCGGTAACAAGAAAGTATACCTAAATCCCCAGTCATATAGTTTGTAGCTTCCAAGTCAATAACTCATGGTCATGATACATGTGTAGAAGAGAGACTGAATGGTTACTTTGAGGTAACCATTGTGGCAGCATAAGGTGTAGACGAAGAGGATGTTGCGGACCTTCAGGAGGATAAAAAAAAAAGGCCTCGATATCTTATCCTCACTCAAAGAGACATCAGTTGCTAGATGCAGTAGAAGTAAGGGTTGGGGAGCTGAGGCGACATATTCCACAAGGTGGCATTCCATTTAGCTTCTAGAAGGTATCCAGAATATGCTCCTCCTGCCCGTAGTAATCGCAAAGACGTCTTCCTCTTGCCTCACCAGCTCTACCTCCACCTCCTAGTCCTCCTTGTGGCCGGCTAGATTGGCACATTGTTAGAGTTGACAAGAGCAACTCGCTTTCCGGTATCACTCTGGTCTCCAGTGATTGGTGTGGAGAAGTGCTGGATTCCCTGTGCTCGCGCAGCGGAAGCAAAAAGCAAAGATGGAATACAAAGCAAAAATTTTCATGCTAGCACTAGAAACCACAACCTAGAAATCGGTCGAAACACTAAACTAGCAAGCTAAAAGAAGAGACCAGCTACTCGGATGCAAATATACAACCTTTCTAACGTGTCCACGCAATCGTGGAAGACCCCATCTAGACTCCTAAGCCGTCGGGAACGAGCTTGAGAGACGATCACCCTTACCGAAAATGACCCACTTAAGGAAAACTGATCCAAGCTTCAGTTTTGCTCCAAAGTGAACCTTAAGAAAGCAACTGACACTCTAGATTCGTTAGGAATAGAGTGTGAGGGATGTAGGAATATTTCACTGTGATTTCTTTCTCATTTTCCAACTCAAGATGGCAAAATCTCAAGAGAGGAGGAGGAGAGGAGAGAGTGTCATAATCAAAATGAGCTAGCAAGTGTGGATTTTCCAACCATGGAAAAAATATAAAAACCATTTTCCAAATAAACAATGAGAACCCATCCCTTTTGCTATGCTCTCCTTTACACCTCACAAGACCGCCTCATTTCTTGATTTTCCTAAAAAGGGAAATCTTAAATGAGGTATCCTCCATCTAGAAATATTACGTATAAATACGAAATACAACATTGACATATGTATTGTCTACATATACGGGTATCCGTATAAAAATACGAATAGTATATAGAGAGAAAATGAATAGTGAACATAATACTAGAATATATATATATATATATATATATATTATTAAATCAATATTTGATTTAATAATCCGGCTTAAATCTAAGCCGGCTAGTATTATTAAATGTCCGACTAAAGTCCGTGTAGCCTACACACGTATTTAATCGGACCCTGCATATATCAACATACGACATTTATATCACATCGCCTGAACTGGAAAACCCTCTGTATTGGATTTTAAAGACCCGACAATACACTGGCAGGGAGTTGCTGGATAAATCCATAACCACAAGCATGTTAGCAACACTAGCTATACGTAAAGACTATCATGGTATATGTCGAAAGGGAGGTTGACAATCAAGTCCGTACCTTACTGAGTTTGTAAGTGACAATCTTCGTACAATGCGGTCTCTTCGTCTAAGAGTTGCATACCGGGTCTAGATGGTGGATAACGTTAGACCCCTAATAACCTGATAAGTTGTGCCGGTGTCAAATTCATCACCTACCGAGAAACTACCGTTCTCCTATCAGTAAATTTTATCCACCATGGCTAGAGATTTATGGTGATGGCCAACTGAACGCAGCGCGACATTAACATCCTATACCTGAAAAGACGAATCCCTTCCGATCGCTCACTGCCTCCATGTGGTTCGGGATTGTATCCAACTAAAACCTGTTTCCCTGACTCCTTTAAGCCGTGCTAGGGTAGTAATCTAAGTACAGTGGGAACTCACATAAGACACATGACGATATCAGGTCTAAAGGCTACCCTGTACTCGTGTCACCAGAGAACTGCTATCTGACGATATGTATAATACCATCTAGGAATTCTCGGTGAGTCCGTTCGGTGTACTCATCTACAGTGAGCACCTATATACAATCTTAGGTGTCACACACTAATGGCTGTGAGACCAGCTACCACCCCACGTCGGGGTCAAAAAACGTATACATTAGTTGACTCTGGAATATCAATGCCTAGCCTCGATACTCACACGACTAGGAACATTTAAAGACGTGCTTATAGACTATCCAGTTTTCACAAGTATGACCGCTATTATAATACCGGTAGTAAAACAATGATCTTACGGGTTTTATCATTATGCATTAGCGACACGTAATAAGTAAAACGTACACATGAATGATAAAAACAAACCAGATAGCATATTATCTTCTCGAGTGAGACTGTTCTACCCGTATAGGTTTTCCCTCAATTACCATAATTGCATTTTCTGCAATTACAACAATTGCTTTGAGGGCACTATATCCAACAATCTTCTACTCGCACTTAACGCCAATTATTACGGTATCGCATACTCACAGCTCTATGTGCTTTCGAATATCCAATTTCTTTACTAATCAGTTTCGCGAACCATGCTTGAGAAACAACCGTGTTCGAGAAATAATTTCAGTGAGTGGATCCACTACATTGTTTCTAACTTTATCTTTCTATATCTCAACTTCGCGGAGATCAACTATCTTCCGAAATGAGCGATACCTTCCTTAAAATTTGTCTGGACAGATGATGGGACCAAGTTCATAAATGAACACATTTATCCAACAAACTTTTTGGGCTGTAACCTCTGCTGATTATAATCAGCATCCTGCGCCATGTCTATCTTAATATTCTGCTTGGAACCCTTTCCAACATACCGTCTAAGTAAACTTATAACTTTGACAGCCACTCTATCATCCATGTCATCTTGGAAGCCAGAATTGGTAACCGCTCTATCATCCATGTCATCTTGGAAGCCAGAATTGGTAACCGCCTCCTGTAGGAGGCGGCTATTAGCATATCCCAAGAACATCCTTTTATGTTCTTCGCTGCTTTTTTTTGTTTCTCCAGGGTTGGATTAATATCAGCTTATTACAGCTAGTGCAAAAGCAACATCTTGTGTGGTACATGATATCGCATGATTGACTCAATTGCCAAAGCAAGTGGAATGTCATTCACGCGAGTCTCTCTCCTCATCAGTTTATAAGACATCTCTTTAGAGTGGGTGAGTCCATCCATCGTATCCACGTACACTACCGCGTTAGGAGTCGTCCATTCTAAACCATTTTAGAATGGTGTCCAAATACCCGGATTGAGACACTTTCCAAATCAAGATCTATTGTCATAGATTTAGTCACCATAATTCTTGATATATTATCTAGATCCTTTATAGAGAAACATTTGTGACAACCATAGTTCGACCGATTGTAGCATATGAAGTTCACTTCCTATCAGGAGTATGTCATGCATATCACATGATAGCATTCCCTGCATCCTTCTTACCAGGTCCATCTGTTGTTTTCGTAAAGTCAAACACCTTGATTGTCACATCAAAACAGATGACCCGTCTCTATTATGCCCAGTTTAGTTTATAAATAGACATAAGCAACTTGCACCCCTTCCGTTGCTCCTACTGACAACGATAACTCTCTGGTATAGTCATATACACGCACTTCTAAATTCCCATTTAGAAAGACGTTATAGTCATCCACTCTGTCAGATCTCATAGTTAGGAATAGCAGCAGTGGTAAGTCATATCTGTATGGACTTCAGCACAGACACTGAAAAACTTTTATCACAATCCACACCGGGTATTTGATGAAAACCTTTTTCTACAAGTCTAGCCTTATTAGGTTACTAGTTTTCCACCTGCACTGATCTCGAAAGATCTATTTTCTTCTAATGAGCTTTACCCTTTTAGGAGCATCCAGTAAAGGCCAAAACCTATAATTTGCTGGAGTGTGTGGAGTCCAACTTGGATATCTTGCATCTGGCCATCTGGAAGTCACCATTTCGTATGACCTGCTGATAACTAAAAGGGCCATTATAACCATGATGCCGACCTTCCTGTCACCGTCTTCGAGGAACCGAAGTATCTCTCAGGTGGCCGAGCTCACCTACTAATATCTGCGGAGTGGCTAAAGTTTGTCGAGTCCATTGAATTCTTAGGTTTTACTAAATCTTTAGTAACCATTTATGGTTCTGAAATCACCTTCAGCTTTACAATATTCCCGCTAATTTTTTTTGCAGAGAAATCCTTTTTATAAAAAGATGGTGAGTCAAGAACAATGTAACTATCGATCTTGAAAATGGTAGAAGTTAAACCCTTACGAAATCTTGGGATAACCCACAAACTGCCATTACCGAAACATGCCTTGAGTATATCCAGATTCTGCTATCAACACGAACCGGATTACTCTATATCTTAATAACTATATACTACCATTCTATTTTCATATAGAATCTAAGGTACTAATTTAGATGGAACCATATTCAATTGGCATGCAGCTGTTTCCAGTGTATATCACATAAGTAGAAAAAAGCCATACAAAATTACTCATCAAGGAGCGCATCCACAGATGAGTAATCTGAGAGAGTGAATCAAATTCTCAATATTACCACGACGTAATACCTGACATAAGTATCTATATTTTCAATCATTTCGAAAAATCGTGATACTTCCAACGTTTGTTTCTCTAATTTATTTTTATACCTATGAACTTCTCTAAATGTTTGGATTTTACGTTCAACGAATGCATGTCTAAAACCAGAGAACTCATAGATAGAACGGAATGAAGAGTACCAATCCCCATGGCCTAAAGGTCGCCGGACAACATACATTACCATGTATATGTCCCAAGAATTTAATAACTCAAATTCTGTGTTGTAAGTTGAAAAACTGTATTTTGGTTGAGAATGCCAATGCACCTTACCTTATTCTCAACTGGTAAAGGTAAATGTCCAAAATATATTTATAAAATTTATCTCATTTTATTAAATAAAGATAAAGATATATTATTTTAAAAATTGGTGCATAACAACGGTTATTCAAAACCAAAAGTTTGCCGTTAGGTAAGACCAGGTGATTTTCCGAGTAGCACCAATTGCCACGATTTCCGATATTGAGGATCAAATTATCCATTTCGTAATATTCTACTCAGTATCTGTAACGCCCTACAGATTTGGGATTTTAATTCAGTATATATATATATATATATATATACCCAGGAGTCGGAATTAATTGGGAAACAGTTTTTAATTGCAACAACACAAAAAAACTGAAACATTAAAAATGTTTCAAGGGGGTGGCCGGGTATTCCTATTAATGACGTTTCCAATGTCCAGGTTCATGACAGTAGTTGCAATTTCCTATGCCCTTACTTAAACCCCTTTATATGTCTCTACATCTTACATTCTCTACACCACACTTAGGCTAGTTGGTTTTCTTCTTTCCCTACCTTTTGGTATCAGTTTATGGTTTGGAAGAACACTATCCAATAAGCGCAACATGTGTACTCTCCTTACACAAGGTGAAGAAGAAGATAACAGAATCATACAATTCAATTTCTCCAGAACCAGTGGCCATCCTCGGGCTAAAACAATTTCTTCGAGTTCGTTTGTAACTATACGAGATAACATTTCCAAGCAATATGGATTTTCGCAGTGATAATGAGTGTTCTGTAGAAGGCAAAGGGGAAGTAGGAGTAGCACGGATATATGTGATTTTGTCGTGAATCATGACATTCCAAAGCCTGATGGTAAAAATATTCAGTTAACTTGGTTTACGAGTTTTAGTTTAAGGTCAGTCATGATCGCAAACCAGAGAGAGAAAAAACACTCAGCGTGCATTTATCGAAATTAGATTGGTTGATTAATATATCTAATCAGGATGGCTCTACCATTTTCTCGAATTCTCCTTCAAATCCTAAAAGAACTAGTCGGGATCATGTATATCTTATAAGTTCGCTAACCGTTCAGCTAGGCCAGTGTTGGTACTCCGAGGGAGGCTCCCCGTGCTTTCACACGGACTTAATTAAATATCCCTGTTTCCGCAGAAGCATAATCCCGTTAACACCTTTTTAGACACCTAATGGGTTAGCTAGTTGTGAAGTGAAAATCTCCCGGAAGTAATACCCATTCATCAGTGGGAATTGAGACCCAACTATCACCGTGTGATAACCTTGATGGAAGCCAACAAGTCACCACACTCTAGAAGGTATGTATACACTGGCAAGTTTCCTTTATTTTTGAAACTCCCGATATGGTTTTTGCCCCTAGAGGCTTATGACCTTAACAGGGTTAACAAACTATAAGTCGCTAGTCAAGTTTAACCAATTATTATCGTGATTCAATTTAGATCCACCTACACGAGCCCTTGACAGAGTCAACAAGACCATGCGGCTGTTCTAGCTAATCGCATCGCATGTTACAAACAAGCAAACTTAGCTATCATACCTACGCCTTGACAGAGTCAACAAACGCAACACGAATATTAATCACTACTTGTAGGAAATGATGGAGGGTTACGATTGGTTTTTAAGAAAACTGAATGTAATGAACTTGATATCGTTGAAAAAACTGAGTGGTTTTGAAAATGAGTGGTTTAAGCTTCGTTTTTAAAACGGGTGGTTTTGAAGAAAACCGAGTGGTTTATAATAACATAAACTTTTGCTTAAGAGCGAACCACTCGTAAAGGGATCAAAGCTCTTTCCTCATCGAATGAGGTGCATGATATTCCAAACCGAATATCACTATGTAAAGCAAAAGAATACGGTTATAAAATCTTTTGAAAAAGTTGGCTCTTACAACATCAATTTAGGTTTATTTCCTTGCATTAATCATATAATGCAATTCCATCATTTTAGTTTCTTGTCACATCAAAAACAACCAAAATAGCATGCTTTTATATGCCATTCGCATTCGCCACGGGTCTCGAGTCTTTACTGTAAAGTTACTTGCGGCAGGGCGGAGACTAGGCTAGCGCAGATGCAAAACATATAGAAGTATCTAATATATATATATATATATATATATATATATCATTGCAGGCAGGTAATAATCATCACATAAATGTGGTAAATAACAAGCAATATGGAATAACATATAAACTAGGACCCCCGTGTTTAATTTGAGCCACAAATGAAACGCGACGTTCCCCGGTTGTGTAGATAGCCTGTACAATATCAAACCAAAACTCTACGAGCGCGGCAAACCACTCGCCAATCCTAGAAACGGGGCAACCCGGCCTCAATGTCATGAGTAGGCTATCCGACACTTTCTAGAATCCGATAACTTGAGCACTCCATGGGTTTAGCCGAGAACCCCTACAAGTGCGGCGAGCAATCCGCCAATTCTAGAGCGAGGCGGCCCGGTCCCAACTCCATGAAATGGCTACCTACTGCACTTTAGAATCTGGCGACTCGAGCACTTCTCCATGGGTTTATCCTAGTACATGTAATGAAAAATATACATTGGCAATAATGCCCGCATCCTGGATATGCCCCAATAAAAGATATACATACACTGGCAACGACGACCAAAAAACGGCCGCTCATCCAGAATAAATGAATATACATTCAAAGCATATTGTACAAACATCATCACGCAGGGGCTACCCGTCACGATAATCCGGCTAAACCATCACAATGATATATACACACCAACATAACAAACAACATATGTGCAACCCCGTCTAATTGAACATATAGCAATTAGACGACGTTTAATAACACATATAAACAAATATGAATAATAAACGATGCTAAAGTTTCGACCGAAAATTTTTCGTGTTGCCCGAAAACACCAAGTGAACAAATTGAAATCTGGGGCAAAAAGAAATATCTCAAAAATCATGTTTCAGGAAGTTCAAGTTTCTGTAAGAAGACAAGCCTAAACTGTTAGGAATATGTATGCCCTAGAGGCCATTATTGTATGATATAGTGGATGTTTGGACATATATATTGAGGACTTTCTTGCTCGACATGATAGTATGCTATTTGGTTGCCTTTATCTTAACATGTTCACTGATATTATTATACTGTCTCCCATATACATGTTGATAAAGCCCTTAGGATGTTAGCTTGACTACCAGGACTATGATGCAGATCATCCTACTGGGATCTGGGTAGTCTACAAGCACATCCTCCAATAGTTTCTAGTCGAGGGAATATCGAGACAGGGCATCGATATTCCAGAGTAAACTAGTGTGTACGTTTCTTGACCCTGTATAGGGGCGATGGTTGATTCCATAACCATTGGTGTTTGATATCAAAGATTGCACAGGTGCTCATTAGGGAATGTGTACACCGAACAGGACTCGCCGAGAACTCCTAAATGGTATTATACCTATCATCAGATAGCAGTTCTCTGGTGACACTAGTACATGTTAGTTTGTAGACCCGAGATTGTCATAGAGTCTTGTGTGGTTTCTACTATGCTTTGATTTCCTTCTTACCACGGCTCAAAGGAGTCGCGCAAACATATGGATTTTTGGTACAGTCCCGAGTCACATGGAGGCAATGAGCGATAGGAGGGATTTCGTCTCTCCCGGTATAGGGAGTTGATGTTGCGCTATGCTCGAGTGGCTATAACAGGAAGCCTCTGGCCAGGGCTGCTGTTGAGATTTATTGGTAAGAGTTATCAGTAGTTTCTCGAATCGTTATAGGCCATACATCGGCATGACTTATCAAGTTACTGGGGTCTGATGTATCCACCCCCAGACCCGATATGCGACATTTCAGACGAAGAGACCAGACCGTACGGTAAGTGTTACTTATAGACTTCATGAGATTTTGGATAAGCTTGCTTGTTGATCTTCTAATCGATCAATACCTGGGTAGCCGTTACGTCCAGCTAGTACCGCTGACGGCTTGTGGGTGACTGATGTGATCATCATTTACTGCTGGTATATTGACAAGTTTTTAGAGTCTCACACAGAGGTTTTCTAGTTCAAGCGAAACGAAGTAGGGCACATATGATGATATGTGCGGGGGCCTGATTAAATACGAGTATGTGATACCGTATTCTAATCTGGCGGTAATCTGATATCGATATGGTTATATGTGATATAACCGGATTATTGAATCAAGTATTGATTTGATAATGTGATATACAGATAAATGATATTAGTTGGTTATATGTGATATAACCAGATTATTGAATTAAGTGTTGATTTAATAATATGACATATATTTATATTTGATATAATTATATATTAACTAATATTATTTCTCACAAATTATTTTCTTTATATATATATATATATAATGAAGCATGGTTGATTTTCTATTTATAGAAAATGGAAAATATGAGGTGGAATTTGAGGAATGGGATGAAGCATGGCTTGATGAATATTTTATTCATTTTACTACACTATTGAAGCATGGTTACATTTGAATATATATTTAAATTGGATGCTTCAATAATGTGTGAGCTTCATGCCATTTTTAGACTTGGTTCATTTTTCTTGCTTGAGCTCATTTTGATAGTCTTCTCTCCAGCTCTCTCCTTTTTCTTCACCTTCACGTCCAAGCTCAATCCCTCACATGAGTTGTGAATTCTTGAGCTTGTGAGAACCCTAGTGAGCAAACAACACTCCTACTTCACCATCCTACACTAGATTAGCACTTTGGTGTAGTGTGTTTCCTTCACTAAAAATTTTAGTGAAGAGGTAGCTTGAATTAGCGGAGTTTCGGGTGGATCATTTTCGGCACGAAGATCGCAAACGAAGCTCGATCCAACTTCAAGTAGAGCCTAGTGGAGTCGCGTTGACTACTATCCGGAGCATTTGGAGAGAAGGACACAGTCTACAAAGGTTGTCTCCTTCACTTTATGTAATTTAGTTTATATCAAACCATAAACCTTAATCATCTAGTTTAGATTCTTGTTTAGTGTTGATTAGCACCCCGAAATTTTTTAAAATGGCATGCTTGATGCTCGTAAAACCCAGTGATGGTGCTCATAAACTGCCCGGGTCTGGCCGACCTAAGCGGCCAGAGAACTGACTTGGGTGGCCAGAGAATGTCAGTTGGGCCTCATCTTCTCCAGTGTTCACTGTAACAATCAAAGAAGTTCATTGGTATATACCAAATATTTTTCAGGTGAGTTTTAAAATTCGAACATAAACTTGAAAATCGAAACAAAATACGGATAAAATTCCGGTATCGAAACCAAAACATCGTATACTCTAGTTCTAGTGTTTGGTCTGGCTCTGATACCACTACTGGGTTTCTAATGCTCGCGCAGTGGAAGCGAAAAACAAAGACGGAACACAAAATGAAAATTTTCATACGAGCACTAGAAACCACAACCTAGAAATTGGTTTAAACCCTAAACTAGCAAGCTAAAAGAAGAGACTAGCTACTCGGATGCGAATATACAACTTTTGTAGTATGTCCACCTAATCGGGGAAGAACCCATCTAAACTCCTAAGCCGTCGGGACGAGCTTGATGGACGATCGCCCTTGTCGAAAATGATTCATCCGAGCGAAACCGATCCAAGCTCAAGTTTCGCTCCAAAGTGAACTTTGAGGAAGCAACTGACACTTTAGACTCGCTAGGAACAGAGTGTTAGGGATGTAGGAATATTTCACTATCATTTCTTTCTCATTTTTCAACTCAAGAGGGCAAAATCTTAAGAAAGGAGGAGAAAGAGTGTCAATCAAAGAGCTAGCAAGTGAAGATTTTCCAACCATAGAAAAATATAAAAACCATTTTCTAAATAAACAAACAAGAACCCACCCCCCTCACCATGCTCTCCTTTACACCCCACAAGGCCACCTCATTTCTTGATTTTCCTAAAAAGAAGGAAAATCTTAAATGGGGTGCCCTCTTTCTAGAAGTATTCCGTATAAATACGAAATGCAACCCAGGTATATGTATCGTCTACATATACGCGTATCCGTATAAAAATACGAATAGCTTAGAGAGAAAATGAATAGTGAACATAATACCAGAATAATATATATATATATATATTAATATATTAATATATATATTATTAAATCAATACTTATTTAATAATCTGGCTTAAACCTAAGTCCGCTAGTATTATCAAATGTCCGACTAAAGTCCGTGTAGCCTACAAACGTATTTAATCGGACCTCTACATGTATCAACATACAGCCTCTATATCATATCGCCTGAATCGGGAAAAGCCTCTGTGTGGAACTCTAAAAAGTCGACAATACGCTTGCAGTGAGTTACTGGATAAATTCATAACCACAAACACGCTAGTGACACTATCTGTACGTATCGGCTACCCAGGTATATGTTGAAAGGAAGGTCGACAATCAAGTTCGTCCGTACCCTACTGAGCCTGTAAGTGACAATCTCCGTATAGTCTGGTCTCTTCGTTTAAGAGTGTCACAACTGGGTCTAGGGGTGGATAACATCAGACCCCTAATAACCCGATAAGTCACGCCGGTATCAAGCTTATCACCTATAGAGAACCTACTGATCTCCTGTCAGTAAATTTCATCCCCCTGGCCAGGGATTTATGGTGATGGCCTACCGAACACAGTGCGACATCAATTCCTTATACTGGGAGAGACGAATCCCTTTCGATTGCCCACTGCTTCCATGTGGCTCGAGACCGCACCCAACTAAAATCTGTTTGCACGACTCCTTTAAACCGTGTTAGGGTAGTAATCTAAGTACAGTGGGAACTCATACGAGATAAATGACGACCTCAGGTCTAAAAACTACCCTGTACTCATGTCACCAGAAAACTGCCATCAGACGATAGGTCTAATACTATATAGGAGTTCTCGGCGAGCCCGTTCGGTTTACTCACCTCCAGTGAGCACATGTATACAATCTTAGGTGACACACCAATGGCTGTGAGACCGGCCACCGCCCATCGTCGGGGTCAAGAAACGTATACACTAATCTATTCTAGAATATCGATGCCTAGTCTCGATACTCTCACGAATAGGAACATTTAAAGATATGCTTATGGACTATTCAGTTCTCATAAGTATGCTCGCCATCATAATACTAATGGTAAAGCAAGTATCCTACGGGTTTTGTCATTTTGTATTAGCGACACGTAATATAAAGTAAAACGTATACACATGAATGATAAAGACAAACCATATAGCATACTATTATCTCGAGTAATACTGTTCTACCCGTATAGGTCCTCCAAAAATTACCATAATTTTCTTTTCTGTAATGACAATAATTGCCTTGAGGACACTATATCCAACAAGAAGATCTTTATTAAAGTGTGGTAGGTATATGTAAGGTTCTAAAACATGTATTCGTTTACTGTTCGTTCGGAACGTGGGTAAAGTATGATCGGTTATTCGGTGGTTAATCGTTTTACACAGATTATACGGTCATGAATATTTTAATATAAATATTAAGAAAATGTATAAGAATAATAGATAAGAAGAGTCCTAAACTCCAAGATTTGTTAGAGATCCCGGAGATTTGCCAGAGATCATGGAGATTAGTCAATGAGATGAAGGTTGGTGGTGGTCCCAGGTTAGATAAAAAACCGTTGGATGGAGGTAACTCTAATTGGTTATAAGGTTGGGTCAATTAATCAGTTGGGTCGGGGAGGATTAGTGTTGGGTTATGGGCTTTTAAACTATTTGAAAATTCAAAATTTAAACAAATAACCTATTAATCAACGAATAATAAAATCCGAATAATCCGATTAATACCCGAATAACCTGTTTGTCCGCATAATGGACCGAGCAATGGATTATCTAATCGTTTTGCTACCGAGTATGATTAATCGGCCGTGTAATCTGTTTTTTTTTCCACACTAGGTATATCAGAAGGAAATGGTAACGGTGTTTCCCAAAAGTTATAGTCTCGCAGTTTCGAACGGAGGCCTCAACCCTTCCCTCCAAGAAATATGATCACAAGTAGAGCCTCTTTCATTTCTATAATATTGTTGGTAATATAAAACCTCTTCGATACCTCCTGTGCAATTTTCTTTAAGTCGGAGTAACACCAATGGAGAGACCAAGATCCTTGCTGGATCCGATACTAGTCTGAATGAGATTGAAGGCTCGGGAGAGGTTTTGTTGATCGGAGTGAAGATCTGTAAGCCAATTTCAGACCTCTTTAACTGTCTTCAGGTTATATCACTAGCTTAATGTCCGAAATGGAGCTCATCATGTGGTGGCATAACTAGGTATCATCCCTCTTCCACTTAAGGATCATGGAAGGAGCCAGGCTCGTAAGATGGTCGCTTTTCCTCTGTCATCAATAGACATCTTTACCATCCGCTTCCAACTATGAAAATTTACCTCGTTTAGCTTGAAGTCGACCATTTTGGTGGGAACAACCTCGGTCGAAGTGATATATTTACACTTAATCTCTTCTGAACACTCCAAATCTTGACAAACAATCATCACTGAAAGACTGATCTTTCCATAGATCGATCTCCTAAGATTCTAAACCAATGATCAACCTTCCAAAATCTAATCACCAATCACAACCACCGCCTCAAAACACAAACTCATACCTCGAGATCTGTATCCGATAGATCAATCATCTCAACAACACAATCCATGCTCAATAGATTCTAGTGAAAACACCATCATTGTTCATCTTCTCCACTCGGTGGGTTTAGATATGTTATAATATGAAATATATTCATGAAACTGTATTGGATATTTTGGTTGTTATAGATAGGTTTAGTTATAATTTCATGTGTTGGAAATCTATTAGTTTAGATACACCGATGGGATTTTTGTTATCATCGGGTTCATTGAGAGTTGTATAAATTGAGATTATTGTTTACATAATAAAATGATCGAGTTTATTGCTTTCTTATCCGCTTCATTGTGAAATGCTTACCAACTCCACAAACATGTTGATCTTGAAGAAAAGACCACGAATCTTGAAGTGATGTGGTTGACAATGCCTATAGAGGGCTCGATCTTTAGAAGATGTGTCTGTAGCTGATAAATTTCGAAGGAGGCAATGGCTAGATCTCATGGAAGCAGGCGACAACGAGATCAAGTGCTTCAAGGCTCGGATCTTAAAGGTGGCGGTGAGAATCTTGAAGATAGCGGTGAAATCTAGATCTGCTAGAGGTAGACGATGAGATTTGAAGGCTTCAAGGGGTCGGTGACGAGGTGAAAGGGTGGAGTCGTGATCGACGACGAGCTCTAAATGTAGAGGCTAGGTCGGCGATAAACTTTAAGAGTGAAGGCGAGGTCTATCGATGAGGACGAGTGGTGGATGAAGAGCGGTGGCTCCTTTTTGTGGTTTAATGGAGGCTGGAGATTTGAGTTGGGTTTAGATGATGAATCACTTTGATACCATGATATTTAGGGTTTGGGGAGGGAGGGAGAGAAGAAAGTGATTTGGGGAATGATTTTATATAGACTTTGTTATTTACACATACATCCCTCTTTAATTACGACAACTCATGCCAGAATACTTTAGAACCCTTTAGAATATCCTACTCTATTCTAACAGCGATAAAAATATGGCGGCTGCCAAGGTTCACTCCTCTCAAGGCGATCCTGTAGACTCTGCAGGTTACAAGGTGGAAGCAACAACTATACCAATCAAAAGAAGTATATGTTGGCAGGAATCTACAACAGAGATAAATCAGTCGTCTTTATTCTAGGGAGAATGGTTTTTTATTGTAAAATTTCATGATAAGGATGATTGATGGAATTTTACACGGTGGACCATGGTTGTTTGATGGTAGAGTAATAATAATGAAAAGATGGTCTGTTGATAAGGAAATGGACAGAGATTTTAACATCTCTACTTGTATTGATACAATTTCATGCCTTGCAATTGAAATCCTGGAACAGACCAGCACAAGGAAAGATGGCAAGTCTTGTGGGCACCCTCTACTCATGGATGCTCCAAATACTAAGTTTCAAAGGCTATCATTTGCTAAATTTTTTGTAGAGATCAAAGTAGGACATGCTTTTCCCAACTCTATACCAATTTTATTAGAGAATGGTACCCAACTAGAGCAAAGGGTTGAATATGAATGGATGCATCCTGGATGCACGAATTGCGCATGTTTTGGACATGTTAAAGCCCAATGTCCATATGAGGTAATATGGAGAGGGAAAGAGAAAAATAATGTTGAAGTGGCAAGTGATAATCCAACGAAATTGGGACCGGTCTGTGCATCACAAACATGATAATCAAGAAGGTATGCAACTAGAAGAGAAGGTCACTGCCATCAATGAAGCGAATGAAGTGCATGATAACTGACAGACAAAACCTGCATAGTTCAAGCATACATGAAAAGGCAGAGTACAAGAAAAACGAGGATGATAATTCTTCTGAAAACCAAGACGGGGACAAAACCATGAGTGAGATGGTATTGAAGATAGGAGAAGAAACAAGTGGTGACAAGGGAGATATAGAGGAACAAAATAAAGGAGATGAAGAGGATATTATGATAGTGAACACTAACAAATGTGTTAATATGCAGGTTCAAAAAGATAGATCATTGATGCTGCTGCAAGTATTAAAGCCAAAAATAAGATGGTCGAGGAAAAGTCTGTGGACACCATTCCGAGAGAAGACAATGAAGGTACCTCTGGGCATGAAAAGGAGGAAAACACTCAATTCAAGTACACCAAATCTAATCCAGAGTGGGATGACCTCATAAAAGAGTGTAATAGGGAACAAAATTCAAAAGAGAACGAAATACAGAAGAATCAACCTGCTAATGTGCAATCAGAGGAACATAACAGGAGGAATCATAGAAACTCCAAACACTTGTATCAATTATAAATGTAGTTTGGAATGTTAAAGGACTCAATTCTAGATCCAGAGGACATGATTTGAAATATGTGATAAAGTTAAACCATCAGTGGTTGGATCAGATGAGACTAAATCAAAAAGATAGAAAGTTGCTGATTTCTTAAGGAATCGGATAGATTGGGAGATCATAACTAACTTATCAAGTGCAAACACTGCGACTATTATTATTTTGGCAGAAAAATCTTTGGAAGGGAAGGGTATCTGCAACTATTATTATTTTGGAAGAAAATCTATGGAAGAGAAGGGTATTACAAATAGCTAGTGAACAAATTATTGTCACACTGGAAAAAATGCATCCTCACTATTGTGTAATATCAACAAATTATGGCAGAAATCTGGCTTCTGAATGAACTTATCTCTGACAGGGAATAGTGGTTATATCTAAAAACATAAATGAACTTTGGTTAGTAATAGGAGATTTCAACCGTGTAATATTTGTTTATGAGAAAATAAGTGGAAGAGCACTTGATTCATGCATTGATCAAGCAGCACTGGTGGACATAGTCCAATATCGGGTGTTTCATGGTCGTGGAAATCAGGACCTGGAAGAAATATCTCGTATAGACTGGATAGAACATTAGGTACTGTTGCTTTAATCTCAAAATTCCCAAATATCTGTACAAATTATCTTAGTAAAGGCACAAGTGATCACATCACAGTGTATGCCACTTTAACACCAACGATGCACAATCCCAAAATCTCTTTCTGATATCCCAATGACTGGAATCTTAGGGAAGGCTATATTGATGTACTACATAATGCTATCTCAGTTGTAAATACTGGAAATCCACAATCATAATTGATTAAAAAACTAAAAAAATGTTAAATCGGCTATTAATAACTGGAAATCGTCTTGGTGTACTGTTGCTGAAGAAATCTCTCAAGTCAGGGATGAAATGTTTAGTGTGTCCACACACACACACACACACACACGTACGTGTGTTCGTACATACATATCAATATATACATGTGCATGTATGCATGCATACACACACACACACACGCGTGTATGTATGTGTGTATGCATGCACGCACGTATGCATGCGTGTATTTATGTGTATGTATATATTGTGTATATGTGTGTGTACATGTATGTATACGTGTCAGTACGCATACGTGTTTGTACGCATAAGTATATGTACCTATATGCATATATGCTTACACACACAAATGCACATATATTTAAACGTATATGTACACCTATACGTATACGTACACATATATACGTATTCTACGTATATATACACACATATACGTATACTGCGTATACATACCTATATGTATACTACATATAAATATAGATATACATATATGAATACATACCTATATGTATACATACATATATGTGTATATGTAAATCTTATACAGATTTACATATACATGTGTGTATACGAGAATAATGGAGGACAAAGGCCCTATAAGATGATTTCCTCCTATGGTGTCAAGAAAAGTATCCCCCACCATCTTTTTGACGATCGGCACCCACCATCTTTATCTTTATCAACAAAGATGTAGATACACCAAATTTCATGTCATTCTAACATATTTTCGTTGATTTAGTGGGTGCAAATTTAATGATTTTCCGATAATAGAACATTTAAAATTTTTTATACCAGTAGATCAAGGTTGAAAAGGTGACCTGAAATTTGGTGTATATACATCTTAGATACTAAGGATTAAGATGGTGGGTTCTGATCGTAAAATAAAGATGTAGCGTATACTTTTCCGGATGAAATAAAAGGTTTTCTTTTCTAGGGCCTTTGTCCTCCATTATTCTCTCTGTGTGTGGGGGTGGGGGATGGACGGTCGGGCGAGCGCGTATATATATGGGGTTTTGGATGCATAAACATTTTAATTTTATTTTTATTGAAAAAACTATTTAAAGAACAGATATTATGTAGTTGGTTATTCCAAAATTCAAGCCAACATTGTGAGTTATATTTAGCGGTGAGTTTTAGACTCTATATATCCTCATTTATAACTTAAATAAGGTTATTCCCATTTTTCAGGTATAATACCAATTTATAATTTTTCAATGTTTTGAATGTGGCTTCTTGGATATTAGAGTAATTTTTGGTAGGAGGGTGGAAAAAGTTGGTCATAAGAAATTCCTGATTTCATTGAAATTTTCCTAAGTTATGACCAAATTTTAGTTAAAAAAGTAGTTCCTGGTAGAGTTATCAAATCGTGATATGTATCATATATCGTATTGTATATCGTAAGATATGATGTTCTTTTGTGCAATAGCTAACCAATTATACATACAAGTATATGTTTCATAAAAATATGATTAACTTAGAGTTGCAGGCAATTCATTAGAAGAATATAATGTTTACTAAAGCACATGTTACATAACTAACACAATAAACCCATATGCAACCACAAGATACTTGAATCTACAAGTCATATGAACAACCATAATGAACCTCAAGAGCATTCAAGTAGTTAAGAACCACAACAAGTCTAGATTGATGACCAAAAAAGTTTGAGATGAATATATGCTAGGTTGCACATACACGTTTTTTGGTTGCCATATCTATGTTGGACATGGATTCATGTCCGACACTTGCACAACATGTATCTGACACGGAATTTCCGTATCCCGCTTGAAATGAGGCGGCTTTGGATTTGGACACGTATCGGACACGTGTTGAACACATTTGAGTATAGCCACGACACATAACGATTCTCGTTCTAGCGACGACCTTATTTTTTAAATTAAAAGCGAGAAAAAGGCGCTCTTAGTGGAAAATTGTTGACTTTTTGTTGAATATGTTTTTGTAATGTTATGGTACTATCTTGCTTATAATTATATATAGGTTTTTTTTTACTAAAACCCTACCTTATACTTAGCTAATAACTAAAAGCCCCCACATATTTAATATTTACTTAAATGACCCCTCATACATTTAAATTGCACTAAAAATCATCAATAATTTTCCATTGAAAGTTAGCCTTTTGTTAGGAGGATAGAACTGGATCTTTTGTTTAAGCCGTTCTCTTACCTTCTAGGTATTTATGTAGGTGTTTCTCTTATAAGAACTCACATTCTCGCTTAGTTGAAAATTGAAATTTACTGCAACTAAAGAATCATTCTTCTTTCAAATGAGTTTGCCCATGAACTGAAAGCTTGCATTTGAAGGGACCACGATACTCGACAAGCTCGTTGCTGGAGAAGATTGAGAAAAACGAGTCGGTTTTCATGATCAATTTAAGAGATTTTTGATCGAAACCGTAATGTTAAAGCCAATTTAGGGAAAAATTTAGAAATTTGTGAAAAGAAGAGGGGTTACGAAGATTTTAAAACCCTAACCGATACGCACCGTTAGCCTCCTAACACATTGATGAAAGATGCCAAAAAATTCTTTTTTTTAACCGTTGGGAGGCCTTTTAGTGCAATTTAAATGTATGGGGGGAATTTTTTAGTAAATATGAACTATGGAGAGGCTTTTTAGTGATTAGCGAAATATGAGAGGTTTTTTTTAGTAAAAATCCCTTATATATCCGTGTCCCGTATCCTATATTTTGAGATTTTGCCATATCGTCTGCATCATATCGTATCCGTGTCGGTGCAACCTTGAATATATGTAATATTTTTTAAACATAAATTGATTGTAATCGTATTTCGATAATTTTTTTGTAAACATTCCAAGGGTAGCAGTAAGAAATAGGAAAGCGCTCATGGAGAAGTTCTCATGAAAGACGGTGAATGAGCCTCTTGGAGTTCTCATAGAGATATTTTGTTGCGAGGCATCAGAAATCCTTATGTGAAGGAGGCATCAAAGGAGAAACCTCGCAATGGATTGAAAGGAAATTAGGGATTTTAGAAAGAATTCTCGCATATCTTTATATATTGTAGGCCATCACCCTTTAGAACTCGACCCGATAAAGTGCAGCCCCGACCAGATTCTGAATGGTAAGTTGTATTTTCCGTATCGTATGATTCGAATTGTAAATAGTAGGCAATAATTATTCATTTTGATATACCGATATGTATCAAGATCCTTCCATATCATATCGAATCGTAGGATATGAATCCTAAATCATAGGATATTAACAACTATGGTTCTTGGATTAGAGGCATAAGTTAGTATGAAGTGAATTTTTTGGTTTTGGACTAGTATAAATTGAATAAAATTCCCTTATATTCTTTTGTTCACTGTCCAGAAATGATATATACGATTATTAGATTTGTCAGGCCTCTTTTTCAAGCCTGCCTATTGGGATTCGTGGATCATATTCTTCTTTTTGTGTGTATTCTCCAAATCTTTGGATTTTGTGGTCAACTGCACCATGAGTTATTCCAAAGTTAATGACCACCTAAACAAATGCTTGTTCTTTCAGAACATATATTTGGAGATGTTGACAACAAAACACACCTCTAACAAATTAATTGAAGCGGCACGCAATTGGAAACACATTACACTCCAAATACATGCAATCAACTAAGCCCTAGGAATTGAGATGAAAAGCGGTGGGATTTTTCGTGTGTGTAATGAAACGTAGGTTCTTTCGATGATATTTTCATTTCAAATGAAATCCTTAAACCTGAAGTATCCAAACGAGGTCATAGTGTTCATAATGGTACTTAGAGGCGTCGGTCTGAACGACATTTCGAACTAATATGAACTCATAGACCATATTTCCTTGACCTTGTTTTTTTTTTCCTTTGCCTTTTTAGCGTTATTTTATCCTGTACGTTCAAGAAAATATATTTATTTCTGACGATGGTGATTGTAGACAATGGAGTCCTTTTTGGAGGAGACATTGATAGCAATCCCCGACTCAGTGTTGGATTCAACCCTCCATGAGCTTCCATCTGCTGCTTCCGAAGATGATTTTGTCGACATTGATGGTTTATTGCCATCTCCATACAGATCGACCGCTCAACATCAGTCAGTATGTGTTTGTGCTTAAGATCCTTAAGCGCACTATCGGCATGCAGAAAGTTGAATAATGCTTTTGGATGCTTGAGCATTTCTTTATTTTTTTGTTTGTATATTTTTCAAGAAAAGAAATAACAGGTATATTGTTATAAAATTGCTTAATGTTTTACCAATACATGTAAATGTCACATTATAATTTTATTTTATTTAAATTTCTCATTGTGCTACCTGTTAAATGTGGGGGAGGGGGATATCTATGTTTTGTATTCTTTTAGCTAGGCATATCTTCTTCTATTTCCAATTTTCGGCCGTCTCTTGATGAACTTGTCCCGAATTCAAAGGGAATTTAAATTAAATGACATTATATTGGAGAAGGAGAGGAATTGGAGAAGGAGAGGAATAGAGTAGGGAAATGTCTTTTTTTTTATTAAAAAAATGACCTAGTAGGAAATCGAACCGACGATCTCTCATTTTGGAAAGAGAATTATTAGCGCATGCGCTAAAGCTGTGTAATACCCCAGGTATTATCTGGTATACCCATTTATACCAGATAAGCATGGGGACCCACTGTAGAACATGGGGAATCTTCGGAATACATTCCGAAAGAGGTCAGACCTGTACTATAAATGGAATGATATCCCTCTTCAATACAGAGACGTCTTTTAAGTGAACTGGCACTATAGGAGTTTAAGAACTCCGTAGAAGAGATGAGATGAGATGAGAAATTTATTGCAAGATAAACTTATTGGTTCCTTATGTTAGCGATCAGTTATTTTGTTCTCATTTCTTAATACCAAGAGATCTGTGTTGATAATAATTTGGTTTATCATTACCGACCTTTCAAATCCTAAATCTATTGTGGATGACAGAAATGGTGTTTTCGAAGAAAATTTTCTGCGATTGTACATCCAACATATGTATTGTTCATCTAAGCTTCTTGTTCTAAAATGTTAATGCATCATGCATCTTTAATTTATAGGTGAAAATACAGCGCTTAAAAAATGCTTACTTGGCTTAAAAAATGCTTACTTGGCTTAAAATTTTTCCTCTTAAGTATTATGTTTTCATTTAAAGCATTAAACTAAATTAGTGTGTGTGTCTTTCTATATTTTTAGATTCAATAAAAAAACCGTGCGGTTTCGGTCAGAACGGACAATACTCTCTGTATTGGGGGTGGGTCGTGACAAGCTGGATTAGCAAAGAGTAGGGAGGTGGTTTGCAATCTCTTAATGTTTGAAATGCTATGGTGGCATAAATTTAGGAAGAGATGAGATGAGATGAGAAATTTATTGCAAGATAAACTTATTGGTTCCTTATGTTAGCGATCAGTTATTTTGTTCTCATTTCTTAATACCAACAGATCTGTGTTGATAATAATTTGGTTTATCATTACCGACCTTTCAAATCCTAAATCTATTGTGGATGACAGAAATGGTGTTTTCGAAGAAAATTTTCTGCGATTGTACATCCAACATATGTATTGTTCATCTAAGCTTCTTGTTCTAAAATGTTAATGCATCATGCATCTTTAATTTATAGGTGAAAATACAGCGCTTAAAAAATGCTTACTTGACTTAAAATTTTTCCTCTTAAGTATTATGTTTTCATTTAAAGCATTAAACTAAATTAGTGTGTATGTCTCTCTATATTTTTAGACTCAATAAAAAAACTCAACCTTCCTATGAAAATAGCCCATTAAAGATCAATGACGGACATCTCAAATAAGCGGGGATTTTTGATGGCGGACATCTCTTCTGATCAAGTCAAAAAGAGATGCCCGTCCCAATTTTAAAGCGGTGGTGGATATCTTTAAAAAATACCCGTATGAGCGGTTAAGAGGGTATTTAGCAGGTTGTTTTCATCCCTGCTAACCCTATAAATATGGGTAGTGGTTTAGTAATCTCCCCATCCACCATAACCTCCCCATCCACCAATTAGAGTAATAAATATCTCTCTAAAGGCAGCAAATAAAAAGAGACACACAAAAGGAGAAAAGGAGTCCTCGAGAATTTTGACAGATTCAAGACATGGTGCTCTCGACTAAGAAGGAGAAGAAAGAAAAGAAAAGAGAAGGTTGGAAATTAAAGCAAAACCCACTCTATCAAGAACATTCTTTCTTTGCTTCTCATTCGACATGGATACTTAGAGTTAAGTAGTTGAAAGAATCTTCATCGGTTCTTACGATCGAGAACTCTTCTAATGGATTTAAGAATATTGTTAAATCTATGTTTTTTGATGAAACATACTTATCTTGTGGATCTTAACGAGAAGCACATGGGGTTGAATACTTGAAGAAATCCTCCTCGGTTTCTACAATCAAGAAATTCCCCAAGAGGGGACATGAGTAATTTCCTGTTCATTGACAAAAATAGTGATCATAAAATATTCTTTTAGAATATAGAAGAAATACTATATTCTCTTTGGAATATAGGAGAAACCCTATGTTTCTTATATGAGTCTTAAAAAGTCCCGAATCGGAACTCGTTAACCCCCACACTGCCCACACTATTTGAGCCTTGATTCGGCCCCGAAACGGGGCCGAATCTAGGGCGGAAATAGCTCCGGATAGGGGCTGGAACTGCACTGGAACAGCCCCGAAACAAGACTGATCCAATGGCTGTCCAGCCCCCATCCGGGGCTGATTCGGTCTCGGTTCAGGGCTGAACTAAGCACAAATTGTATGGGCATTGGTAGTCATCATAGTATACAAAACTTGGTTCGAACCAAGAATACGGTGGCTTCGGTACAAGCGAAAAGTTTATTTTTAGGCCATAGCATGTTGTTATGATATTATGAGATAATATGAACTTGATGCCTAGTGGATTAAGGATTCTAAATATTATGATTCTAGTGTTTTTTTTCTCCGACCGTAAGTGTAATATGTGGTATTCCAAAACTCGGTGCTATACGTCAATGAGATTGGGGGTACACATATTTAGTTACTTAATGGTATGAAATATTATGATCGTCGTGATTGAATAGCCAGGGGTTATGTGAGATGCGTGTTTATAATATTCATTCATGTAATTTAATTTGTATGTAATATACTTTTTGTTGGGACGCATTTGCGGAGGGGATGCAGTCACCTTGACGTATATTATTTATTTTTCCGCTTCAGGATAGACCCAAGACGGGGTGTACAAACGACCGGGTTCTAAAGTCCAAAGGGTGGCCATCTCGAGAAGTGGAGACCGGTCACCTAATTGTAGATTGGTAGGGTTGTTTGCAGCACTCGTAGGTGTAGGGATTCCTTAGCACCATACCTAGGGTTTGGGTTGCATCACACATGCTATAATAAAAATTTAGGAGGTGATAAACAATACCAACCATGAATCGAACTAGAAAGTTAGGGTAACAACATATTGTATCACATACTATGTAGTGTCTAACACTAAGTGGGGAGAAATACAACCTTTGTAGACCTCCTCTTGTGACTCCTTGGATCAACAATGGTTTGAACCGGCTCGCTAGGATCCTTCCAAGTCCACGATGATCCACCCAGAGTCCCTTGGCTCAAGCTCCTAGCTTCACTTGATCTATGAAGAAGTGGAGCAAACAACCTACACTAATGGGCTAGACTAGTATAGATTGGTGATGTGGTTTGTATTCTCACTTAAAAACCTTTCATTTTTCTTTTCTTCACTCACGAGAAAAAGCAAGAGAGCATGAAGGAGGAAGAACAAGGAGATGGCAAAGCTTGAGCTCAATTTGTGATAATTTTCTCAATAAAAAGAGAAAAGAAAATACTTATATGAGAGTCACACTCACATAAACCATGGTCAATAAATATCTAGATATTTTTATTAGCGAGTTAAAGAACAAAGGAAATTAGACCATGGTTTAAGTCAAGGTTAAACAAAGAAGAGTGTAGAAACATGAACCATGATTTAATTCCCTTTTTCTTTTTCTCAATAACAAATATATACATATATTTATTCCATGTGAGTCTTGCATTGCCATCTCCAATGTATCAACAACCATGACACAAGTATGCATGCATGTGTGCATTAATATCAACATGTATATACACGCATACATTCATGCATACATCCAAATAGGAATAGGTTTTAAAACAAGTGAGCTAAAAGTCAATATTAAATCAACACTTGATTTAATAAACCGGTCATATCACATACGACCCGACCAATAGAAAACGTCCGATTAAAATACGGTATCTTATACACACATTTAATCGAGCTCCCGCGCATATCTCATATGCACACCACATCTTTTCGCCTGAGTTAGGAAACCCCTCTGTGGGACTCTAAGACTCGTCAATACGCTAGCAGTAGGCAGTGATCATATTACATACCCAAAAACCATCAGCGGCACTAGCTGTACGTAACGGCTCCCAGGTATTGAACGATCAGAAGAAAAACAAGCGAACCTGTCAAAACTCTCGTCGAACCAACTGACAACACTTACCGTACAGTCTGGTCTCTTCCTCAGATATGCTGCATATCGAGTCTAGGGATGGTATCGTCGACCCCAATAACTCAATAAGTCATGCCGGTATATGGCTCATAACAGTTCGAGAAACTACTGATAACACTTATCAGTAAATCTCATCAGCCCTGGCCAGGGACTTCCTGTTATAGCCATTCGAGCATAGCACAACATCAACCCCCAATACCGGGAGAGACGAAACCCCTCCTATCGCTCATTGCCTCCATGTGCCTCGAGACTGTATCCAAAATCAACCTGTTTGCACGTCTCAGTAGAGCCGTGGTAGGGTGGAGATCAAAGTACAGTGGGAGGACACACAAGAATCTATGACGATCTCGGGTTTACAGACTAACCTGTACCAGTGTCACCTGAGAACTGCTATCCGACGATAGATATAATACCACATAAGAGTTCTCGGCGAGTCTGTTCAGTGTACCCAGTCTCCACTGATCACCCGTATACAATCTTTGGTGTCACCACACCAATGGATATGGGATCATCCATCGTCCATCATATGGGACAAGAACGGTATACGCTAGTCTACTCTGGAATATCGATGCCCCGTCTCGATACACCTACGACTAGGAACATTTCAAGGATATGCTTATAAACTACACGTGTCCCACTAGTATGATCTGCATCATAGTTCCAGTAGTCAAGCAAATATCCTAAGGGCTTTATCAACATGTACCAAAAGAGTAAGATGCATGATCAAATGAACATGTCAAGATAAAGTACAACCAGATAGCATACTATCATGTCAAGCAAGAATGTCCTCTGAATATATATATATACATATACCGATACATCCACTATCATATAATGGCCTCTAGGGCATACATATATCCAACAATCTCCCACTTGCACTAAGGCCAATTATTGGCGTATCTCATACCCAACATCTCAAAAAGTCGCTCATGATTCGACAAAGGGAGGGCCTTGGTGAGTGGATCCGCGGTGTTATTTTTTGTATCTACTCTCCGAATCTCAATCTCGCGGCAATTAACTATCTTCCGGATCAAATGATATCGCCTGAGGATGTGTCTGGATCGCTGATGGGACCTAGGCTCTTTGGCCAACGCCATAGCCCCATTATTATCACAATACAATGGTATTGGATCAATAATGGTTGGAACTACTCCTAGCTCCGTGATGAACTTCCTCATCCAGACGGCTTCCTTGGTAGCATCATTTGCAGTAATGTACTCAGCTTCCATCATTGAGTCTGCAACGGTATCCTGTTTGGAACTCTTCCAACATACCGCCCCTCCATTGAGGGTAAATACAAACCCTGAGATAGATTTGATGTCATCCTTATCACTCTGGAAGCTCAAATTGGTAAAGGCCTCCATTTGGAGATCCCCATTACCATACACCAAAAACAGTTCTTTAGTCCTTCGCAAGTACTTAAGAATGTTCTTCACAGCTGTCCAGTGATTCTCCCCTGGGTTGGATTGATACCTGCTTACTACACCCTGTGCATAAGCTACATCAGGGCGTGTACATAATATCGCATACATTATAGATCCTACGGAGCATAGGGTATAATGCTCATGCGAGCTCTCTCTTCATCAGTCTTTGGGCAAAAGTCCTTGGAGAGAGCGACTCCATGACAAGAGGGTAAGGCACCCCGCTTGGATTCATCCATACTAAATCTCTTTAGGATGGTGTTAATGTACCTGGTTTGGGACAATCCCAACAACCTTTTAGATCTATCCCTATAGATCTTCATGCCGAGTATGTACGAGGCATCACCCAGGTCTTTCATGGAGAACCTTTGTGATAAGAACAGTTTGAACGATTGTAGCATAGGAACATCGTTTCCTATCAGAAGAATGTCATCCACGTACAATACGAGGAATGTGACAGTACTTCCTACAATCTTCTTATAAACACAAGGTTCATCTGGATTTTTGACGAAATCAAACTCTTTGATGACATCATCAAAACAGATGTTCTAACTCCGTGATGCCTGCTTTAATCCATAAATGGATTAAAGCAATTTACATGCTTTCCCGTTGCTCCTACTATCAATGAAGCCCTCTGGCTGATTCATATGCATTCTTCTAAATCACCATTTAGAAAAGCCGTTTTAACGTCCATCTGCCAGATTTCATAGTCGTAGTGAGCAGCAATAGCAAGTAGGATCCGAATGGATTTAAACATGGCTACAGGAGAAAAAGTTTCATTAAAGTCCAGACTTGGTCTTTGACGAAATCCTTTCGCCACAAGCCTTGCTTTATAGGTCTACACCTGCCCATCTACACCGATCTTTCTCTTAAAGATCCATTTTCACCCTATGGGTTTTACCCCAGAGGGTACAACATCCAAAGTCCATACTTTGTTGGTGTACATAGACTCTATTTCGGATCTCATGGCAGCCGGCCACTTCACAGAGTCACCACTCGTGATAGCCTACTAAAAACTGGTAGGGTCATCTGTTGGAGATAGTGCCCTCAAAGTCAATTATTGGATCGCAAGTACGTGATTGCAATGATTGAGGCATGACCTATACCGATATGACAGTCTTGCTCGAGATGATAGTATGTTATCTGGTTTGTCTTTGTCATCGTATACATGGTTTAGTTCACTATTGCATGATGATAGAACCTATAGGATTCTTTCTTGACTACCATCAGTATGATGGCGATCATATACGTGGGAGCTGGGGTCTGTAAGCACATCCTTAAAGTGTCCCTAGTCGTGGGAGTTTCGAGACAGGGCATCGATACTCCAGAGTAGACTAGTGTATACAGTCGAGACCCCGACGAGGGGCGATGGCCGGTCTCACAAGCCATTGGTGTTAGTTGGTTCACCTAAGATGTATACAGGTGCTCATTGGGTTATGAGTACACCGGACAGGACTCGCCGGGAACCTGCTAATTGGTATTATACATATCGTCAGATAGCAGTTCCCTGGTGACATGTGTACAGGTTAGTTCATCGACCTGAGATTGTCATTTGTCTCGTGTGAGTTCCCACTGTGCTTAGATTACTACCCTACCATGCTCAAAGGAGTTGTGCAAACAGGTTTTAGTTAGGTACAGTCCCGAGCCACATTGGAGGCAAGTGAGCGGATCGGCAGGGGATTCGTCTCTCCCGGTATTGGGGGTAAGATCGCGCTGTGTCTAGGAGATCCATTACACAAAACCCCAAGGCAGGAGATTTACTGGTAGATACTCCAGTAGTATCTCAGGGTGTTCTGGGCCACTCTCTGACATGACTTATATTGCTATTGGGGATCTGACGTTACCAGCCCCTAGGCAGATATGCGATACTCATAGACGAACTGACCGGACTGTATGTATATTGTCACTGTTAGGCTCAGTAGGGTTTATGGATGAGTTCGTTCGTCAGCTTCCCTTCCAATCAATAAATAGGCAAACCGTTACGTACAGTTTGTACCTCTGATGTGCTAGAGGTTATACCCAGTGCCAGTGTGTTGATGAGTCGTTAGAGTCCCCCACAGACAGTTTCCCAAGTTCGGGCGAAACGTTGTAGAGGCCGTATGGTTTTATGGCAAGGTTTGGAAAATGCACGTGCGTTTTCGCACGTGTCGTTTTTCGGGCAGATAATACTGGTCGGCTTTGGTTTAAGCCGGATCCGAGTATTATGCTGTGTAGATATAATATCTTAATCTCAGATGAATTTGTATTCAGTCGTAATACAAATGCGGGTATGTTTATACTGATACGGGGTTATCCTGAAATTCGTTTCAAGATCACTTTTGGAAGTTGCCAGTTTCCAGTTTTCTATCGCCCATATTTAACATTCGGTTAAATGCGGATTTATCTTTTCTTCTTGAGATGAGTGTGGAAGTTTCTAGTAGGTGACTAGGGTGGTGAGGTGGCTTTGTTCATTAATGGTGCATTAATGAAAGGGTGACTAAGGTTAATGAAAGGGTGACTAAGGTTAATGTGTTCACACTAGGTGTTTTGATGACTCTTCTCTTCATTAATGGTTGTGGTTACCTTCCCCCTCCTACACTCACCTCTCCCTCACCTATAAGTGGCCGGCCCCTTTTCTATAATGAGATTATGGTTGCTTGAGAGAAAAAGATAAGAGTTTAAGTGTATGGAAATTTGATAGATACTCATTTCATATTTCCACCCGATCCAAAAGGCAACTTCATTAACCGTTCGTCCATAGCCTTGGACGTAATGAGACAAAGTGTTCTACTCATTCTCTACTTCATCTTGGTCGTCTCTTTTAGCAAACTTGACGACGGAGTTGTTAGTTGTATATATGCCTTAGAGGCCAGTATTGTACAGATGATGTATAGTATATTGGATGCTTGGACATGTATAGAGATGACTTTCTTGCTCGATATGATAGTATGCTATCTGGTTGCTCTTTATCTTAACATGTATACTTGTCTCTTTATACTGTCTTATGGTTACATGTTGGTTAAGCCCTTAGGATGTGTACTTGACTACCTGGACTATGATGCGGATCATACTAGTGGGGACATGGTAGTCCATAAGTACATCCTTCAAGGTCCCTAGTCGTAGGTGTATCGAGACGGGGCATCGATATACCAGTGTAGACTAGCGTATACGCTTCTCGACCCATGAGATGGGCGATGGATGATCCCATATCTATTGGTGTTTGACATCAGAGATGGTATACGGGTGCTCAGTGGAGACTGGGTACACTGGATGGACTCGCCGAGAACTCCCAGATGGTATTATACCTCACGTCAGATGGCAGTTCTCAGGTGACACTTGTGCAGGTTAGTCTGTAGACCTGAGATCGTCATAGAGTCTTGTGTGATTCCCACTGTGCTTTGATTTCCACCTTACCATGTCCATGAGGGCGTGCAAAACGGTGGTTTTTGGGTACAGTCCCGAGTCACATGGAGGAAATGAGCGATAGGAGGGGTTTCGTCTCTCCCGGTATTGGGGGTTGATGTTGCGCTGTGCTCGATTGGCCGTAACAGGGAAGTCCCTGGCCTGGGCTGTTTTAGAGATTTGCTGGTAAGTGTTACCAGTAGTTTCTCGACCCGTTATGGGCCTCACATCGGCACGACTTATCGGTTATTGGGGTCTGACGTTTACCACCCCTAGACTTGATATGCGACATATCAGACGAGGAGATCGGACTGCACAGGTAGTGTTGCCGATTGGCTCTACGGGAGTTGTAGCAGGTTCGCTTGTTTTCTTCTGATCGCTCAATACCCGGGTGGTCGTTACGTTTAGCTGACCGCTTGCGGCTTGGGGGTGCTTGATATGATCATCACCCACTGCCGGCGTATTGACGAGTCTTAGAGTCCCACAAAGGAGTTACCTAGTCCAGGCGAAACGTTGTGGTGCGCGTATGTGATATGCACATGGACCCGATTAAAATGCGCGTATAGGATACCGTATATTGATCGGGCGGCTTGCTTTTGGTGGGGTCATATGTGATATGGCCGGATTGATAAATCAAGTGTTGATTTATCATTTAACCATTAGTTTTCTCACTTGAAATCTTTTCTTATACATGATGGATGTATGCATGCATGTATGTTTTCTTTTTAGATTCATGCACATATTGATATGCATACACACATACATACATACCTACATCCTTCATGGTTGCACATACATGTGAAATGGTGGCAATATAAGACTCACACCATGGTTTTAACTATGGATTTTATTGCATTTGATTTAAAACAAAATGAAAAAGGAAAATGGTTATCATGGATTTGTTTCTACACTCTTCTTTTGACCTAACCATCCTCACCCACTTTTTAACCTTGGGTAAACTTTCCTTTTGTGTTTTAACTCAAATTCAATAATATATTCATTGTTTAACCATGGTTTGAGATGAGAATAAGAAAATATATATAGATATATTTTCATTTTTCTCAACAAGAGTTATTCTTTTCACTCTTGTTAAAGAATAGCCATCATTTTCTTCTTCCTCTCTCTTTTGCTCTCTAGATTTTTGTAGTGAGCAATATACTAATCAAGATAGGTTTTTGAAGTGAGAAAAGCCACCACAACATCATTCTACACAAGTTTAGCCCACTTGTTTAGAGTGTTATCTTCATTTCTTCTCTTGAAAAGTGAAGTTACAAGTTTGGACTAGGAGCTTCGGGTGGATCGTCGTGGACACTAGGAGACTTCAAGCGAACCCTCCTCCAACCCTCAAGTGGCCAAGGAGTCTAGCGTAGGGAGCTACAAAGGTTGTACTCTCAAAACCCTAGCATTTCTTTCATGTGATGATGTGTTGTTTATGAAACCCTAATTTTTCTAGGAACGATCCGATGTTTGTTAACTTAGCACCCTAAAAATTCCATCTTTGGTACATGTGATGCTTCCAAACCCTTCATGAGGTACTAGGCTAACCCAACAATGGTATCAGAGCTGAACTAGAACATTAAGCGACACTTTAGCGAAGTCAAAACTCCGATCGAACCAAAATACGACCTTTTCGGACACTCTCTGGATAATTTTTAAAACCTGGTTATTTTCAGAATTAAAAATATGTAAAAAATTCAGCAGGTGAATATAAGAATTACTGTAAAAAACGATGCAGTGAACAGTCTTTCTTGCCGCGGAAACGCGGCCTAAGCTTGCTTGGGCCGCGGTTCCGCGGCCGTACACATCAATCACTGCATGATTTTTATACAGTAATGCTTGTTTCTGCTTGTATATTTTTTAGGGTATTTTTAATCTGAATTTTGTGCTGTTTGTTCTGGAGATGATTTTGGACTCGTCGATTCGATCGGAATTTTCATTTTGTGACTTTTCCGGATAAATTAGAATGTATTGAAGTGTTTGAACGAGTATCATTTGCTCAATTTTCACGGGGTTTAAATCTTTTGGAGATACGTGCAAGTTTTGTGGTGGACTCTCTAGAAGACAACAAATCTTTACTCGATTATGTGACCGTCTTGAACTGCCCTTTGAACCTTAGGGTTTGGGGCAGTACGGCGTGCCACATGTGAGGCGTTGGCTTGACCCTTCTACGGCTGGACCGCTACTACTGTGTTACACTCCGGGTTTTTGAACTCCGCTCAAGTGTTGAGCTTTAGGGAATTTTGGGTATTTGATCATTCGTTCGAAAACTTTAATACCGTCTAATTATCTGGAATGGGATGCAATATGTGGAATTCATATAGTTGGACATGAAATACGAAGTATGTGATATTTCGCATTTACGATGTTTAAAGAGAATGTGGATTCCAAATATTGCAGTTTTACACTTTCTTTTCTGTGACCGTAAGTGTAGTATGTCGATATCGCCGGTTTCGTTGCTATACATCAACGACAATTGGGGTACGCATACTTACTTACGTTGATGATATATGATATTATGTGTTGCTGAGATATGATGTGCAGGATTGTCGCGATTGAATAGCCGGGGGGTTTTATGTGAGATGAGAGTTTTATATTTTCATTCATGTAAATTCAAATGTAATATAATATTCTTTTATTTGGGGCACTTCCGGGTTGAGGTTGATGCCACTAGTGTTGTATATTATTTACTTTTCCGCATTAGGATGGACCCAAGGAGGGGAGCATGGGTGACCGGGTTCTGGGGTTCAGTGGGAGGCCATCTCGAGGAGTCGAGACCGGGTCTCCTAAACTCCAGAATTGGTAGGGTCGCTTGCCGCTCTCGTAGGGGTCCAGGGTGTGGGCTTGGCTATTCATCGCGACCGTGGAATCCGTATTTTCTATTGTTGGCTAAATACTAAATACGGACGTCCTAGTATATCCCACATTATATCTATGTTTCTGCTGCGATATCTGTGATGTGATCATGTGATGTGCTGTGATAGATACAGTATATAGTATATATGATATATTATATAGACGTTACTTATGTTTTGCATCCGCACTAGCCCTGCCCTGCTCTGTCGTTAGTTACCTAACCTAACGGTGCACGAGGGGACATCGAGGCGAATGCGGATGGCATAAGTGTACGTCGTATTTATCTGTGATGTTTAGGTGACTTAAATGATGGGACTTCATTAATGTGATTAATGAAAGAAAAGAAACCTAAAAGATGTTGTAGAATCAAATTTTAAAATAAAATGGTAGCTACAGTCTTGCTTTGCATAGCGGTATATATGATATACCCTGCACCTTATTCGATGGGGAAAGAGCCGAGATCCCTTCACCGGGAGTGGCCTCTTTAGCAAAACTGGCAAATGCTACAACACTCGGTTTGACTTTTGATTGCTTTTGGAGTTTTGCTTTGCACAGTGATATATATGATATATCCCGCACCTTATTCGATGAGGAAAGAGCCGAGATCCCTTCACCGGGAGTGACCTCTTTAGCAAAACTAATGAAAGCCTCAAAATCACTCCATTTCAAAATTCACTCGATTCTACAACGATATCAAGTTCATTACGCAATAGGTTTTCAGAAAAACCTGTCGTAGCCCTCCGTCATTTCAGATAAGTCCTACTTAGTATTCATGCTACGTTTGTTGACCTCCGTCAAGGCGTAGTGTGCGGTAGCTAACTAGTATTTATCTGCTTATGCATGAGATGCAGATTGGATTAGGGTAGTCGTACGACCTTGTTGACCTCCGTCAAGGGTCGTGCGGGTGGGTTTGATTCAATCAAGAAATGACAGGTTGAACTTGACTTGCACCCTGTGGTTTGTTGACCTCCGTCAAGGTCATGGGATGCTTGGGGCAAAATATTATCGGGAATTTCAAGTGTTGAAATTTACAATGAGATTGCATACCTTCTATGAGATAGTTGGATCCCGATACCCACTGTGAGTAATTGTTACTCCTGGGAGAGTTTTAGACAGGACAATTAGCCGATCAAGTAGGTGTCTAGAAAGGTGTCAACGGGGTTACGTCTCTGGGAAAACGAGGTTTACTTCAATTAGGTCCGTGCGAAAACACGGGGAACCTCCCTCAAAGTACCGACACTGGCCTGGCTGAAAGATTGGCGAAGTTGTAGGGTGTAATTAATCCCGGCTAGTCTTTCCTTTTAGGGTTTGAAGGAAGATTTGATAAAAACAGTGGGAGCCATCCTGATTAGATAAGATAATAACCAATCTGATCTTGCAAGAGCATACGCTAAAGTGTTTTCTTCTCTCTCTCTCTAGGTAGCGACCATGTCATGCCTTAATCAAGATAATAATATGGATGTATTGACCGAACCCGCTAGTTATACTGTGCTGGGGAACGTTGGTTCCGTTCTTTCTTATAAAAGTTATAGGAATGAACAGGACATAGGGGAATACCAGGATTCCCATGCCACCCGAATGAAGAAAGTACACTATGATGCATTTTCTTCGGGTGTGTTCGTTACAGAGAACTGTTTCTCCATTTGCCCTACGTCCTGGGTATTAGATACCGGGTCAGGATCCCATATATGTAATCAGTTACATGGGCTTAGGAAAGGTAGAGAACTTGGAGAAGGTGATAAAGACATAAGAGTTGGAAATGGTGCAATTGTTGCAGCTAAGACTGTCGGGGAATATCACCTTGCATTACCAACTGGTAATACATTGGTTCTGAACGAATGCTATTACATGCCAAACCTGATATGTAATATTATATCGGTTTCTTTGTTGAGTAAAGAGGGATATAATTTTGTATTACAGGATAATGTTATGAACATTTTCCGTAACCAAAAGTTGGTTGGATCAGGCACGTTGTGCAATGGCATTTATGTTCTAAATCAATCAACAGTTCTGAGCATAACAAACACACACAAGAGGAAGAGTTCAGAACTGAACGGATCCTTCTTGTGGCATTGTAGACTGGGTCACATCAATGCGACACGACTAGCTAAGTTGCATAAGGATGGATATTTGAAACCGTTCGAATTTTCATCTTATGACACTTGCCAGTCATGTCTCAAAGGCAAGATGACCAAAACTCCATTTACGGGACACGGAGAAAGAGTTACTGAACTCTTGGGACTGATACATAGTGATGTATACGGTCCCATGTCTACACATGCCAGGGATGGTTCTTCGTACTTCATTATATTCACTGACGATCTCTCTAGGTTCGGGTATGTGTTCCTGATGAAATACAAATCAGAAGCTTTTGAGAAATTTAGAGAATATAAACAAGAAGTCGAGAACCAAACCGGAAAAAGTATTAAAATTCTACGATCTGATCGAGGAGGTGAATACTTAAGCATTGAATTTCTGGACTTCCTAAAAGAGAATGGGATTCTCTCTCAGCTGACTCCTCCATATACACCACAGCACAACGGTGTATCAGAACGGAGGAACCGCACCCTATTGGATATGGTGCGCTCTATGATGAGTGTAGCTGAGTTACCTATTTCCTTCTGGGGATATGCACTGGAAACAGCAGCATACCTACTGAATAGGGTTCCTACCAAATCTGTGCCTACCACCCCATATGAGATATGGGAAGGGAAGAGACCATATCTTAATTTTATTAAGATATGGGGTTGCTCGGCCTATGTTAAAAGACAAAAACCGGACAAACTCGAGCCAAGGTCTGTTTTGTGTAAGTTTGTTGGATATCCCAAGCATTCGCGAGGGTATATCTTCTACCACAGTGAGGAACAAAGAGTGTTTGTTGCTCAACATGCCACCTTTTTAGAAAAGGAATTTCTTGCAAAAGAGATTAATGGCCCTGAGGTAGCACTGGAAGAAGTTCCAGCTATACAAACCACAACAGAAGATTTGGTAGAACCAGAGGATTCGGTAGTTCCCGATGAACCCCAGCCACTCCGCCGATCTAGTAGGGTTCCTCGCCCACCTGAGAGATACTATGGTTTTCTCATGGATGGTGGGAGCGAGGATTGCATCATGGAGGATGATGACCTAACTAGCTTCGAGCAGGCCATCACGAGTGGGGACTCAGTGAAATGGCTGGATGCTATGCGGTCCGAGATGGAATCCATGTACACCAACAAAGTATGGACTTTGGAAGATGCTCCTGAAGGGGTAAAACCCATTGGGAGCAAGTGGATCTTCAAGAAAAAACTTGGTGTAGATGGGAAAGTGGAGACTTTCAAAGCTAGCCTTGTTGCAAAGGGTTTTCGTCAAAGACCAGGTGTGGACTATGACGAGACCTTTTCTCCAGTGGCTATGCTTAAATCCATCCGGATCATGCTTGCCATCGCTGCATATCATGACTACGAAATCTGGCAAATGGATGTTAAGACCGCCTTTCTGAACGATGATTTAGAAGAGTGCGTGTACATGACTCAGCCAGAAGGCTTCGTAGATAGTGGGAGCAGCGGGAAGGTGTGCAAGCTGCTTAAATCTATTTATGGATTAAAGCAAGAATCGCGGAGTTGGAACATCTGCTTTGACGTCGTTATCAAAGAGTTTGATTTCGTCAAAAACGTAGATGAACCTTGTATCTATAAGAAGCTGGCAGAGAGTAAGGTTTTCTTCCTCGTATTGTACGTGGACGACATACTCTTGATAGGAAATGATATTCCTATGCTGCAATCGGTCAAGCTCTTCTTATCACAAAGATGCTCAATGAAAGATCTTGGTGATGCCTTCTGCATATTGGGAATTAGGATCTATAGAGATAGATCCAAACGGATATTGGGATTGTCCCAATCCAGGTACATTGACACCATACTAAAGAGGTTTAGTATGGAAGAATCCAAGCGTGGGAACTTACCCACGATCTCTGAAGTCACTCTCTCCAAAGAGATGTCTCCCAAGACTGATTTGGAGAGAGCTCGCATGCAAGGGATACCATATGCTTCGGCTGTAGGCTCTATCATGTACGCGATGCTATGTACCAGACCCGATGTAGCATACTCACTAAGTGTAGTGAGCAGGTATCAAGCTGATCCTGGAGAGAGTCACTGGACAGCTGTGAAGAGCATTCTCAAGTACTTGCGAAGGACTAAAGAGATGCTCTTGGTGTATGGTAACGGAGAACTCCAAGTGGAGTCTTTTACCGATTCGAGCTTCCAGAATGATAAGGACGACTCTAAGTCGCAGTCGGGATTTGTCTTTACCCTTTACGGAGGGGCGGTTAGCTGGAAGAGTTCCAAGCAGGAAACAGTGGCAGACTCGACGATGGAGGCTGAATACATCGCTGCCAACGATGCTGCCAAAGAGGCTGTCTGGATCAAGAAGTTCATTACTGAACTTGGAGTGGTTCCATCCATTGAGCATCCAATACCTTTGTATTGCGATAACAATGGAGCGGTGGCTTTGGCCTAGGAACCCAGGTCCCATCAGCGATCCAGGCATATTCTGAGGCGGTATCACCTGATCCGGGAGATAGTTGATCGCCGGGAGATCAAGGTCAGGAGTGTTGACATGAAGAACAACACAGCGGATCCACTCACGAAGGCCATTCCCCAGATACAGTTTGAGAGACTCTTCGGGATGCTCGGTATGCGATACTACAGCAGCTGGCCCTAGTGCAAGTGGGAGATTGTTAGTTGTATATATGCCCTAGAGGCCAGTATTGTACAGATGATGTATATTATATTGGATGCTTGGACATGTATAGAGATGACTTTCTTGCTCGATATGATAGTATGCAATCTGGTTGCTCTTTATCTTAACATGTATACCTGTCTCTTTATACTGTCTTATGGTTACATGTTGGTAAAGCCCTCAGGATGTGTACTTGACTACCTGGACTATGTTGCGGATCATACTAGTGGGGACATGGTAGTCCATAAGTATATCCTTCAAGGTCACTAGTCGTGGGTGTATCGAGACGGGGCATCGATATACCAGTGTAGACTAGCGTATACGCTTCTCGACCCATGAGATGGGCGATGGATGATCCCATATCCATTGGTGTTTGACATCAGAGATGGTATACGGGTGCTCAGTGAAGACTGGGTACACTGGACGGACTCGCCGAGAACTCCCAGATGGTATTATACCTCACGTCAGATGGCAGTTCTCAGGTGACACTTATGCAGGTTAGTCTGTAGACCCGAGATCGTCATAGAGTCTTGTGTGATTCCCACTGTGCTTTGATTTCCACCTTACCACCTCCATGAGGGCGTGCAAAACGGTGGTTTTTGGGTACAGTCCCGAGTCACATGGAGGCAATGAGCGATAGGAGGGGTTTCGTCTCTCCCGGTATTGGGGGTTGATGTTGCGCTGTGCTCGATTGGCCGTAACAGGGAAGTCCCTGGCCAGGGCTGTTTTAGAGATTTGCTGGTAAGTGTTACCAGTAGTTTCTCGACCCGTTATGGGTCTCACATCGGCACGACTTATCGGTTATTGGGGTCTGACGTTTACCACCCCTCGATTTGATATGTGACATATCAGACGAGAAGACCGGACTGCACAGGTAGTGTTGCCGATTAGCTCGACGGGAGTTGTAGCAGGTTCGCTTGTTTTCTTCTGATCGCTCAATACCCGGGTGGCCGTTACGTTTAGCTGACCGCTTGCGGCTTGGGGGTTCTTGATATGATCATCACCCACTGCCGGCGTATTGACGAGTCTTAGAGTCCCACAAAGGAGTTACCTAGTCCAGGCGAAACGTTGTGGTGCGCGTATGCGATATGCGCATGGACCCGATTAAAATGCGCGTATAGGGTACTGTATATTGATCGGGTGGCTTAATTTTGGTGGGGTCATATGTGATATGGCCGGATTGATAAATCAAGTGTTGATTTATTATTTAACCATTAGTTTTCTCACTTGAAATCTTTTCTTGTACATGATGGATGTATGCATGCATGTATGTTTTCTTTTTAGATTCATGCACATTTTGATATGCATACACACATACATACATACCTACATCCTTCATGGTTGCACATACATGGGAAATGGTGGCAATATAAGACTCACACCATGGTTTTAAATATGGATTTTATTGCATTTGATTTAAAACAAAATGAAAAAGGAAAATGGTTATCATGGATTTGTTTCTACACTCTTCTTTTGACCTAACCATCCTCACCCACCTTTTAACCTTGGGTAAACTTTCCTTTTGTGTTTTAACTCAAATTCAATAATATATTCATTGTTTAATCATGGTTTGAGATGAGAATAAGAAAATATATATATATATATATTTTCATTTTTCTCAACAAGAGTTATTCTTTTCACTCTTGTTAAAGAATAGCCATCATCTTCTTCTTTCTCTCTCTTTTGCTCTCTAGATTTTTGTAGTGTGCAATATACTAATCAAGATAGGTTTTTGAAGTGAGAAAAGCCACCACAACATCATTCTACACAAGTTTAGCCCACTTGTTTAGAGTGTTATCTTCATTTCTTCTCTTGAAAAGTGAAGTTGCAAGCTTGGACTAGGAGCTTCGGGTGGATCGTCGTGGACACTAGGAGACTTCAAGCGAACCCTCCTCCAACCCTCAAGTGGCCAAGGAGTCTAGCGTAGGGAGCTACAAAGGTTGTACTCTCAAAACCCTAGCATTTCTTTCATGTGATGGTGTGTTGTTTATGAAACCCTAATTTTTCTAGGAACGATCCGATGTTTGTTAACTTAGCACCCTAAAAATTCCATCTTTGGTACATGTGATGCTTCCAAACCCTTCATGAGGTGCTAGGCTAACCCAACAGGAGTTGCCTCGGTTCATAGGCGGGAGCTCGTTTGAAGATCCGTCGACGTGGTACCACTTGGATGACGAGACTGGAGATTCAGGAGATCGGAATAGCCGCAACAAAGCATGGGATGATGGTTGAAGACCGAAGGACTCGGATCGTTCGGGATAACAATTCTACCCTCTTTGTAGTTTGTTGGTTTAGCTTTAATGGCAGATCCGGGTTATAGTACGCGATAGCGCCGGTTGTAAAAAGTTTTTGTTCCGCATTTGGCGTTTGTTAGGCGGCCGGGGCGCTACCGTGGACTTACAGTGGTATCAGAGCCTCACCATTAAGCTATACTAACTTGTGCTAACGCGTTTAAAAGATTGATCGAACCGAATTTCGAAAATCACAATCTTGAAGTGCTTAAGTTTCTGTTGTTTTTAAACAGGGTCTAAAAATAATTTAACATATCACAGAATATTAAGCAGGGTTTTCTAAGCATATGGATGAAAATTGGGCACACGATCCTACAGTAACGCCGCGGATCCGCGGTCAAACCTAGGGTTTGACCGCGGAACCGCGGCCGTTATGTGGGAACAGTAATCCAATTTTTCTCAGTGTGTTTGTTTTTGGAAATTATGGGTTTTGGTACATTCATTTGGGCCCAGATTTTGTTACTGTACAGCAGATGTACGTGGGGCCCACTTCGGGAAATTTAGTCGATCAAAATTTTAAACTTGTTAGTATATAGTACTTACTTTATATCTCCGACCGGGAATGTCATTCGATCGGTAAACTGCGTCTAATTGCTATAGTTCTTTTAGACGGGTTTGCGAACGTGACATTCGCGTTGATGTTCTGTGTTGTGCTGTGATGTTGCGGATATGTCGTGGTGGATAGAAGGGTGCAATGATAGTGCAGTTTGGATTTATTTGTACATTTGATATTGCGGGGCGAGCGTCCAACATATGGACTGCCGTCACTGCTTGTTTGTATAATATTCTTTTGGAGCACGACCGGGCTGAGGTCGATGTACCCGTTGTACATATTTTTATTTCTGTACTAGGTTTATCTCGCGAAGTAGTGCACGGATAGCCGGGTTCTGGAGGGCAACGGGTCCATATCTCATGGCTTTAAGAGGCAAAGGGACCTCACTCTAGAATTGGCAGACTATTCGCCGCACTCGTAGGGGGTACAGGTTGACCTAAGGAGGGGTGCTCAATTTACCGGATTCCGTGAAGTGCCAGGTGTTCCATTCACTATGTTGTGGGGACTACCTCGCTTCAGGTTTTGGCGGGTAACTTGCCGCACCCGTAGGGGTCTAGGTTTCATTGCACAGGCTATTCACACGACCAGGGGAACGTCAGGTTTCAGCAGCGGCTCTGTGAAACCCGGGGATCCCAGATTATCTGTATTGTTCTGTGATGCTTATTACTTTTCTGTAATGTTGCAGATTATCACGCCTTGAGCGATTATTGTATATTGGTATATATACTATTAGATGTTGTATATGTTTTACACCCGCGCTAGTCCAGCCCCCGCTCTGTCGTTAGTTAAGTAACCTAATGAGTGATGACGGGACCCAGTGGCGAATGCGGATGGCATATACGTACATTATATTTTCGTTCTTTTCTGGTGTGATTGATTAATGGGACTGCATTGATTCTTATCAATGCAAAGATAAAACAAACCTATATTTGATGTTGTTGGAACAAATTTTAAAAAGTGTTATTACAAAGATATTTCCTTTTGTTTTGCATAGTGATATTCAGTTGGAATATCCCGCACCTCATTCCACGAGGCAAGGGTCGAGATCCCTTCACTGGGAGTGACCCCTTGGATAGAAGTTTACGTCAGGGTAGTAACTTTAATATAGTCGATTACAAGTTGCTTTGCATCGCGGTATTCAGTTGGAATATCCTGCACCTCATTCCACAAGGAAAGAGCCGAGATCCCTTCACCGGGAGTGACCTCTTTAGCAAAAGGTTTTCGTCACTATATTTTATAAAAAAGCTATCAGGTTCCTTCAACGAGATCAAGTTCATTACGTTAAAGGTTTTTTCGCCAAAAACCAATCGTAGCCCTCCGTCGTATCTTATGGATGGTCAGTAGTATTCAAGCTATGTTTGTTGACTTTCGCCAAGGCATAGTGCTTGGTAGCTGCTTGGGTATTCATTTGTAGCATAGATAGATGTGTTGGTTTGGGACAGTCGTATTACCTTGTTGGCTTTCGTCAAGGGTATGTATGGGTGGGTTCAAATTAACCTGGACAATGACGGGCAGGACTTGACATGTGACTTATGATTTGTTGGCTTTCGTCAAGGTCATAAGACCATGGGATAAAAATCACATCGGGAGTTTCAAACATACAGCAAACTTGCCAGGCATGCGCATACCTCCTGGAGTGTGATAACTTGAGTGGCTTCCATCAAGTTATCATGCGATGATAGTTGGATCCCGATTCTCACTGATGAGTTGGTTTACTCTTCGGATGATCCCGACTAATTCTTCTTTCAGGTTTGGAGGAGAATTTGAGATTACAGTGGGAGGTTTCCTGATTAGATAAATTGATAACTATTCTGATCTAGGTTAGAGTGCATGCAAAGTGTTTCTTTTCTCTCTCTTTGGCAGTGACTTTTGACCGACCCTAGACTATGACTCAGTGACCAAAGTTGACCGAACCTTCTTAAAATACTGGCCTTTGGATTATCTTAGTTGCATAAGTCATTGCCGCTCCTTCTTTTACCCTTTGTATTTCTCAGAACACCCCGTATTACTACGAATATCCACTTCCATTGGATAGATCCATCGTATGGTTATATACGAACTCGAAGGGATTTCTTCGAGGATGAATCCAGGTTCAGGAGAAATAGAATTAGTTTATTCAGTTGTCTTTTATTATCACCTTCTCTTAGGTTGCGAGGGCTCCTTAGTTTAGGAGAGTACACCTATTACGCTTATTGGATAGTCTTCTTCCAAACCATAGGCTGGTGCCGAAAGGTAGGGAATAAAGAAAACCAATTAGCCTAAGTAGGGTGTGCAGAAGGTAATATATAAAGACAAGATAAAGGGATTAGAAAGAGGGCAAAGTAAATTGCGACTGTTATCATTCACGACCAAACCGCGTACTTCATCGCCACTCCTATTTCACTTTTGATTTTTCCCAGTTCGGGAGAAATAGAATAAGGTTTTATTCAGTAGTCTTTTATCACCACCTTCTCTCAAGTTGCGAGTACTCCTAGGATTAGGAGAGTACACCTATTATGCTTACCGGATAGTCTTCTTCCAAACCATAGGCTGGTGCCGAACGGTAGGGAAGGAAGAAAACCATTTAGCCTAACGATGGTGTACAGAAGGTAATGAATAAAGACAAATAAAGGGATTTGGAGAGATGACAAAGAGATATACGGTTATAGTCATGAATTGGATTATGGAAGAGGCATTACTAGGAATACCAGAATACCCCTACGAAACATTTTCATGTTTCGGTGCATTGTTAAAAGAAAACTGATTTCCCGATTAGATACTTACTCCAGGGTATGTATTTACCAGGTTACATTCTCATATTTGTATGGTTTTACAGATGATGAGTGGAAGTAAGTTATTGGGAATTCGGTGATCATCCTCATTATATCAGAATTCGTTGTAATTGGTGATATTTGAGGAAATCACCTGGGTACAGTTTTCAACCTACGATGCACAAGTTTTGAGTTATTCAACTCAGTGGACTTATACAAAGTATTGTATGTTGTCCAGTGTCCATCAGGACAAAGGGGTAGATTCTCGTACTATGTTCTGTTTACTTATGACTTCTCTAGTTTTTAGACAAGTGTTTTGTAGAAATACAATGTCTAAGTTTTGAGAAGTTTTGGGTATAAGAATAAAGTAGAGAACCAGGTATCACAAGTATCGGGATTCTTCAAAGAGATCGAAGATGAAGATTCTTGTGATAGGTATTCAAATGATAGTAATGGTTTTGAGAAACTTGTTTCTCTTTCAGGTTACTCATAATTGGATGTATTCCTAAGTTGAGTATTGCTGATTAGCCTCTCTCCATTAAGTTGATATGCACTGGAGATAGCTGCATGTTTTTGAATCTGGTTCCAATTAAATTAGTGCCTCTATCATTGCAATCACGTACCTGCGATCACGTAACTGGAGATAGTTGAAATTAGTTCCGGTATAGGTCCTCCCTCAATCATTGCAATCACGTACCTGCGATCCAATAATTGACTTAGAGGGCACTATATCCAATAGTTACCTCTTCAAGGGAGCGATCGAGAGCAATTCTTGTAATCTCGGATTGAGGGAAAGTGTAATTAGACGTCGATTTAATAAAGGTGATCAATTGTTAATTCTCGCTTTCTTTAAATTCTTGCATTATGAAATTTCTATGTGTCGATTCTTTTATCTTCATAATGTGTGAGTAAATCTCCGCTTACTAAGGATTCGAAGGAATTCGGTAGATCAAATGATGATGAAATCCTAAATTAATCTTAAGTCTTATGAGAATTATGAACTTTAGGAAAAAGAATCATCTATGACCAAATTTGTAGCGAGATCACGTTCTTGATAATTTCGTTACAATTTGGGAATTAAATGATTGATGATTTTCTTTGCTAAAGGCTAGAATTGAATGATGATCAATGAAAAGACAAGGGATAGTGAGGGAGAAACCTTAGTTTCTTCAATAGATCCCTAATCTTCATTCATCTTCATCGATCTAGTTATAATTCATCAATAGATAAGAGGAGCCATTATTAGTCTTCATCATTGCTACTAATTCCTATCGATTCCCATAAGCTATTCTTCATACTCTTGATAAATAAAATTGATTGTGGACATTTTTCTTGATTTCTTGATTCTTGAATTCTTTTCTTGATTTTCTTGAAACGACAACTCAATTAAATCTTGAAACTCTTTCTTGAATTTTCTTTACTATTTTCTTTTGACTCAACTAAAGCAAAGAACGAATAAATACACGAATCTCTGTGGACGATCTGTTCTCATTAACGAGCTACATCGACACTGTTATTGATTGCGGTTATAAATTCTTTGGTTGTGATTATATTTTCCAAAACACAAAAGAACGATCAATCATGTAGCCCCGTTGACACCTTTCTAGATACCTAATGGGTTAGCTAATTGTAAAGTGCAAAACTTTCCCGGGAGCAACTCTTGCTCACAGTGGGATCGGGATCCTACTATCATATAGAAGGTATGCAATCTCATTGCAAATTTCAACTCTTGAAACTCCCGATATGGTTTTTACCCCTGGCACTCATGATCTTGGCTATGGTCAACATATCATAAGCACTAGTCAAGTTTTACCCGTCATTTCATGATTAATTAGACCCACCCACATGACCTTTGGCTATGGTCAACATAATCATGTGACTGTCCTAATTAATCGCATCATATGCTGTGTAGGAAGACATCACTTAGCTACCGTACACTACGCTTTAGCTATAGTCAACATACGTAGCATGAATACTAAGTACTCTACTTCCTAAAATGATGGAGGGCTGCGAATAATTTTAAGAAAACCTTTAATGCTTTGAACTTGATATCGTTGTAGAATTTAATGGTTTTAAAAGGAGTGGCTTAAGCTCCGCACTTTGAAAACTTGTTTTTTCATAAAAATCCGAGTAGGTTTCAAATCCGATTCTACAACATCTTTTAGGTTCCTTTTTCATTACATTAATCTCATTAATGTAGTCTAAGTCCTTAAGCCATCATAGAAAAGAAACGAAAATAGAACGTACGCTTATGCCATCTGCATTCGCCACAATGTCCCGTTATGTTCTGTTAGGTTACTTAACTAACGGCATAGCGGGGCGGGACTAGCACGGATGCAAAACATAAGCAACGTTTATTATATATCATATATATAATACACCATTCGTCTCATCATATAAAGTGATCATATCACAAAATATCAACAGCAGAAGCACATATATGAAAATATAGGATATACTAGGAGATCCGTATTTTGTATTTAGCCAACAATAGAAAATACGGATTCCACGGTCGCGATGAATAGCCAAGCCCACACCCCTAGACCCCTACGAGAGCGGTAAGTGACCCTACCAATTCTAGAGTTTAGGAGACCCGGTCTCGACTCCTCGAGATGGCCTCCCACTGAACCCTAGAACCCGGTCATTTGTGCTCCTATCCTTGGGTCTATCATAATGCGGAAAAGTAAATAATATACAACAATGGTGACATCATCCTCAACCCGGAAGTGCCCCAAATAAAAGAATATTACATACAATAAATTTTACATGAATGAAAATAAAAACTCTCATCTCACATAAAACCCCTGGCCACTCATTCACGACGATCCTGTACATCATATCTCAGTAACACATAACATCACATGTCATCAACGTAAGTAAGTATGCGTACCCCAATTGTCGTTGATGTATAGCAACGAAACCGGCGATACACCACATACTACACTTATGGTAGCAGAAAAGAAAGTGAAAAACAACAACAATTGGAATAATTACTTTCACATATATCTAGACGATGTTAAACGTTTTGATCGAATTAACAAACACCCATAAATTACCCCGAGAGCTCAACACTTGAACAAAGTTAAAATACCCAAAATGTGCCACAGTGTCTATAGACCAACCGTAGAAGGGTCAACCCTTGCCTCACCTATGGCGCTACGGAACTACGGAAAACCCTAAGGTTTGGCCGCGGTTCCATGGTCATAGGATCAAGTTAGGGTTACGTTCTTCTAGAGGGTCCATAGGGATACTTGCACGTTCTTCCGAATATGTTCAACTCGGGAAATTCCAACACTTGAAAATTTCCAGCGAGAGTAATGAGGTGGTGTGTGATATTCGTTCGAACTGTTAAACGTTGTCCAAGTTACCAAAACAATGTTAAATTTACGACTATGAAATACTACGAATTAGCTCCTAAGCAAAATAAACATCACATGAAAATTTGGGCTAAACAAACAATACCTGAAACCCCAAAACTACAGACCAGAGCACAGAAGAAAAACGAGGCGAAATGGAGCAATATGGGCAGGCCAGGCCGGAATTTTAGGCCTTGTGCTTGGGTGAAATCAAGTGGAACAGCCTCATTTTTCATCTGTGTTCTATATGCATCACATACAAGCTTCTGCAGTTGCTAAAATAATTTTACGAGACCATTTAAAAATCGACAGAGAGCACTTTCTAGGGTTTTAGAATATCGTATTTTTCGGAGTTGTTTCGGTTTCGTAATATTTATAACATCGTCTAAGTTTCTAGCTTGGCTCTGATACCACTGTAGGGATTCTTTAGCACTATGCCTTGGTTGCATCACACATGCTATAATAAAAATTTAGAGGGTGCTAAACAATACCAACCATGAATCGAACTAGAAAGTTAGGGTAACAACATATTGTATCACATACTATGTAGTGTCTAACACTAAGTGGGGGAAAAATACAATCTTTGTAGACCTCCACTTTTGACTCCTTGGATCAACAATGGTTTGAACCGGCTCGCTAGGATCCTTCCAAGTCCACGACGATCCACCCGGAGTCCCTTGGCTCAAGCTCATAGCTTCACTTGATCTATGAAGAAGTGGAGCAAACAACCTACACTAATGGGCTAAACTAGTATATATTGGTGATGTGGTTTGTATTCTCACTTAAAAACTTTTCCTTTTTCTTTTCTTCACTCACTAGAAAAAGCAAGAGAGCATGAAGGAGGAAGAAGAAGGAGATGGCAAAGCTTGAGCTCAATTTGTGATAATTTTCTCAATAAAAAGTTAAAAGAAAATACTTATATGAGAGTCACACTCACATAAACCATTGTCAATAAATATCTAGATATTTTTATTAGCAAGTTAAAGAACAAAGGAAATCAGACCATGGTTTAAGTCAAGGTTAAACAAAGGAAAGTGTAGAAACATGAACCATGATTTAATTCCCTTTTTCCTTTTCTCAATAACAAATATATACATATATTTATTCCATGTGAGTCTTGCATTTCCATCTCCAATGTATCAACAACCATGACACAAGTATGCATGCATGTGTGCATTAATATCAACATGTATATACATGCATACATTCATGCATACATCCAAATAGGAATAGGTTTTAAAACAAGTGAGCTAAAAGTCAATATTAAATCAATACTTGATTTAATAAACCGGTCATATCTGTAGGGTTTCCTAGCACGGCAGCAAGGTTTCGGGAGGCATCATCCATGCCATATTCAAAAATTTGCCGTTCTAGCTAACCCTAACCCTAGAATCGCTACTAGAAAATCCGACGAAATGAAATTCCAACACTTTACATCAAAAGTGAACAAGGAATACAACCTTTGTAGACCGGTCCTTCACTTCAATAGCTCCGTGTAGCAGTCCCTTCACTGTGATCACGAACTCCAGGACTCTAGAGAGGCTCCCATGAAGAAACGAACAAGCTTGCATCGAAGTCTTCGAGGCCGAAGATGATCTACGTCGAGGAGACACTAACCCAAGCTATCTCTTCACTAATGGTGAGATTAGTGAAGCAAAAACCCTAAACTAAATGGCTAATAGTAGAGGATGATGAAGTAGGAAGTAGGCTCACTTTTGTTTTATTTTTCTCACAATATTTCTTCACATATCAAAAACCCTAGAAAACTCTTTTCATTGAGCTCATGAAGAAGATGAAGAATAATGAAGAGAGAATGAGAGTGAGGTTAGAATTGCAACCATGGGAGAGTTAGTGTCATGCCTAACTCATGTAGAGAATAAACCATGGCTTGTGGTTATGGTTGAGTTAAGAAAATATCTTAAGCTTGACAAAAGAGTGGACTAATTCAATGAAACCTACAAGCTTCTACAAGCTTTGAGCCATAACTTAATTTCCACCCTTTTGAATTTGCTTAATGATAAATAAAACCCTAAATTTAACCCTAGCATGGTATTAGTCTCATACACCCTTATTGCATATGTAACCTAGCATGACATATGAATATATATCACATATCTACTTATGTGTCAAAAGAAAAACAATACATATACCACATATATGTAAAGTGTATCATATGTGAGAAAAAGAATTACTTAAGTGGGCTAAAATTAGTTAATGTAATGTAATATATCAAATATATAATTATACATTAAATTATCAAATCAACACTTGATTTAATAATCCGGCTATAGTGTGTACAACCGACTAATATCAAATGCAACAACTTATCGAATCAACACTTGATCCGATAACCCGGCTATATCACATATAACCGACCAATGTCACAAGTCGCGAGAATAGAATGCGGTATCACATATCGCATTAATCTCGGTCCCGCACATATCACATATGTGCTCCTACTCCGTTTCACATGAACCGGAAAACCTCTGTGTAGGACTCTAAAGACTCATCAATACACCGGCAGTAGGTGATGATCATATCAAACACCTACAAACCGCAAGCGGTCTGCTAAACGTAACGGCCACCCGGGTTTTGAGCGATCAGAAGATCAACAAGCAAGCCTGCTCATACTCCTGTGAATCCAATCAGTAACATTACCGTACAGTCCGGTTTCTTCGTTTGATATGTCGCATATCACAGCCTGGGGGTGGTATAACGTCAGACCCCAATAGCCTGATAAGTCATGCCGATGCAAGGTTCATAACGGTTCGAGAAACTACTGATAACACTTACCAGTAAATTTCAGCAACCCTGGCCAGGGATTTCCTGTTATGGCCAATCGAGCATAGCGCAACATCAACTCCCAATACCGGGAGAGACGAAACCCCTCCTATCGCTCATTGCCTCCATGTGACTCGGGACTGTACCCAAAAACCACCTTTTTGCACGATCTCTTGACCGTGGTATGGTGGAAATCAAAGCACAGTGGGAATCACACAAGACTCTATGACGATCTCGGGTCTACAGACTAACCTGTACCAGTGTCACCAGAGAACTGCTATCCGACGATAGGTATAATACTATCTAGGAGTTCTCGGCGAGTCCGTTCAGTGTAACCAATATCCACTGAGCACCCGTGTACCTTCTCTGATGTCAAACACCAATGGATATGGGATCATCCATTGCCCATCATATGGGTCGAGAAGCGTATACGCTAGTCTACTCTGGAGTATTGATGCCCTGTCTCGATACTCCCACGACTAGGAACAATTATAGGGTGTACTTGTGGACTACCCTTGGCCCCACTAGTATGATCTCCATCATAGTCCTGGTAGTCAAGTACACATCCTAAGGGCTTTGTCAACATGTGAGAGCAAGACAGCATAACGTATATACAAGTCAACATGTTAAGACAAAGAGCAACCAGATAGCATACTATCATATCGAGCAAGAAAGTCCTCCCTATATATGTCCAAGCATCCACTACAATATACATCCCATGTACAGTAATGGCCTTCAGGGCATACATTTAACTAACAATCTCCCACTTGTACTAAGGCCATCTTTTGTAGTATCCAATACCCAACAATTTAGCAGTGGTTGTAGTATCCCATACTCAACCATCCCAAAATCTCTCAAATAGTATTTGGGGAATCATGCCTTGGTGAGTGGATCCGCCGTGTTAACCTCAAAATCTACTCTTCTTACCTCGATCTCTTGGAGATCAACCATCTCCTTGATCAGGTGATACTTGCCTCAGAATATGTCTGGAATGCTGATGGGAACGGTGTTCCTAGGCCAAAGCCACAACTCCATTGTTATCACAATAACAGTTATTGGACACTCAATGGTAGGAACCTTGTTCATCTCATGAACAAGAAATGCCCAGACAGCCACTTTGGCAGCATCATGGGTAGCAATGTATTCAGCCTTTATCGTCTAGTATGTCACGGTATCTATCTTGGTACTCTTCCAACATACCGTCTCTCCACTGAGGGTAAAGACAATGCCTGTGACCGACTCTCAGTCGAACTTATCACTCTGGAAGCTGGAACCAAGAACTTTCTTTTAGTGCTTTTCAAGTACTTAAGAATGTCCTCCATAGCTGTCCAGTGATTCTCCCAAGATCCGATTAATTCCTAATCACTACACCTAGTGAGTCATCTACATCTGGTCTGGTACATAACATCGCATACGCTGATAGAGCCTACTGCAGAAGCATAGGTTATCCCTTGCACGCGAGCCCTCTCCAAATCAGTCTCGAAAGACATCTTTTTGTTGAGAGTGATTCCTGAGTCAGTAGGCGAAACACTACGCTTAGAATCTCCATACTAAACCATTTAGTATAGTGTTAATGTACCTAGATTTGGGACACTCCCAACATCCAGTTAGATCTATCACCATAGATCATAATCCACAAGATGTATTAGGTATAATCCAAATCTTCTATTGAGAATCCCCGTGATAAGAGGAGCTTGACCGAGTGTAGCATAGGAAACCCTTTCCTATCAAAAGTATGTCATCTACGTCTAATATGTGGAAGACGACCTTACTCTCTACAACCTTTTTGTATATACAAGGTTCATTTTCCATTTTGATGAAGTCAAACTCTTTGATTACCACATCAAAACAGATGTTCCATCTCCGCGATGCTTGTATTGATCCTGATGGACTTAAGCATAGCTTTGAAAGTCTCAACTTTTCTATCTACACCAAGAATCTTCTCAAAATCCATTTGCTCCCAATGGGTTTTACCCCTCCAGGTGCAACATTCAAAGTTTTGCTTTGTTGGAGTACACAGATTCCTTCTTTGATCGCATAGCATCCAACCTTATCATAGAGTCCCCACTCGTGATGGCCTGCCTGAACCTAGTTGGGCCATCATCAACCATGATGAAATCCTCGCTCCCACTTGCATCGAGAAGACCGTAGTATTTCTCAAGTGGATGAGAAACCCTACCAGATTCGCGGAGAGGCTGAGCTTCGTTGGAGACTATTGAATCTTTTGGTTTCACCAAATCATTAGCTGTTAGTTTATCTAGCTGGAACTCCTTCCAGTTCTACCTCATGACCACAAATTTCTTCACAAGAAATACCTTTTCTAAAAAGGTGGCATGCTGAGAAACAAAACACCTTTTGCTCCTCAGAGTGGTAGAAGATATTCCCTCACAAATGTTTGGGATATCCTAACAAATTTTTACAGAACTGACCTTGCCTCGAGCTTGTCCGGATTTTGCTTTTCAACATAGGCCGGACAACCCCATATCTTAACTCGTTTAAGACATGGTCTCTTCCCATACCATATCTCATATGGAGTGGTAGGAACTGATTTGGATAGAACCCCATTCAATAGGTATGCATCTTCTCAAGTGCATAACACCAAAAGGAAACAGGTAACTCAGTAGTACTCATCGTAGAGCGCTCCATATCTCATAGGGTGCGATACCTCCGCCCTGATACACCGTTTGTGCTGTGGTGTATATGAAGGAGTAAGCTGAGAGAGAATCATATTCCGCGTTTAGAAAATCCCAGGAATTCCATGCCCAAGCATTCTACTCCTCGATCACATCGAAGGACTTTAATACTTCTACCCGTCTGGTTCTCAACTTCAAGCTTATATTCCTTGAATTTCTCAAAAGTTTCAGACTTGTGTTTCAACAGGAACACATGTCGGAATCTTGAGAGATAGTCGATGAATGTAATGAAATACCAAGTACCAACCCTGGCATTTGTAGACATAGGACCGCATACATCATCATGTATCCGTCCAAAGAGTTCACTAACTCTTTCTCTGTTTCCAGTAAACGGAGTATTGGTCATTGTACCTTTGAGACAAGACTGGAAAGTATCGTAAGATGAAAATTCGAACAGCTTCTCATATTCATCCTTATGTAACTTAGCTGGTCGTGTTGCATTGATATGACCTATTCTACAATGCCACAAGAAGGATTCGTTCATTTCTGAACTACTCCTCTTGTGTGTGTACTACATAGTTTGAACTGTAGTTTGATTTAGAACGTATATGCTATTATATAACGTTCCTGATCGAATCAACTCTTAATTCAGGAAAATGTTCACAACATTATCCTCCAATACATAATTATATCTTTCTTTAACTTATTAAAGAAACCGATGTAATATTGTATATCAGGTTCGGTATGTAATAACATTTTTTCAGAATCAATGTATCTGGTAATACAAGGTGATATCTGCCAACCGACTTGGCTGCAACACTTGCACCATTCTCTACACTTAGAGACATATTGCCCATTCTCAGTTCTCTGTAATGAACTGTTAGTGTATATGCCCTAGAGGCCATTACTGTATCATACTAGTTTGTATGTTACTTAATGGAAGCTTGGGATATTCACCTTATATTGACAATCTTGCTCAAAATGGTAGTATGCTACTTGGTTTGTTTCTACTTTAATGTGTGCATGTGTTTCTTATAGCATATCGCCTTTACACATTAGTGGAGCCCTTAGGATCTTTGCTTGATTACCAGCGTTGTGATGGCAGTCACACTCGTGGGGGCTTGGTAATCCACAAGCACATCCTTATGCAGGTCCCTAGTCGTAGGACTATCGAGACAGGGCATCGATACTCCGGAGTAGACTAGTGTATGCGCTTCTCATCCCAGCTTGGGAGACGGTCTGTCCCACAGCCATCAGTACGTCGTACTTGAGATAGTATGCGAGTGCTCGTTAGGTTACGAGTATACTGGACAGGACTCGTCGGGAACTGTTGGTTGGTATTATACCTATCGTCAGTTATCAGTTCCCAGGTGACATGAGTACAGCTTAGTCCGTTGACTTGACACTGTCACTTCGCCTCAAGTGTGTTCCCACTGTTCTTAGATTGCTACCTTACCACAGCTCAAAGGAGTCATGCAAACAGGTAGCAGTTGGGTGCAGTCCCGAAGCACTTGGAGGCAGTGACGGTTAGAAAGGATTCGTCTCTCCCGGTATTGGGGGTTGATATCGCGCTGTGTCTAGGAGAGCCATTACACAAAGTCTCTGGCCAGGGCAAGCGAGATATACTGGTAGGTTTCCAGTGTTATCTCAGAGTGTCTGGGCTACACTCCGACACGACTTGTACCACTATTAGGGGACTGACGTTTACCGCCCCTAGGCCCACCATGCGATACTCTTAGACGAACAGACCGGACTGTACGGAGACTGTCACATTCAGGCTCAGTAGGAGTTCAGATGGGTTCACCTTGTTAGTCTTCTTATCGGAATTTACCTGGGGACCGTTACGTACAGTTAGTGCCGCTTGCGGTCTGTGGTTAAACCCACTGCCAGCGTAGTGTCGAGTCTTTAGAGTCCCACACAGAGGGTTATTCGCCTTTAGGAAAAACGAGTAGAGGTTGCCTGGTTTTGCGAGGGGGTTCGTTCACATCCGCGCACTTGTGCACGTTTGGTGTCCGGACAGTTGATACTAGCTGGCTTTGGTTTAAGCCAGATCTTAGTATATGTTTTGGGATTGGTTTTATCTCATTGTATTCGTGTTCCTCGGAACACGGATACAGGTGTGTATGCACAGTTGACTGAGGCAGAGGCAGAGGACTTTCATTAGGGTTGATGACCGTTGTCTTTCTCTTAACCCTAATGTATATGTGAAATATGATTATTAATATTAATTAATTATAATTGTGTTATGGTTAGGGTTGTTGACCATTTGACTATGGTTGACTTGTTGACTTATGTTGACATATTGACCATCATCATTTCACATGAAAGATGTTCTTTGATTCTTGCAAAATTCATTAATGTGAAATGATAATGGTCATTTCAAGTTAACCATCATAATTATCTTTGATTAATTATTTAATTATCATAATTCACATATATGCGAGAATGGTTGTAATTATCCTCATTCTCTCATTCTCATTCTCTCACATCCTCTTCCTCTCTCTCAAAGCTCTCCCTCTCATGAGTTGAGAACCATTTAGCTTTTGAGATAAAACACCAAAATTACTCTCTACTCATCCTAAGGCTCTAGGTTTAGCACACCAAGTACTTTAGTTACCTCTAGTTTGAGGTAGAAGCCAAAGGTAGAGGCCCTCGGGTGGATCTTTCTTCGGCAAGAGAAGGCGACGGGGACGACCCGTTCATCCCACTCCAAGGAGCAAGAAGAGAAGGAGTTCAAGACTTAAGTATAACCCTTTAACCGAGTGGCTAAATCTTTTAGCATGGTTGTTAGTTTTTGTTTAGCAAAGATCCTCCTTTTAGTCCATGTTGCCTTGAGTTGTAAAAATCGAATTTTTATACCGTTTCTGCCTCCCCGTAGGCACCGGGGTGGGCAACCTCTAATATGAACAGCCCACCTCTAATATGTGGCCGGCCAAGCTTGTGGAAAAATGAGGTGAAAAAGTCAAGGGGGGAGGGTGAGCACAAGCTAGTGCAAGGTGACCATAAGGAAAAGTGGGTAATGATGATAAACAATGATCATAATCAAGTCTTCACTCCATCACCTAATCATATCAAGTCATGATGAACAAATGAAGTCAATGTATGGTGGAACCATCATGAAACACCCTCTTACAAGAAACACCCTCCACTTTGCTAATTTGCACATTTGCAAATAAGCCCCTCCTCACCAATTTTCAGCCAAGGAAAGAAACAAAGGAAAATGGCCGAAACGGAAAGCAAACTGGCAACTTCAAAAAACTGATCCCGTAATAAATTACAGGAAAACCCCGCTACTGTATATACATACCCGCATTTGTATTCCGACCGAATACAAATGCAATGAGACAAAAGCTACACTGTAAAATACTAGGATTCGGCTTAAACCAAAGCCCGCTAGTATTATCCGTCCGATCATGATCCGTGCAATACCGCACGTACATGATCGAACCCTGCCATATCTCCATACGACCTCTACAGCGTTTCACCCGAAATTTGAAAAACGGTCTGTGGGGGACTCTAACGACTCGTTAATCCCATGGCTGTGGATTTAACCACTAGCACGTCAGAGGTATTAACCATACGTAACGGGCTACCAGGTATCGACCAAAGATGAGCGAACTCATCCTGACACCCTACTGAGCCTGTCAGTGACAATATCCGTACAGTCCGGTCCGTTCGTCTATGAGCATCGCATGGCGGGCCTAGGAGGTTGGTGAAAGTCAGACCCCCAAAAGCGGTACAAGTTGTGTCGGAGTGTAGCCCAGAACACCCTGAGATACTACTGGAATACCTACCAGTAAATCTCCTGCCTCGGCCGAGGGCTTTATGTAATGGCTCTCCTAGACACAGCGTGACCTCACCCCCAATACCGGGAGAGACGAACCCTTGCAGATCCGCTCACTGCCTCCATATGGCTCGGGACTGTACCCAACTAAAACCTGTTTGCACGACTCCTTTGAGCCGTGGTAGGGTAGTAATCAAAGTACAGTGGGAACTTACACGAGACAAATGATGATCCCAGGTCGATGAACTAACCTGTAAACATGTCACCAGGGAACTGCTATCTGACGTCAGGTATAAGACCAACTAGCATGTTCCCGGCGAGTCCTGTCCAGTGACTCATAACCCAATGAGCACCTGTATACATCTTAGGTGAACCAACTGACACCAGTGGTTTGTGAGACCGGCCACCGCCCCTCGTCGGGGTCTCAACTGTATACACTAGTCTACTCTTGAGTATCGATGCCCTGTCTCGAAAACTCCCACGACTAGGGACCTTTTAAGGATGTGCTTATAGACCCCAGCTCCCATGTATATGATCGCCATCATACTGCTGGCAGTTAAGCAAGAATCCTAGGGGCTCTATCAACGTGCAATAGTGATCAGTAATGTCACCTAAAGCAGTACACGATGATAAAGATAAACCAGATAGCATACCATCATCTTGAGTAAGACTATCCTACCGGTATTGGTCCTCCCTCAATCATTGCAATCACGTGCCTGTGATCCAATAATTGACTCTGAGGGCACTATCTCCAACAATCTCCCACTTGCACTCAAGGCTAATTATTGCGATGTCGCATACTCACAGCCCGTGTGATACCGAACACCCAACTCCTCTACTAATCAGTCTCACAAAACCCGCTTGCGAAACTAATGCGTTCGAGGAATAGCCTCAGTGAGTGGATCCGCGCTAATGTTTCTTTCTATGTCTCTCTTAATCTCAAGTTCGCGGAGAAACCCATCTCCCGAAATGAGCAATACCTGTCTTAGAATATGTCTGGATATCTGATGGGACCTAGCTCATAAATGAACTCCAAATCCAAACTTCTTAGACTGTATCGACAATTGAACTTAATCAGTATCCTGCGCCATGCCTCCCTCAGTATCCGCTTGGACCTCCTGTCCAAACTACTGCCCCTCGTCAGTGGGAAAACTATAACTCTGACAGTCACTCTGTCATCCAGGTCACCTTGGAAACCTGGAATGATAACTGTCTCCTGAATGAGGCTATCGTTATCATATCCCTAGAACATTCTCTTATGTTCTAAAACTGCTTCCGATCGTTTCTCCAGGATTGGATTAATATCAACTTATTGCATCTACTGTAAAAACAACATCTGGTGTGGTACTTGACATCTCATGATTGACTCAATTGCCTAAGCAAGTGATCTGCCAATCATGCACATCTCTCTCCCCTTTAGTCAGTAAGACACCTTTAGAGAGGGTGACTCCATCACCTGCAGGTACACTACCGTGCCAGGAGTCGTCCATTCTAAAACACCTTTAGAATGCTGTCTAAATACCCAGATTGGGAAACTACCCAAATCTAGATCTAAAACCATAGATCCAGTAACCAGAATGTCTTGATATAATATCCAAATCCCATGTGGAGAAACTACTGTGTGACAACCAAAGTATAACCGATCGTAGTATAGGAACTTCACTTCCTACTCTGTGTATGTCATCCAAATACCAGGACATCACACCCTACTACCTTCTCAACAGATCCATCCCTTATTCTGATGAAGTCAAACCTGTGACTGTCACATCAGAAATAGATGATCTATCTCCGCTATATCTGCTTTAGTCTATAAATAGACATAAGCCACCTGTCCACCAATGCTTCCGCTGCTCTCACTGACTATGATAACCCTCTGGCAGAGTCATATACACGTGCACTTCTAAAGCTACTTTAGAATGACGCTATACTCATCCTCCTGCCGGGTCTCGCAGTCTGGAACAACAACAAAGGCAAGCCTGGGTAAACAAGAACCTCCCTGTCACCTTCCCTGAGCATACCGAAGTACCTCTCGAGTGCCCGAGGTTACCCACCATATCTGCGGAATGGCCAATGGAATGTCAATACAGATTGAATCTTTAGGTTCTTTATCAAATTTTCAGTAATCGTTTGCGGTTCTGGAATCACTTCCAGTTCTACCATACTCCCACAACTGTTTCTGTTGGGTTAGCCTAGCACCTCATGAAGGGTTTGGAAGCATCACATGTACCAAAGATGGAATTTTTAGGGTGCTAAGTTAACAAACATCGGATCGTTCCTAGAAAAATTAGGGTTCCATAAACTACACATCATCACATGAAAGAAATGCTAGGGTTTTGAGAGTACAACCTTTGTATCTCCCTATGCTAGACTCCTTGGCCACTTGAGGGTTGGAAGACGGTTAGCTTGAAGTCTCCTAGTGTCCACGACGATCCACCCGAAGCTTCTAGTCCAAGCTTGCAACTTCACTTTTCAAGAGAAGAAATGAAGATAACACTCTAAACAAGTGGGCTAAACTTGTGTAGAATGATGTTGTGGTGGCTTTTCTCACTTCAAAAACCTATCTTGATTAGTATATTGCTCACTACAAAAATCTAGAGAGCAAAAGAGAGAGGAAGAAGAAGATGATGGCTATTCTTTAACAAGAGTGAAAAGAATAACTCTTGTTGAGAAAAATGAAAATATATCTATATATATTTTCTTATTCTCATCTCAAACCATGGTTAAACAATGAATATATTATTGAATTTGAGTTAAAACACAAAAGGAAAGTTTACCCAAGGTTAAAAGGTGGGTGAGGATGGTTAGGTCAAAAGAAGAGTGTAGAAACAAATCCATGATAACCATTTTCCTTTTTCATTTTGTTTTAAATCAAATGCAATAAAATCCATATATAAAACCATGGTGTGAGTCTTATATTGCCACCATTTCACATGTATGTGCAACCATGAAGGATGTAGGTATATATGTATGTGTGTATGCATATCAATATGTGCATGAATCTAAAAAGAAAACATACATGCATGCATACATCCATCATGTACAAGAAAAGATTTCAAGTGAGAAAACTAATGGTTAAATGATAAATCAACACTTGATTTATCAATCCGGCCATATCACATATGACCACACCAAAACCAAGCCGCCGGATCAATATACGGTATCCTATACGCGCATTTTAATCGGGTCCATACGCATATCGCATACGCGCACCACAACGTTTTGCCTGGACGAGGTAACTCCTTTGTGGGACTCTAAGATTCGTCAATACGCCGGTAGTGGGTGATGATCATATCAAGCACCCCCAAGCCGCAAGCGGTCAGCTAAACGTAACGGCCACCCGGGTATTGAGCGATCAGAAGAAAACAAGCGAACCTGCTACAACTCCCGTCGAGCCAATCGGCAACCCTACCTGTGCAGTCCGGTCTCCTCGTCTGATATGTCGCATATCAAGTTTAGGGGTGGTAAACGTCAGACCACAATAACCGATAATTCGTGCCGATGTGAGGCCCATAACGGGTCGAGAAACTACTGGTAACACTTACCAGCAAATCTCTAAAACAGCCCTGGCCAGGGACTTCCCTGTTATGGCCAATCGAGCACAGCGCAACATCAACCCCCAATACCGGGAGAGACGAAACCCCTCCTATCGCTCATTGCCTCCATGTGACTCGGGACTGTACCCAAAAACCACCGTTTTGCACGCCCTCATGGACGTGGTAAGGTGGAAATCAAAGCACAGTGGGAATCACACAAGACTCTATGACGATCTCGGGTCTACAGACTAACCTGCACAAGTGTCACCTGAGAACTGCCATCTGACGTGAGGTATAATACCATCTGGGAGTTCTCGGCGAGTCCGTCCAGTGTACCCAGTCTCCACTGAGCACCCGTATACCATCTCTGATGTCAAACACCAATGGATATGGGATCATCCATCGCCCATCTCATGGATTGAGAAGCGTATACGCTAGTCTACACTGGTATATCGATGCCCCGTCTCGATACACCCACGACTAGGGACCTTGAAGGATGTACTTATGGACTACTATGTCCCCACTAGTATGATCCACATCATAGTCCAGGTAGTCAAGTACACATCCTAAGGGCTTTACCAACATGTAACCATAAGACAGTATAAAGAGACAAGTATACATGTTAAGATAAATAGTAACCAGATAGCATACTATCATTTCGAGCAAGAAAGTCATCTCTATACATGTCCAAGCATCCAATATAATATAAATCATCTGTACAATACTGGCCTCTAGGGCATATATACAACTAACAATCTCCCACTTGCACTAGGGCCAGCTGCTGTAGCATCGCATACCGAGCATCCCGAAGAGTCTCTCAAACTGTATCTGGGGAATGGCTTTTGTGAGTGGATCCGCTGTGTTGTTCTTCGTGTCAACCCTCCTGACCTCGATCTCCCGGCGATCAACTATCTCCCGGATCAGGTGATACCGCCTCAGAATATGCCTGGATCGCTGATGGGACCTGGATTCCTTGGCCAAAGCTACCGCACTATTGTTATCGCAATACAAAGGTGTTGGATGCTCAATGGATGGAACCACTCCAAGTTCAGTAATGAACTTCTTGATCCAGACAGCCTCTTTGGTAGCATCGTTGGCAGCGATGTATTCAGCCTCCATCGTCGAGTCTGCCACGGTTTCCTGCTTGGAACTCTTCCAGCTAACCGCCCCTCCGTAAAGGGTAAAGACAAATCCCGAATGCGACTTAGAGTCGTCCTTATCACTCTGGAAGCACGAATCGGTAAAGGACTCCACTTGGAGTTCTCCGTTACCATATACCAAGAGCATCTCTTTAGTCCTTCGCAAGTACTTGAGAATGCTCTTCACAGCTGTCCAGTGACTCTCTCCAGGATCAGCTTGATACCTGCTCACGACACTTAGTGAGTATGCTACATCGGGTCTGGTACATAGCATCGCGTACATGATAGAGCCTACATCCGAAGCATAGGGTATCCCTTGCATGCGAGCTCTCTCCAAATCAGTCTTGGGAGACATCTCTTTGGAGAGAGTGACTCCAGAGATCGTGGGTAAGTTCCCACGCTTGGATTCTTCCATACTAAACCTCTTTAGTATGGTGTCAATGTACCTGGATTGGGACAATCCCAATATCCGTTTAGATCTATCTCTATAGATCCTAATTCCCAATATGCAGGAGGCATCACTAAGATCTTTCATTGAGAATCTTTGTGATAAGAAGAGCTTGACTGATTGCAGCATAAGAATATCATTTCCTATCAAGAGTATATCGTCCACGTACAATACGAGGAAGACAACCTTACTCTCTGCCACCTTCTTGTAGATACAAGGTTCATCTACGTTTTTGACGAAATCAAACTCTTTGATAACGACGTCAAAGCAGATGTTCCAACTCCGCGATGCTTGCTTTAATCCATAAATAGATTTATGCAGCTTGCACACCTTCCCGCTGCTCCCACTATCTACGAAGCCCTCTGGCTGAGTCATGTACACGCACTCTTCTAAATCACCGTTCAGAAAGACGGTCTTAGCATCCATTTTCCAGATTTCGTAGTCATGATATGCAGCGATGGCAAGCATGATCCGGATGGATTTAAGCATAGTCACTGGTGAAAAGGTCTCGTCATAGTCCACACCTGGTCTTTGACGAAAACCTTTTGCAACAAGTCTAGCTTTGAAAGTCTCCACTTTCCCATCTACACCAAGTTTTTTCTTGAAGATCTACTTGCTCCCAATAGGTTTTACCCCTTCAGGAGCATCTTCCAAAGTCCATACTTTGTTGGTGTACATGGATTCCATCTCGGACCGCATAGCATCCAGCCATTTCACTGAGTCCCCACTCGTGATGGCCTGCTCGAAGCTAGTTGGGTCATCATCCTCCATGATGCAATCCTCGCTCCCACCATCCATGAGAAACCATAGTATCTCTCAGGTGGGCGAGGAACCCTACTAGATCGGCGGAGTGGCTGGGGTTCATCGGGAACTACCGAATCCTCTGGTTCTACCAAATCTTCTGTTGTGGTTTGTATAGCTAGAACTTCTTCCAGTGCTACCTCAGGGCCACTAATCTCTTTTTGCAAGAAATTCCTTTTCTAAAAAGGTGGCATGTTGAGCAACAAACACTCTTTGTTCCTCACTGTGGTAGAAGATATACCCTCGCGAATGCTTGGGATATCCAACAAACTTACACAAAACAGACCTTGCCTCGAGTTTGTCCGGTTTTTGTCTTTTGACATAGGCCGGGCAACCCTATATCTTAATAAAATTAAGATATGGTCTCTTCCCTTCCCATATCTCATATGGGGTGGTAGGCACAGATTTGGTAGGAACCCTATTCAGTAGGTATGCTGCTGTTTCCAGTGCATATCCCCAGAAGGAAATAGGTAACTCAGCTACACTTATTATAGAGCGCACCATATCCAATAGGGTGCGGTTCCTCCGTTCTGATACACCGTTGTGCTGTGGTGTATATGGAGGAGTCAGCTGAGAGAGAATCCCATTCTCTTTTAGGAAGTCCAGAAATTCAATGCTTAAGTATTCACCTCCTCGATCAGATCGTAGGATTTTAATACTTTTTCCGGTTTGGTTCTCGACTTCTTGTTTATATTCTCTAAATTTCTCAAAAGCTTCTGATTTGTGTTTCATCAGGAACACATACCCGAACCTAGTGAGATCGTCAGTGAATGTAATGAAGTACGAAGAACCATCCCTGGCATGTGTAGACATGGGACCGCATACATCACTATGTATCAGTCCCAAGAGTTCGGTAACTCTTTCTCCGTGTCCCGTAAACGGAGTTTTGGTCATCTTGCCTTTGAGACATGACTGACAAGTGTCATAAGATGAAAATTCGAACGGTTTCAAATATCCATCCTTATGCAACTTAGCTAGTCGTGTCGCATTGATGTGACCCAGTCTACAATGCCACAAGAATGATTCGTTCAGTTCTGAACTCTTCCTCTTGTGTGTGTTTGTTATGCTCAGAACTGTTGATTGATTTAGAACATAAATGCCATTGCACAACGTGCCTGATCCAACCAACTTTTGGTTACGGAAAATGTTCATAACATTATCCTGTAATACAAAATTATATCCCTTTTTACTCAACAAAGAAACCGATATAATGTTGCATATCAGGTTCGGCATGTAATAGCATTCGTTCAGAACCAATGTATTACCAGTTGGTAATACAAGGTGATATTCCCCGACAGTCTTAGCTGCAAAAATTGCACCATTTCCAACTCTTATGTCTTTATCACCTTCTCCAAGTTCTCTACCTTTCCTAAGCCCATGTAACTGATTACATATATGGGATCCTGACCCGGTATCTAATACTCAGGACGTAGGGCAAATGGAGAAACAGTTCTCTGTAACGAACACACCCGAAGAAAATGCATCATCATGTACTTTCTTCATTCGGGTGGCATAGGAATCCTGGTATTCCCATATGTCTTGTTCATTCCTATAACTCTTATAAGAAAGAACGGAACCAACGTTCCCCAGCACAGTATAACTTGCGGGTTCGGTCAATACATCCATATTATTATCTTGATTAAGGCATGACATGGTCGCTACCTGGAGAGAGAGAGAGAAGAAAACACTTTAGCGTATGCTCTTACAAGATCAGATTGGTTATTATCTTATCTATTCAGGATGGCTCCCACTGTTTTTATCAAATCTTCCTTCAAACCCTAAAAGGAAAGACTAGCCGGGATTAATTACACCCTACAACTTCGCCAATCTTTCAGCCAGGCCAGTGTTGGTACTTTGAGGGAGGTTCCCCGTGCTTTCGCACGGACCTAATTAAAGTAAACCTCGTTTTCCCAGAGGCGTAACCCTGTTGACACCTTTCTAGACACCTACTTGATCGGCTAATTGTCCTGTGTAAAACTCTCCCAGGAGTAACAATTACTCGCAGTGGGTATCGGGATCCAACTATCTCATAGAAGGTATGCAATCTCATTGCAAATTTCAACACTTGAAATTCCCGATAATATTTTGCCCCAAGCATTCCATGACCTTGACGGAGGTCAACAAACCACAGGGTGCAAGTCAAGTTCAACCCGTCATTTCTTGATTGAATCAAACCCACCCGCACGACCCTTGATGGAGGTCAATAAGGTCGTACGACTACCCTAATCCAATCTGCATCTCATGCATAAGCAGATAAATACTAGTTAGCTACCGCACACTACGCTTTGACGGAGGTCAACAAACGTAGCACGAATACTAAATAGGACTTATCTGAAATGACGGAGGGCTACGACAGGTTTTTCTGTAAACCTATTGCGTAATGAACTTGATATCATTGTAGAATCGAGTGAATTTTGAAATGGAGTGATTTTGAGGCTTTCATTAGTTTTGCTAAAGAGGTCACTCCCGGTGAAGGGATCTCGGCTCTTTCCTCATCGAATAAGGTGCGGGATATATCATATATATCACTGTGCAAAGCAAGACTGTAGCTACCCTTTTATTTTAAAATTTGATTCTACAACATCTTTTAGGTTTCTTTTCTTTCATTAATCACATTAATGAAGTCCCATCATTTAAGTCACCTAAACATCACAGATAAATACGACGTACACTTATGCCATCCGCATTCGCCTCGATGTCCTCTCGTGCACCGTTAGGTTAGGTAACTAACGACAGAGCAGGGCAGGGCTAGTGCGGATGCAAAACATAAGTAACGTCTATAATATATCATATATAATATATACTGTATCTATCACAACACATCACATGATCACATCACAGATATCGCAGCAGAAACATAGATATAATGTGGGATATATTAGGACGTCCGTATTTAGTATTTAGCCAACAATAGAAAATACGGATTCCACAGTCGCGATGAATAGCCAAGCCCACACCCTGGACCCCTACGAGAGCGGCAAGCGACCCTACCAATTCTGGAGTTTAGGAGACCCGGTCTCGACTCCTCGAGATGGCCTCCCACTGAACCCCAGAACCCGGTCTGTAAGTTGATGTACAACACCCCACGACTTGCGGGGAGGCGGAAATATGAAAAACGATCTTGTTCTTTGCTTAAACATCGACTAACCGCAAGAATCGAAGCTAAACGATAACTAACATCAAACATAGAAGTTAACAACTACTATGTAAAGGGATTATACCTAGAGAACCGTGTCCTTCGTCTTTACGAACTCCACCTCCTCCTCGGCCTTCTCGAAGTAGTAGACGATCCACCCGAGAGCTTTACTCCAAGCTTAGCCTCTAAACTTGAGGCAACTAAACTTCTTTAAGTGCTAATCAAAGAAGCAAGGTGATATAGAGTGAGGGTTATGGTTTAATTAGTCTAACTAATCCTTGTACTCAACACATGAGAGGGGAGGATTAGGGTTTGAAGAGGGAGAGCTTGAGGAGAGAGAAGATGAAGATAATAATGAAGTGAGAATAATGAGTTATCATAATATATATCAAGCATTTCTTTTTATCAAGAAAAGAAAAGAAATGAATTTAACAACCATACTTGATAATATCTAGTGATGATTCACATCCATGAGTCATTAAGCATTTATGATGCATTAATGACATGGATGAATCATCCATATGACTCACTAATCACATTCATTGTATATGCCACCTAAACCTCCTTAGTCACCATCTTCTAGAAGCTTCTCGCGCAATTACGAGAACGCCCCTCCTTTCCGCAAAAATACGGAAAAACTTTAGACTGTATAAATCCAATAACCGGATACCAGTAACTGGCTTAAACCAAAGCCGACTGGTAAAAACTGTCCGAAAGTCGTACGTGCGTAAACACACGTATGCGTCCGAACCCTTGTCGTAAAACCATACGACCTCTATATCATTTCGCCTGGAGTAGGGAAACTTTCTGTGTGGGACTCTAGAGACTCGACTACTACGCTGGCAGTGGGTTTAACCACAGACCGCAAGCGGCACTAGCTGTACGTAACGGTCCCCAGGTAGATGTCGATAAGAGGGCCGATGACGAAACCCATCCGAACTCCTACTGAGTCTGATGTGACAATCTCCGTACAGTCCGGTCCGTTCTTCTAAGACTATCGCATATCGGGCTTAGGGGGGCGGCAAGCGTCAGTCCCCTAATAGCGGTATAAGTCGTGTCGGAGCGTAGCCCATTACACCATGAGAAACTACTGGAACCTACCAGCAAATCTCGCTTGCCCTGGCCAGGGACTTTGCGTAATGGCTCTTTGACACAGCGCGATATCAACCCCCAATACCGGGAGAGACGAATCCTGTCTAACCGCCACTGCCTCCAAGTGCTCGGGACTGCACCCAACTGCTACCTGTTTGCACGACTCCTTTGAGCTGTGATAATCCAACGACTAGGGACCTGAATAAGGATGTGCTTGTAGACTACCCAGCCCCCACTAGTGTGACTGCCATCACAACGCTGGTAGTCAAGAAAGATCCTTAGAGCTTTATCAATACGTATACTCACATATTAAGATAGAAAAACCAAGTAGCATACTACCATATTTAGCAAGACTGTTATATACATGTGAATATCCCAAGCTTCCATCAAGTAATATACAAATTAGTATGATACAGTAATGGCCTTCTAGGGCATAAACACTAACAATCTCCCACTTGCACTAGGGCATGTACTGGCGTATCGAAGGCCGATGATCTCGAGTAGCCTCTCGAACTGAATCTTAGGTAGGGCCTTTGTGAATGGATCAGCAATGTTCTCTTCAGAAGCAACTCTCCGAACCTCGATCTCCTGACGATCAATGATCTCCCTGATCAGGTGATACCGCCTTAAGATGTGTCTGGACTTCTGATGGGACCTTGGTTCCTTTGCTAAAGCTATAGCTCCGTTGTTGTCGCAATACAGAGGTATTGGATCAACTATGGTAGGAACCACCTGAAGTTCTGTTAGGAACTTCTTCATCCAGACTGCTTCTTTTGCGGCATCGCAAGCAGCTATATACTCCGCTTCCATCGTCGAGTCAGCAACGGTGTCCTGCTTGGAACTCTTCCAGCACACCGCCCCTCCATTGAGGGTAAAGACATAACCCGACATGGACTTGGAATCGTCCTTATCACTCTGGAAGCCGGAATCAGCAAAGGCCTCCAACCTGAGGTCTTTTCCGCCGTAAACCAAGAACATCTCCTTAGTCCTTCTCAGGTACTTGAGAATGTTCTTTACTGCTATCCAGTGCTTCTTCCCTGGGTCTGACTGATACCGGCTTACCACGCTCAGTGCGTAAGCTACATCTGGTCTGGTGCACAACATCGCATACATTATAGAGCCTACCGCAGAAGCGTAGGGTATAACAGACATGCGTTCCCTTTCCAAATCAGTCTTGGGAGACATCTCTTTGGAGAGGGTGATTCCGTGACAAGCCGGTAGATTACCGCGCTTAGAATCTTCCATACTGAATCTTTTCAGTACAGTGTCGATATACCTGGACTGCGAAAGTCCCAACATCCTCTTGGATCTATCACGATAGATCCGGATCCCCAGAATGTAAGAGGCATCACCCAGGTCTTTCATGGAGAACCTGTGTGACAAGAATCCCTTGACAGATTGTAGCATAGGAATGTCATTTCCTATCAATAGAATGTCATCCACGTACAAGACGAGGAATACGACACTTCTGGCTACAACTTTACTATATATACACGGTTCATCTGGATTTTTGATAAAGTCATATTCTTTGACTGTCTCATCAAAACAGATGTTCCAACTCCGCGATGCCTGCTTTAGTCTATAAATGGACTTAAGCAGCTTGCATACTTTCCCGCTGCTCCCACTCTGATTGAAACCCTCTGGCTGATCCATATAGACGCACTCTTCTAAATTTCCATTTAGAAAAGCCGTCTTTACGTCCATCTGCCAGATTTCATAATCATGGAAGGCAGCAATAGCAAGAAGGACCCGAATGGATTTGAGCATAGCCACTGGAGAAAAAGTTTCGTCATAGTCCAAACCAGGTCTTTGACGAAAACCCTTTGCAACAAGTCTAGCCTTATAGGTTTCCACCTGTCCATCTACACCAATCTTTTTCTTGAAGATCCATTTGCATCCTATGGGTTTTACCCCATCTGGAGCAAAGTCCAAAGTCCATACTTTGTTGGTGTACATGGACTCCATTTCGGTCCGCATTGCATCTAGCCATCGTACCGAGTCGCCGCTCTGGATGGCCTGCTGGAAGTCAGTAGGTTCATCATCATCTATGATGCAATCCTCTCTATCCCCATCTATGAGAAAACCGTAGTATCTCTCAGGCGGATGAGACGGCCTACTACTCCTGCGGAGGGGTGCGGGAATGTCCTGTTCTTCTTGAACTTCCGGTTCTACCAAACTTTCAGTAGCAGTTTGTGGTTCTGGAATTTCTTCCAGTTCTATTTCGCTCCCACTTATTTCCTTTTCTAAAAACTGATGTTCCAGAAAATGGGCATTACGAGAAACAAAAACCTTTTATTCCTCTGCGTAATAGAAATAATATCCCTTGGAGTTCTTTGGATATTCCACAAACATACATTTTACTGATCGTGCCTTGAGCTTGTCCACATGCTGCTTTTTAACAAAAGCTGGACATCCCCAAATCTTCATATGTTGAAGATGGGGTTTCTTCCCAGTCCACATCTGATATGGAGTGGTAGGCACAGTCTTGGTAGGAGCCCTGTTCAAAAGATATGCCGCTGATTCTAGCGCATAACCCCAGAAAGATCGCGGTAACTCAGTATTACTCATCATGGATCGTACCATATCCAATAGGGTTTGATTCCGTCTCTCCGATACACCGTTGTGCTGTGGAGTGTATGGAGGAGTAAGCTGAGAGAGAATTCCTTTCTCTTTTAGGTAACCTAGGAACTCGGCACTTAAGTATTCTCCACCTCGATCAGATCTCAGTGTCTTAATACTTTTGCCGGTTTGGTTTTCTACTTCATTCTTATACTCTTGGAATTTCTCAAAAGCCTCGGATTTATGTTGTTAGTGTATATGCCCTAGAGGCCATTACTGTATCATACTAGTTTGTATATTACTTAATGGATGCTTGGGATATTCACCTTGTATATACAATCTTGCTCAAAATAGTAGTATGCTACTTGGTTTGTTTCTACTTCAATGTGTACATGTGTTTATTTTTGTATATCGCCTATACACATTAGTAGAGCCCTTAGGATCTTTGCTTGATTACCAGCGATGTGATGGCCGTCACACTAGTGGGGCTGGGTAATCTATAAGCACATCCTTATGCAGGTCCCTGGTCGCAGGACTATCGAGACAGGGCATCGATACTCCGGAGTAGACCAGCGCATGCGCTTCTCATCCCAGTGTGGGAGACGGTCTGTCCCACAGCCGTCAGTACGTCGTACTTGAGATAGTATGCGGGTGCTCGTTAGGTTACGGGTACACTGGACATGACTCGTCGGGAACTGACTAGTTGGTATTATACCTATCGTCAGTTATCAGTTCCCAGGTGACATGAGTACAGCTTAGTCCGCTGACTTGACACTGTCACTTCGCCTCGAGTGTGTTCCCACTGTACTTTGATCACTACCCTACCACGGCTCAAAGGAGTCGTGCAAACAGGTAGTGGTTGGGTGCAGTCCCGAAGCACTTGGAGGCAGTGACGGTTAGACAGGATTCGTCTCTCCCGGTATTGGGGGTTGACATCGCGCTGTGTCTAGGAGAGCCATTACACGAGTAGTCCCTGGCCAGGGCAAACGAGATATACTGGTAGGTTTCCAGTGTTATCTCAGGGTGTTTTGGGCTTCGCTCCGGCACGACTTGTACCGCTATTGGGGGACTGACGTTTACCGCCCCCTAGGCCCGCCATGCGATGTATCAGACGAACAGATCGGACTGTACGGAGAATGTCACATTCAGGCTCAGTAGGAGTTCAGATGGGTTTCGCCTCGTCGGTCTTCTTGTCGGCATTACCTGGGGACCGTTACGCACAGCTAGTGCCGCTTGCGGTCTGTGGTTAAACCCACTGCCAGCGTAGTGTCGAGTCTTTAGAGTCCCACACAGAAAGCTTTTCGCCTTTAGGCAAAAGAGTAGAGGTCGCATGGTATTGCGACAGGTCGCATGGTTTTGCGACAGGGTTCGGTCACATCCGTGCACTTGTGCGCGTACAGTGTCCGGACAGTTTACACTAGCGGGCTTTGGTTTAAGCCAGATCCTAGTGTACCTTATGGGATTGGATTTATCCAGTTTGCATTCGTGTTCTTCGGAACGCGGATGCGGGTGTGTATGCACAGTTGACAGGGAGACAGAGGCAGTGGATTCTCATTAGAGTTGTTGACAGTTGACCGTTGACTATTTGACTTTTTGCTCAACCCTAATGAGAATATGATATGTGATTAACTATTATATGAATTAAGTATTATGGTGATATGGTTGTTGACTTTGTTGACTTGTTGACTTTTGTTGACTTGTTGACTTTGTTGACTTGTTGACTTTTGTTGACTTGTTGACCGGTTGACTAGGCTTGACTAGTTGACCATCATGATAACCATAGCCATCATTTCATGGCAAAGACTTTTGTTTACTTGATCATTTGTGTAAATGAGTGCATGAAATGATATGGTTATGGTTGCTTCAAACCATCACATAAGACTTTTTTTGATATGATGAGTTATGATCACTTTGGATTATGAGAGGGTGAAAGACAAAAGAGAGCCTCATTCTTTCATGCTCATTCTCTCTCTTGTTCTTGAGCTCTCCTTTTGCTCTCACCCTCAACCTCTTCCTCCCTCTCTTGATTCTATGGTTCTCTTGTCTCATGAGTTGAGAATCAAGAACCATAGATAAAATCCCATTCTATTTCCTCTCTACTCATTCTAGTTCACTAGGTTTGGCAAACCAAGTGAACTAGTTTCTTCAAAGAACGAAGAAGGAGCTAAAGGTTGGAGCTTTCAAGTGGATCTATCTTCGGCGTACGGAGACGACGAGAAGGAGCCATCGGACCACCATCGGAGCTTGAAGAGAAGGAGTTCAAGACAAGCTAGGTATAACCCCCTAACCAAGTAGCTAGAATCTCTTAGTTAGGATGTTAGATAGATGTTTAACCAAGATCCGGGTTATAGGTCCATGTTACCATCTTTAAGAAAATCGTTTTTTACCAAATTCCGCATTCCCGAAAGTACCGGGAGAGGTAGCATGGACTTACAGTGGTATCAGAGCCTAGTTAAACTCTATCTAACATGTTAGCAAGTATCTAGAAGATCAATCAACGCAAAAGTCCCGAAACGAACCCCAAAAATTTGCAGTTTCTGTCGATTTTTCCACTGTTCAAAAGTTGATTATTTTAACACCTAAAATCGGCTCAGGCTTTTCTGTGAGCACACACCAAAAATTGTCCAACGTTCGAGTCAAAGGGCCGCGGAAACGCGGCGGGAGCACGCTCCCGCCGCGGATCCGCGGCCGAGTCGACTCGGCCGAGGTAAATTTTTGGTGCAGTGTTTATATGGGGGTATTTTGGGATTTTTAGCATATATATTTTCAACCCAGATTTTCCAGAACGAAAATTTTATTTTGGGGTCCCGAAAATCCGTATTTTTGATCGAACTTCTAAAAGACTTGAGCTAACGGGTTTTTCTGTAATGTGTTATTTGTATTGAACGTCTACTAATCGCTATATGTCGATTAGTGGGGGTTATACAAATCTGTGATCTGTAATGTTGATGGAATGTGGATATGAATATGTTGGATTGTCGCGGGTGAATAGCCGGGGGTTGTGAGACGAGAGTTTTCTTTTCTTTCAATTCATGTAAATTTGTAAATTGATGTAATAATTATTTGTATGGCCGCACAACCGGGTCGGGGTTGTAGCCGTCATTGTATAATTTCTTTTTACTGTTTTTGCTCCTAGGATAGACCCATGGAGGGGGTGCACAAACTACCGGGTATGCCGAAGTGTCGAGTGGCCTACTCATGGAGATGAGGGAGGTTGCTACGCTTCGGGTACTTGGCGGGTAGTTTGCCGCACCCGTAGGGGTCTTGGGTGGGGTTTTGGCTATTCACCGCGACCGTGTAATCCGTCTTTCGTTACAGGCTCGTACGAATTACAGATTCCTAGTATATCCAATGTATTCATCTGTGATCTGAAATGTTTATCATTGCAGTATATCTATATATGATATTATTTAGGCGTTGCTTATGTTTTACAGACGCGCTAGCCCAGCCCCCGCTCTGTCGTTAGTTAAGTAACCTAACGGGTAATGACGGGGCCCCGTGGCGAATGCGAATGGCATAAGCGTACGTCATATTTTGGTTGTTTTCTGCAATGGTAGGATTAAATGATGGGACGCATTAAAAGAACTAATGCAAGAATATCACGCATTAAAAGAACTAATGCAAGTTAAAGTCGTTGGAACACTTTCGAAAAACCACTCGGTTCTTTTCAAAACAACTTTTAAATGCGGAGCTTGAGCCACTCCTTTTAAAAGCTATCTCGTTCCATCGACCAAATCAAGTTCACTACGTTCACGGTTTTGCCAAAACCATCCGTAGCCCTCCGTCGTTTCACATGAATAGTCAATAGTATTCAAGCTGTGTTTGTTGGCCAAAGTCAAGGCACAGTGATTGGTAGCTATTGGGTATTCATGTGCAGCATAGATAGATGCGATGGTTTGGAACAGTCGTACTGCCTTGTTGGCCAAAGTCAAGGGTAGGTGCGGGTGGATTCAAATTAACCTGGAGAACGACGGGCAGAACTTGACATGTGACTTATGATTTGTTGGCCAAAGTCAAGGTCATAAGAGCATGGGGCAAAAATCCACATCGGGAGTTTCATAAGTACTGAAACTTGCTAGATTTGCATACCATTTGGAGTGTGATGATTCTGGTAGGATTCCTTCAGTTTCGTCACGCGATGATATTTGGATCCCGATCCTACTGTGAGTATATGCTACTCTTCGGGAAATTTCTCACTTAACGATCAATGCTATAAACCTAGTAGGTGCCTAGAAAGGTGTTAGCGGGGCTACGCCCCCAGGGAAAAGAGGTTCTTTAATTAAGGAACTTCGCGAAAGCGTTGGAAAACCTCCCTCGAAGTACCGACACCGGCCTGGCTGAACGGTTAAGCAAGTATTGTACGGTGGGATTGATCCTGACTAATTCTTCCTTTATGGTTTGAGGAGGGATTCGAGAAACAGTGGGAGCCATCCTGTTTAGACAAACTAAAAACCACTCTAAACTTGCAAGAGCATCATGCTGAGTGTTTCTTCTTCTCTCTCCTAATTGCAGCGACCAATCAACATGACTGGACTTAAGTTACTCCTAGATAAAAACAAACTGACAGGGCCAAACTACAAAGATTGGCTCAGGAATGTCAAGATAGCAATCACTTATGACAAGCTGGGGTATCTTCTTACCACCAAAGCTCCCCCTGTCCCTGGTCCAACTTCCAGCGTCGCGGATAAGGAAATCCGCAAGACTTGGGAGATTGATAGCGCGAAGGCCAAATGCCTCCTGCTTGCCTCGATGGACAACGAACATCAGAGGAGGCATGAGAATATGGACATGGAATCCATATTGCTTCATACAAAAGAACTGTATGGAGAGCAATCTCGTATCGCAAGATACGAAGCGTCGAAAAAGTTATTTTCGACAAGAATGGCCGTCGGATCATCAGTAGCCGAGCACGTGCTAAAGATGATCGGCTACATTGAGGAGCTCGCTGACCTAGGGATCACATTGGAGAGTGAGCTATATACGGATATAGTTCTCCAGTCCCTTCCTTCCACTTACGCCCAGTTTATACTGAACTTCAACTTACAAGAAAAAGAGGTTGAACTTTCAGAGCTCCTCAACATGCTGAGGAGCGCAGAGGGCACCCTACAGAAAGGTAGGGATACATCCACTTTGTTTGTAGGAGGATCATCTTCTTCTAGGTCCAAGGCGAAAGCCAAGGGAAAGAAGAAGAAGGCCCCCGCCAAACCAAGGGGCGGTGTTAGTAAAGTGGATACGAAGGGAAAAGCAAAAGCAACAAAGATAGCGGGGAAGCTTGTGGACAAGGAAGAATGCTTCTATTGTCATAAGAAAGGACACTGGAAGAATGATTGCAGGGCCTGGAAGGCCAGAACACAGGAATTGAAGCAGGTTGCAGCTTCAGCTTCAGGTGTGTATGTTATTGAAAACTGTCTTTCAATAAACTCTACTTCCTGGGTATTGGATACCGGATCAGGATCTCATATCTGTAATTCTTTGCAGGCGTTGAGAAACCGTAGGGTTTTGAAGGCAGGTGACATGACCCTCAAAGTTGCGAACGGAGCTAGCATGGATGCTAAAGCCGTGGGGGACTATCACCTGGGAATGTCAGATGGACATGTTTTGGTTTTGCGTAATTGCTTTTTTGTACCCAACGCAACTTGTAATATCATTTCTGTATCTTTAGTTTCTAAAGAAGGTTATGAATTTGCGTTTGTAAGTAATGTTGTAAACATTCACCTTAATCAAGTTTTGATTGGGTCAGGTACATTGAGTAATGGTATATACGTGTTAAACCAACCACAGATTTTCAACGTCCAGAATACACACAAAAGAAAGTCTCCGGAAATGAATCAGACTTTCTTATGGCATTGTAGATTGGGTCACATCAATGAGAGAAGGTTGACTAAGTTACATACAGAAGGATATTTGAATGCGTTCGAATATCAATCGTATGCCACTTGTCAATCTTGTCTCAAAGGAAAGATGACAAAGACTCCGTTTACTGGACAAGGAGTAAGAGCGAGCGAGCTCTTGGGACTCGTACACAGTGACGTGTGCGGTCCAATGTCTACACATGCCCGAAGCGGACATTCTTACTTCATTACTTTTACGGATGACTTCTCAAGGTACGGTTATGTCTTCTTGATGAAACATAAGTCCGAGGCCTTTGGAAAATTCCAGGAGTATAAGAATGAAGTAGAGAAACAGACCGGCAAAAGTATTAAGATTCTAAGATCGGATCGAGGTGGAGAATACTTAAGTGCCGAGTTCCTGGACTATTTAAAAGAGAACGGAATTCTCTCTCAGCTTACTCCTCCATACACCCCGCAACATAACGGTGTATCGGAGAGACGGAACCGCACCCTATTGGATATGGTGCGGTCCATGATGAGTAACGCTGAGTTACCGCGATCATTCTGGGGATATGCGCTAGAATCAGCCGCATACCTTTTGAACCGAGTTCCTACTAAGACCGTGCCTACTACACCATATGAGATATGGTGTGGGAAGAGACCCTATCTTAAGCATATTAAGACATGGGGATGTCCAGCTTTTGTCAAAAAGCAGCATGCGGACAAGCTCGAGGCACGCTCAGTACAGTGCAAGTTTGTGGGATATCCAAAGAATTCCAAAGGATATTTCTTCTACTGTGAAGAGGAACAAAAAGTCCTTGTTTCTCGTCATGCCTACTTCTTGGAAACTGAGTTTTTGGAAAACCAGATAAGTGGGAGCACAATAGAACTGGAAGAAATTCCAGAACCACGGACTATTACTGAAAGTTTAATGGAACCAGAGGGTTCGGAAGAACAGGACATTCCTACGCCGCTCCGCAGGAGTAGTAGGCAGACTCATCCGCCCGAGAGATACTACGGTTTTCTCATAGACGGGGATAGAGAGGATTGCATCATAGATTATGATGAGCCTACTAGCTTCCAGCAGGCCGTTCAGAGCGTTGACTCAGTGAAATGGCTGGATGCAATGCGGACCGAAATGGAGTCCATGTACACCAACAAGGTATGGACGTTGGACATTGCTCCAGACGGGGTAAAACCCGTAGGATGCAAGTGGATCTTCAAAAGGAAGATTGGTGTAGATGGACAGGTTGAGACCTATAAAGCTAGGCTGGTAGCAAAGGGTTTTCGTCAAAGACCTGGCTTGGACTATGACGAAACCTTTTCTCCAGTAGCCATGCTGAAATCCATTCGGATCCTTCTTGCCATTGCTGCCTTCCACGATTATGAGATCTGGCAAATGGACGTAAAGACAGCTTTTCTAAATGGAAATTTAGAGGAGTGTGTCTATATGGACCAGCCAGAGGGTTTCATTCAGAGTGGGAGCAGCGGAAAAGTGTGCAAGTTGCTTAAGTCCATCTATGGACTAAAGCAGGCATCGCGGAGTTGGAACATCTGCTTTGATGAGACGGTCAAAGAATTTGGCTTTATCAAAAATCCAGATGAACCATGCATCTATAGTAGATTTGTAGCGAGAACTGTAGTATTCCTCGTTTTATACGTGGATGACATTCTCTTAATAGGAAATGACATTCCTATGCTACAATCTGTCAAGGGGATCTTGTCACACAGGTTCTCTATGAAAGACCTGGGTGATGCCTCGTACATTCTGGGTATCCGGATCTACCGTGACAGATCCAAGAGGATATTAGGACTTTCTCAGTCCAGGTACATCGACACCATACTGAAGAGATTCAGTATGGAAGATTCCAAGCGCGGTAACCTACCGGCTTGTCACGGGATCACCCTCTCTAAAGAGATGTCTCCCAAGACAGATTTGGAGAGGGATCGCATGTCTATTATACCCTACGCTTCTGCGGTAGGCTCTATAATGTATGCGATGTTGTGTACCAGACCGGATGTAGCTTATGCACTGAGTGTGGTAAGCCGGTATCAGTCAAACCCTGGGGAGAAACACTGGATAGCGGTAAAGAACATTCTCAAGTACCTGAGAAGGACTAAGGAGATGTTCTTGGTGTATGGCGGAAAAGACCTCCAGATCGAGGCCTTTGCTGACTCCAGCTTCCAGAGTGACAAGGATGATTCCAAGTCCATGTCGGGTTTTGTCTTTATCCTCAATGGAGGGGCGGTGTGTTGGAAGAGTTCCAAACAGGAAACCGTTGCAGACTCGACGATGGAAGCGGAATACATCGCTGCATCTGATGCCGCAAAAGAAGCTGTCTGGATGAGGAAGTTCTTGAAAGAACTTCAGGTGGTTCCGTCCATTGTTGATCCAATACCTCTGTATTACGACAACAACGGGGCTATAGGTTTAGCAAAGGAACCCAGGTCCCATCAGAGATCCAGGCACATCTTGAGGCGGTATCACCTGATCAGGGAGATCGTAGATCGCCAGGAGATCGAGGTTCGGAGAGTCTCTTCAGAAGATAACACTGCAGATCCATTCACCAAGGCCCTGCCCCAGACTCAGTTCGAGCGGCTGATCGAGATGATAGGTCTTTGATACGCCAGTACATGGCCTTAGTGCAAGTGGGAGATTGTTAGTGTATATGCCCTAGAGGCCATTACTGTATCATACTGGTTTGTATATTACTTAATGGATGCTTGGGATATTCACCTTGTATATACAATCTTGCTCAAAATAGTAGTATGCTACTTGGTTTGTTTCTACTTCAATGTGTACATGTGTTTATTTTTGTATATCGCCTATACACATTAGTAGAGCCCTTAGGATCTTTGCTTGATTACCAGCGATGTGATGGCCGTCACACTAGTGGGGCTGGGTAATCTATAAGCACATCCTTATGTAGGTCCCTGGTCGCAGGACTATCGAGGCAGGGCATCGATACTCCGGAGTAGACCAGCGCATGCGCTTCTCATCCCAGTGTGGGAGACGGTCTGTCCCACAGCCGTCAGTACGTCGTACTTGAGATAGTATGCGGGTGCTCGTTAGGTTACGGGTACACTGGACAGGACTCGTCGGGAACTGACTAGTTGGTATTATACCTATCGTCAGTTATCAGTTCCCAGGTGACATGAGTACAGCTTAGTCCGCTGACTTGACACTGTCACTTCGCCTCGAGTGTGTTCCCACTGTACTTTGATCACTACCCTACCATGGCTCAAAGGAGTCGTGCAAACAGGTAGTGGTTGGGTGCAGTCCCGAAGCACTTGGAGGCAGTGACGGTTAGACAGGATTCATCTCTCCCGGTATTGGGGGTTGACATCGCGCTGTGTCTAGGAGAGCCATTACACGAGTAGTCCCTGGCCAGGGCAAACGAGATATACTGGTAGGTTTCCAGTGTTATCTCAGGGTGTTTTGGGCTTCGCTCCGGCACGACTTGTACCGCTATTGGGGGACTGACGTTTACCGCTCCCTAGGCCCGCCATGCGATGTATCAGACGAACAGACCGGACTGTACGGAGAATGTCACATTCAGGCTCAGTAGGAGTTCAGATGGGTTTCGCCTCGTCGGTCTTCTTGTCGGCATTACCTGGGGACCGTTACGCACAGCTAGTGCCGCTTGCGGTCTGTGGTTAAACCCACTGCCAGCATAGTGTCGAGTCTTTAGAGTCCCACACAGAAAGCTTTTCGCCTTTAGGCAAAAGAGTAGAGGTCGCATGGTATTGCGACAGGTCGCATGGTTTTGCGACAGGGTTCGGTCACATCCGTGCACTTGTGCGCGTACAGTGTCCGGACAGTTTACACTAGCGGGCTTTGGTTTAAGCCAGATCCTAGTGTACCTTATGGGATTGGATTTATCCAGTTTGCATTCGTGTTCGTCGGAACGCGGATGCGGGTGTGTATGCACAGTTGACAGGGAGACAAAGGCAGTGGATTCTCATTAGGGTTGTTGACAGTTGATCGTTGACTATTTGACTTTTTGCTCAACCCTAATGAGAATATGATATGTGATTAACTATTATGGTGATATGGTTGTTGACTTTGTTGACTTGTTGACTTTTGTTGACTTGTTGACTTTGTTGACTTGTTGACTTTTGTTGACTTGTTGACCGGTTGACTAGGCTTGACTAGTTGATCATCATGATAACCATAGCCATCATTTCATGGCAAAGACTTTTGTTTACTTGCTCATTTGTGTAAAATGAGTGCATGAAATGATATGGTTATGGTTGCTTCAAACCATCACATAAGACTTTTTTTGATATGATGAGTTATGATCACTTTGGATTATGAGAGGGTGAAAGACAAAAGAGAGCCTCATTCTTTCATGCTCATTCTCTCTCTTGTTCTTGAGCTCTCACCCTCAACCTTTTCCTCCCTCTCTTGATTCTATGGTTCTCTTGTCTCATGAGTTGAGAATCAAGAACCATAGATAAAATCCCATTCTATTTCCTCTCTACTCATTCTAGTTCACTAGGTTTGGCAAACCAAGTGAACTAGTTTCTTCAAAGAACGAAGAAGGAGCTAAAGGTTGGAGCTTTCAAGTGGATCTATCTTCGGCGTACGGAGACGACGAGAAGGAGCCATCGGACCACCATCGGAGCTTGAAGAGAAGGAGTTCAAGACAAGCTAGGTATAACCCCCTAACCGAGTAGCTAGAATCTCTTAGTTAGGATGTTAGATAGATGTTTAACCAAGATCCGGGTTATAGGTCCATGTTACCATCTTTAAGAAAATCGTTTTTTACCAAATTCCGCATTCCCGAAAGTACCGGGAGAGGTAGCATGGACTTACATATGTTTCATCAGATAAATGAATCCGTACCTTGAGTAATCATCCGTGAAAGTAATGAAATAGGAAAAACCACCTCTTGCATATATAGACATTGGACCGCATACATCGCTGTGTATGAGTCCTAAGAGCTCGCTCGCTCTTACTCCTTGTCCAGTAAATGGAGTCTTTGTCATCTTTCCTTTGAGACAAGATTGACAAGTGTCATAAGTTTGATATTCGAACGAGTCCAAATATCCTTCTCTATGCAACTTAGTCAACCTTCTCTCATTGATGTGACCCAGTCTACAATGCCATAAGAAAGCTTTATTTAAATCTGGAGACTTTCTTTTTAGTGTGTTCTGGACATTGAAAATTTGGAGTTGGTTTAAAACATATATATCGTTATTTAGGGTACCGGACCCAATCAAACCATGATTAAGGTGGATGTTAACAACATCTCTTACAAACATGAAATCATAACCTTTAATTGATAACAAGGAAACTGATATGATATTACACGTTAAGCTTGGTACAAAATAACAGTTATGTAAAACCAAAATGTGTCCACTCGTCAATCCTAGGTGGTAATCCCCGACGGACGCAGCTCCCACGCTAGCTCCGTTAGCAACCTTTAGGGTCATATCACCTTCCTTCAGCACTCTACGGTTTCTCAGTGCCTGCAATGAATTGCAAATATGAGATCCTGATCCGGTATCCAATACCCAGGAAGTAGAGTTGATCGACAGACAATTCTCAATTACAAACACACCTGAATTCGAAGCCACAGCTTGCTTCGGTACCTGGTTCTTGGCGTTCCACGCCTTGCAATCCTTCTTCCAGTGCCCTTTCCTGTGACAATGGAAGCACTCATCCTGGCCAACTACCGGTACCGCAAACTTTTTCTTTCCCTTCCCTCCCACCTTACTAACACCTCCTCTAGGTTTGGTGGCGGCCTTCTTCTTCCTTCCTTTGGCCTTAGCCTTGGACCCGGAAGAAGATGCACCGCTAACAAACATAGCGGGTGTTTCCCTTGCTTTCTGCATGGTGCCCTCTGCACTCCTTAACATGTTCAGGAGTTCCGGAAGTTCAACTTCTTTTCTTTGAAGGTTGAAGTTCAGGATAAACTGGGCGTAGGTGTGAGGAAGGGACTGGAGAATAAGGTCTGTATAGAGCTCATTATCCAAAGTCGTCCCAAGGTCTGCGAGCTCTTCAATATAGCCGATCATCTTTAGGACATGTTCTCCTACCGATGACCCGACAGCCAACCTCGCTCGAAACAAGTTCTTAGAGGTCTCGTATCTTGCTATACGAGATTGCTCTCCATAAAGTTCCTTTGTATGGAGAAATATGCCATCTAGGTTCATATCCTCGTGCCTCCTCTGATGTTCATTGTTCATTGAGGCAAGCACGATGCACTTGGCTTTCGCGCAATCTAAATCCCAGGTTTTGCTGATTTCCTTATCCGCATTGCTGGATTTGGGACCAGGGACAGCAGGTGCCGTAGCGGTGAGGACGTACCCCAGTTTGTCATAGGTCAAAGCCATTTTGACATTCCGCAGCCAATCTTTATAGTTTGGCCCTGTCAGTATATTTTTCTCTAAAAGTAACTTAAGTCCAGTCATTTTCAGGGTCGCTGCAATTAGGAGAGAGAGAAGAAAACTCTTTAGCATGATGCACTTGCAAGTTTAGAGTGGTTTTTAGTTTATCTAAACTGGATGGATCCCACTGTTTCTCAAATTCTTCCTCAAACCATAAAAGAAGAATTAGCCAGGACTATTCTCACTGTACAATACTTGCTTAACCGTTCAGCCAGGCTAGTGTCGATACTTCGAGGGAGGTTTTCCAACGCTTTCGCGAAGTTCCTTAATTAAATAACCTCTTTTCTCTGGGGGCGTAACCCCGCTGACACCTTTCTTGACACCTACTTGGTTTATAGCATTGATCGTTAAGTGACGAATCTCCTGATAAGTAGCATATACTCACAGTAGGATCGGGATCCAAATATCATCGTATGATAATGTTGAAAGAATCCTACCAACATTCATCAAACTCCAAATGGTATGCATTTCTTTGCAAATTTCAGTTTCTTTAGAAATTCCCGATATAAGTTTTTGCCCCATGCTCTTATGACCTTGGCTTTGGTCAAAATGTCATAAGTCACATGTCAAGTTCTACCCGTCATTATCTTGTCAAATTTGAACCCATCCGTATATACCCCTGACTTTGGTCAAATGATAATACGACTGTCCCAAACCAACTCATCTATCTTATGCAACAAATGAAAACCCAGCAGCTACCAAACACTATGCCTTGACTTTGGCCAAAATGCATAGCTTGAATACTACTGAATACTCATATGAAATGACGGAGGGCTACGAATGGTTTTGGCGAAACCGTGAACGTAGTGAACTTGATATAACCGAAGGAACCTGATAGCTTTTAAAAGGAGTGGTTAAAGCTCCGCATTTAAAAATATCTGTTTTTAAAATTAACCGAGTGGTTTCTTTTAAATTGTTCCAACGATTGAACTTTTGGTTTATTTTCTTTGCATTATAAATAATGCGTCCCATCATTAACCTATCATTGCAGAAAACAACGAAAATACAACGTCCTCTTATGCCATCCGCATTCGCCACGGGGTCCCGTCATCACCCGTTAGGTTACTTAACTAACGACAGAGCGGGGGCTGGGCTAGCACGGGTGTAAAACATAAGTGACGTCTAAATAGCTATCATATATAGATATTGTACATTCGTCAGACGCAATAATAGGCATTCCAGATCACAGATGAACTTTATTGGATTTGCAGGTAATCCGTGTTTGTTTTGAGCCTGCAACAAAAGACGGATTACACAGTTGTGATGAATAGCCATTACCCCACCCAAGACCCCAACGGGTACGGCAAACTACCCGCCCGGCAGTTTGTGCACCCTGTTAGTACGCGGCGGCGCCCCGGCCATCTAACAGATGCCGATATGCGGAACAAAACTTTTACGACTGGCGCTATCGCGTACTTTATCCCGGATCGTCCATTAAAGCTAAACTAACAAATTGTAAAGAGGGTAGAATTGTTATACCGAATGATCCGAGTCCTTCGGTCTTCAACCATCATCCCACGCTATGTTGCAACTGATCCGAACTTGCTCGATCTCCGGTCTCGTCGTCCAGGTGGCACCACATCGACGGATCTTTAAACGGGCTCCCGCCTCTGAACCGAGGCAACTCGGTCGTCAAGTTTGCTAAAAGAGACGACCAAGATGAAGTAGAAAATGAGTAGAATACTTTGTCTCGTTACGTCCAAGACTATGGACGAACGGTTAAAAGAAGTTGCCATTTGGAATCGGGTGAATGGAAATTGAACTAGGAAATTTCCATACACTAGTTATCATAATCTTTTCTCACAAAATCAAATCAAATGAACAACCATGCCTCACAAAGAGGGGCCGGCCATATATATCAAAGGAGGGAGGTGAGGGTAGGAGCATCAAGTGGTGACCATAACAAATGATAGTTATCATAACAATAATCAAAGAATGAATCATCAACTATCATTAAATGGAACCAATCACATTAAACCTAGTCACCTTGCATCATTAATGAACCATTAATGACACAAATGAGTCATATGCCTAATCACCACTTCTAGAACCTTCTAGAAGCATGACTCACCCTGAAGACGAAAAGACAAATCCGTATTTAACCGAATGTTAAAATACGGCGGATAGAAAACTGGAAACTGGCAACTTCCAAAAATCATCCCGAAACGAATTTCAGGATAACCCCGTATCGGTATAAACATACCCGCATTTGTATTACGACCGAATATAAATGCAACTGAGACAAAGATATTATATCTACACAGTATAATACTGGGTTCCGGCTTAAAACAAAGCCTACCAGTATTATCTGCCCGAAAAATAACACGTGCGAAAATGCACGTGCATTTTTCGAACCTTGCCATAAACCCATACGGCATCTACAACGTTTCGCCCGAACTTGGGAAAGTGTCTGTGGGGGACTCTAATGACTCATCAGTACACTGGCACTGGGTATAACCCCTAGCACGTCAGAGGTACAAGCTGTACGTAACGTTTTGCCTATGTATTGGTTGGAAGGGAAGCTGACGAGCGAACTCATCTATAAACCCTACTGAGCCTGACAGTGACAATATCTGTACAGTCCGGAACATTCGTCTATGAGCATCGCATATTAGGCCTAGGGGGCCGGTAAACGTCAGACCCCCAATAGCTGCATAAGTCGTGTCAGAGAGTAGCCCAGAACACCCTGAGATACTACTGGTATACTTACCAGTATATCTCGATTACCCTGGCCAGGGATTTCGTGTAATGGCTCTCCTAAACACAGCGCGATCTCACCCCCAATACCGGGAGAGACGAATCCCCGAAGATCCGCTCACTTGCCTCCAATGTGGCTCGGGACTGTACCCAAAATATACCTGTTTGCACGACTCCTTTGACCCGTGGTAGGGTATAAATCAAAGCACAGTGGGAACTCACACGAGACAAATGACGACCTCAGGTCAATGAACTAACCTGTACACATGTCACCAGGGAACTGCTATCTGACGATATGTATAATACCAACTAGCATGTTCCCGGCGAGTCCTGTCCGGTATACTCATAACCTAATGAGCACCTGTATACATCTTAGGTGATCGAACTGACACCAGTGGCTTGTGAGACCGGCCACCGCCCCTCGTCGGGGTCTTGACTGTATACACTAGTCTACTCTGGAGTATCGATGCCCTGTCTTGAAACTCCCACGACTAGGGACACTTTAAGGATGTGCTTATAGACCCCCAGCTCCCACATATATGATCGCCATCATACTGCTGGTAGTCAAACAAGAATCCTATGGGCATTATCAACATCTATATGATAATAAAGACAGACCAGATAGCATACTATCATTTCGAGTAAGACTGTTTTTCGGTATAGGTCCTCCCTCAATCATTGCAATCACGTACCTGCGATCCAATAATTGACTTAGAGGGCACTATATCCAACAATCTCCCACTTGCACTTAAGGCTAATTATTGCGATGTCGTGTACTATAGCTCGTGTGATACCGAACATCCAACCCCTCTACTAATCAGTTTCACAAAGCTCGTTTGCAAAACTATTGTGTTCGAGAAATAACCTCAGTGAGTGGATCCGCTTCGGTGTTTCTTTCTTTATCTCTCTATTTCTCAACTTCACGGAGAAAACCATCTCCCGAATTGAGTAATACCTGTCTTAGAATATGTTTGGATATCTGATGGGACCTAGTTCATAAATGAACTCCAAATCCAAACTTCTTAGACTGTATCGATCACTGAAACTAATCAGTGTCCAGCACCAAGCCTCCCATAGTATCCTTTTGGACCACCTGTCCATAATACTGTCCCTCGCATGAGGGAAAACTATAACTCTGACAATCACTCTGTCATCCATGTCACCTGTGAAGCCTGGAATAATAACCGTCTCCCGAAGGAGGCTGCCGTCATCAAATCCGTAGAACATTCACTTATGTTCTAAAACTGCTTCCTAATGTTTCTCCAGGATTGGATTAATATAAACTTATTGCATCTAGTGCAATAACAACATCTGGTGTGGTACTTGACATCTCACGATTGACTCAATTGCCTAAGCAAGTGATCTGTCAATCATGCACATCCCTCTCCCCTTTAGTCTGTAAGACACCTTTAGAGAGGGTGACTCCATTACCTGTAGGTACACCACCATGCCAGGAGTCATCTATTGTAAAATACTATTAGAATACTGTCAAAGAACTCACATTGGGAAACTACCCAAATCTAGATCTAAAACTATAGATCTAGTAACCAGAATGTCAGATATTATATCCATATCCTTTATGGAGAAACAACTGTGTGACGACCACGGTACAACCGATCGTAATATAGGAATTTTATTTCCTACTCTGTGTATGTCATCCAAATACCAAGACATCACACCCTACTACCTTCTTAACAGATCCATCCCCTATTCTGATAAAGTCAAATCCATGACTGTCACATCAAAATTAGATGATCTATCTCCGCTATAATTGCTCAAGTCTATAAATAGACATAAGCTTCTTGCCCACTATACTTCCGCTGCTCCCACTGACTACAACAACCCTCTGGCAGAATAATATATACGTGTACTTCTAAAACTAGTTTAGAACGACGCTATACATTTCCTCCTGCCGGGTCTCATAGTCTGGAACAACAGTAGTGTCAAGTCTGGGTAAACAAAAACTTCCCTGTCACCGTCCTTGAGGCTACCGGAGTACCTCTCGGGTGTCTGAGGTTACCCACCACATCTGCGGAGTGGCTATTGGAATGTCAAACCTGATTGAATATAAAGGTCCTATTAAACTTTTCGTAATCGTTTGCGGTTCTGGAATCACTTCCAGTTCTACCATGCTCCCACTACTGTTTTCTGAAAAAATACATTTTAATAAAACTGTGGCGATTCAAGAACAATATCACTATTGATCTTCCGGATGGTAGAAAATCAACCCTCGTCAAAGCTAGGGTCAACCCACAAACTGTCATTACAGAAACGTGCCTTGAGTTTTCCAGTGTCTGTTTTAAAGCATAAGCTGGACAACTCCCCTTTACCTTAACATCGTTAAGATATGAAGCAATCTATATCCAATATAGAAACATAGGCACTTATTTTAATTTGGAACCAAATTCTAATCATGCAGCTGTCTTCAGTGCATATCAACTTAATGGAGAGAGGCTAATCAGTATTATTCAACTTAGGAATCTATCCAATTATGAGTAACCTGAAAGAGAAACAAGTTTCTCAAAAACCATTACTATCAATTGAATACCATTCACAAGAATCTACATCTTCGATTTCTTTGAAGAATCCCGATACTTGTGATACGTGGTTCTCTACTTTATTCCTATACCCACAACTTCTCAGAATTGTAACACTCTAGAGAAGTTACAAGTAAACAGAATATAGTATGAGGACCAACCCCCTTTGTCCTGACGGACACTGGACAACATACATTACTCTGTATAAGTCCGCTGAGTTGAATAACTCAAAACCTGTACGTTGTAGGTTGAAAACTGTTCCCAGGCGATTTCCTCAAATATCACCAATTACAACGAATTCCGATATAATGAGGATGATCACCTAATTCCCAATAACTTGCTCCCTCTCAACATCTGTAAAACCATGCAGATATGAGAATCGTTCCTGGTAAATACATACGCTGGAGTAAGTATCCAATCGGGAAATCAGTTTTCTATTAACAATGCACAGTGAATATGAAACATAAATATGTTTCGTAGGGGTATCCTGATATTCTTTAGTAATGCCTTTTCCATAATCCATATCATGACTTTAACCGTATATTTCCCTGGCACCTTTCCAATTCCCTTTATTTGTCTTTAGTCGTTACCTTCTGTACACCATCATTAGGCTAAATGGTTTTCTGCCTTCCCTACCGTTCGGCACCAGCCTATGGTTTGGAAGAAGAATATCCAGTAAGCATAATAGGTGTACTCTCCTAATCCTAGGAGTACTCGCAACTTGAGAGAAGGTGATGATAAAAGACAACTGAATAAACCTTATTCCTTTTTCTCCTGAACCAGAATCCATCCTCGAAAAAATGTCCTTCGAGTTCGTATATAACCATACGATGGATTTATCCAATGGAATTGGATGTTCGTAGTCATACGGGTTGTTCTGGAGAAATAAAAGGTGAATTAGGAATGGCGATGAAATACGTGGTTTGGTCGTGAATGTAAATAGTCGCAATTTACTTTGTCCTCTTTCTAATTCCTTTATCTTGTCTTTACATATTACCTTTTGCACACCCTACTTAGGCTAATTGGTTTTCTTCATTCCCTACCGTTCGGCACCTGCCTATGGTTTGGAATAAGACTATCCAATAAGCGTAATAGGTGTACTCTCCTAAACCAAGGAGCCCTCGCAACCCGAGAGAAGGTGATAATAAAAGACAACAGAATAAACCAATTCTATTTCTCCTGAACTTGGATCCATCCTCGAAGAAGTCCCTTCGAGTTCGTATATAACCATACGATGGATCTATCCAATGGAAGTGGATGTCCGTAGTAATACGGGGTGTTCTGAGAAATACAAAGGGTAAAAGAAAGAGCAGCAATGACTTATGCAACTATAGACAATTCAAAAGCCAGTACGTTTAAGAAGGTTCGGTCAACTTTGGTCACTGAGTTATAGTCTGGGGTCGGTCAAAAGTCGCTGCCAAAGAGAGAGAGAAAAGAAACACTCTGCGTGCACTCTTGCCTAAATCAGAATGGTTATCATTTTATCTAATTAGGAAACCTCCCACTGTTTTCTCAAATTCTCCTCCAAACCTGAAAGAAGAATTAGTCAGGGTCACCCGAAGAGTAAACCAACTCATCAGTGAGAATCAGGATCCAACTATCATCGCATGATAACTTGATGGAAGCCACTCAAGTTAACACACTCCAGAAGGTATGCGCAAGTCTGGCAAGTTTCTTGTATGTTTGAAACTCCCGATGTAATTTTTATCCCATGCTCTTATGACCTTGACGTAGGCCAACAAGTCATAAGCAACATGTCAAGTTCTACCCGTCGTTGTCCTGATCAACTTAAGTCATCGTACAAGCCCTTGACGTAGGCCAACAAGGTGTACGTCTGACTTAAACTAATGCATCTATCTATGCAACAAATGAATACCCAGCAGCTACCAAACACTATGTCTTGACGTAGGCCAACAAACATAGCTTGAATACTACTGACCATCCATAAGAAACGACGGAGGATTACGGCTGGTTTTTGGCGAAAAACCTTTAACGTAATGAACTTGATCTCGTTGAAGGAACCTGATAGCTTTATAAAAATATATAGTAGCGAAAACCTTTTGCTAAAGAAGTCACTTCCGGTGAAGGGATCTCGACTCTTTCCTCGTGGAATGAGGTGCAGGATATTCCAACTGAATACCGCTATGCAAAACAAAAGGAAACGTCTTTGTAATAATTTTAAAATTTGTTCCAACAACATCAAATATAGGTTTGTTTTATCTCGCATTGATAAGAATCAATGCAGTCCCATCAATCAATCACACCAGAAAAGAACGAAAATAAAATGTACGTATATGCCATCCGCATTCGTCACTGGGTCCCGTCATCACCCGTTAGGTTACTTAACTAACGACAGAGCGGGGACTGGACTAGCACGGGTGTAAAACATATACAACATCTAATAGTATATATACTAATATACAGTAATCGCTCCAGGCGTGATAAATGCAACATTACAGAAAAGTAATAAGCATCACAGAACAATACAGATAATCTGGGATCCCCGGGTTTCATAGAGCCGCTGCTGAAACTCGACGTTCCCCTAGTCGTGTGGATAGCCTGTGCAATAAAACCTGGACCCCTACGGGTGCGGCAAGTTACCCACCAAAACCTGAAGCGAGGTAGTCCCCACAACATAGTGAATGGAATACCCGGCACTTCACGGAATCCGGTAAATTGAGCACCCCTCCTTAGGTCAACCTGTACCCCCTACGAGTGCGGCGAATAGTCTGCCAATTCTAGAGTGTGGTCCCTTTGCCTCTCAATGCCATGAGATACGAACTCGTTGCCCTCCAGAACCCGGCTATTCGTGCACCCCACCGCGGGGTAAACCTAGTACAGAAAATAAAAATAGTACAACAGGTACATCGACCGCAACCTGGTCGTGCCCCAAAAGAATATTATACAAACAGGCAGTGACGGCAGTCCACAAGTCGGACGCTCGCCCCGCAATATCAAAAGTACAAATGAATTCAAACAACACTATCATTGCACCCTGCTATCCGCCACCACAAATCCGCAACATTACAGCACAACACAGAACATCAACGCGAATGTCACGTTCGCAAACCCGTCTAAAAGAACTATAGCAATCAGACGCGGTTTACCGATCAAATGACATTCCCGGTCGGAGATATAATGAAAGTACTGAAAAACTAACAAGTTTAAAATTTCGATCGACTAAATTTCCCGAAGTGGGCCCCACATACATCTGGTGTACAGTAACAAAATTTTGGCCCAAAAGACATATACCAAAAATCACCATTTCCCATGAGAAACCCACTGAAAAAATTTGGTGCACTGTTCCCACAAAAGCGCGGTGGATCAGCGGCCAAACCATGGTTTGGGCCGCGGATCCGTGGTCGTTTTGTGGGATCACGTGTCCAAATTTCACCAGTATTCTTCAAAAACCCTGCATGATTTTCTGCAATGCTCAAAATGAATTTTAGAACAGTTTAAAAATCGACAGAAACATCATGTACAGAAAATTGTGATTTCGCGAAATCCGTTCGATCGATCTTTTAAACGCGTTAGCACAAGTTAGTATAGCTTAATGGTGAGGCTCTGATACCACTGTAAGTACGCGGCGGCGCCCCGGCCATCTAACAGAAGCCGATATGCGGAACAAAACTTTTACGACTGGCGCTATCGCGTACTTTATCCCGGATCGTCCATTAAAGCTAAACTAACAAATTGTAAAGAGGGTAGAATTGTTATACCGAATGATCCGAGTCCTTCGGTCTTCAACCATCATCCCACGCTATGTTGCAACTGATCCGAACTTGCTCGATCTTCGGTCTCGTCGTCCAGGTGGCACCACGTCGACGGATCTTTAAACGGGCTCCCGCCTCTGAACCGAGGCAACTCGGTCGTCAAGTTTGCTAAAAGAGACGACCAAGATGAAGTAGAAAATGAGTAGAATACTTTGTCTCGTTACGTCCAAGACTATGGACGAACGGTTAAAAGAAGTTGCCATTTGGAATCGGGTGAATGGAAATTGAACTAGGAAATTTCCATACACTAGTTATCATAATCTTTTCTCACAAAATCAAATCAAATGAACAACCATGCCTCATAAAGAGGGGCCGGCCATATATATCAAAGGAGGGAGGTGAGGGTAGGAGCATCAAGTGGTGACCATAACAAATGATAGTTATCATAACAATAATCAAAGAATGAATCATCAACTATCATTAAATGGAACCAATCACATTAAACCTAGTCACCTTGCATCATTAATGAACCATTAATGACACAAATGAGTCATATGCCTAATCACCACTTCTAGAACCTTCTAGAAGCATGACTCACCCTGAAGACGAAAAGACAAATCCGTATTTAACCGAATGTTAAAATACGGCGGATAGAAAACTGGAAACTGGCAACTTCCAAAAATCATCCCGAAACGAATTTCAGGATAACCCCGTATCGGTATAAACATACCCGCATTTGTATTACGACCGAATATAAATGCAACTGAGACAAAGATATTATATCTACACAGTATAATACTGGGTTCCGGCTTAAAACAAAGCCTACCAGTATTATCTGCCCGAAAAATAACACGTGCGAAAATGCACGTGCATTTTCCGAACCTTGCCATAAACCCATACGGCATCTACAACGTTTCGCCCGAACTTGGGAAAGTGTCTGTGGGGGACTCTAATGACTCATCAGTACACTGGCACTGGGTATAACCCCTAGCACGTCAGAGGTACAAGCTGTACGTAACGTTTTGCCTATGTATTGATTGGAAGGGAAGCTGACGAGCGAACTCATCTATAAACCCTACTGAGCCTGACAGTGACAATATCTGTACAGTCCGGAACATTCGTTTATGAGCATCGCATATTAGGCCTAGGGGGCCGGTAAACGTCAGACCCCCAATAGCTGCATAAGTCGTGTCAGAGAGTAGCCCAGAACACCCTGAGATACTACTGGTATACCTACCAGTATATCTCGATTACCCTAGCCAGGGATTTCGTGTAATGGCTCTCCTAAACACTGTTGCGCCACGGCAGCGCCCCGGCCGTCAATCCGAGGCCAAAATGCGGAATCAAAATTTTCTTAACTTTTAAACTGGCGCTACCGCGGACAATATACCCGGATCGTAACCATTAACCGATACTAGCTAACAAGAGAAAGGGTGAGAGATATACCGAGTGATCCGAGTCCTCCGGTCTTCTCGTCGTCGTCCCGATCTCCCGCGGAAAGTCCTTTCTCCATATCGTCGCCTCCTCGCCGGAAGGGCACCACATCGCCTTCGTCTTTTACGGGCTCCCGCCTCAATACCGAGGCAACTCGGGCACGAAACTGGCAAGTCGACGTGCCCAAGATTTGCTGTAGAATGTGTAGAATCACTTTGTCTCATGGGGTTTGTGAAGTTGCCTTGATGGAGGAATCAACAAGATATGAACTTGGGAATTTTTGGTGGCAAGCTAGGAATGGGATGGATGCTTAATTTCTTGCCACACCAAAAATGAAATCTCTCCTCTTCTCTCCTCCAATGTGGCCGGGGATATACAAGTGGGAAATGGTGGGAGTAATCAACTAAGGGAGGTGAGTGTAGGATAAAGAGAATGGTGACCACAAACAAAACATCAACCATACTTAAATCACATCAAACCCATATCCATTCTTATCACAATTAAAGCACCATTATGGATGAAAAACAAAAGATGCTTATCATAATGAATACATTTGCAAGAAAACCCCTCCACAATGTGTAATTTGCAAACTTGCAAATAACACCCTCCATCAAAAGGTCCGGCCGGGAATGAACAAAGGAAAACCGGCCGGAACGGAATGCAAACTGGCAACTCCAGAAAACTGGTCCCGTAATAAATTACAGGAAAACCCCGATACTGTGCATACACACCCGCATCTGTATTCCGTCCGGATACAAATGCAATGAGACAAAATCTACACTGTACTAAACTAGGATCCGGCTTAAACCAAAGCCGGCTAGTAATATCCGTCCGATCCTGATCCGTGCAATACCGCACGTATCTGATCGAACCCTGCCATATATCCATACGGCCACTCGTACAAACCGTCCGATCCTGATCCGTGCAATACCGCACGTATCTGATCGGACCCTGCCATATCTCCATACGGCCTCTACAGCGTTTCGCCCGAAAGCTTGAGTAACTGAAAGTGTGGTGGACTCTAAAGACTCGTCAATACTATGGCTGTGAATTTAACCACTAGCACGTCAGAGGTATAAGCCAATACGTAACGGGCCACCAGCTATTGACCAAAAGGGACGTCGATGAGCGAACTCATCCTGACACCCTACTGAGCCTGTCAGTGACAATATCCGTACAGTCCGGTCCGTTCGTCTATGAGCATCGGATGGCGGGCCTAGGGGGTTGGTAAAAGTCAGACCCCCAAAGGCGGTACAAGTCGTGTCGGAGTGTAGCCCAGAACGTCCTGAGATACTACTGGAATACCTACCAGTAAATCTCCTGCCTCGGCCGAGGGCTTTGCGTAATGGCTCTCCTAGACACAGCGCGACCTCACCCCCAATACCGGGAGAGACGAACCCCTGCAGATCCGCTCACTGCCTCCATGTGGCTCGGGACTGTACCCAACTAAAACCTGTTTGCACGACTCCTTTGAGCCGTGGTAGGGTAGTAATCAAAGCACAGTGGGAACTCACACGAGATAAATGACGATCTCAGGTCGATGAACTAACCTGTACACATGTCACCTGGGAACTGCTATCTGACGTATGGTATAATCCCAACTAGCAGGTTCCCGGCGAGTCCTGTCCGGTGTACTCATAACCCAATGAGCACCTGTATACATCTTAGGTGAACCAACTGACACCAGTGGCTTGTGAGACCGGCCACCGCCCCTCGTCGGGGTCTCGACTGTATACACTAGTCTACTAATGGAGTATCGATGCCCTGTCTCGAAACTCCCACGACTAGGGACCATTTAAGGATGTGCTTATAGACCCCAGCTCCCACGTATATGATCGCCATCATACTGCTGGTCATCAAGCAAGAATCCTAGGGGCTCTATCAACGTGTAATAGCGACCTGTCAGGTCACCTAAAGCAGTACACGATGATAAAGGTAAACCAGACAGCATACTATCATCTCGAGTAAGACTGTGCACCCCTCCATGGGTCTATCCTAGGAGCAAAAACAGTAAAAAGAAATTATACAATGACGGCTACAACCCCGACCCGGTTGTGCGGCCATACAAATAATTATTACATCAATTTACAAATTTACATGAATTGCAAGAAAAGAAAACTCTCGTCTCACAACCCCCGGCTATTCACCCGCGACAATCCAACATATTTATATACACATTCCAATATCAAACACAGATCATGTATAACCCCGACCAATCGACTTATAGCGATTAGCCGACGTTCAATACATGCAAGCATCACAGATATAACCATCATAGTCAAAGTGCAGTGAAGTTCGGAAAAAATACGGAATTATAGGACCCCAAAAGGAAATTTCTTTTCTGGAAAATCTGGGCACATATAATATATTTCAAAAATCCAAAAACCAACACAGACACACACTGCACGAAAAACGATGCAGAGAAGACGACAAACTGCGGCGCTTCCGCGGCACATGCCTACCTAGTGCGGCGGAAGCGCGGCGGTTTGAACGAATTAGGGCAACGTTTTTCTTGGGTGTTCACACAAAACCCTGAGCCGAATTTAGGAGTATAAAGTTTTTCATTTTGACCAGAAAAAATTTCAACAGAAACTCAGGTTTTGTAAAAGTTAGGTTTTTGGATTTTTTTTCGGTTCCGAACTTCGTTACACTTTACTACCAAGCTAGTTTAAGTTTAGTTAGGCTCTGATACCACTGTAAGTCCACGTTGCGACCCCCGGTTCTTACGGGGAGGCGGAAATGGTATAAAAATCAAATTTTAAGCGCAAGGGGCAACATGGACTAAGCAAAGTCGGGATCTTTGACTAAACTAAAACTAGCAAACTTAGCTAAAGAGAGTTAGCTACTCGGATGGAGATGGTTATACCTAAACTTGAACTCCTTCTCTTCAAGCTCCGATGGTGGTCCGATGGCTCCTTCTCGTCGTCTCCGTACGCCGAAGATAGATCCACCTGAAAGCTCCAACCTTTAGCTCCTTCTTCGTTCTTTGAAGAAACTAGTTCACTTGGTTTGCTAAACCTAGTGAACTAGAATGAGTAGAGAGGAAATAGAATGGGATTTTATCTATGGTTCTTGATTCTCAACTCATGAGACAAGAGAACCATAGATCAAGAGAGGGAGCAAGAGGTTGAGGGTGAGAGCAAGAGGAGAGCTCAAGAACAAGAGAGAGAATGAGCAAGAAAGAATGAGCAAGTATTTTGTCTCTCACCCTCTCATAATCCAAAGCAATGATAACTCATCATATCAACAAAAGTCTTATGTGATGGTTGAAGCAACCATAACCTTATCATGTCATGCACTCATTTTACTCAAATGAACAAGCAAGTAAAAGTCTTTGGCATGAAATGATAACCATGGTTATCATGATGGTCAACTAGTCAAGCCTAGTCAACCGGTCAACAAAGTCAACAAGTCAACAAAAGTCAACAAGTCAACAAGGTCAACAAAAGTCAACAACCAAGTCACCCTAATACTTAATTAATATAATAGTTAATCGCATATCATATTCTCATTAGGGTTGAGCAAAAAGTCAAAAAGTCAACGGTCAACTGTCAACAACCCTAATGAGAATCCGCTGCCTCTGCCTCCCTGTCAACTGTGCATACACACCCGCATCCGCGTTCCGAGGAACACGAATGCAAACTGGATAAATCCAATCCCATAAGGTACACTAGGATCTGGCTTAAACCAAAGCCCGCTAGTGTAAACTGTCCGGACACTGTACGTGCACAAGTGCACGGATGTGACCGAACCCTGTCGCAAAACCATGCGACCTGTCGCAATACCATGCGACCTCTACTCTTTTGCCTAAAGGCGAAAAGCTTTCTGTGTGGGACTCTAAAGACTCGACACTACGCTGGCAGTGGGTTTAACCACAGACCGCAAGCGGCACTAGCTGTGCGTAACGGTCCCCAGGTAGTGCCGACAAGAAGACCGACGAGGCGAAACCCATCTGAACTCCTACTGAGCCTGAGTGTGACATTCTCCGTACAGTCCGGTCTGTTCGTCTGATACATCGCATGGCGGGCCTAGGGGGCGGTAAACGTCAGTCCCCCAATAGCGGTACAAGTCGTGCCGGAGCGAAGCCCAAAACACCCTGAGATAACACTGGAAACCTACCAGTATATCTCGTTTGCCCTGGCCAGGGACTACTCGTGTAATGGCTCTCCTAGACACAGCGCGATGTCAACCCCCAATACCGGGAGAGACGAATCCTGTCTAACCGTCACTGCCTCCAAGTGCTTCGGGACTGCACCCAACCACTACCTGTTTGCACGACTCCTTTGAGCCGTGGTAGGGTAGTGATCAAAGTACAGTGGGAACACACCCGAGGCGAAGTGACAGTGTCAAGTCAGCGGACTAAGCTGTACTCATGTCACCTGGGAACTGATAACTGACGATAGGTATAATACCAACTAGTCAGTTCCCGACGAGTCCTGTCCAGTGTACCCGTAACCTAACGAGCACCCACATACTATCTCAAGTACGACGTACTGACGGCTGTGGGACAGACCGTCTCCCACACTGGGATGAGAAGCGCATGCGCTGGTCTACTCCGGAGTATCGATGCCCTGTCTCGATAGTCCTGCGACCAGGGACCTGCATAAGGATGTGCTTATAGATTACCCAGCCCCACTAGTGTGACGGCCATCACATCGCTGGTAATCAAGCAAAGATCCTAAGGGCTCTACTAATGTGTATAGGCGATATACTAAAATAAACACATGTACACATTGAAGTAGAAACAAACCAAGTAGCATACTACTATTTTGAGCAAGATTGTATATACAAGGTGAATATCCCAAGCATCCATTAAGTAATATACAAACTAGTATGATACAGTAATGGCCTCTAGGGCATATACACTAACAATCTCCCACTTGCACTAAGGCCATGTACTGGCGTATCGAAGACCTATCATCTCGATCAGCCGCTCGAACTGAGTCTGGGGCAGAGCCTTGGTGAATGGATCAGCAGTGTTATCTTCTGAAGCGACTCTCCGAACCTCGATCTCCTGGCGATCTACGATCTCCCTGATCAGGTGATACCGCCTCAAGATGTGCCTGGATCTCTGATGGGACCTGGGTTCCTTCGCTAAAGCTATAGCCCCGTTGTTGTCGCAATACAGAGGTATTGGATCAACAATGGACGGAACCACCTGAAGTTCTTTCAAGAACTTTCTCATCCAGACAGCTTCTTTTGCGGCATCAGATGCAGCGATGTATTCCGCTTCCATCGCCGAGTCTGCAACGGTTTCTTGTTTGGAACTCTTCCAACACACCGCCCCTCCATTGAGGGTAAAGACAAAACCCGACATGGACTTGGAATCATCCTTGTCACTCTGGAAGCTGGAGTCAGCAAAGGCCTCGATCTGGAGGTCTTTTCCGCCATACACCAAGAACATCTCCTTAGTCCTTCTCAGGTTCTTGAGAATGTTCTTTACCGCTATCCAGTGTTTCTCCCCTGGGTTAGACTGATACCGGCTTACCACACTCAGTGCATAAGCTACATCCGGTCTGGTACACAACATCGCATACATTATAGAGCCTACCGCAGAAGCGTAGGGTATAATAGACATGCGATCCCTCTCCAAATCAGTCTTGGGAGACATCTCTTTAGAGAGGGTGATCCCGTGACAAGCCGGTAGGTTACCGCGCTTGGAATCTTCCATACTGAACCTCTTCAGTATGGTGTCGATGTACCTGGACTGTGAAAGTCCTAATATCCTCTTGGATCTGTCACGGTAGATCCGGATACCCAGAATGTATGAGGCATCACCCAGGTCTTTCATGGAGAACCTGTGTGACAAGAACCCCTTGACAGATTGTAGCATAGGAATGTCATTTCCTATTAGGAGAATGTCATCCACGTACAAAACGAGGAATACTACAGTTCTCGCTACAAATCTACTATAGATGCATGGTTCATCTGGATTTTTGATAAAGCCAAATTCTTTGACCGTCTCATCAAAGCAGATGTTCCAACTCCGCGATGCCTGCTTTAGTCCATAGATGGACTTAAGCAACTTGCACACCTTTCTGCTGCTCCCACTCTGAATGAAACCCTCTGGCTGGTCCATATAGACACACTCCTCTAAATTTCCATTTAGAAAAACTGTCTTTACGTCCATTTGCCAGATCTCATAATCGTGGAAGGCAGCAATAGCAAGAAGGATCCGAATGGATTTCAGCATGGCTACTGGAGAAAAGGTTTCGTCGTAGTCCAAGCCAGGTCTCATAATCGTGGAAGGCAGCAATGGCAAGAAGGATCCGAATGGATTTCAGCATGGCTACTGGAGAAAAGGTTTCGTCGTAGTCCAAGCCAGGTCTTTGACGAAAACCCTTTGCTACCAGCCTAGCTTTATAGGTCTCAACCTGTCCATCTACACCAATCTTCCTTTTGAAGATCCACTTGCATCCTACGGGTTTTACCCCGTCTGGAGCAATGTCCAACGTCCATACCTTGTTGGTGTACATGGACTCCATTTCGGTCCGCATTGCATCCAGCCATTTCACTGAGTCAACGCTCTGAACGGCCTGCTGGAAGCTAGTAGGCTCATCATAATCTATGATGCAATCCTCTCTATCCCCGTCTATGAGAAAACTGTAGTATCTCTCGGGCGGATGAGACTGCCTACTACTCCTGCGGAGTGGCGTAGGAATGTCCTGTTCTTCCGAACCCTCTGGTTCCACTAAACTTTCAGTAATAGTCCGTGGTTCTGGAATTTCTTCCAGTTCTACTGCGCTCCCACTTATTTCTTTTTCTATGAACTGGTGTTCTAGAAAGTGGGCATGACGAGAAACAAGAACTTTTTGTTCCTCTTCACAGTAGAAGAAATATCCCTTGGAATTCTTTGGATATCCCACAAACTTGCACAGTACTGAGCGTGCCTCGAGCTTGTCCGCATGCTGCTTTTTGACAAAAGCTGGACTTCCCCATATCTTAATGTGATTAAGATGGGGTCTCTTCCCACACCACATCTCAAATGGCGTAGTAGGCACAGTCTTAATGGGAACTCGGTTCAAAAGGTATGCGGCTGATTCTAGCGCATATCCCCAGAATGATCGCGGCAACTCAGCGTTACTCATCATGGACCGCACCATATCCAATAGGGTGCGGTTCCGTCTCTCCGATACACCGTTATGTTGCGGGGTGTACGGAGGAGTAAGCTGAGAGAGAATTCCGTTCTCTTTTAAATAGTCCAGGAACTCGGCACTTAAGTATTCTCCACCTCGATCCGATCTTAGAATCTTAATACTTTTGTCGGTTTGTTTCTCTACTTCATTCTTATACTCCTGGAATTTTCCAAAGGCCTCGGACTTATGTTTCATCAAGAAGACATAACCGTACCTTGAGAAGTCATCCGTAAAAGTAATGAAGTAAGAATGTCCGCTTCGGGCATGTGTAGACATTGGACCGCACACGTCACTGTGTACGAGTCCCAAGAGCTCGCTCGCTCTTACTCCTTGTCCAGTAAACGGAGTCTTTGTCATCTTTCCTTTGAGACAAGATTGACAAGTGGCATACGATTGATATTTGAACGCATTCAAATATCCTTCTGTATGCAACTTAGTCAACCTTCTCTCATTGATGTGACCCAATCTACAATGCCATAAGAAAGTTTGATTTATTTCTGGAGACTTTCTTTTGTGTGTATTCTGGACGTTGAAAATTTGTGGTTGGTTTAACACGTATATACCATTACTCAATGTACCTGACCCAATCAAAACTTGATTAAGGTGAATGTTTACAACATTACTTACAAACGCAAATTCATAACCTTCTTTAGAAACTAAAGATACAGAAATGATATTACAAGTTGCGTTGGGTACAAAAAAGCAATTACGCAAAACCAAAACATGTCCATCTGACATTCCCAGGTGATAGTCCCCCACGGCTTTAGCATCCATGCTATCTCCGTTCGCAACTTTGAGGGTCATGTCACCTGCCTTCAAAACCCTACGGTTTCTCAACGCCTGCAAAGAATTACAGATATGAGATCCTGATCCGGTATCCAATACGCAGGAAGTAGAGTTTATTGAAAGACAATTTTCAATAACATACACACCTGAAGCTGAAGCTGCAACCTGCTTCAATTCCTGTGTTCTGGCCTTCCAGGCCCTGCAATCATTCTTCCAGTGTCCTTTCTTATGACAATAGAAGCATTCTTCCTTGTCCACAAGCTTCCCCGCTATCTTTGTTGCTTTTGCTTTTCCCTTCGTATCCACTTTACTAACACCGCCCCTTGGTTTGGCGGGGGCCTTCTTCTTCTTTCCCTTGGCTTTCGCCTTGGACCTAGAAGAAGATGATCCTCCTACAAACAAAGTGGATGTATCCCTACCTTTCTGTAGGGTGCCCTCTGCGCTCCTCAGCATGTTGAGGAGCTCTGAAAGTTCAACCTCTTTTTCTTGTAAGTTGAAGTTCAGTATAAACTGGGCGTAAGTGGAAGGAAGGGACTGGAGAACTATATCCGTATATAGCTCACTTTCCAATGTGATCCCTAGGTCAGCGAGCTCCTCAATGAAGCCGATCATCTTTAGCACGTGCTCGGCTACTGATGATCCGACGGCCATTCTTGTCGAAAATAACTTTTTCGACGCTTCGTATCTTGCGATACGAGATTGCTCTCCATACAGTTCTTTTGTATGAAGCAATATGGATTCCATGTCCATATTCTCATGCCTCCTCTGATGTTCGTTGTCCATCGAGGCAAGCAGGAGGCACTTGGCCTTCGCGCTATCAATCTCCCAAGTCTTGCGGATTTCCTTATCCGCGACGCTGGAAGTTGGACCAGGGACAGGGGGAGCTTTGGTGGTAAGAAGATACCCCAGCTTGTCATAAGTGATTGCTATCTTGACATTCCTGAGCCAATCTTTGTAGTTTGGCCCTGTCAGTTTGTTTTTATCTAGGAGTAACTTAAGTCCAGTCATGTTGATTGGTCGCTGCAATTAGGAGAGAGAAGAAGAAACACTCAGCATGATGCTCTTGCAAGTTTAGAGTGGTTTTTAGTTTGTCTAAACAGGATGGCTCCCACTGTTTCTCGAATCCCTCCTCAAACCATAAAGGAAGAATTAGTCAGGATCAATCCCACCGTACAATACTTGCTTAACCGTTCAGCCAGGCCGGTGTCGGTACTTCGAGGGAGGTTTTCCAACGCTTTCGCGAAGTTCCTTAATTAAAGAACCTCTTTTCCCTGGGGGCGTAGCCCCGCTAACACCTTTCTAGGCACCTACTAGGTTTATAGCATTGATCGATTAGTGAGAAATTTCCCGAGGAGTAGCATATACTCACAGTAGGATCGGGATCCAAATATCATCGCGTGACGAAACTGAAGGAATCCTACCAGAATCATCACACTCCAAATGGTATGCAAATCTAGCAAGTTTCAGTACTTATGAAACTCCCGATGTGGATTTTTGCCCCATGCTCTTATGACCTTGACTTTGGCCAAAATATCATAAGTCACATGTCAAGTTCTACCCGTCATTATCCAGATTAATTTGGATCCATCCGTACCTACCCTTGACTTTGGCCAAAATGGCAGTACGACTGTCCCAAACCAACGCATCTATCTATGCTACACATGAACACCCAATAGCTACCAATCACTGTGCCTTGACTTTGGCCAACATACACAGCTTGAATACTATTGACTATTCATGTGAAACGACGGAGGGCTACGGATGGTTTTGGCAAAACCGTGAACGTAGTGAACTTGATTTGGTCGATGGAACGAGATAGCTTTTAAAAGGAGTGGCTCAAGCTCCGCATTTAAAAGTTGTTTTTGAAAAGAACCGAGTGGTTTTTCGAGAGTGTTCCAACGACTTTAACTTGGTTTATTATCTTGCATTAGTTCTTTTAATGCGTGATATTCTTGCATTAGTTCTTTTAATGCGTCCCATCATTTAATCCTACCATTGCAGAAAACAACCAAAATATGACGTACGCTTATGCCATTCGCATTCGCCACGGGGCCCCGTCATTACCCGTTAGGTTACTTAACTAACGACAGAGCGGGGGCTGGGCTAGCGCGTCTGTAAAACATAAGCAACGCCTAAATAATATCATATATAGATATACTGCAATGATAAACATTTCAGATCTCAGATAAATACATTGGATATACTAGCAATCTGTAATTTGTACGAGCCTGTAACAAAAACAGATAACACGGTCGCGGTGAATAGCCAATACCCCACCCAAGACCCCTACGGGTGCGGCAAACTACCCGCCAAGTACCCGAAGCGTAGCAACCTCCCTCATCTCCATGAGTAGGCCACTCGACACTTCGGCATACCCGGTAGTTTGTGCACCCCTCCATGGGTCTATCCTAGGAGCAAAAACAGTAAAAAGAAATTATACAATGACGGCTACAACCCCGACCCGGTTGTGCGGCCATACAAATAATTATTACATCAATTTACAAATTTACATGAATTGCAAGAAAAGAAAACTCTCGTCTCACAACCCCCGGCTATTCACCCGCGACAATCCAACATATTTATATACACATTCCAATATCAAACACAGATCATGTATAACCCCGACCAATCGACTTATAGCGATTAGCCGACGTTCAATACATGCAAGCATCATAGATATAACCATCATAGTCAAAGTGCAGTGAAGTTCGGAAAAAATACGGAATTATAGGACCCCAAAAGGAAATTTCTTTTCTGGAAAATCTGGGCACATATAATATATTTCAAAAATCCCAAAACCAACACAGACACACACTGCACGAAAAACGATGCAGAGAAGACAACAAACTGCGGCGCTTCCGCGGCACATGCCTACCTAGTGCGGCGGAAGCGCGGCGGTTTGAACGAATTAGGGCAACGTTTTTCTTGGGTGTTCACACAAAACCCTGAGCCGAATTTAGGAGTATAAAGTTTTTCATTTTGACCAGAAAAAATTTCAACAGAAACTCAGGTTTTGTAAAAGTTAGGTTTTTGGATTTTTTTTCGGTTCCGAACTTCGTTACACTTTACTACCAAGCTAGTTTAAGTTTAGTTAGGCTCTGATACCACTGTAAGTCCACGTTGCGACCCCCGGTTCTTACGGGGAGGCGGAAATGGTATAAAAATCAAATTTTAAGCGCAAGGGGCAACATGGACTAAGCAAAGTCGGGATCTTTGACTAAACTAAAACTAGCAAACTTAGCTAAAGAGAGTTAGCTACTCGGATGGAGATGGTTATACCTAAACTTGAACTCCTTCTCTTCAAGCTCCGATGGTGGTCCGATGGCTCCTTCTCGTCGTCTCCGTACGCCGAAGATAGATCCACCTGAAAGCTCCAACCTTTAGCTCCTTCTTCGTTCTTTGAAGAAACTAGTTCACTTGGTTTGCTAAACCTAGTGAACTAGAATGAGTAGAGAGGAAATAGAATGGGATTTTATCTATGGTTCTTGATTCTCAACTCATGAGACAAGAGAACCATAGATCAAGAGAGGGAGTAAGAGGTTGAGGGTGAGAGCAAGAGGAGAGCTCAAGAACAAGAGAGAGAATGAGCAAGAAAGAATGAGCAAGTATTTTGTCTCTCACCCTCTCATAATCCAAAGCAATGATAACTCATCATATCAACAAAAGTCTTATGTGATGGTTGAAGCAACCATAACCTTATCATGTCATGCACTCATTTTACTCAAATGAACAAGCAAGTAAAAGTCTTTGGCATGAAATGATAACCATGGTTATCATGATGGTCAACTAGTCAAGCCTAGTCAACCGGTCAACAAAGTCAACAAGTCAACAAAAGTCAACAAGTCAACAAGGTCAACAAAAGTCAACAACCAAGTCACCATAATACTTAATTAATATAATAGTTAATCGCATATCATATTCTCATTAGGGTTGAGCAAAAAGTCAAAAAGTCAACGGTCAACTGTCAACAACCCTAATGAGAATCCGCTGCCTCTGCCTCCCTGTCAACTGTGCATACACACCCGCATCCGCGTTCCGAGAAACACGAATGCAAACTGGATAAATCCAATCCCATAAGGTACACTAGGATCTGGCTTAAACCAAAGCCCGCTAGTGTAAACTGTCCGGACACTGTACGTGCACAAGTGCACGGATGTGACCGAACCCTGTCGCAAAACCATGCGACCTGTCGCAATACCATGCGACCTCTACTCTTTTGCCTAAAGGCGAAAAGCTTTCTGTGTGGGACTCTAAAGACTCGACACTACGCTGGCAGTGGGTTTAACCACAGACCGCAAGCGGCACTAGCTGTGCGTAACGGTCCCCAGGTAGTGCCGACAAGAAGACCGACGAGGCGAAACCCATCTGAACTCCTACTGAGCCTGAGTGTGACATTCTCCGTACAGTCCGGTCTGTTCGTCTGATACATCGCATGGCGGGCCTAGGGGGCGGTAAACGTCAGTCCCCCAATAGCGGTACAAGTCGTGCCGGAGCGAAGCCCAAAACACCCTGAGATAACACTGGAAACCTACCAGTATATCTCGTTTGCCCTGGCCAGGGACTACTCGTATAATGGCTCTCCTAGACACAGCGCGATGTCAACCCCCAATACCGGGAGAGACGAATCCTGTCTAACCGTCACTGCCTCCAAGTGCTTCGGGACTGCACCCAACCACTACCTGTTTGCACGACTCCTTTGAGCCGTGGTAGGGTAGTGATCAAAGTACAGTGGGAACACACCCGAGGCGAAGTGACAGTGTCAAGTCAGCGGACTAAGCTGTACTCATGTCACCTGGGAACTGATAACTGACGATAGGTATAATACCAACTAGTCAGTTCCCGACGAGTCCTGTCCAGTGTACCCGTAACCTAACGAGCACCCACATACTATCTCAAGTACGACGTACTGACGGCTGTGGGACAGACTGTCTCCCACACTGGGATGAGAAGCGCATGCGCTGGTCTACTCCGGAGTATCGATGCCCTGTCTCGATAGTCCTGCGACCAGGGACCTGCATAAGGATGTGCTTATAGATTACCCAGCCCCACTAGTGTGACGGCCATCACATCGCTGGTAATCAAGCAAAGATCCTAAGGGCTCTACTAATGTGTATAGGCGATATACTAAAATAAACACATGTACACATTGAAGTAGAAACAAACCAAGTAGCATACTACTATTTTGAGCAAGATTGTATATACAAGGTGAATATCCCAAGCATCCATTAAGTAATATACAAACTAGTATGATACAGTAATGGCCTCTAGGGCATATACACTAACAATCTCCCACTTGCACTAAGGCGCCATGTACTGGCGTATCGAAGACCTATCATCTCGATCAGCCGCTCGAACTGAGTCTGGGGCAGAGCCTTGGTGAATGGATCAGCAGTGTTATCTTCTGAAGCGACTCTCCGAACCTCGATCTCCTGGCGATCTACGATCTCCCTGATCAGGTGATACCGCCTCAAGATGTGCCTGGATCTCTGATGGGACCTGGGTTCCTTCGCTAAAGCTATAGCCCCGTTGTTGTCGCAATACAGAGGTATTGGATCAACAATGGACGGAACCACCTGAAGTTCTTTCAAGAACTTTCTCATCCAGACAGCTTCTTTTGCGGCATCAGATGCAGCGATGTATTCCGCTTCCATCGTCGAGTCTGCAACGGTTTCTTGTTTGGAACTCTTCCAACACACAGCCCCTCCATTGAGGGTAAAGACAAAACCCGACATGGACTTGGAATCATCCTTGTCACTCTGGAAGCTGGAGTCAGCAAAGGCCTCGATCTGGAGGTCTTTTCCGCCATACACCAAGAACATCTCCTTAGTCCTTCTCAGGTTCTTGAGAATGTTCTTTACCGCTATCCAGTGTTTCTCCCCTGGGTTAGACTGATACCGGCTTACCACACTCAGTGCATAAGCTACATCCGGTCTGGTACACAACATCACATACATTATAGAGCCTACCGCAGAAGCGTAGGGTATAATAGACATGCGATCCCTCTCCAAATCAGTCTTGGGAGACATCTCTTTAGAGAGGGTGATCCCGTGACAAGCCGGTAGGTTACCGCGCTTGGAATCTTCCATACTGAACCTCTTCAGTATGGTGTCGATGTACCTGGACTGTGAAAGTCCTAATATCCTCTTAGATCTGTCACGGTAGATCCGGATACCCAGAATGTATGAGGCATCACCCAGGTCTTTCATGGAGAACCTGTGTGACAAGAACCCCTTGACAGATTGTAGCATAGGAATGTCATTTCCTATTAAGAGAATGTCATCCACGTACAAAACGAGGAATACTACAGTTCTCGCTACAAATCTACTATAGATGCATGGTTCATCTGGATTTTTGATAAAGCCAAATTCTTTGACCGTCTCATCAAAGCAGATGTTCCAACTCCGCGATGCCTGCTTTAGTCCATAGATGGACTTAAGCAACTTGCACACCTTTCTGCTGCTCCCACTCTGAATGAAACCCTCTGGCTGGTCCATATAGACACACTCCTCTAAATTTCCATTTAGAAAAGCTGTCTTTACGTCCATTTGCCAGATCTCATAATCGTGGAAGGCAGCAATGGCAAGAAGGATCCGAATGGATTTCAGCATGGCTACTGGAGAAAAGGTTTCGTCGTAGTCCAAGCCAGGTCTCATAATCGTGGAAGGCAGCAATGGCAAGAAGGTTTTCTTAAAAACCATCCGCAACCCTCCGTCATTTTAGGAAGTAAAGTACTTAGTATTCGTGCTGTGTTTGTTGACCATAGTCAAGGCACAGTGTACGGTAGCTAAGTGATGTCTTCCTACACCGCATATGATGCGATTAGTTAGGACAGTCGCGTGACTTTGTTGACCTTAGTTAAGGGTCATGTGGGTGGGTCTAATTAATCACGAAATGACGGGTAGAACTTGACTAGTGCTTATGATTTGTTGACCATAGTTAAGGTCATAAGTGCTAGGGGTAAAAATCATTATCGGGAGTTTCAAGTGTTGAAATTTGCAATGAGATTGCATACCTTCTATATGATAGTTGGATCCCGATACCCACTGCGAGTAATTGTTACTCCTGGGAGAGTTTTGCACTTTACAATTAGCCGATCAAGTAGGTGTCTAGAAAGGTGTCAACGGGGTTACGCCTCTGGGAAAACGAGGTTTACTGTAATTAGGTCTGTGCGAAAGCACGGGGAACCCCCCTCAAAGTACCGACACTGGCCTGGCTGAAAGATTGGCGAACTTGTAGAGTGTAATTAATCCTGGCTAGTCTTTTCTTTTAAGGTTTGAAGGAAGATTTGATAAAAACAGTGGGAGCCATCCTGATTAGATAAAATAAATAACCAATCTAATCTTTGCAAGAGCGCACGCAGAGTGTTTTCTTCTCTCTCTCTCTCCTGGTAGCGACCATGTCACGCCTTAATCAAGATAATAATATGGATGAATTGACCGAACCCGCTTGTTATACTGAGCTGAGGAACGTTGGTCCCGCTCCAACTTATAATTGTTATAACACAGAGCAGGAAATAGGAGAATACCAGGATTCCCATACCGCCCAAACGAAGAAAGTGCATATGATGCATCTCTTTCGGGTGTGTCTATTACAAAGAACTGTTTCTCAGTATCCTCTGCATCCTGGGTATTTGATACCGGATCAGGATCCCAGATATGTAATCCGTTACATGGGCTAGAGAACTGAGAACGGGTGATAAGTTTCATGAGACAGAAAACGGTGCAAGTGTTGCAGCCAGGTCTGTTGGTCACTGTCACCCTGTATTACAAATACATTGATTTTGAACAAATGCTATTAGATACCGAACCTGATATGCAAAATCATATCAATCTCTTTATTTATTAAAGAAGGATATAATTTTGTATTGTTGAATATTGTTTTGAACATTTCAAAAGTTGATCGGTTCAGACACGTTATCTAAAAGCATTGACGTTCTAAATCAAACTACAGTTCCTAGTATACAGAACACACACAAGAGGAAGAGTTCAGAAATGAACGAATCCTTCTTGAGGCATTGTAGACTAGGTCATATCAATGCGACCCAACTGGCTGAAGTTACATTTTAGATGCATATTTAAATCAGTTTGAATTTACATCTTGTGAAACTTGCCAGTCATGTTACAAAGATAAGATGACCATAGCTCTGTTTATTGGAAACAGAGAAAGAGTTGGTAAACTCTTGGGACTGATACATAATGATCTATGTAAGGTCTCCTGTCTACACATGCCAGGACCGGTTATTTGTACTTCATTACATTCTCTGATGATCTCTCAAGATTCAGCTATATGTTCCTGTTGAAACATAAGTCCGAAGCTTTTGAGATATTCACAGAATATAAGTCAGAAGTAGAGAACCAAATTACGGGTATAAGTATTATGTCCTATGATAAGATCAAGGAGGAGAATACTTGTGCATGGAATTCTTGGACTATTCTAAAGGAAAAGGAGATTCTCTCTCAGTATTACTCCTCTGAATACATCACAGCACAACAGTGTATCAGGGCGGAGCAATCTCACCGTATTAGATATGGTGTGCTCTATGATGAGTACTACTGAGTTACCTATTTCCTTTTGGGGTTGTGCACTTGAGAAGCTGCATACCTATTGAATTAGGTTCGAATCAGATCACTGCCTACCACTCCATATAAGATATGGTATGGGAAGAGCCTATCTCTTAATTAAGTTAAGATTTGGGATTGTCCGGCCTATGTTAAAAGCAAAATCCGGACAAGATCGAGGCAAGGTCAGTTCTGTAGAATTGGAAAGGTTCCATCTATACAAACTACAACTAATGATTTGACAGAAACAGAGGATTCAATAGTCCCCGAGGAACCTCAGCCTCTCCGCCGATCTGGTAGGGTTCCTCATCCGCTTGAGAGATAATTCGGTTTCTCGATGACAGTGGGAGCGAGGAATGCATCATGAGATGATGACCCAACTATTTTCGAGCAGGCCATCGAGAGTAAGGACTCTGTAAGAATGGCTGGATGCTTAGCGATCTGAGATGGAATCCATGTACACCAACAAAGTATGGACTTTGTTTGCTATATCTGAAGGGTTAAATCCTCATCAGGAGCAAGTATATCTTGAGAAGATTATTTCGTGTAGATGGAAAAGTTGAGACTTTCAAAGCTAGACTTGTTAAAGGTTTTCGTCATCGACCAGGCGTGGATAATGATGAAACCTTTTCCAGTGGCTATGCTTAAGTCTATCCGGATCCTACTTGCCATTGCTACATACCATGACTACGATATCTGGTGGTTGGGTGCCATGACTGCTCTTCTAAAATGATTTAGAAGAGAACGTCTATAAGAACACAGCCAGAGGGCTTCGTAAACAGTGGGAGCAGCGGAAACGTGTGCAAGATGCTTTACAGAATAAAGCAGGCATCACGGAGTTGGAACATCTGTTTTGATGTAGTAGTCAAAGTGTTTGACTTCATCAAAATGGTAGATGAACCTTGTATATACAAAAAGGTAGTAGAGAGTAAGGTGGTGATCCTCGTAGAGTACGTGGATATCATACTCTTGATAGGAAAAGAGTTTCTTATGCTACGCACAGTCAATCTCCTCTTATCACAATGATTCTCCAAAAAGGATCAAAGCGATACCTCCTAAATCCTGGGTTTTGGATCTATAAGATAGGTCTGAATGGATGTTAGGCTTCTCACTAGACTTAGTGAGATGGTATCAATCGATCCTGGGGAGAATCACTGGAAAGGTTCCAGGGTGATAAGGACGATCGAATGTTAGTCGCAGGCATTGTCTTTACCCTCAGTAAAGGGACGGTATGTTGGAGGAGTTCCAAGCTAGATACCGTAGCAAACTAGACGATAAAGGCTGGTAACATCGCTATTAAAGATACTACCAAAGAGGCAGTTTGGGTGTATATCGGTTCATGAGATGAACTAGGTTCCTACCATTGTGTGACATTGGAAGTGTGGCTTTGGCCTATGAACCCTGGTCCCATCAGTGACCCAGACATATTCTGAGGCAGCATCACCTGATCATGGAGATAGTTGATCTCCAGGGTGATCGAGGTTGGGAGAGTAGACTCAGAGGACAACACGGCGAATCCACTCACGAAGGCCTTTTCCCAAAGAGAGACTTTCAGGGGATGGTTGAGTATTAGATGCTGCAACCACTGCTACAGATGGCCTTAGTGCAAGTGGGAGATTGTTAGTTATATGTATTCCCTAGAGGCCATTATTGTACATTGGATGTATAATGTAGTGGATGCTGGAACATATATAGGTAGGACTTTCTTGCTCTACATGATAGTACGCTATCTGGTTGCTCTTTATCTTAACATGTATACTTTCTGTCTCTCTGTTACATGTTGATAAAGCCCTTAGGATGTGTACTCGACTTCCAGGACTATGATGCAGATCATACTAGTGGGGCCTGGGTAGTCCATGAGTACATCCTTCAATGTTCCTAGTCGTGAGAATATCGAGACGGGGCATCGATATTCCAGAGTAGACTAGCGTATATCTTCTCGACCCATGTGATGGGCGATGGATGATCCCATATCCATTGGTGTTTAACATCAGAGATGGTATGCGGGTGCTCAGTGGTGACTGGGTACACTGAACGGACTCGCCGAGAACTCCCAGATGGTATTATACCTCACGTCAGATGGCAGTTCTCTGGTGACACTGGTACAGCTTAGTCTGTTGACCCGAGATCGTCATAGAGTCTTGTGTGTCTCCCACTGTGCTTTGATTTCCACGCTACCACGGCTCTACTGAGTCATGCAAACAGGTGGTTTTTGGGTACAGTCCCGATTCACATGGAGGCAATGAGCGATAGGAGGGGAATCGTCTTTCCCGGTATTGGGGGTTGATGTTGCGCTATGCACGATTGTCCATAACTGGAAATCCCTGGCCAGGGTTGCAGTGATATACTGGTAAGAGTTATCAGTAGTTTCACGATTGTTATGGACCTTACATCGGCATGAGTTATCGAGCTATTGGGGTCTGACGTTTACCACCCCTAGGCGAGATATGCGACATATCAGACGAACAGACCGGACTGTACTGTAAGTGTTACTGGTTGGATTCACAGGAGTGTGAGCGGGCTTGCTCGTCGATCTTCTGATCGCTCAATACCCGGGTGGCCGTTACGTTTAGCAGACCGCTTGCGGCTTGTGGGTGTTTGATATGATCATCACCTGCTGCCGGCGTATTGACGAGTCTTTAGAGTCCTACACAGAGGTTTCCTGGCTCATGCGAAACGAAATGGGAGCGCATATGAGATATGTACGGGACCGAGAATAATGCGTGTATGTGATACCGTATTCTATTCTCGTGATGAATGTATCGATTGGTTGTATGCGATATAACCTAGTTATCGAATCAAGGATTGATTTGATAAGTCGATACATTGGATATTAGTCGATCATATGCGATATGACCGGATCGTTAAATCAAGTGTTGATTTAATGATTTAATGTATAATTATATATTTGATATATTACTTTGCATTAACTAGTATTTGTTCACTTAAGATTGATTATCTCATTTGAATGTGCACATTGTATATATGATATATGTTTGTGCACTAGATTGTATCATGTTTGGTGATACATGCAAACTTGGGTTTGTGTTTATTTTAAACCATGTTTAGTTAATGGTTAGGGTTTCATTTGCCTTATTTATTTATTTCATTTATTTATTTTTGTCAAGAAACTAAAACAAAATGGTGGTGGCTTTTCTCACTTTGACTTGAAGCTTCATGAAGCTTCATAACATCTTTGACAAAGTCTAAGCCATTTGGTTTTATTCTTAACCTAACCATTTTAACTAAACTCTAGTTTATTCTCTACACTTAACCATGGTTGCAAAATGATAACCATCACTTGATTTTATTTTAATTCATATTCTTTTTCCTTCTTCTTCTTCGTCTTCAAGAGAGAAAAAGAAAACCTTTGCTTGAAAATGATCAAGTGATGATTCCAAGTGAGAAAGCAAAATCCAAAGTGAACCCACTTCCTATTTCTTCATCCTCTACCACTTGCCATGTAGTATAGGGTGTTTTCTTCACAAGTTTCATGACTTGGTGAAGGTGGAGCTTGATCTTGAGTTGTCTCGACGTAGATCATCTTCGGCATCGAAGTCGACGACCTAGCCCGATCATTTCTCCGACGAAACCATCGCCAGAGTCCGGGATCCGATGATTGCAGTGGAGGGTCGTCAACACGGAGCTATGGAGGTGGAGGACCAGATCTACAAAGGTTGTATTTTCATTCACTCTTAGTTAAGTTGTTAACTTATATCGATTTCGCCTATCCTGTAGTTACGATCTTGCTTAGGGTCACTTGGCACATAGAATTTTTTTGAATTGGCCATGTTTGATCACTTGTAGAACCTCATGGGTGTGCCTAGGAACCCTACACTTTGGTGGAGACCATTCGAGCGCAGCGAACGGAGGTTGTCACCCCTGTTACCCAGTTGTTCCTTACGATCAACACACAGCTTTCCGTCACTTACATAGCAACAGTGGATGCAGCCCTAGCTGACGAGACACGTATTCCAGAGACTTCGGGAGTTCTGAAACCGTGGAGGACTCGTACCGGGGTATCAGCTCAGAGATAGAGGCTTAGTCATCAAGACAGCTTTCGTGACCGTTGCGGGAGTAGCAGAGGTTTGGGACGAGGGGATTCGTGTTTGCTAGATCAGCCGTTTGTTGTGTTAACTTCCGTCAGCGATTCTTTTGTTGCGCGACACGTATTTCAGTCGTATGCCAGTCGGTTAGGAGATTCATCTGTCACTTGATCCTTCTAGAGATGTTGGATTTGACGTTCTCCTGGGCACGGACTGGTTAGTTACGTGCTAGGCGTCTGTGGACTACCGCGAGGAAATAGTCATGTTTGTTTTCCCGGCAAGTTAGTTCTTGTTGTGCAGGAGGACAGTGGTGCCGCCTCTCACAGCTCGAATTCAGCCTTTTTCGCTAGTCGGCTTTTGAGGAGAGGATGTCGAGGATTCTTGGCGTTCATTCGTGATACCGGAGCCACAGTGGGTTTGTTGGACCGGGTTCTTATCGTGCGAGAGTTTTCCGACGTTGTTCCAGATGAGCCGGCGGAGCTTAGGGAGCTTATGGATCAGCTGCAGAGTTGTTTGTTGGGGGGGCTTGTGCGTCTGAGTGTTTCGCATTAGGGAGCTCCTATTTCTGTTCGTCAAGGAGGAAGATGACAGTTTAGGTTGTGTATTGATGGATCGCCAATTGAACCGGCTTACAGTGCGGATAGGTATCCTTTACCTCGCATTGACGATTTCTTCGATCAGCTCCAGAGTGCGAGACATTTTCTAAGTTTGTTTGGGATCAGGTCATCATTGTTGCGGGTTCGGAGTGATGACATTCCGAAGACTGCCTTGTGCGTGCTACGGGCTTTGTGTGTTTTGGTGGTGTCGTCAGACTCACAATTCCCTAGCGGCATTCGTAGACATGATGAACCAGATTTCTTCAGGCCGTTCCTCTACCAGTTATTGTTGTGTCATTGATGACATTCTGGTCTATTTTAATGTGTCTTGAGGGACAGGAGTAGCACTTGAGGATTTGTTATGCAGATGCTGGGAGAGTGCTAGCTGTTTGTTAGATTCTCGGAGTGTTCCTTCAGGCTTGTTTGTGTTGACTCCTAGGTGTTATGGTTACGGGAGACGGTTTTGTATGGTTCCGAGGAAGATCGTGGCCGTACAGCTTAGGCCCAGACTTGTGTGCTGGATGGAGGTCTGCAGATTTTTGGGCTTAGCAGGTTTTTACTGCCGTTTCGTGTAGGATTGCTAGTGTAGTGCTGCATCGTTGACTGAATTGACCGGAATGGAGGTTTCTTTTCTTTGGACTGAGGCATGTGTGCGGAGTTTTCTGCAGTTGAAGATTCGATTAACAACTGCATCAGTTCTTTCTTTGCTTTCTGGTTCGGGCGACTTTGTTGTGTAACTGTGATGTTTCGCGAGTGGGACTCGATTTTGCGCTGATGCGGCACTATAGAGTTATCGCTTTTGCTTCCCTACATTTGGAGGAAGTACTAGCAGGATATTCCACTCATGATCTGGAGATGGCCGCGGTGGTAGTGCGTTGGGGATTGGAGACACTACTTGTTCGAGAGTCGTGTCAGATTTTCACGGACCACCAGAGCTTAATATACATCTTCCTGTAGCGGGTGTAGATTGTTGAGACAGTCTTCTGCGATTTACAGTTCTTGTGCGATCGTTGAGTACAGCTTTTGTTCGCCTCTACTGAGAGGGGGGGCAGCTTGCTCATGTCTGCGCCCGACCACTTTTCCCTAATCATTTTCACGAGGCACTGCCCGCCGATGCTCGTTCGTCAGAGATACTCGAGCATGCTCGGCAGGGTAAAGATTCGGAGTCCTTTATTTGTGACTAGGGTGTGCTACGTTTAAGGACGCGTTTGTGTATACCTGGTGTTGATGGGTAGAGACGTGATATCCTAGAGCAGGCGCATCTGTCCACACTCTGTATACATCCAAGTTTTACCGACAATTGACGTAACCGGTGAGATAGTTACGGGTGGGTAGGGGTGTAAAGAGCAGTTTCGGGTTTCGTTTCAAGGTGTCTGTGTTGTTGTGAGCTAAGGTTGAGCATCTGAGACCGGCTGGAGAATTGCAACCTTAAACCGTTTCGAAGTGGGAATGGGAGCAGATCTCCATGAATATTCGTTGTGGCATATACCCAGGTTTAGTCAGGGTGTGACTCCATTCGGATGCTTGTTGTCCGGTTATACTCAGTTTGCTCAGTTGTTCTTTGTTAAGTTTGTGTGTTGCACGGAGTTCCTTCATGGGTTGTATCCAATAAAGGCACCCTGTTCGCTTGCCGTCTTGGGCAGGAGCTTCAGGAAGCCTTGGGTACTGGTTGAGCTTTAGCTCCGTCTTTCCATCCGCAGGATGATGGTTTTGTGAGAGCGGGCTATACCGACTCTAGAGGTTATACTCTTGCATACGTACTAATTGTTGTCGGCAGTTGGGATCATCACTTGCCATTGTTAGGACTCTCCTTCGATAGCAGTTATCAGGAGACATTCCAATTGGCAACCTTTAAGTTTTGTTTGTTAGGTGGTGTCGATCTCCAGTCTGTTTTTCTGACTCTGCGTAGTAGGATTTTTGGACCCCAGCTATTCTAGAGACTTTGGAAATGATCCAGCTGTTTCAGGTGAGGATGATGACAGTCCTGTGCGGCAAAGGTCTTATGCCGACCATGGTGATCGCAGGCTCGAGTTCGCAGTGGGAGATCATGTATTCCTACGGATTTTTCCGATGAAGGACGTGTTGAGTTTTGGGAAGCTTACCCAGAATTATAGGTCCTTTCGAGATCCTTAAAGTGAGTTAGTTCCGTTACCTTTAATTTGACACTTCCGCCCAGATTATTGAGTATTCACCCCGTATTCCTTGTGTCGATACTTTGCAATTACCTTCATGACTTTTCTCACATGATTCATCACCAGACCATTTAGCTTGGATGCGATCTTTCGTTCACCAGCAGCCAATTGTGTTAATGGCTAGACGGGTGGAGAAACTTCAGTCAAGCGTCTTGCCATCTGTGAAGGGTTTTTCTTGGACGTAGCCGTATAGTGAGGTAATCACTTGGGAGGCTGCGAACGAGATATGAGAGTTTAGTAATCCTCTCTTTGAAGGTACGCTTAGTAAAAAATTTTAATTCGGGGACGAATTTTTATAAGGGGGGAGATTGTTACGTTTCAGAAATCGTTTTGCGAATTTTTCCGTTTTAGGGCAAAATTGTCGGTATTTTCCGTTTTAACCCGATTTCGATCAAACTTCCGTAGAAACTTACTGGCACTTTTTTTAGCTAAAATAAAGCTTGTGCGCGAACTTTAGGGGTATTTGGGAGGTTTTGGTTCAGATAGAATTTTTCCCAAATAAAATATTATTTTAAGCGGTATTTGGTGCACGTAAATCGGGAAATTTCTTCTAAATAAAAATTTTTGGAAATCATCACTACAATTATTTTAGAACCTTCTTTTTAAATATCTATATTTTTTTTGGTCAAAGGAATTAATTTTTTAAAAGAAAAAGAAAAAGAATAAAAAATGGCATTTTTGCATTAAATGTGCATTAATTGTTTTCTTTTGCTAGAAAATTCCACACACTTCACCAAAAATCCCCCCATTCATCCCTTGGCCAGCCCTTCCCTTCCCCTTGCTTCCCTCCATCATTTCCACCCCTTTTGAACTCATTTTGCATCAAATAAATCATGAAAAATCCAAATAAAATCACAAAAACTCAAATATATTCATTTTCCTTCATTCTCTTCACAAAAGTAGCTTGGATCTTCATTCAAAACATCATTTTTGAGGAAAAGATGATGAGTTTGGTTTCTTGGTTTTTATCTTTTGTGGAGGTATAAAACCCTAACCCTAATCCTTTTTGTTGTTTCTAAATTTCTAATTAGCATATTAATTGTTTATTTAAGCTTTTAATTTAATGTTTGAAATTCAAGACTTGATTTTTATGATAATCTAGTTAGGGTAAAACTTGATTTATGTGTTTAATGTTTATTTGAAGTGTTAATTTGTGTTTTGGAGAAGATTAACCCAGTAGAAAATGTTAATTTTTGCTAATGAACACTTTGTTTAATTATGCAATTTTGCTTACTAGGTTTTTGCTAAAATTTATTTAGCAAGTGTTAAAAATATAGAAATGGTTTAGATATCTTAGTTAAGATATTTTAAGGTGTTTGTAATCGCTAGATATGCGTTAGCTTGAACTAGTGTGAAATATTGCGATAAGCTGCTTACTAGGTTTCGGGGTTTTTCCGACGTGGGTTCAATTGGTCGTTGCGAGATTATATCTATTTTATTCCTCGTAATTGTTTGTGTTGTGTTGCGCGATCGGGACGATCGGGGTCTAGACTTGGTGTTTTGTAGTTTAGCGACCCCAGTTAGGGTTTTTGGCCGATGTCGTGCGCGATAGATACGCTAAGTGCGCAGTACAATTTTCAGGGCGTTATTCTTGCGTTTCGATGTCTTTTCGTCGATGTAGGATATTTGCTTATGTGATGTGTTTGTGAAATTTTAGGTTCGCAAGGGGGGACTTCGGACGCTACGACAAGGGAAAACAGGTGGTAGGCTTCACTTAGCCAGGAGCGTTGGTGAGTAGATTTAACATCTACAGGGGAATCGCCCGCATGGCGTTATGCGTCTGGGCTAGAGATGTTACTTTTGTCTCATATTCTATGTCAGATTTAGGATTTGCGCATTTACCCTACTGCTTAGTTATTGTTGTGCTTGGACTAGTATCCTTAGGACACTGCACATATTATTGACGATTCATGTTGCACGAGCACTGATTGTATGCTATACACACCGTCAATAATTGCCATGTCACGCACAACCCACATATAGAAATGCTATTGTTGGTAAGGAACATTGAGACAATGATTCATATTTCTTATCGCATATGACATTTAGCATAACTGTATATCCACATGCGTACACATATGCCTTCACATACTTACGTGTTAGATACCTGTATACCTATAGAGTATCGTACCATTAGTGATAGGTACATACACATTTTATGTCATAGCTACAGGTATACCTTGCACACATATTTCACTTATACCCAGGGGGTATACTACATCATTACTCATAGGTAGATACATATATCTTGCTATACCTTTATGTTTTCATATACATCTGGTTATAGCTACATGTTTACCTTTTCTTGATATTATTTAGAATTGGAGAAAATAGAAACCGCATGATTTTTATATTAACTTGTTGCAGTTAATTAGCGGCTTTTCCTTTATATGCTTTCATTACAGTTTTATATTGCATATATTATATTCATGGATTTTCGCTTTGTGATATGGATTTTTCATGATGTTTTCTGGATTTGGGGACCGTGGGAGTTCATGAAATTATGCATTATTTGAAAAACCCAGTTTCCCTTGATATGATATTTCTGCAGCCACCATGAGATTTATCGGTTCTGATTATATACTCCATACGAGGAGTGGGTGCCGTATGAGAGTACATGGTGGGGCCCGGTACGGTTCCCCTCGGCAAGATGATCTATGGACCTTGCCGATTGAGCCTGGAAGGTGGGCAAGTACCTACCGGTGACATTACCAATGACTCGGCGGTTATCATGTGGATACCGACGGGAGTCATGTACGTATAGATACGTCGAGAGGCGAGGGTCAGAGCTAGGCACTCGAGCTTTCGGGATAGCGTATGATACTTACCTATCAGGGTGCCAGTCGTGGTGACAGCACCTGATAGACCTGCATTTCTGTGTCGATGCTTGACACATTGGTTTCATGATATTTCTTTTTACTCCTTTGTATATATAACAGGGGATTAGGCCGCTGTTATATATGCCCTTACACCAATATTAGTGGAATGGGGCGCTAATATATGTGTATTGACACCATTTTATATACATCATCATATTAATTCATGCAAATATATTTAGGGTGTTAGAAATATATTTAGGGTGTTAGAATTTTTACTTAACATTGGATTTGGAATATAGGTGATTCATTTGATATTAATTACAGGATATATATGAGGATGCTGATTTGTACATTCTGGATATATGAGATTTATTCGATATTGTACATTCAGGACTTGTGAGACTTATATGATATGAGAGCCAATTTGGGGGCTGATTTGAGGATTTGGGATTTGGATTTGTCTTGATGGATTGTGATCCTACCACGATGTCAGGATTCCGTGGAAATGACCTATTTCATTCCATACTCTACATTTATTGTTTATGCACCGCTTCATGTATTAGTACCTGTTAGAGTACCTTTCATGACTGTTGCATTTACATACCTTTATTTATATGCATTGCTTCATGTATTAGTTGTACCTACTAGTGTACCTTTCATGATTATTGCATTCATATGACTTTTTTTATTGCTATTAATTGCACATGTTAGATTCACGCTGTACGTGCATACTTGCGATTACCTGCATATGTTATTTACTATTCACGAGTTGGCAACTCATCCCCGTTGTGCCACAGTTTGTTTTGCAGGGTGTTCTCCAGAGTAGTCGAGGCAGGCTATTCTTCTATCATCTTTTGCTACGGATACCGCATCAGCTCACAGTGTGCAGTTTGCTCAGGTGTGTTTTGTGGTTATTCGTTTGTTGTATTGTATATTCGTTGTATCCTTGTACTCTCCATCTACTATATTTTCTTGTTGACTTAGAGACTTGGTGAGGACGATATTGTATTTTATTTGTGACTTGTTGTCTTTTATACAGTTTTCCTTTCTACCGTCTTTTATTTCTTCGCTACGGCGTCGTATATTTGTTGTGGTGGTTGTTTTATGCCTTTGGACGTGGATTTGCTCCCGTTAGGGATGCTTTACTTTATATTTATGTTGTACCCATTTTTGGGGCTAGCTTTTACAAAGGAGGTGGTGCCAAAATTTTAAAGGAAATAAAGTTGGATTTTTAAAGAATTTGGGTTGTGATTTCAAAGACTTTTAAACAATGTTTCTTATCTTTTCTTGTGTTTTACTGGTTTAGATTTCTGTGTTTTGGCTTTCTTTTACTGCATTACTCCTATAGACGTTGCGTAGTATTAGGGCCGTCATGTGCTAATTTCGGGTCGTGACACGGTCCCGCACATATCACATATATGCTCCTACTCCGTTTCGCATGAAGCAGGAAACCTCTGTGTAGGACTCTAAAGACTCGTCAATACGCCGGCAGTAGGTGATGATCATATCAAACACCCACAAGTCGCAAGCGGCCTGCTAAACGTAACGGCCACCCGGGTATTGAGCGATCAGAAGATCAACACGCAAGCCTGCTCGTACTCCTGCGAATCCAATCGGTAATACTACCTTACAGTCCGGTCTCTTCGTCTGATATGTCGCATATCACAGCCTGGGGAAGGTATAACGTCAGACCCCAATAGCCTGATAAGTCATGTCAATGCAAGGTCCATAACGGTTTGAGAAACTACTGATAACACTTACCAGTAAATCTCAGCAATCCTGGCCAGGGATTTCCTGTTATGGCCAATCGAGTATAGCGCAACATCAACTCCCAATACCGGGAGAGACAAAACCCCTCCTATCGCTCATTGCCTCCATGTGACTCGGGACTGTACCCAAAAACCACCTTTTTGCACGATCTCTTGACTGTGGTTTGGTGGAAATCATAGCACAGTGGGAATCACACAAGACTCTATGACGATCTCGGGTCTACAGACTAACCTGTACCAGTGTCACCAGAGAACTGCTATCCGACGATAGGTATAATACCATCTAGGAGTTCTCGGCGAGTCCGTTCAGTGTACCCAGTCTCCACTGAGCACCCGTGTACCTTCTCTGATGTCAAACACCAATGGATATGGGATCATCCATCGCCCATCATATGGGTCGAGAAGCGTATACGCTAGTCTACTCTAGAATATCGATGCCCTGTCTCGATACTCCCACGACTAAGAACAATTATAGGGTGTACTTATGGACTACCCTTGGTCCCACTAGTATGATCTCCATCATAATCCTGGTAGTCAAGTACACATCCTAAGGGCTTTGTCAACATGTGAGAGTAAGACAGCATAACGTATACAAGTCAACATGTTAAGACAAAGAGCAACCAGATAGCATACCATCATATCGAGCAGCAAGAAAGTCCTCCCTATATATGTCCAAGCATCCACTACAATATATATCCCATGTACAGTAATGGCCTCTAGGGCATACATATAACTAACAATCTCCCACTTGCACTAAGGCCATCTTTTGTAGTATCCAATACCCAACAATTTAGCAGTGGTTGTAGTATCCCATACTCAACCATCCCAAAATCTCTCAAATAGTATTTGGGGAAGCCGGCCTTGGTGAGTGGATCCGCCGTGTTGACCTCAAAATCTACTCTTCTTACCTCGATCCCTTGGAGATCAACCATCTCCTTGATCAGGTGATACTTGTCTCAGAATATGTCTGGAATGCTGATGGGAACGGTGTTCCTAGGCCAAAGCCACAACTCCATTGTTGTCACAATAACAATTATTGGAGACTCAATGGTAGGAACCTTGTTCATCTCATGAAAAAGAAATGTCCAGACAGCCACTTTGGTAGCATCATTGGTAGCAATGTATTCAGCCTTTATCGTCTAGTATGTCACGGTATCTAGCTTGGAACTCTTCCAACATACCGTCCCTCCACTGAGGGTAAAGACAATGCCTGTGACTGACTCTCAGTCGAACTTATCACTCTGGAAGCTGGAACCAAGAACTTTCTTTTAGTGCTTCTCAAGTACTTAAGAATGTCCTCCACAGCTGTCCTGTGATTCTTCCAAGATCCGATTGATTCCTAATCACTACACCTAGTAAGTCATCTACATCTGGTCTGGTACATAACATCGCATACGCTGATAGAGCCTACTGCCGAATCATAGGTTATCCCTTGCACGCGAGCTCTTTCCAAATCAGTCTCGGAAGACATCTTTTTAGAGAGAGTGATTCCTGAGTCAGTGGGCGAAACACCACTCTTAGAATCCTCCATACTAAACCCTTTAGTATGGTGTTAATGTACCTGGATTTGGGACACTCCCAACATCCACTTAGATCTATCACCATAGATCATAATCCACAAGATGTATTAGGTATCATCTAAATCTTCTATTAAGAATCCCCGTGATAAGAGGAGCTTAACCAAGTGTAACATAGAAAACCCTTTCCTATCAAAAGTATGTCATCTACGTCTAATACGTGGAAGAAGACCTTATTCTCTACAACCTTCTTGTATATACAAGGTTCATCTTCCATTTTGATGAAGTCAAACTCTTTGACTACCACATCAAAACAGATGTTCCATCTCCGCGATGCTTGTATTGATCCTGATCGACTAAAGCATAGCTTTGAAAGTCTCAACTTTTCCATCTACACCAAGAATCTTCTCATGATCCATTTGCTCCCAATGGGTTTTACCCTTCCAGGTGCAACATTCAAAGTCATACTTTGTTGGTGTACACGGATTCCATCTTTGATCGCATAGCATCCGGCCTTTTCACAGAGTCCTCACTCGTGATGGCCTGCCTGAATCTAGTTAGGCCATCATCAACCATGATGCAATCCTCGCTCCCACTTGCATCGAGAAGACCGTAGTATTTCTCAAGTGGATGAGGAACCCTACCAGATTCGTGGAGAGGCTGAGGTTCGTTGGAGACTATTGAATCTTTTGGTTTCACCAAATCATCAGCTGTTAGTTTGTCTAGCTGGAACTCCTTCCAGTTCTACCTCATGACCACAAATTTCTTCACAAGAAATACCTTTTCTAAAAAGGTGGCATGTTGAGAAACAAAACACCTTTTGCTCCTCAGAGTGGTAGAAGATATTCCCTCACAAATGTTTGGGATATCCTAAAAAACTTATACAGAACTGACCTTGCCTCGAGCTTGTCCGGATTTTGCTTTTCAACATAGGCCGGACAACCCCATATCTTAACTCGTTTAAGACATGGTCTCTTCCCATACCATATCTCATATGGAGTGGTAGGCACTGATTTGGATAGAACCCCATTCAATAGGTATGCATCTTCTTAAGTGCATAACACCAAAAGAAAACAGGTAACTAAGCAGTACTCATCATAGAGCACGCCATATCTCAGAGGGTGCGATACCTCCGCCCCGATACACCGTTTGTGCTGTGGTGTATACGAAGGAGTAAGCTGAGAGAAAGTCATATTCTGCGTTTAGAAAATCCTAGGAATTCCATGCCCAAGTATTCTACTCCTCGATCATATCGAAGGACTTTAATACTTTCACCCGTCTGGTTCTCAACTTCAAGCTTATATTCCTTGAATTTCTCAAAAGTTTCAGACTTGTGTTTCAACATGAACGCATGTCAGAATTTTGAGAGATAGTCGATGAATGTAATGAAGTACCAAGAACCAACCTTGGCATTTGTAGACATAGGACCGCATACATCATATGTATCCGTCCCAAGAGTTCACTAACTCTTTCTCTGTTTCTAGTAAATGGAGTATTGGTCATTTTACCTTTGAGACAAGACTGGCAAGTATCATAAGATGAAAATTCGAACAACTTCTCATATTCATCCTTATGTAACTTAGCTGGCCGTGTCGCATTGATATGACTTAGTCTACAATGCCACAAGAAGGATTCATTCATTTCTGAACTACTCCTCTTGTGTGTGTACTACATACTTTGAACTGTGGTTTGATTTAGAACGTATATGCTATTATATAACGTGCCTGATCGAATCAACTCTTGATTCAGGAAAATGTTCACAACATTATCCTCCAATACATAATTATATCTTTCTTTAACTTATTAAAGAAACCGATGTAATGTTGTATATTAGGTTCGATATGTAATAACATTTGTTCAGAATCAATGTATCTGGTAATACAAGGTGATATCTGCCAACCGACTTGGCTGCAACACTTGGACCATTCTCTACACTTAGAGACATATCACCCATTCTCAGTTCTCTATAATGAACACACCCGGAGAAGATGCATCAATATGCTCTTTCCTCGAATGGGTGGCATGGGAATCCGGATATTCCCCTATTTCCTGCTCGGACTTATAACAATTATAAGATAGAGCGGAACCAATTTTCCCTAGCTCAGTATAATAAGCAGGTTCGGTCAATGCATACATATTACTATCTTGATTAAGGCGTGGCATGGTTGCTACCAGGAGAGAGAGAGAGAAGAAAACACTCTGCGTGCGCTCTTATAGGATTAGATTGGTTATTAGTTTATTTAATCAGGATAGCTCCCACTATTTTAGTCAAATCTACCTTCAAACCTTAAAAGGTAAGACTAGCCGGGATTAATTACACCCTACAAGTTCGCCAATCTTTCGGCCAGGCCAGTGTCGGTACTTTGAGGGAGGTTCCCCGTGCTTTCGCATGGACCTAATTAAAATAAACCTCGTTTTCCCAGGGGCGTAACCCCGTTAACACCTTTCTAGACACCTACTTGATCGGCTAATTGTAATGTGTAAAACTCTCCCAGGAGTAACTTTTACTGGCAGTGGGTATCGGGATCCAACTATCTCATAGAAAGTATGCAATCTCATTGCAAATTTCAACACTTGAAATTCCCGATAATATTTTTCCCCAAGCGTCCTATGACCTTGACAGAGGTCAACAAACCATAGGCTGCTAGTCATGTTCAACCCGTCATTTCTTGATTGAAATAAACCCACCCGCACGACCCTTGACAGAGGTCAACAAGACCGCACGACTACCCTAATCCAATCGCATCACATACTTTGTAGATAAGCACTAATCAGCTACCGCACACTACGCCTTGACAGAGGTCAACAAACGCAGCACGAATACTAACTGCTACTTGTCTGAAATGGCGGAGGGCTACGACAGGTTTTTAAGAAAACCCTTTGCGTAATGAACTTGATATCGTTGTAGAATCGAGTGATTTTGAAAAAGGAGTGCTTTTGAGGCTTTTTACTAGTTTCGCTAAAGAGGTCATTCCCGGTGAAGAGATCTCGGCTCTTTCCTTATCGAATAAGGTGCATGATATTTCATAAATACCACTATGCAGAGCAAAAAACTATAGAAGCAATCAAAAGACAAACCGAGTTTGTAGCATCTGCTAGTTTCGCTAAAGAGGTCACTCCCGGTGAAGGGATCTCGGCTCTTTCCTTATCGAATAAGGTACTGGATATTCTACAAGGAATACCGCTATGCAAAGCAAGAACTAGAGCTACCATTTTTTATAAACAAGTTTCTACAACATCTTTTAGGTTTCTTTTATTTCATTAATCTCATTAATGAATTCCCATCAAAATGTGATTCCTAAGCATCACAGAAGAAACGAAAGCAACAATATTTATTATATCTCAAATATATAATATAGGCATTCATCTCAGAACATATCAAGTGATCACATCACAGAATATCATCAGCAAAAGAATCACATATGAAATATTCGATATACTAGGAATTCCGTGTTTCATTTAAGCCAGTAAAAACGCGGATTCCACGGTCGTGATGAATAGCCAAACCCACAACCCTAGATCCCTACGAGAGCAGCAAGCAACCGTCCTAATTCTAGAGTTAGGAAACCCGGTCTCGACTCCTCGAGATGGTCTTCCACTGGACCCTAGAACCCGGTTACTTGTGCTCCCCGCCTTGGGTCTATCCTAATGCGGAAAAGTAAATAATATACAATGGTGACATCATCCTCAACCCGGAAGTGCCCCAATAAAAGAATATTACATACAATGAATTTTACATGAATGAAAATAAAAACCCTCATCTCATATAAAACCCCCGGCTATTCAAAACGCGACGATCCAATATAACATATCACGGCAACACATGACATCACATGTCATCAACGTAAGTAAATATGCGTATCCCAGTTGTCGTTGACATATAGAACCGAAACCGGCGATACACCACATATTACACTTACAGTCACAGAAAAGAAAGTGAAAACTACAAAAGTTGGAATCCGCAACCACCTTAGACATCATAAACCCAATGTATCACATATTTTGGATTTCATGCCCAACAAAATGAATTCCTTAGACATCACATACCTAACAATTATAAACCCCGCATTTTAGTCTCGATATTGAAAACACTTTCCAATAACCTGTCGGGTAATTCAACAAGATTCATGATAACCTGATCGAATGCTCGTCGGAAACTTTAGCAGACGACCGCACCCCCCGATGCCGTCGACGAAGTGCACTAAGGCGGAACACCGCTGCCGCGAGCACCCGAACGGATACTTTTGGCGACGGGGTTTTCCTACAGTCACTTGGTAGGGGCTATGGGGCATGGCTATCTAGTAAGGTTACCCGGCGAGTATCCGTGTACACTACGTAATTGCGACGGACTTTTGATCCACATCAAAATTCCGTGGCAACCGATCAAATGAGTCTGAACTGCTAGATTTATAAAATTCAAACTAGTTATCTCATAACTATTTGTGGATTCCAAATATTGTATCACAATCACAGATAGCTAGACGAAGTTAAACTTTTCGATCGAATAAACAAACACCCAAAATTTCCCAAATAGTTCAACACTTGAGCAGAGTTCAAAAGGTCCCAGAACATGCCACAGCTCCTATGAACCAGCCGTAGAAGGGTCAAACCAATGCCTCACTTGTGGCACCGTTGAACTACCACAAACCCTTGGGTTTAGTGGCGGTTCTGACGGTCACATAATCGAGTTAAGGTTCCGTTCTTCTAGAGAGTCCACAGAATCGCTTGCATGATTTTCTAAAAGTTTTAAACTAAGGAAAAATCCAACACTTGGAAAAATTTCCAGCAAGGGAAAAAGTGAGTTATTGATATCCGTTCGAACATTTTAACACCGTCTAAATAACTCGAATATTTTTTAGAATTACGACTGCGAAACACTCCGAGTTGCCTTTGCAGAAAGTTAACATCACATGAAAATTTAGCAAAAAGAAACAACACCTGAAACCCTAAGACCCAGAGACTGGAACACTACAAAAATTTGAAGCAAGAATTCCAATTTTGAACTGAGGAGCTCGGATTTAACCCCAATGTGGCCGGCTATTTTGGTGCAAAAATGCTTCAAATTTCCTCAGTGTTCATGTTATATCACATAAAACATTCTGCAGTTGTTTAAAAAAAATTTAGAGCTCAATTGAAATTCGACAGAAACTAGCTATTAGGGTTTAAAGTTTCGGATTCGTTTCGATTTCGTAATCTAACAAATATCGTCTAATTTTCTAGCATGGCTCTGATACCACTGTAGGGTTTCCTAGCACGGCAGCAAGGTATCGGGAGGCATCATCCATGCCATATTCAAAAATTTGCTGTTCTAGCTAACCCTAACCCTAGAATCGCTACTAGAAAATCCGACGAAATGAAATGCAAACACTTTACATCAAAAGTGAACAAGGAATACTACCTTTGTAGACTGGTCCTTCACTTCAATAGCTCCGTGTAGTAGTCCCTTCGCTGTGATCACGAACTCCCGTACTCTAGAGAGGCTTCCATGAAGAAACGAACAAGCTTGCATCGAAGTCTTCGTGGCCGAAGATGATCTACGTCGCGGAGACACTAGCCCAAGCTATCTCTTCACTAATGGTGAGATTAGTGAAATAAACACCCTAAACTATATGGCTAATAGTAGAGGATGATGAAGTAGGAAGTGGGACAACTTTAGTTTTATTTTTCTCACAATATTTCTTCACATATCAAAAACCCTAGAAAACTCTTTTCATCGAGCTCATGAAGAAGATGAAGAATAATGAAGAGAGAATGAGAGTGAGGTTAAAATTGCAACCATGGGTAAGTTAGTGTCATGCCTAACTCATGTTGAGAATAAACCATGGCTTGTGGTTAAGGTTGGGTTAAGAAAATATCTTAAGCTTGACAAAAGAGTGGACTAAGTCAATGAAACCTACAAGCTTCTACAAGCTTTGAGCCATGACTTAATTTCCACCCTTTTGAATTTGCTTAATGATAAATAAAACCCTAACTTTAACCCTAGCATGGTATTAGTCTTATACACCCTTGTTGCATATGTAACCTAGCATGACACATGAATATATATCACATATATATTTATGTGTCAAAAGAAAACAATACATATATCACATATATATAAAGTGTATCATATGTGAGAAAAAGAATTACTTAAGTGAGCTAATATTAGTTAATATAATGTAATATATAAAATATATAATTATACATTAAATTAACAAATCAACACTTGATTTAATAATCCGGCTATAGTGTGTATAACCGACTAATATCAAATGCAACAACTTATCGAATCAACACTTGATCCGATAACCCGGCTATATCACATATAACCGACCAATGTCACAAGTCGCGAGAATAGAATGCGGTATCACATATCGCATTAATCTCGGTCCCGCACATATCACATATATGCTCCTACTCCGTTTCGCATGAAGCAGGAAACCTCTGTGTAGGACTCTAAAGACTCGTCAATATGCCGGCAGTAGGTGATGATCATATCAAACACCCATAAGCCGCAAGCGGCCTGCTAAAAGTAACGGCCACCCGGGTATTGAGCGATCAGAAGATCAACACGCAATCCTGCTCGTACTCCTGCGAATCCAATCAGTAATACTACCACACAGTTCGGTCTCTTCGTTTGATATGTCGCATATCACAGCCTGGGGGTGGTATAACGTCAAACCCCAATAGCTTGATAAGTCATGTCGATACAAGGTCTATAACGGTTCGAGAAACTACTGATAACACTTACCAGTAAATCTCAGCAATCCTGGCCAGGGATTTCCTGTTATGGCCAATCGAGCATAGCGCAACATCAACTCCCAATACCGGGAGAGACAAAACCCCTCCTATCGCTGATTGCCTCCATGTGACTCGGGACTGTACCCAAAAACCACCTTTTTGCACGATCTCTTGACCGTGGTATGGTGGAAATCATAGCACAGTAGGAATCACACAAGACTCTATGACGATCTCGGGTCTACAGACTAACCTGTACCAGTGTCACCAGAGAACTGCTATCCGACGATAGGTATAATACCATCTAGGAGTTCTCGGCGAGTCCGTTCAGTGTACTCAGTCTCCACTGAGCACCCGTGTACCTTCTCTAATGTCAAACACCAATGGATATGGGATCATCCATCGCCCATCATATGGGTCGAGAAGCGTATATGCTAGTCTACTCTGGAGTATCGATGCCCTGTCTCGATACTCCCACGACTAGGAACAATTATAGGGTGTACTTGTGGAATACCCTTGGCCCCACTAGTATGATCTCCATCATAGTCCTGGTAGTCAAGTACACATCCTAAGGGCTTTGTCAACATGTGAGAGCAAGACAGCATAACGTATACAAGTCAACATATTAAGACAAAGAGCAACCATATAGCATACTATCACATCGAGCAAGAAAGTCCTCCCTATATATGTCCAAGCATCCACTACAATATACATCCCATGTACAGTAATGGCCTCTAGGGCATACATATAACTAACAATATCACATACGACCCGACCAATAGAAAACACCCGATTAAAATACGGTATCATATACACGCATTTAATCGTGCTCCCGCGCATATCTCATATGCACACCACATCTTTTCGCCTGAGCTAGGAAACCCCTCTGTGGGACTCTAATACTCGTCAATACACTAGCAGTAGGCAGTGATCATATCACATACCCACGAAACGTCAGCGGAACTAGCTGTACGTAACGGCTCCCAGGTATTGAGCGATCAGAAGAAAAACACACGAACTTGTCAAAACTCCCGTCGAGCCAACTGGCAACACTTACCGTACAGTCCGGTCTCTTCATCAGATTTGCTGCATATCGAGTCTAGGGATAGTATCGTCGACCCCAATACCTCAATAAGTCATGACGGTATATGGCTCATAACAGTTCGAGATACTACTGATAACACTTATCAGTAAATCTCATCAGCCCTGGCTAGGGACTTCTTGTTATAGCCAATTGAGCATAGCACAACATCAACCCTCAATACTGGGAGAGACGAAACCCCTCCTATCCCTCATTGCCTCCATGTGCCTTTGGACTGTATCCAAAATCCACCTGTTTGCACGCCTCAGTAGAGCCGTGGTAGGGTGGAGATCAAAGTAAAGTGGGAGGACACACAAGACTCTATGACGATTTCGGGTCTACAGACTAACCTGTACCAGTGTCACCTGAGAATTGCTATCCGACGATAGATATAATACCACATAGGAGTTCTCGGCGAGCCTGTTCAGTGTACCCAGTCTCCATTGAGCACCCGTATACAATCTTTGGTGTCACCACACCAATGGATATGGGATCATCCATCGCCCATCATATGGGACAAGAACGGTATACGCTAGTCTACTCTGGAATATCGATGCCCCGTCTCGATACACCTACGACTAGAAACATTTCAAAGATATGCTTATAAACTACACGTGTCCCACTAGTATGATCTGCATCATAGTCCCAGTAGTCAAGCAAATATCCTAAGGGCTTTATCAGTATGTACCAAAAGAGTAAGATGCATGATCAAAAGAACATGTCAAGATAAAGTACAACCAGATAGCATACTATCATGTCGAGCAAGAATGTCCTCTGAATATATATACACACATACCGATACATCCACTATCATATAATAGCCTCTAGGGCATACATATATCCAACAGTAAAGGTCTAGGGGTGTAGGCTTGGCTATTCATCACGACCATGGAATCCGTGATTTCTACGTTGGCTAAATCGAAACGCGGAATTCCTAGGATATCCTATATTTCATATTGCTTCTACTGTGATACTTGTGATACTCTTTTTATTGCCTGAGACGACACACACACACACACACACACACACTATATATATATATATATATATGTCTTTCATTCGCGTGAGTACTGATCCCGTCCTGCCGTAAGTTTAGTAACCTTACGGTGAAGATCTAGCTCCCTGTGGCGAATGCGGATGGCATATATGTGTTTTATTTTCGTTTCTTATGTGATATTAGGAGCTTAAATTATGGGACGATTTTAATGAGATTAATGTTAAGAAAAAGAAACCTAAAAGAAGTTGTAGAACCAAATTTGAAATCTACTCGGTTTTTTCGTGAAAAAGCAATTATTTCAAATGCGGAGCTTAAGCCACTCCTTTACAAATCACTCTGTTCTATAATGATATCAAGTTCAATACGTTAAGGTTTTCATCAAAACCATTCTTAACCCTCCATATTTTAGGAAGTAGAGTACTTAGTATTCGTGCTACACTTGTTGATTATAGTAAAGGCGTAGTGTGCGGTACCTGAGTGATGGCTTCCTATAATGAATTTGATGCGATCGGTTAAGACATTCGTATGAATTTGTTGACTATAGTTAAGGTTCATACGAATGGATCTAAATCAATCAAGAAATGATGGGTAGAACTTGACTAGCACTTATGATTTGTTGACCATAGTTAAGGTCATAGGCTGCTAGGGGTAAAAACAAATATCGGGAATTTCAAGTGTTGAAATTTGCAATGAGATTGCATACCTTCTATATGATAGTTGGATCTCGATCCCACTATGAGTAAATGTTACTCCCGGGAGAGTTTTAAACTTTACAATTAGCTAATCCAGCAGGTGTTAAGAAAGGTGTTAACGAGGTTATGTGTAACGTTTTGAAAATCGTTTCGGTGAAATTTCGAAAAAACGGTAAAATAAGGGGGTTTTCTGTAAAAAGTCAAAATGCAAATATATTTATTATAAAATTAAATATACATATTCTAGCTATGTAATTGCTAATATTTGGTGTTTATTGAGCCACTGCTGAAATTTCAAATTTTCTGAAAATTTTTCCGAAATTAATTATTTTAATATTATTTTAAGCCGGTAAGAAAATACATTAAATTAGCGATAAATTCAAATTTAAATGGGATAATTTTAATCTTTAAAATCATTTTAATTAAAATCTAGTTGTAATATAATTTTTTAGTATTTTATTTCAAGTTTTTATTGATTTATTTTATGGAAAACAAAAATATAGTTATTTTGAACTAAAACTTGCAAATATGGTATTGTGGGGGGTCTTTTTGCATAGAATTTTTTTGTAAAGTCTCTCACACTCACCCTCACTCCCTTTGGCCGGCCCCACACTATTGTAGCAGCCCAAGAATTTTATTTCCCTCTTTTTGACCTTAAATCATGTGAGAAATGGGTTAAAATAAGGTTTTTATATATAGTAAAGTAGGTGGGGGTATTATGGTAATTTGGGAAGGGCTTTGACTTGGATTCTTTTCCACAACTCCCCCACACCTCTCCCCACTCCCTCCTCAGCCGAAATTCCTGCAATAAACAGCCCCAAAATTTCCCCTCTCATTTTTCTTCGAAACTCATCAAAATTCCATCAAAATTCCATCAAAATTCCATTTAAACTTCACAATTTCAAGCCCATCCTTCATCCATTCTTCTTAACCTTTCTTGCATGGATTTTGGATGCTAGGAGGCCATCTTTGGAGTCAAAATTTCTTGCTAGATCTCTAGATCTAGAGGTATAATTCTTACCCATTTAAATTCTTATGGTTAGATTTCTTTAAATGAGTTGTTTTAGTGTTAATATTGGTGCTATTTTCATCTAGGATCTTCAAAAGAATGGTTTGAGTTAAACTAGGGTTTTTAGCACACCATTATTAAGTTAATTATTCTATTTTGCTATCTAGTGTTTTATACAAACCAAATCTAAGAGTTTAACTTGCTTTTTGGGCTTCAAATTAGTGCTAATTTAGTGTTTCATGTATAGTTTGGGTTGGATTTTGTTAGTTATAAAATTCAAGAAAGGGTTTGAATGCAAGTTAGGGTTTTGTGAAATTGGTGTATGGTTGTGTAATGTATTAGGCTCTTATGGCTTGTTAAAAGAAAGTTAGTAGCTAGTTGTTAATTGTTAGTTTAAAAATTATGATAATTACGCTAATTTGCTAACTAGCTATTTAAAATTGGTTAAATAATTGGGTTAAAAATGTAATTATTTTTTTATGACATCATTAACATTATTATGAGTGGTTTAATATCTTAGGTTATGCAAAACCAAGCTTAATTGTTGAACTGTGAATTTTGCTTTAAAAGGTGTTAAAAATTGATATTTTTGCAAACTAGGATTTTGGAATTTATGCAAATTGATGAGAATAAATTATAGGAATGGTTTATATGACTTTGTTATGATATTTAGTGAATATTGTGGATGCTAGGTTCGTTTATACATCGAGTTTTGTACTAAAACGGTGATTTGTGCTTGCTAGATTTTCGGAAAAATGACTTTTTAAGTGAAATTGGGGTTTTTGTGAATTTGAAGCTATTTTATATTATAATTAGTGCTTGTAATTGTACAAATGAGTGTGTTGGGAGTTTTCTCGATGGTTTGGCGTTTGTACGCCGACGTCGAGGGTTTTTGGGTCGATTTGCGAAAGAAACCATAGGTTTTGACCTATGTGGGATTCGTGCGTCGTTTTGGTCATGAGTCGGATTTTAATGTGGTATGGTGCGTTATGATATGTAGGTACCCCATATGGACTTCGAGACGACAAGCAAGCGCGTGGCGACGTCGGCACCGGCGAACGAGGACCAGGTGAGTAGATTTATACCTACGGGGAGAAGTCGGGTGGATGGCGTATAGCACCCCCGCAGTCCGTGGTGGTGTATACGGATGCGTATACACACCAACAATTTATTATATGTTATTTGGGATTAATAACGATGTTTAGGATGGATATTGGTGTGTTGGATTATTTTAGTGTTGCGAACCCTAGGGTAGTGTTGCACTATACATACACACCTACATACTTGCATACATTCCTATTTATATGTGCTCATGGGATTCTTTATAGTTATGTGATCATATGGGTATGGGACTATGTGTTCACATACGGATTTGAGGATGATACTTGGGATTGAGCTGAGTCGATGAGATTTGTTTTATGGTTGTGATATCGGTGATATGGCAGGATTCGTACTTAAGGTACGCCCTGGTGTTATAGCGGATCTTGGGGCGGCGATACGGGTGAATAGTGTTATAAATAAAATGGTCAACATGTGATCGTGATATGAGGCATGATATGCTAGGATATTGATATTAGGCCGTATCAGGCGATGTATACCCTTGATGATGCTATGTGCTGACGGTATCGGTTTGTACGAGATTGTCGATCTGCAGTCAGATCATGAGTATATTGAGGATATTAGTATTGTACTAGACATAGGTCAGTACCCTAGACTATGATCTTGAATAAAGAGGATACCTGAGGAATGGTGTGAGGAATATGATATTGACCCGTAGCCAGATTTGGGGATGCCGTACGACGGATTTACGTACGAGCTATATCTTGATGATTGATCCGCACTCTTGACTTGGGATGGCTGATTGTAGATATGGTATCGGATATGATATTATTGAGGCGGGATCACCGACTAATATATATCATGTATGTATATGGATCGACTCAGATGTTAGGCGGTTTTCTTACCTGTAGTCCAGCTTGTTAGCTTAGCCCTTTAGTTTAGTTTAGTTGTTAGATTAGATTCGATTCTTACCTATTTCAAAAACTAACGAATCGTGGGTATTTTAAAAGACATCCCAAGGGATCCTACGGATATTTCAAAAGACGTATCTTTTCATAAAAACACCGTAGCCCCTATTTTCAAAACCCCATGATTCGTGTTATTTCAAAAGGCACCATTTGTAGGACTTATATTAGATTAATGCAGGTTAGTTACAGTTGCGTCTAGTATTCAGCTCCCGCTTATTATTGTGGTTCGCTTCGCATCGCATACTTATGTTATAATTTCTTATTGCAATGTTGATATCATATTGTTAGGACACCAGCACCATTACCGATGATGCGTATGTACCACGTACACTTACTTGCCGGCTCACACACATCTTCATCGGTAATTGCCATGTCACGTACACCTTAGAAAATATTATTGCTTGACTTAGCTTGTTAGTTAGTAATTTGACATGATATTAGTGTGCCTGCCTTATATGCCAGCTTAACATTGTAGTTATTATTTGTCACTTCATGCATACTGTTATTCATTGTTATGCCTATATTCATGGTTTTTACATGCTATTGATGATTTGGATTCGGATTTCCATGAAATTTTCTGGATTTGGGGGGAAAACCGCAAAACTTATATAAACTGATTTCTCTCTTTTTAAATAAAAAGTGCGGTTTTTCCCATGATGTATAAGTCGTCCACCATGAGTTTGCTGATGGATTTCGAGACCCGATTCGAGGAGACGGATGAACCGTTTCGGATACATGGTGGACCCGGTAAGGTACCCCAGGGCAAGAAGCGCGTGATGATGACGATGTGAGCCTGGCAGGGGAGCACTACCTACCGGTGATTTTACCCGATGTGTCGGATATCCGGAGGATACCGTCGTGGTCTTGAGATGGATGGTAGGGGCCGGTCTGGACTGACGGCGCCCTAGATATTGTGATTGAGACATTGAGATTTCGAGATATTGAGGTACAGAGACTGTGATACAGAGATATCGAGATATTGGGATTACGTTTTGTGCCGATGCTAGGCACTGTTTTATGCTGATTTCATTATGATACCTCATTTTAAAAATACAAAGGAAATCTCACTAAATTATGAAAACGGTTCTTCATTTACATGTATTCTGTTTTCATCCATTCATACCTCATTCATATGATATATTGCTACTTGAGGCACTGACACGGGCACATGAGATTACACTCGGGTTAGATATTTACCCTAGCCTTGTTATATGCTACGTGTTATTCTTATATTTGAGGATATATTATGATCATTGACCTAGGTTGCGTTATTTATGCGATTTCTGTGCGTAGATATTTTTCTATTCACGAGTTGGCAACTCACCCCCGTTGTGCCCCAGTTTCTTGCAGGTTTGCCGTACAGGTTTCTTTACGGCTTGCGGGCATAGTTTCCTTCGGGTGATTTGCTAGTAGGTGGGTTTACTTGTATCGTACCCCCATTTTATATCTTGTATATTATTATTCTGTTGTATCTAGAAGTTCCATCAACCAAACATGTATTTATTTGAGATAGAGACCAGTGATGTTTATTTTTTCGACCTTAGAGTCGCGCGTTGTATTTCTGTGGTTTTCTTGTGGTTTTTGAGTTTCCTTTAGAATTTTGATCCTCGCCCTTGGCGTTGTATATTATATTGCTTGTGTGGTTGTGACCGTCGATTGACGAAGAGCTAGCTCCCGCTTGGGGATGCCTTTTTATTGATTTCGTATACTATTCATGTTGTATCCCATTTGGGGGCCAGTATTTACAAAGGAGACTCTGCCGAAATTTTCGGGAAATTTTTGATGTTTTTAAAACCGCCTAATTCGGCTTATGCTATTGAAACTACTTGCTTTAAGTTGGTTTTTCCTGCACTCTACATCTTTCTTGGTTTGGATTTCTGGGTTTTCGGTTTACTTAGATTACGTACGCCTCGAGACGTTCGTAGTTTAAGTGCCGGTCATGTTCCGTACTTTCGGGTCGTGACAAAGTTGGTATCAGAGCGTTAGGTTTTACCTTCGGAGCGTAGGATGGCCCTTGGTTGATGGAATAGGTGACTAAAGTAGAGTGACGTACCGTGGGTATGTTCCGCGGCATATTTACGATACGCTACTCCACTTAAGAAGCCTTAGGATGTACATTTCTTTGCTCAGTATTATATTCATTCCGATCTAGCCTCATCAGTACCAGTTATGGTTTTGCTGCCACGATTACGGGCAGGGAGAGCTACGGCTAGAGTTGCGGTCAACACGAGCTCGTCACGAACGAGGACTGACCAGGGCGAAATTCCGGCGACACTCGATTGCGGAGATGTGTCTTTTTACTGTGTTTCCGCGCCACGAGCGTTTGGCGGATCGCCTTTATGAGATTTCTCGGACGTGCCGATTAGTATCAGAGGATTGGGCCACTGACAGAGGCCAGCCAGATTTTGATGACCGTTGGTGTGTTGCTTATTCATGATGGTCGAGGCACTGTTCAGCGTGCAGACGAGCGAGCCAGTTATTGCTGCGAACGATGAGATATTGCCCCAGATGCTGGCGTTAGTGCAGAACGAGTTGTACTAAAAGATGATAGAAGGTCGCTAGTCATCGAGGATGAATGACTAGGACATGTGGATCGTTCGCCTACCCCGATGCGAGGTCATCAGATAGATTGATTCCAGCTAGAGACGACTTCACGCGGAGACGTTGGGAGTCGACAGAGACGATCGAATGTCAGAAACCTATTATTCCAAGTTTAAAGTAGTCGGAAAGACATGCAGGCAATTCTATGGTCCCTCTAGAAGAATGAAATCCTAACTCGACTTAATGACCGTGTGAAAGCCTTTGAACCTTCGGGTTTGCGGCAGTTCTACGGCGCTATTAGTGAGGCTTGGGTTTGCCCTTTTACGGCTGGACCACCGATGCTGTGGTATGTACTCGATACTATTAAACTGTGCCCAAGATGTTGAGCTCTTGGGGGATTATGAGGTTTTGACGACTCGATCGGATGGCTCGACTTAATTCGGATGCTAGGTGGTGAGATGCATTTCTTGGGAGACTCCAGATACGAGGATAGCCGTTGGAGCTCAGTCCATGCAGCCGCGAAGAGACGAGTCCAAAGAAGACGACATTAGAGGAAAGTGAAGTAAGAGGTTCGTACCAGATCTAGATGAGATGACGTTACACTCCGCCGACATCAGAGATACGATGCGCATGCCGAGGCATGGTACTTGGATTTACCTTCCAGAAGGAGTCGTGATGAGTATGCAGCCGTTCTAGAACGAGAACAGATCTAGTAAGGAACGATGACTTTCGGACAGTTTGGCAGAGGCGAGATTTGGGAGAGACCTCGACAGGACCTTTCTGGGACAAATTACGAGAAGAATTGGACCCAGGAGTGGTCGTGTTACGCACACCAGCAGGCCAGAGTTCATGATCATCGACGAGACGTCCCACTAGTGACCGCGACAGTTGGTTCGAGATTCTTAGAGGATGCACTTGAGCGGTACTATTCCGCCATTATTGATTTCGATGTTTTGGGTGATTGATTCGCATGATTTGATTTTGATGATTGAGGATTTACGATCTTTGCACGGTGTTGCACTTGATATCGTTTTCGTGCTTGGTTTCACATGTTTGCGATTTTACGGTTTTAGACATTTGAGTTGATTTTGTGCGTATATACGCACACGATTTGGTTTTTGCACGCGATATAGTTCATATATGCTTGCAGTGCAGTGTTACGTATGTTGTGCATTTAGATGCCCTGGACTTTGATTTCGATGGTGATGTTCTATATTTGTTTTGTGCACCTTGTGCACCTGATTTGATTTTGCGCATATTCGGCACTTGATATTGGATTTCATGATTTCGTGCACGATGGATGCACCTGATTTGGATTTTCGCGCATGTTGGGCGCATGTTTTGAAGTGTGATTTTGGTGCACACCAGATGCACTAAATCGAGATTTTTCGTGCATGTCAGATGCACCTGATTTTGCTGTCAAGCACACATGTTGCCTATGACAGATGTTTCGTGCACACCCGATGCACTTAGATGTTGTTTCTGTGCATATGTGTGGCACATATTTGGATTTTGATTTCCGTGCGCACAAGACGCACGTAGTATTCATACGAGTATTTTGGGGATTGATTTTTCTTATAGAGCAGTACGTTTTTATGATATTGCTATGTGTTTTCGTACTGAGCAGGACTAGTCAGAGGACAGTACCTGAATATATTTTACATGTATAGTTTCGAGTTATATCAAATTGGTTTTGCTTTGGATTTGGTATTGATGTCTTCCCCATGACTCCGATGATTGCGGGATGCTTGACGGAGTTCTGATTTGAGTTATATGCTCATTTTTCATGCGCATGCGTTGCGCTACGATTTGTTTTATGTATTTATGATTTAGGAGCTCCGGCGATTTGATTGTTTTGGCTGAAATATTTTAGTATTTGGGGAAAGTTTTAATTTAAATTCGGGGACCGAATTTCTTTAAGGGGGGAAGATTGTAATGTTTTGAAAATCGTTTCGGTGAAATTTCGAAAAAACGGTAAAATAAGGGGGTTTTCTGTAAAAAGTCAAAATGCAAATATCTTTATTATAAAATTAAATATACATATTCTAGCTATGTAATTGCTAGTATTTGGTGTTTATTGAGCCACTGCTGAAATTTCAAATTTTCTGAAAATTTTTCCGAAATTAATTATTTTAATATTATTTTAAGCCGGTAAGAAAATACATTAAATTAGCGATAAATACAAATTTAAATGGGCTAATTTTAATCTTTAAAATTATTTTAATTAAAATCTAGGTGTAATATAATTTTTTAGTATTTTATTTCAAGTTTTAATTGATTTATTTTATGGAAAACAAAAATATAGTTATTTTGAACTAAAACTTACAAATATGGTATTGTGGGGGGTCTTTTTGCATAGAATTTTTTTGTAAAGTCTCTCACACTCACCCTCACTCCCTTTGTCCGGCCCCACACTATTGTAGCAGCCCAAAAATTTTATTTCCCTCTTTTTGACCTTAAATCATGTGAGAAATGGGTTAAAAAAAGGTTTTTATATATAGTAAAGTAGGTGGGGGTATTATGGTAATTTGGGAGGGGCTTTGACTTGGATTCTTTTCCACGACTCCCCCACACCTCTCCCCACTCCCTCCTCAGCCGAAATTCCTGCAATAAATAGCCCCAAAATTTCCCCTCTCATTTTTCTTCTAAACTCATCAAAATTCCATCAAAATTCCATTTAAACTTTACAATTTCAAGCCCATCCTTCATCCATTCTTCTTAACCTTTCTTGCATGGATTTTGGATGCTAGGAGGCCATCTTTGGAGTCAAAATTTCTTGCTAGATCTCTAGATCTAGAGGTATAATTCTTACCCATTTAAATTCTTATGGTTAGATTTCTTTAAATGAGTTGTTTTAGTGTTAATATTGGTGCTATTTTCATCTAGGATCTTCAAGAGAATGGTTTGAGTTAAACTAGAGTTCTTAGCACACCATTATTAAGTTAATTATTCTATTTTGCTATCTAGTGTTTTATACAAACCAAATCTAAGAGTTTAACTTGCTTTTTGGGCTTCAAATTAGTGCTAATTTAGTGTTTCATGTATAGTTTGGGTTGGATTTTGTTAGTTATAAAATTCAAGAAAGGGTTTGAATGCAAGTTAGGGTTTTGTGAAATTGGTGTATGGTTGTGTAATGTATTAGGCTCTTATGGCTTGTTGAAACAAAGTTAGTAGGTAGTTGTTAATTGTTAGTTTAAAAATTATGATAATTACGCTAATTTGCTAACTAGCTATTTAAAATTGGTTAAATAATTGGGTTAAAAATGTAATTATGTTTTTATGACATCATTAACATTATTATGAGTGGTTTAATATCTTAGGTTATGCAAAACCAAGCTTAATTGTTGAACTGTGAATTTTGCTTTAAAAGGTGTTAAAAATTGATATTTTTGCAAACTAGGATTTTGGAATTTATGCAAATTGATGAGAATAAATTATAGGAATGGTTTATATGACTTTGTTATGATATTTAGTGAATATTGTGGATGCTAGGTTCGTTTATACATCGAGTTTTGTACTAAAACGGTGATTTGTGCTTGCTAGATTTTCGGAAAAATGACTTTTTAAGTGAAATTGGGGTTTTTGTGAATTTGAAGCTATTTTATATTATAATTAGTGCTTGTAATTGTACAAATGAGTGTGTTGGGAGTTTTCTCGATGGTTTGGCGTTTGTACGCCGACGTCGAGGGTTTTTGGGTCGATTTGCGAAAGCAACCATAGGTTTTGACCTATGTGGGATTCGTGCGTCGTTTTGGTCATGAGTTGGATTTTAATGTGGTATGGTGCGTTATGATATGTAGGTACCCCATGTGGACTTCGAGACGACAAGCAAGCGCGTGGCGACGTCGGCACCGGCGAACGAGGACCAGGTGAGTAGATTTATATCTACGGGGAGAAGTCGGGTGGATGGCGTATAGCACCCCCGCAGTCCGTGGTGGTGTATACGTATGCGTATACACACCAACAATTTATTATATGTTATTTGGGATTAATAACGATGTTTAGGATGGATATTGGTGTGTTGGATTATTTTAGTGTTGCGAACCCTAGGGTAGTGTTGCACTACACATACACACCTACATACTTGCATACATTCCTATTTATATGTGCTCATGGGATTCTTTATAGTTATGTGATCACATGGGTATGGGACTATGTGTTCACATACGGATTTGAGGATGATACTTGGGATTGAGCTGAGTCGATGAGATTTGTTTTGTGGTTGTGATATCGGTGATATGGCAGGATTCGTACTTAAGGTACGCCCTGGTGTTATAGCGGATCTTGGGGCGGCGATACGAGTGAATAGTGTTATAAATAAAATGGTCGACATGTGATCGTGATATGAGGCATGATATGCTAGGATATTGATATTAGGCCGTATCGGGCGATGTATACCCTTGATGATGCTATGTGCTGACGGTATCGGTTTGTACGAGATTGTCGATCTGTAGTCAGATCATGAGTATATTGAGGATATTAGTATTGTACTAGACATAGGTCAGTATCCTAGACTATGATCTTGAATAAAGAGGATACCAGAGGAATGGTGTGAGGAATATGATATTGACCCGTACCCAGATTTGGGGATGCCGTACGACGGATTTACGTACGAGCTATATCTTGATGATTGATCCGCACTCTTGACTTAGGATGGCTGATTGTAGATATGGTATCGGATATGATATTATTGAGGCGGGATCACCGACTAATATATATACAGGTATGTATATGGATCGACTCAGATGTTAGGCGGTTTCCTTACCTGTAGTCCAGCTTGTTAGCTTAGCCCTTTAGTTTAGTTTAGTTGTTAGATTAGATTCGATTCTTACCTATTTCAAAAACTAACGAATCGTGGGTATTTTAAAAGACAGCCCAAGGGATCCTACGGATATTTCAAAAGACGTATCTTTTCATAAAAACACCGTAGCCCCTATTTTCAAAACCCCATGATTCGTGTTATTTCAAAAGGCACCATTTGTAGGGCTTATATTAGATTAATGCAGGTTAGTTACAGTTGCGTCTAGTATTCAGCTCCCGCTTATTATTGTGGTTCGCTTCGCATCGCATACTTATGTTATAATTTCTTATTGCAATGTTGATATCATATTGTTAGGACACCAGCACCATTACTGATGATGCGTATGTACCACGTACACTTACTTGCCGGCTCACACACATCTTCATCGGTAATTGCCATGTCACGTACACCTTAGAAAATATTATTGCTTGACTTAGCTTGTTAGTTAGTAATTTGACATGATATTAGTGTGCCTGCCTTATATGCCAGCTTAACATTGTGGTTATTACTTGTCACTTCATGCATATTGTTATTCATTGTTATGCCTATATTCATGGTTTTTACATGCTATTGATGATTTGGATTCGGATTTCCATGAAATTTTCTGGATTTGGGGGGAAAACCGCAAAACTTATATAAACTGATTTCTCTCTTTTTAAATAAAAAGTGCGGTTTTTCCCATGATGTATGAGTCGTCCACCATGAGTTTGCTGATGGATTTCGAGACCCGATTCGAGGAGACGGATGAACCGTTTCGGGTACATGGTGGACCCGGTAAGGTACCCCGGGGCAAGAAGCGCGTGATGATGACGATGTGAGCCTGGCAGGGGAGCACTACCTACCGGTGATTTTACCTGACGCGTCGGATATCCGGAGGATACCGTCGTGGTCTTGAGATGGATGGTAGGGGCCGGTCTGGACTGACGGCGCCCTAGATATTGTGATTGAGACATTGAGATTTCGAGATATTGAGGTACAGAGACTGTGATACAGAGATATCGAGATATTGGGATTACGTTTTGTGCCGATGCTAGGCACTGTTTTATACTGATTTCATTATGATACCTCATTTTAAAAATACAAAGGAAATCTCACTAAATTATGAAAACGGTTCTTCATTTACATGTATTCTGTTTTCATGCATTCATATGATATATTGCTACTTGAGGCACTGACACGGGCACATGAGATTACACTCGGGTTAGATATTTACCCTAGCCTTGTTATAGGCTACGTGTTATTCTTATATTTGAGGATATATTATGATCATTGACCTAGGTTGCGTTATTTATGCGATTTCTGTGTGTAGATATTTTTGTATTCACGAGTTGGCAACTCACCCCCGTTGTGCCCCAGTTTCTTGCAGGTTTACCGTACAGGTTTCTTTACGGCTTGCGGGCATAGTTTCCTTCGGGTGATTTGCTAGTAGGTGGGTTTACTTGTATCGTACCCCCATTTTATATCTTGTATATTATTATTCTGTTATATCTGGAAGTTCCATCAACCAAACATGTATTTATTTGAGATAGAGACCAGTGATGTTTATTCTTTCGACCTTAGAGTCGCGCGTTGTATTTCTGTGGTTTTCTTGTGGTTTTTGAGTTTCCTTTAGAATTTTGATCCTCGCCCTTGGCGTTGTATATTATATTGCTTGTGTGGTTGTGACCGTCGATTGACGAAGAGCTAGCTCCCGCTTGGGGATGCCTTTTTATTGATTTCGTATACTATTCATGTTGTATCCCATTTGGGGGCCAGTATTTACAAAGGAGACTCTGCCGAAATTTTCGGGAAATTTTTGATGTTTTTAAAACCGCCTAATTCGGCTTATGCTATTGAAACTACTTGCTTTAAGTTGGTTTTTCCTGCACTCTACATCTTTCTTGGTTTGGATTTCTGGGTTTTCGGTTTACTTAGATTACGTACGCCTCGAGACGTTCGTAGTTTAAGTGCCGGTCATGTTCCGTACTTTCGGGTCGTGACATTATGCCTCTGCGGAAACGAGGTTTACTTTAATTAGGTCCGTGTGAAAGCACGGGGGGGCCTCTCTTGGAGTACCAATACTAGCCTGGCTGACCGGTTAGCGAACTTGTAGAGTATAACTAATCCCGGCTAATTTTATTTTTAGGGTTTGAAGGAAAATTTGATAAAAACAGCGGGAGCCATCGATTAGATAAGATAATAACCAATCTAATCATGCAAGAGCATACGCTAAGTGTTTTCTCTCTCTCATAATGGCAGATACCAATGACGGGACTTAAGCTTCTGTTAGAGAAAAACAAACTGAACGGACCGAATTCTATTGACTGGCTGAAGAACGTGATGATTGCCCTTACCTATGATAAGCTTGCATACGTCCTCACTGTTGGCTATAGTGCCCTCAAGTCAATTATTGGATTGCATGCACGTGATTGTAATGATTGAGGGAGGACCTATACGAGTAGAACAGTCTTACTCGAGATGATAGTATACTATCTGGTTTGTCTTTATCATCATGTACTTGCTTTAGGTGGCTTTACAGATCACTATTACATGTTGATAGAGCCCATAGGATTCTTGCTTGACTACCAGTAGTGTGATGGCGATCATATACGTGGAGCTGTGGGTCTATAAGCACATCCTTAAATGTCCCCAGTCGTTAGAGTTTTGAGACTGGGCATCGATACTCCAAAGTAGACTAGTGTATACTGATCGAGACCCCGACGAGGGGCGGTGACTGGTCTCACAAGCCATTGGTGTCCGTTTGTTCACCTAAGATGTATACAGGTGCTAGTTGGGTTATGAGTACACCGGACGGACTCGCCGGGAACCTGCTAGTTGGTATTATACCTATTGTCAGATGGCAGTTCCCTGGTGACATGTGTACAGGTTAGTCTATCGACCTGAGATCGTCATTTTTCTCGTGTGAGTTCCCACTGTGCTTTGATTACTACCCTACCACGGCTCAAAGGAGTCATGCAAACAGGTTTTAGTTGGGTACAGTCCCGAACCACATGGAGGCAGGGAGCGGATCGTTAGGGGATTCGTCTCTCCCGGTATTGGGGGTTGATGTCGCGTTGTGCACGGGTGGCCATCACCAGAAATCCTTGGCCAAGGTAGTCGAGAATTACTGATCTAGGATCGGTAGTTTCTCAGGCGGTGATGGATTTCATACCGACACTGAATGTCAAGTTATTAGGGGTCTGACTTTATCTGCCCCCTAGACTCGATATGCGATACTCATAAACGAACGGACCGGACTGTATGGATATTGTCACTGTCAGGCTCAGTAGGGGTTTCAGGATGAGTTTGCTCATCGGCCTCTCTTTCGTTCAATACCTGGGTAGCCGTTACGTACAGTTAGTGCCGCTGACGTGCTTGTAGTTAAACCTACTGCCAGCGTATTGATGAGTCATTAGAGTCCCACACAAAGGGTTTCCCTGCTTCGGGCGAAACATTGTAGAGGCCGTATGGTTTTTGTAGGGTTCCTAGGCATCCTAATGAAGTCTCACAAGGCATCGATCATGCCAATTTCAAAAATTATTGGTGCCGAGAAACCCTAACACGGATCATTTACTAGATGTTTAGGCGAAAAGATAAACTAGTTAACTACTTAACTAGAAGTGAGAAGCTACAACCTTTGTAGATCCGTATTTCCACTTCCTTAGCTCCACGTGGGTGTCCTCTCGCTGTCCATCATGAATCCCGAACCCAATCGTCGGCTTCATCGGAGAAACGGGCGAGCTAGGTCGTCGGCTTCGTGTCAAAGACGATCTACGTCGAGGTTGCACTAGTTCAAGCTCCGACTTCACCAAGTTGTGAAACTTGTGAAGAAAACACCCAAAACAACTTGGCAAGAGGTAGAGGGTGAAGAAATAGGAGGTGGGTTCACTTTAGAATTGGATTTCACTCACTTATGCTCAAGTTGCCATTGATGGCATCTTGTTTTCTCTCTTGAAGAAGAAGGAGATGAAGAAGAAAGAATATGATAAGTATTGTGAAAAAGAATAATAAAATCAAATACTTATCATGTTCTAACCTAGGTTAAGTGTAGAGAATAAACCATGGTCACTTGAGAGGGTTAGGGTTAAGCATGAAGATAAGGATGGTTACAAAAGTCAAAGCTTCATGAAGCTTCAACTTAAAACAAAAAAAGCCACCATTCTTATCATAATCCTTTTCAAATAAATAAACAAATAAATAAATAAAAAAAGGCAAAACCCTAATCATCTCTTAACCATGGTTTAATACTTCACACTTAACCTAATGAGCAAGCATCATCAAACATGATACAAAGATGTGCACAAAAGTATATCACATATACAACATGTACATCAAGTGAGAAAATCCATTTAAAGTGAACCAATACTAGTTAATGCAATGCAATATATCAAATATATAATTATGCATTAAATCATTAAATCAACATTTGATTCAATGATCCGGTCATGTCGCACATAACCGACTAGAATCCAATGTATCGATTTATCGAATCAATGATTCGATAACTAGGTCATATCGAATATAACCAATCGAAACATATATCGCGAGAATGAAATGCGGTATCACATACACGCATTATTCTCGGTCCTGCACATATCTCATATGCGCTCCTATTTCGTTTCGCTTGAACCAGGAAACCTCTGTGTAGGACTCTAAAGACTCGTCAATACGCCGGTAGCAGATGATGATCATATCAAGCACCCACAAGCCGCAAGCGGTCTGCTAAACGTAACGGCCATCCGGGTATTGAGCGATCAGAAGATCGACGAGCTAGCCCGCTCACACTCCTGTGAATCCAACCAGTAACACTTACCGTACAGTCCGGTCTGTTCGTCTGATATGTCGCATATCAAGTCTAGGGGTGGTATACGTCAGACCCCAATAACCGATAAGTCGTGCCGATGTGAGGCTCATAACGGGTCGAGAAACTACTGGTAACACTTACCAGCAAATCTCTGATCAGCCCTGGCCAGGGACTTCCCTGTTACGGCCAATCGAGCACTGCGCAACATCAACTCCCAATACCGGGAGAGACGAAACCCCTCCTATCGCTCATTGCCTCCATGTGACTCGGGACTGTGCCCAAAGACCACCGTTTTGCACGCCCTCATGGACATGGTAAGGTGGAGATCAAAGCACAGTGGGAATCACACAAGACTCTATGACGATCTCGGGTCTACAGACTAACCTGTATAAGTGTCACCTGAGAACTGCCATCTGACGTGAGGTATAATACCATCTGGGAGTTCTCGGCGAGTCCGTCCAGTGTACTCAGTCTCCACTGAGCACCCGTATACCATCTCTGATGTCAAACACCAATGGATATGGGATCATCCATCGCCCATCACATGGGTCGAGAAGCGTATACGCTAGTCTACACTGGTATATCGATGCCCCGTCTCGATACACCCACGACTAGGGACCTTGAAGGATGTACTTATGGACTACCATGTCCCCACTAGTATAATCTGCATCACAGTCCAGGTAGTCAAGTACATATCCTAAGGGCTTTACCAACATGTAACTATAAGACAGTATAAAGAGACAGGTATACATGTTAAGATAAAGAGCAACCAGATTGCATACTATCATATCGAGCAAGAAAGTCATCTCTATACATGTCCAAGCATCCAATATAATATACATCATCTGTACAATACTGGCCTCTAGGGCATATATACAACTAACAATCTCCCACTTGCACTAGGGCCAGCTGCTGTAGTATCGCATACCGAGCATCCCGAAGAGTCTCTCAAACTGTATCTGGGGAATGGCCTTCGTGAGTGGATCCGCCGTGTTGTCCTTCGTGTCAACTCTCCTGACCTCGATCTCCCGGCGATCAACTATCTCCCGGATCCGGTGATACCGCCTCAGAATATGTCTGGACCGCTGATGGGACCTGGGTTCCTTGGCCAAAGCCACCGCTCCATTGTTATCGCAATACAAAGGTATTGGATGCTCAATGGATGGAACCACTCCAAGTTCAGTAATGAACTTCTTGATCCAGACAGCTTCTTTAGCAGCATCGTTGGCAGCGATGTATTCAGCCTCCATCGTCGAGTCTGCCACGGTTTCCTGCTTGGAACTCTTCCAGCTAACCGCCCCTCCGTAAAGGGTAAAGACAAAGCCCGACTGCGACTTAGAGTCGTCCTTATCACTCTGGAAGCTCGAATCGGTAAAGGACTCCACTTGGAGTTCTCCGTTACCATATACCAAGAACATATCTCTAGTCCTTCGTAAGTACTTGAGAATGCTCTTCACAGCTGTCCAGTGACTCTCTCCAGGATCAGCTTGATACCTGCTCACTACACTTAGTGAGTATGCTACATCGGGTCTGGTACATAGCATCGCATACATGATAGAGCCTACTGCCGAAGCATAGGGTATCCCTTGCATGCGAGCTCTCTCCAAATCAGTCTTGGGAGACATCTCTTTGGAGAGAGTGACTCCAGAGATCGTGGGCAAGTTCCCACGGTTGGACTCTTCCATATTAAACCTCTTTAGTATGGTGTCAATGTACCTGGATTGGGACAATCCCAATATCCGTTTGGATCTATCTCTATAGATCCTAATCCCCAATATGCAGGAGGCATCACCAAGATCTTTCATCGAGAATCTTTGTGATAAGAAGAGCTTGACCGATTGCAGCATAGGAATATCATTTCCTATCAAGAGTATGTCGTCCACGTACAATACGAGGAAGACAACCTTACTCTCTGCCACCTTCTTGTAGATACAAGGTTCATCTGGATTTTTGACGAAATCAAACTCTTTGATAACGACGTCAAAGCAGATGTTCCAACTCCGCGATGCTTGCTTTAATCCATAAATGGATTTAAGAAGCTTGCACACCTTCCCGCTGCTCCCACTGTCTACGAAGCCCTCTGGCTGAGTCATGTACACGCACTCTTCTAAATCACCATTTAGAAAGGCGGTCTTAACATCCATTTGCCAGATTTCGTAATCATGATAAGCAGCGATGGCAAGCATGATCCGGATGGATTTAAGCATAGCCACTGGAGAAAAGGTCTCGTCATAGTCCACACCTGGTCTTTGACGAAAACCCTTTGCTACAGGTCTAGCTTTGAAAGTCTCCACTTTCCCATCTACACCAAGTTTTTTCTTGAAGATCCATTTGCTCCCAATGGGTTTTACCCCTTCAGGAGCAACTTCCAAAGTCCATACTTTGTTGGTGTACATGGATTCCATCTCGGACCGCATTGCATCCAGCCATTTCACTGAGTCCCTACTCGTGATGGCCTGCTCGAAGCTAGTTGGGTCATCATCCTCCATGATGCAATCCTCGCTCCCACCATCCATGAGAAAACCGTAGTATCTCTCAGGCTGGCGAGGAACCCTACTAGATCGGCGGAGAGGCTGGGGTTCATCGGGAACTATGGAATCCTCTGGTTCAACCAAATCTTCTGTTGTAGTCCGTATTGCTGGAACCTCTTCCAGTTCTACCTCAATGCCACTTATCTGTTTCATAAGAAAACTTTTTTCTAAGAAAGTGGCATGTCGAGAAACAAACACTTTTTGTTTCTCGGAGTTGTAGAAGATATACCCTCGCGAATGTTTGGGATATCCAACAAACTTACATAGAACAGACCTTGCCTCGAGCTTGTCCGGATTTTGTGTTTTAACATAGGCCGGACAACCCCATATCTGAATAAAATTAAGACATGGTCTCTTGCCATTCCATATCTCATATGGAGTGGTAGGCACTGATTTGGTCGGAACTCTATTCAGTAGGTATGCAGCAGTCTCCAGTGCATATCCCCAGAAGGAAATAGGTAACTCAGCTGTACTCATCATAGAGCGCACCATATCTAATAGGGTGCGATTTCTCCGCTCCGATACACCGTTGTGCTGTGGTGTATATGGAGGAGTCAGCTGAGAGAGAATCCCATTCTCTTTTAGGAAGTCCAGGAATTCATTGCTAAAGTATTCTCCTCCTCGATCAGATCGAAGGATTTTAATACTTTTTCCGGTTTGGTTCTCAACTTCTTGTTTATATTCCCTAAATTTCTCAAAAGCTTCTGATTTGTGTTTCATCAGGAACACATACCCGAACCTAGAGAGATCGTCAGTGAATGTAATGAAGTATGAAGAACCATCCCTGGCATGTGTAGACATGGGACCGCATACATCACTATGTATCAGTCCCAAGAGTTCGGTAACTCTTTCTCCGTGTCCCGTAAACGGAGTCTTGGTCATCTTGCCTTTGAGACATGACTGGCAAGTGTCATAAGATGAAAATTCGAAAGGTTTCAAATATCCATCTTTATGCAACTTAGCCAGTCGTGTCGCATTGATGTGACCTAGTCTACAATGCCACAAGAAAGAATCGTTCAGTTCTGAACTCTTCCTCTTGTGTGTGTTTGTTATACTCAGAACTGTTGATTGGTTTAGAACATAAATGTCTTTGCACAACGTGCCTGATCCAACCAACTTTTGGTTATGGAAAATGTTCATAACATTGTCCTGTAATACAAAATTATATCCCTCTTTACTTAATAAAGAAACCGATATAATGTTGCATATCAGGTTCGGCATGTAATAGCATTCGTTCAGAACCAATGTATTACCAGTTGGTAATACAAGGTGATATTCCCCGACAGTCTTAGCTGCAACAATTGCACCATTTCCAACTCTAATGTCTTTATCACCTTCTCCAAGTTCTCTACCTTTCTTAAGCCCATGTAACTGATTACATATATGGGATCCTGACCCGGTATCCAATACCCAGGACGTAGAGCAAATGGAGAAACAGTTCTCAGTAACGAACACACCCGAAGAAAATGCATCAGCATGTACTTTCTTCATTCGGGTGGCATGGGAATCCTGGTATTCCCCTATATCCTGTTCATTCCTATAACTCTTATAAGAATGAACGGAACCAACGTTCCCCAGCACAGTATAACATGCGGGTTCGGTCAATACATCCATATTATTATCTTTATTAGGGCATGAAATGGTCGCTACCTGGAGAGAGAGAGAAGAAAACACTTTAGCGTATGCTCGTGCAAGATCAGATTGGTTATTATCTTATCTAATCAGGATGGCTCCCACTGCTTTTTATCAAATCTTCCTTCAAACCCTAAAAGAAAAGACTAGCCGGGATTAATTACACACTACAAGTTCGCCAATCTTTCAGCCAGGCCAGTGTCGGTACTTTGAGGGAGGTCCCCCATGCTTTCGCACGAACCTAATTAATGTAAACCTCGTTTTCCCAGAGGCGTAACCCCGTTGACACCTTTCTAGACACCTACTTGATCAGCTAATTGCAATGTGTAAAACTCTCCCAGGAGTAACTCTTACTCGCAGCGGGTATCGGGATCCAACTATCTCATAGAAGGTATGCAATCTCATTGCAAATTTCAACACTTGAAATTCCCGATAATATTTTGCCCCTAGCGTCCTATGACCTTGACGGAGGCCAAACAACCCATAGTCCGCTAGTCAAGTTCAACCCGTCATTTCCTGATTGAATTAAACCCACCCGCACGACCCTTGACGGAGGCCAAACAACGCCGTACGAATACCCTAATCCAATCGCATCATATGCAAGCAGATAAGCACTAGTTAGCTACCGTACACTGCGCCTTGACGGAGGCCAAACTACCGCAGCACGAATACTAACTAGTACTTATCTGAAATGACGGAGGGCTACACAGGTTTTTCATAAAAACCATGAGCGTATAGAACTTGATATCGTTGTAGAATCAAATGAAGTTTTGAAATGGAGTGATTTTAAGGCTTTTCTAGTTTTGCTAAAGGGGTCACTCCCGGTGAAGGGATCGTCGGCCCTTTCCTCGTCGAATGAGGTGCGGGATATATCATATATATCACTGTGCAAAGCAGAAACTATAGAAGCAATCAAAAGCAAACCGAGTGTGTAGCATCTGCCAGTTATTGCTAAAGGAGTCACTCCCGGTGAAGGGATCTCGGTCCTTTCCTCATCGAATAAGGTGCAGGATATATCATATATACCGCTGTGCAAAGCAAGAACTGTAGCTACCTGTTTTATTTTAAAATTCGATTCCACAACATCTTAGGTTTCTTATCTTTCATTAATCACATTAATGAAGTCCCATCATTTAAATACCTAAACATCACAGATAGATATGACGTACACTTATGCCATCCGCATTCGCCTCGATGTCCCCTCGTGCACCGTTAGGTTAGGTAACTAACGACAGAGCAGGGCAGGGCTAGCGCGGGTGTAAAACATAAGTAACGTCTATATAATATATCATATATACTATATACTATATCCATCACAGAATCACAACACAGATATCGCAGCAGAAGAAACATATGAAATATTGGATATACTAGGACGTCCGTGTTTTCAATACGAGCCAGTATAAAACACGGATTCCACGGTCGTGATGAATAGCCAATCCCACACCCCTAGACCCCTACGAGAGCGGCAAGCAACCCTGCCAATTCTAGGGTTAGGAGACCCGGACTCGACTCCTCGAGTTGGTCTCCCACTGGACCCCAGAACCCGGTTACTTGTGCTCCCCTCCTTGGGTCTATCCTAATGCGGAAAAGTAAATAATATACAAAGGGTGACAACTTCCGCTACCTGGAAGTGCCCCAAATAAAAGAATATTACATACAAGTTTTACATGAATGAAAATGAAAAACACTCATCTCACATAAAAAACCCCGGCTATTCGAACACGACGATCCAATATAACATATCCAGCAACACATAACATCACATGTCATCAACGTAAGTAAGTATGCATACCCCAATTGTCGTTGATGTATAGCAACGAAACCGGCGATATGAACATACTACACTTACGGTCACAGAAAAGAAAGTGTAAAACTACAACAATTGGAATCCGCAACCTCTTTAGACATCGCATGCCTAACAGATATAAATCCCGCATTTTTGTCTCATTATCGAAAACTCTTTTCAATATCATATGGGACTAAATTGCTAGATTTATAACATTCATTCAGTTATCTCATAACTACTTGTGAATTCCAATTATTGTATCCAATTCCGGACAAATAGAATATATTAAACTTTCCGATCGAACATTCGAACACCCAAGTTTTCCCGACACCGATCAACACATGAAATAGGTTCAAAGACATTCATTTCATGCCTCAGTACCAACGGTCCAGCCGTAGAAGGGTCAAGCCAACGCCTCACATGTGGCACGCCGTACTGCCCCAAACCCGAAGGTTCAAAGGGCAGTTCAAGACGGTCACATAATCGAGTTAAGGTTTGTTGTCTTCTAGAGGGACCATCGCGTTACTTGCACTACTCAGAACGTGTTTAAACCACAGAGAAATCCAACATTTGGAAATCTCCCGACAGGGGAAAAATTTGGTATTTATATCCGGTCGAACTTTTTAACATATTCTAAAAATTATCCGGAAGTACACAAAGACGAAATTTGATACCCCGATGGAAACACCGAATCCCCAAAGCAACCCCAGAAAATTCAACTCTTGAATAAATTTTAAAAATTCCCAGAAAATCCAACACCAGAAGATATCAGTTACTGTGCAAAAATTATATAATAATTTATTAAAGCTGCCGCGGATCCGCCGCCTAAGGAGGCTTAGGCCGCGGATCCGCCGCGCTTTAGACTGTTCATGAAGAAATTTTTGCACCGTAATTCATGTATTTCCTGAATTTTTTAGCAATTTTTAATCTGGAAAAATCCCAGAATTTAGAAAAAGTCCAGAGAGCATCTTAAAGTGTGGTTTTCGGGTTCGATCGGGCTTCAAATTGCGTCTAGACTTTGCCTAAGGCTCTAGCTAGGCTCTGATACCACTGTAGGGTTCCTAGGCATCCTAATGAAGTCTCACAAGGCATCGATCATGCCAATTTCAAAAATTATTGGTGCCGAGAAACCCTAACACGGATCGTTTACTAGATGTTTAGGCGAAAAGATAAACTAGTTAACTACTTAACTAGAAGTGAGAACCTACAACCTTTGTAGATCTGGATTTCCACTTCCTTAGCTCCACGTGGGTGTCCTCTCGCTGTCCATCATGAATCCCGAACCCAATCGTCGGCTTCATCGGAGAAACGGGCGAGCTAGGTCGTCGGCTTCGTGTCAAAGACGATCTACGTCGAGGTTGCACTAGTTCAAGCTCCGACTTCACCAAGTTGTGAAACTTGTGAAGAAAACACCCAAAACAACTTGGCAAGAGGTAGAGGGTGAAGAAATAGGAGGTGGGTTCACTTTAGAATTGGATTTCACTCACTTATGCTCAAGTTGCCATTGACGGCATCTTGTTTTCTCTCTTGAAGAAGAAGGAGATGAAGAAGAAAGAATATGATAAGTATTGTGAAAAAGAATAATAAAATCAAATACTTATCATGTTCTAACCTAGGTTAAGTGTAGAGAATAAACCATGGTCACTTGAGAGGGTTAGGGTTAAGCATGAAGATAAGGATGGTTACAAAAGTCAAAGCTTCATGAAGCTTCAACTTAAAACAAAAAAAGCCACCATTCTTATCATAATCCTTTTCAAATAAATAAACAAATAAATAAATAAAAAAAGGCAAAACCCTAATCATCTCTTAACCATGGTTTAATACTTCACACTTAACCTAATGAGCAAGCATCATCAAACATGATACAAAGATGTGCACAAAAGTATATCACATATACAACATGTACATCAAGTGAGAAAATCCATTTAAAGTGAACCAATACTAGTTAATGCAATGCAATATATCAAATATATAATTATGCATTAAATCATTAAATCAACATTTGATTCAATGATCCGGTCATGTCGCACATAACCGACTAGAATCCAATGTATCGATTTATCGAATCAATGATTCGATAACTAGGTCATATTGAATATAACCAATCGAAACATATATCGCGAGAATGAAATGCGGTATCACATACACGCATTATTCTCGGTCCTGCACATATCTCATATGCGCTCCTATTTCGTTTCGCTTGAACCAGGAAACCTCTGTGTAGGACTCTAAAGACTCGTCAATACGCCGGTAGCAGATGATGATCATATCAAGCACCCACAAGCCGCAAGCGGTCTGCTAAACGTAACGGCCATCCGGGTATTGAGCGATCAGAAGATCGACGAGCTAGCTCGCTCACACTCCTGTGAATCCAACCAGTAACACTTACCGTACAGTCCGGTCTGTTCGTCTGATATGTCGCATATCAAGTCTAGGGGTGGTATACGTCAGACCCCAATAACCGATAAGTCGTGCCGATGTGAGGCTCATAACGGGTCGAGAAACTACTGGTAACACTTACCAGCAAATCTCTGATCAGCCCTGGCCAGGGACTTCCCTGTTACGGCCAATCGAGCACTGCGCAACATCAACTCCCAATACCGGGAGAGACGAAACCCCTCCTATCGCTCATTGCCTCCATGTGACTCGGGACTGTGCCCAAAGACCACCGTTTTGCACGCCCTCATGGACGTGGTAAGGTGGAGATCAAAGCACAGTGGGAATCACACAAGACTCTATGACGATCTCGGGTCTACAGACTAACCTGTACAAGTGTCACCTGAGAACTGCCATCTGACGTGAGGTATAATACCATCTGGGAGTTCTCGGCGAGTCCGTCCAGTGTACTCAGTCTCCACTGAGCACCCGTATACCATCTATGATGTCAAACACCAATGGATATGGGATCATCCATCGCCCATCACATGGGTCGAGAAGCGTATACGCTAGTCTACACTGGTATATCGATGCCCCGTCTCGATACACCCACGACTAGGGACCTTGAAGGATGTACTTATGGACTACCATGTCCCCACTAGTATGATCTGCATCACAGTCCAGGTAGTCAAGTACATATCCTATGGGCTTTACCAACATGTAACTATAAGACAGTATAAAGAGACAAGTGTACATGTTAAGATAAAGAGCAACCAGATAGCATACTATCATATCGAGCAAGAAAGTCATCTCTATATATGTCCAAGCATCCAATATAATATACATCATCTGTACAATACTGGCCTCTAGGGCATACATACAACTAACAGTTTTATGGCAGGGTTCGAGCATATACGTGCACTTGTGCACGGATTATGACTCGGACAGATAATACTAGCGGGCTCTGGTTTAATTCGGATCCTAGTATTATATTGTTGGATTATTTTCGTCTAGTTGTATTCATATTCTTTCGGAATACGGATGCAGGTATGTATATACGGATGAGGGGTATTCTTGTAATTTATTACAAGATCAGTTTAGAAGATGCCATCTCTTTTATTGTTTATAAACATTTAGACTAAATGTTTATTTGAGTGGAAAGTGTAACTCATTATTTGGCTTTGATTCATGCATGCCACATGGATGTGACTCATGGTGGTGGGACATGTTGTGACTCATGGTGGCATGATGATTTCTTGTTTGTTGTGTGAGATATTTGTAGTGAGCTATGGGATATTTTTTTCTTTAGTTGTTTTCTTTAGTTGCTAGCATAATGAAATATAGCTCACAACAAATAACTAACACACACAACACTCAAAAATAAAAATGGCAGCAGCCCATTTTTCTTGTGTTGCCAAAATATTGCTTCACACTCTTCTTTCCATGGAATCTTCTTCTACCTCCACCCTATATGTCTCATGTGTTAAGAAACCTTAGGTGTATCGAGACAATCTAATCCTACTCACTCTCTACTTCATCTCGGCTATCTAGCGTAGCGAACTAGGTACTCGAGTTGCCTCGGATTTGAGGTTGGAGCTCGGACTACATACTCTCGGGTGGATCGTCTTCAATGAGGGGAGACCGGAGATCAAACATGATCAAGGAAGCCATGAGGAGCTTGGGATGAAGGTTGAAGACTGAAGGACACGGATCATTAGGTATAACCTTTCTAAACTCCTTTGCATATAACTAGTTTAGGGTTAATGGACGATCCGGGGAATCGGGTTCCGTTAGCGCCGGTTTATTAAATTTTTGTTCCGCATTTAGCCACGGATTGATGGCCGGGACGCTGGCGTAACCCAACATGGTATCAGAGTCAACCTATTAACCTCATACTAGTTGATTTAGACGATGCTAAATTATCAAAACCGAAACAACTCCGAAACAATACCATCTAGTAATCCAGTTTCTGTCAATTTTATTTTAGTTTTCTAAAAATATTTAAACAATTGCAGAAGACTATTTGTGTGACAACTAGAACATACCCCAAATACGAGCCCTATTCACCTGAAGTGACTCGGCGAGAATAGCCTAAAATCTGGCCTGGCCAATCCTATGAAGGAATTGGGACTTGAATTTTAGGGTGTGTACTAGTCTCTGGAATATTGGTTCACTGGTATTGTTTGTTTTGCCCAGTTTGGATAAAGTGTTATTCTTTAGTTTGGGGGCAATTCGGGGTGTTTTGAAGTCGATATTTTTGACACTGTTTAAATGTTTACAATACATACATTACTATTTGCGACCGTGAATGTCATTAGAGCGGCACAACTTGTCTAATTGCTATATGACTTTTAGACGGGTTTGCGAACATGACATTCACGTTAATGTTCTGTGTTGTGCTGTGGTTGTGGCTGGTTCATCATGGTGGATAGCTTGGGTGCAATGTTAGTACAGTTTAGTTTCATTTGTACATTTGAAATCGCGGGGCGAGCGTCCGACATGTGGACGGTCGTCTTTGCCTGCTTGTATATTATTTATTTGGGGCATGACCGGGTTGAGGTCGATGTCACTGTTGTACATATTTTCTTTTCTGTACTAGGATTACCCCACGATGGAGTGCACGGATAGCCGGGTTCTAGAGGGCAACGAGCCCGCATCTCATGACGTTGAGACGGAGGGGGCCTCACTCTAGAATTGGCGGGCTATTCGCCGTACTTGTAGGGGGTACAGGTTGACCCAAGAAGGGGTGCTCAAGTTACCGGATTCCGTGAAATGCCGGGTGGCCCATTCACTTTGGTGAAGGAGGTTGCCTCGCTTCTGGTTTTGGCGGGTAACTTGCCGCGCTCGTAAGGGTCTATGTCTTCATTGCACAGGCTATCCACACGACCAGGGGAACTGTCACGACCTAAAATTTGGCACGTGACCGGCACTTAAACCACGTGGCGTCAACAGGCGTAACGCAATTCAAGTAAGCCGAAAACGCAGAAATCTAAACCATATAAAGAAGTAAGTGATAAAAACATTGTTAAAACATTTGGAAATCTCAAGTAAAATCTTAAAGCTTAATTTTGTTCTCTTAAAAATTTCGGCAGCACCTCCTTTGTAAAAACTAGCCCCGAAACGGGTACAAACACAGGATATAAATAAAGCATCCCCAAATGGGAGCAAATCACGCCCAAAGACGGAAACAACCACCACAAGCATATATACGATGACGTAGAGAAGAAATAGACAAAATAAATGAAAAACAACATAAAGAGGTAAAACTACATAATAAAGGCCGGCTCACACGAGCACGATACCCAGAGTCACAAAATATACAATATCGGTCCTCGCAACTCGTCTTTAAGTCAATACATGAAAATGGTAGATGGAGAGTACTAGATACAATGAGATATACAATGGATAAAATCGGATAACCACAAACTCACCTACAACAAAAAGGCCTCACAGCCAACCGTAGCGGTATCCGCTGAAAAAGATACAATAAGAAGCCCTGCCGCGACTACTCTGAGGGTCAAGCCTGCAAAACACCGTGGCACAACGGGGGTGAGTTGCCAGCTCGTGAATAGTAAGTAACATCATACAGATAATCGCATATGCACGTACAACGATAATCTATCACATGCAATCTGATAGCATAAATATGGCAATATGGATATGCAACAATCATGATCAAGGTACACCATCAGGGTACTACAACTACATGAAACAATGCATATCAAATAACTACTGAGTATGGGATAAAACACATCATCATCAATGAATCACCATCGTGGAAAAACCCGGTGTCCATCAACGACACCCCAAATCCCAATACCTCAGGCGCCGTCACTCTGATCGAACCTCATATCCGTAAATCTCATGGAACCTGAGTGCCCAACATCGACACTCGAAACATCATGAAAACCCGTGTCCAACATCGACACGTAAATCGACATAACTCGGGCTCCGTCAGTCCGGATCGGCCCACGGGCTCTGTCAGTCCGGATCGGCTCATATCCATCTCACGACTCCGGTCGGTATCCTCCGGATAACCACCAGGTCCAACCAATCACTGGTAGGTAGTAGTCCCTCTTCCATGCTCATCGTCTACTGCACAACATACCTTTCTTGCCCCGGGGTACCATACCGGGTCTACGATGAACCCGCAAACGGATCATCCATCTCCTCGAATCGGGTTTCTAACACAAGTCTCAGAATCGAGAAAACTCATGGTGAACGCACCAAAATATCATATCAAGAGAAACCGGGTTTTCAAAACAATGCATACTTTCTTGAAATAATACCACGGTTCTCAAATCCATAAATCACATGAAATCCGTATCTCAATGCGTAAATCCATAAAATATGATGTATGCAACATAGAACAATAATATGAGCATATCAATAGAAAACTGCTCTTTTAAATGAATCAAGTTTGTAAATATATCATGCGGTTCCCACATTATCCAAAATCAAATGCAACATCATATAAAGGTGTATATGAAGCTATAGCAAGGTATGTGTGTATACATGTAGGTATGTGTGCATGATATATTTCTTATGCGCAAAAGAGTAAGAATCAACGTCTTAATGTCAATAACGAATACAATACCACATATGTGTATATGTTGTGCGTGTCATGGTAATTACCAACGGTGTGTGTAGTATACAATTTAGTGCTCGTGCAACATGAACCATCAGTAATGGTGCAGTGTCCATTAGGTACTAAGTCAAGGCACAACAAGTAATAGTATGAAATGATGCTAATGCACAATCAACTCATATGCATATAACATGTGGCTACAATATCATAACTAGCCCTCGATGCTTAACGCCATATGGGCGATTTCCTCATAGATGTTAAATCTACTCACCGATGATCTCGAGCTAGATAAATCCAACCACCTGCTTTCCCTTCTTCGCAGCGTCTGAAGTCCCCGCCTGCGATCCTATTAACACACAACACAATAACGCGTTGATTTAGAAAACTACCCAATAATAAACGAATACAACGCCAATTAACGAATCGGTTCCCTTAAGCTAAAAAAGGTTTCGCTTAGCGGCTAACGTGTGTAGCGATATCATCAAAATAAGTCCACGACTGCAAGCTACCAGAAACACTTTAAACTACATCGGATTAATCGTATCGCATTTTGCCGAAACACCTAAAATTAGCTAAGTGGTCCCAGATTTTACTACACAAACAATTAGTGAAAGTTGCAAGTTCCACGAGACCACAAACAATCCCAGAGACCCCACGACCAAGACTCGAGACACCAATCCCTAATCTGGCCTCAAATTACGGCCAGAACCTATTAATTTGCGGCCATGGGTGAAGGGAATGGGCTCAGGTTTTTGGCCTCTAAACTAGGTCTCTGTGATGGCAACTTCTCAAACAATTTCCTGGTTTGATAGCAGATTCACCCGAGACACAATCTTACCAAAAATACGATATTTGCACAAAACTATAATTTTAGTGTTCTAAACAGCGACTAATAAGCAACACAACATCCTAACATCCTAGTTAACAGTTAGAGATCATTACCTTCCCACACTTGCTCCAAAATCCTAGCTTTCCATGCTCCAAGTCATCAAATGGGGTTTAGCTAGGCTTGTGAAGGGTTTAGATGAAGTTTTGTGGTGATTTGGTTTGGTTTTTGTGATGAAATGGTTAGGGTTCAGTTGAGGGGATGAGGAAAATGAGATGAAGAAATAAGTGAGAATGAGAGAATGAGAAGAGAAATGAGGAGTGTGAGGTGAGAATGAGAGAATGAGAGGGTGAGAGTAGCCATGCCCCTTCTCTCTCTTCATTAAATGCTCCCCATGCTTCATCATTCCATTGTCAACTCTCTCTCTCTCTCTCAAGTCAACCCTAATCAAACCCTTATTTTAAAAACTAAATAGTTTAAATAATTACATAAAACTTAATGGAATGAGGGATAATGTGCTATGGCTACTTAAGCATGGTTAACACTAATTAACCCTAGGTTAACATGCACAAGTGTGTGAAAGCCCAAAACAAATAATAATAAAATATTAATTAATTTTTATAAAATATGTGAAAACTATTTTGGTTAACATTTTACTAAAAACTCGCATTATCGTTTAATTAACACTAATCGCAATCTAAGGTGTTACAATCTTCCCCCCTTAAAAAAATTCGTCCCCGAATTTAAAAATCTTACTATGCTTACCTTCAAAAAGATGAGGGAATTCTTCCGCATCTCGCTCTCGGCTTCCCATGTGACCTCTTCGCTATTCGGGCCATGCCAAAGAACCATCATAGATGGCAAGACCTTTGACCGAAGTTTCTTCACCTGCCAATCTAATATAACTACCGGCTGCTCGGTGAACGAAAGATCACGTTCTAGCTGAACGGTCTGGTGCTGAATCATGTGAGAAGGGTCATGAAGGTATTTGCGAAGTATCAATACATGGAATACAGGGTGAACATCCGGAAAACTGGACGGAAGTGCCAAATGATAGGCAGCGGTACCAACTCGCTCAAGGATCTCAAAAGGACCTACAAATCTGGGACTAAGCTTCCCTTTCTTCCCAAATCTCATCACACCCTTCATCGGAGAAATCCATAGGAATACATGATCCCCCACTGCGAGCTCAAGCCTACGACAACGACGGTCGGCATAAGACTTCTGTCTGCACTGGGCTGCTCTCATCCTATCCTGAATTAACTGGATCTTCTTCGTAGTATTTTGAATTAACTGGGGTCCCAAAATCCTGCTCTCGCTGAGTTCGGTCCAACAGACTGGCGATCGACACTTTCTACCATACAAAGCCTCAAAAGGTGCCATCTGAATCGTCTCCTGATAACTGTTATTGTAGGAGAACTCTATCAATGGCAAGTGACGATCCCAACTGCCACCAAAATCAAGCACGCACGCACGAAGCATATCCTCCAGAGTCTGTATAGTCCGCTCTGACTGACCATCGGTCTGCGGATGGAAAGCGGTGCTAAAACTCAATCGGGTACCCAAGGCTTCCTGATGCTTCTTCCAAAGACGGTTAGTGAACTGGGTGCCCCTGTCGGATACAATGGATGTGGGAATGCCGTGCAAACGCACAATCTCATCAATGTACAACTGAGCATACTGAGCATAACCGAAAGTGGTCTTCACTGGAAGGAAGTGAGCCGCTTTCGTCAACCGGTCAACAATCACCCAAATGGAGTCATACCCTCGACTGGACCTGGGTAGACCTACAATGAAATCCATGGAGATCTGTTCCCATTTCCACTCCGGAACGGGTAAAGGTTGCAACTCTCCTGCCGGTCTCTGATGCTCAGCCTTGACTTGCTGACAAGTCAGGCACCTCGAAACGAAATCCGAAACATCACTCTTCATCCCTGCCCACCAGTAGATATCTCTCAAGTCACGATACATCTTGGTGAAACCTGGGTGAACACTATAAGCTGACTGATGTGCCTGCTCTAGGATCTCGCGTTTCAACTCATCGGTATCAGGTACATATAAATGTGTCCCAAAACGTAGCACACCCTGGTCATCAATCAAGAACTCCGAATCTCTACCCTGCCGAGCATGCCAAGAATCTTAGACAAACGGGCATCGTCGGGCTGTGCCTCACGAATACAATCAAGTAGAAGTGGACGGGCACGGACATGAGCAAGCTGTCCCCCAGTGGAAGTGAACTCAAACTGTACTCTGCTGTTGCACAAGATCTGCCAATCTGCAGAAGACTGTCTCTGAACTGCGCTCAACTGGGACAAGCTACCTCCGGGCCTGCGACTCAAAGCATCAGCTACCACATTCGTCTTGCCCGGGTGATAAAGGATCTCACAATCATAATCCTTCATAAGCTCCATCCAACGGCGCTGTCTCAAATTCAGATCCCGTTGCTAGAAGATGTTCTTTAAGCTTCGGTGGTCTGTGAAAATCTGACACGACTCCCCGTACAAGTAGTGTCTCTAAATCTTAAGCGCAAAGACCACCGCGGCCATCTCAAGATCATGAGTAGGATAATTCTGCTCGTGCTTCTTCAACCGCTGGGAAGCATAAGCGATAACTCTATCATGCTGCATCAATACACAACCGAGCCCCACTCAAGAAGCATCATAGTAAACGACAAAGCCGCCCGATCCAGAAGGCAAAGATAAAACTGGTGCAGTCGTCAATCGAGTCTTCAACTGCTGAAAACTCAGCTTGCATGCCTCAGTCCAAAAAAAGGAACTCCCTTCCTGGTCAGTCCGGTCAGTGGTGCAGCGATACTCGAGAAGTCCTGCACGAAACGACGTTAGTAACCGGCTAACCCCAAAAAGCTACGGACCTCTGTCACTGATACAGGTCTTGCCCAAAGCTGTACGGCCTCGATCTTCCTTGGGTCCACACGAATGCCGTCTCCCGTAACCACATGACCCAGGAAGTCAACACTATCAAGCCAGAAGGTACACTTCGAGAATTTAGCAAACAGCTGTTGCTCTCTCAATGTCTGCAAAGCAATCCTCAAGTGCTGCTCATGCTCCTCTCGACTCTTGGAACAAACCAGAATGTCATCAATAAACACAATAATAAACTGGTCGAGGAACGGCCTGAAAATCCGGTTCATCAAATCCATGAACGCTGCTGGGGCATTGGTGAGTACGAATGACATCACCAAAAACTTATAATGCCCATAGTACGCACGAAAAGCAGTCTACGGAATGTCATCATTTCGAACCCGCAACTGATGATAACCCGATCTCAAATCAATCTTGGAAAAATGTCCCGCACCCTGGAGCTGATCAAACAAATCGTCAATGCAAGGTAAAGGATACTGATTGTATGTCAAAAACTATTTCTACACCGCAATCAAGAACGGCGTCGCTTTGCAGCTAGCCGGTGAGTACGGGTCGGTCCACAGGGATGTTATGAATCTCTTAGTCGCGCTAACGAGTTAATTCCGAAGGGTGTTCGGATTGGTTATTAAATCTAAAATTCTAATTAATCTATACTAATTATCTAGATCTAATCTTGCTAGGGCTAGGTTTAGGGATGGTTTGGAAATGCAAGTAAACCTCAACGCTTTCTATATCCGAATGAAGATCTATGAGGAGTTATGGTAATTATCAATAAAGGGGATTAGATCCATTCGGGAAGGTGTTCCTTCTTCTAGGTTCTTGTCCTTCCTTTAGAGATTCTTACCCTAACCTCCATGGAAAACGCACGCAACCGGGCCTTTACACTACGGTGTCATCGTTACCTCGAGGGGTAGGATGCCGTATGGCGCGGTATGTGCGTGTATGCATGGAGTCCTATTGTAAATATTTGGTGGGTAAGAAAGGGTTGAGAGATCTCATCTCTCAAAATCCTTCCCCAAAGCTAAACCCTAAACAAGTTCCTAGGGCATGAAATTAAATCTACCTAGGGCAAAGAATTGAAATCTAAACTAGGGCGAGAAATTAAATCTACTTACAGATGCATCCCTCCAATCATCCATGCAGGGTTGTCAGATCTGAATTTCTGAATGGAAAAGAAACACCGATGCTCTCCATAAAGAATTTCTGAATTTTTATTAAAAGGAGGCATAAGAAATTACAATCTTTAGAGTTCCTATTTATAAAGAATAGGAAACCCTAGGGTTACAATGATCCACATGTCTAAATTTACAAAAATAGCCCTAGGTTGACTAGTCAACGCCGTACCAACAATATGGTAAAAATTATTTTTCCTGTCTGCACCATACGGCCGCGGAACCGCGGCCTCAGCCAAGGTTTGGCCGCGGTTCCGCGGCCAACTTGAGGACTTAGGATCTGGACTTTCTGGTGCTGGCTTCTGGTGACTTTGTCTTCCTGTTTCTATATGTTCTTTTCCATTTGGGCTTCTAGGTTGGCTCCAGATTTCCAGTGAACAATTTGCCATGGATTTTTAACCGTTCACTTTGTAATTTTGGACCTTGGGTTGCCTTGTACATTGTGAACTTTATCTTTGATGCAGGCTTGATCAAGAGTCTTTTATTTGTTGGTCAAAGTCCACTTTTTCATCGTCTTTACATCGTTTTCACTGTTTTCTGTCTAAGAACCTGTAACCTGTAACATGTAGCAGACATGCGTCAAAAGCACCTGTTTATTTATAAAAAGAATAAGAATGGGGAATATAATAATGCAATATTATGGTGTGAACAAATACCCCCAAATTTATCTTTTGCTCGTCCTCGAGCAAACTTATTTTTATTCACTAAAATCCTAACCACACTTTCGCAGGGAAACACGATTGCACTGAGCTCGTGCAACAAGCCGTTAAACCTCTAGGTGTCCCTAGTAGGAGGAGTGTTGTCTCCTGAGGGTTTTCAGCGGATACTACCCACAAAATCCTATCAACTCGGTCCATTGACTTTTGTTCTTCAATTAGGTTTTCAAGCAAGGAATTCTATTATCTTCTACTTGTAAATTATCCACCCATATTCTTCACACTTCCTCATCATTTAATTTAAGATTATATATGTTATGCAGACTTACTTAGCTTTCGGCATTTCTTAAGTTTTTCTTCTAGGGTTCCATCTCCACTTAGGAATTTTTATCAACTCTACTAAAGATACAAGTTCTATTCTTCATTCCTCTCTCTTATCTAAATTCCAATCACATACCCTTACGTGTGTGTATAGATCACCCCTACACTTGGAAATTCAAATCAAGCAATCATACTCTCGTCCGTTGTCCTAAGCACTTATTAGTAGGTGAATTTTTAATTGAATTTTGCTTACACATCCTTCATGCGACCGTTAATACTTCTTGAGGTACCAACGACCGATTACAAGACGTGTTTGCACATTTAAGCGTAATTCCTAGTCTTGCAACACCCAAGGCTTTTAGCAGTGACTCCCAAACCAGTTGGTCTAAGGCACTAGGTGATGAAGCACTCTCGCTAAATATTTTTCTATTTTTGCAGCCTCAAGTAATCACAAAAACCAGTGTCCATTTTTTTCTTTATTCACACTTATATAACATTTTCATTTTCTTCGTACTAAGGACATTAGACAAGAGCATTTCAAGGTCTCTTCTACTATTCCAAGTTTCAAGGTGCGTGATTGTGCAATTTATAGGGTATACATTTTCAGAATCTAGACTTAAGCTAGGAATTATTTTTCAAACTTATACTCTAATAAGAATATCAATACTTTTCCATTGTTTCGACTTAGCCCAAGAAGTGAACCCAAAATTTTCCTATTTCTAAATAAACTACAAGGCATATACTTTCTTCCGTTAAACTTTAAGGAAGGTTATTTTTAGGGTTTTTAATTTACTAAGTCTAAGATCTAGTTGCTCTTAGCCAGTTAACCTATTTGTCAAACTCAAATCAAATATGGCCAAAATTGAATACAATGATTTTTATAATTTTTATAATTTTTTAAATTTTTATGGGTTTTCAAATAAGTATGCAAATGCAAAAATATGTACAAATGAATGCGAAGAAAGAAGACGTACCGAGCATACCCCCAAACTTGAACTTGACAGTGTCCCCACTGTCATACTAAACCAAGAGGGTCAAAATGTCGGCACTCCCCTGCTTATTTATTTACAATTTTTTTTATTTTTCTAATGTTTTGAATTTTTTTTTATAGAAAAAGAAAACAAAATATATATACATATATACAAAAAGGTCCCCCCCAAACTTAAGCTTGGCCTTACACAAGCCAAAGGTTAGCACCAACCATTCAAAAATCTTATCGTGGTAATGGTATAGTTGGTGCAAGAATGGGGTGTGGAGAAAAGAAATGAGAAACATGCGAGACCGTGTGGAAAGAAGAATGTTAGAATATGGTCTCGGTGGGGGAGAAGAATGGCGGAAAGAAGAAAGAAGTAGAGTACGATCTTAAGGGTGTAAATTGAGTGAATAAATTAGCACAATTTATGATGACCGATGTGTTAAAAGCGATTGCGCTAACCTATCAACCCGTCGTGAAATGGGGTCAAATCCCTCAAGATTCGCAAGAAAACATGGGTACGCCGAACTTGGTATAGGAGATGAAAGCGTAACGGTCATTTGTACGGTCGGGACAATAGGAAGGACGAAAAGAAGTGAATTAGGAATAGTATCATTCTCACCGTAGTAAACTGTCTCGAACTTGAAAAATTCTATTAATGGTTCGAAACTACTATAAGCAACCGAGTCTGATGGTTCAACTAACTCATCTGAAAATGTAAAGGACTCAAACTCGGGCGGTGAGTCATCAACATCGTCCGAAAAAGTGAAACACTCGTAGGTGTTATCATCTGTGAGAACTGTGTTAGATTCAAAGGAAAATTTTTCAAGCTCACAGTTTTCAAGCGGGGTCGGAACGATGGGAAAGAGGGAGGGTGATATAACAGTCAAAGATTCAGGAGGATGAATTGGAAAATCAGACACATCAAACAAAAATGATTCAACCTCAATATTATCCTCAAGACTCTCCTCAATACTATCCTCAATATTTAACTCATCCATGCCGTTATCATCAAAATCTAGATGCATATGAGATTCGGGAGAAACATTTAATAACTCAGGATGATGATTTGAACATAAAATTTCAATTAAATCGACAGATTCATCATCCGAAATATTCCCGGTGTCTTTATCCTCAATCATGTGAAAATCAATTTCTTTAGACACCTCATCAAAAGCATGGATATTTATCGATTTAGGTTCTAGAGTGGAGGTGTAAAGATCGAAAGGATTAGGTGCGGTTTCACTCGAAAGGGGTTCCTCACAATCTGGCAAATTAAACACTACAAAATCACACAACTTGTTTTTATTTTCAACTGGTGAACTATTTAGGGCAATCGATGGAAAACAGGAGTTGTGGGCTTGAATTGGGTAAGGGTAGGTTTGATTTGAAAATCCTCTCTCATTCTCACTCTGTCCAACCGTCTCCTTATACATTAAAAAATTTTGAGCTAGCGGGAAACTAGCTACCGGTTCACTAGGTTGCATAAGGGCGGCCACGGACGCTTCCACATTCCTAGTCATTTTATTTGTTGCTGCAATATAAGCTTCCAACGACTCTTCCAAACTAGACTTAGGCGGTGAGGGGGTTTCAGTAAAAGATTCAAAATGGTGTGGATATGCAAAACTCCCAATAGGCTGTGTAGAAACAGTGTCTAGTGAAGGTGGGAAGGTCGGGTATGACTGGTAGGAAGTGGGTGATTGGACAGGGATAGGGTCAACATGTGGATAAAAATATGAATAATCTTGTGGATCCCTAGAACTAGATGAGTGGAGAGGGGTGAAAGATCGGCTGCGAGATTGAGCAATATGCTCAGCAATGGACATCGGTCTAGGAGTTACGGCAGGACTTGAAAAAGTAGTGTCAACATACGAAGGTGGTGAAGGTTGACTTGGTTGACACAAAGTGGGTTGAAAAGTCAAACTGTTTCTCCTAGATGCTTCTATTCGATCTTTCAACGATATTTTAGGCAAGGAAGGATCGTCTTTAAATTGACCGAACAAATTGACGTACGACGCAAAATTAGGTTCGGGATACCAAAGTTCGGCTAAAGATTTATTATGTGGGGTACCCATGTTGTAAGAAAGGGTTAAAAGAAAGAAGGTTTGTGGTGGTGCAAGGATCGATTTGCGGCCAAAAATTTTGCAAGTTTCTATAAAAAATTTGTCCTTTTTATTTTTATTCTTTTTCTCTTTATTAGGAAAAATTTGTTGCAAAAAGATTTTCAACACAAGATATACAACAGCAAAATATTACTTGCAATCTAATTTCTAATTTAAGCGGGGTGCAAAAATCCTGCACAAGATCGTTATTTAGAAGGGAATATATTTCTAAAGTGCACAAAATCCTGCAGGCATTTTTCAGAAAATATCTTAAAATTTGCAGAGGAGAAATAACAGAGGAGCTTACAGCGCAAATTGCAGAGGATGATGTCACCAAAAGAGCGCGTTTCCGCGGTCAAAGGGGTCTGCCGCGGCGGAAGGGCGGCGGTCTAAGCGGCGCAGATCCCCAAAAAAATTTTGGTGCGCTGATTCGACGAGACGGCCGCGGTTCCGCGGCCTAAGGTGGGTTTTGGCCGCAGAATCGCGGCGGGTTGGGCGATTTGTGTCTCCAAAAAAAAATTCCTTGTTCTGTTATTCAAAATCTCTTCTGTTCCGATATTTTGTTTCCTATTTTGCTTTCTGAAAATCTCCAGATCCGAATTTGTATATCCTGCAAAAATTAAAACAACAAAGTATCCCTTCCAAAAATAACAAAATATATATATATATATTTTTGATTTTTATGATTTTTTTTAAATTTTATGATTAACCCGAAATTGCGAAAAGGAAATGACACTCCATCCCCGGCAACGGCGCCATTTGATTGTATGTCAAAAACTATTTCTAAACCGCAATCAAGAACGGCGTCGCTTTGCAGCGAGCCGGTGAGTACGGGTCGGTCCACAGGGATGTGGTGAATCTCCTAGTCGCGCTAACGAGTTAATTCCGAAGGGTGTTCGGATTGGTTATTAAATCTAAAAATCTAATTAATCTATACTAATTATCTAGTTCTATTCTTGCTAGGGCTAGGTTTAGGGATGGTTTGGAAATGCAAGTAAACCTCAACGCTTTCTATACCCGAATGAAGATCTATGAGGAGTTATGGTAATTATCAATAAAGGGGATTAGATCCATTCGGGAAGGTGTTCCTTCCTCTAGGTTCTTGTTGTTAGTGTATATGCCCTAAAGGCCATTACTGTATCATACTAGTATGTATATTACTTGATGGAAGCTTGGGATATTCACAGTTGTATATACAATCTTGCTCGAAATGGTAGTATGCTACTTGGTTTGTCTCTACTTCAATATGTGCATGTGTTTCTTTTAGCATATCGCTTATATACATATTAGTAGAGCCCTTAGGATCTTTGCTTGATCACCAACGTTGTGATGGCGCTCACACTCGTGGGGGCTGGGTAATCCATAAGCACATCTTTATACAGGTCCCTAGTCGTTGGACTATCGAGACAGGGCATCGATCCTCCGGAGTAGACTAGCGTATGCGCTTCTCATCCCAGCGTGGGAGACGGTCTATCCCACAGCCGTCAGTAAGTCGTACTTGAGATAGTATGCGGGTGCTCGTTAGGTTACGAGTACACTGGACAGGACTCGTCGGGAACTGTTGGTTGGTATTATACCTATCGTCAGTTATCAGTTCCCAGGTGACATGAGTACAGCTTAGTCCGCTGACTTGACACTGTCACTTCGCCTCGAGTGTGTTCCCACTGTACTTTGATTACTACCCTACCACGGCTCAAAGGAGTCGTGCAAACAGGTAGTAGTTGGGTGCAGCCCCGAAGCACTTGGAGGCAGTGACGGTTAGACAGGATTCGTCTCTCCCGGTATTGGGGGTTGACATCGCGTTGTGTCCAGGAGAGCCATTACACAAGTAGTCCCTGGCCAGGGCAAGCGAGATATACTGGTAGGTTTCCAGTGTTATCTTAGGTTGTTCTGGGCTACACTCCGACATGACTTGTACCGCTATTAGGGGACTGACGTTTACCGCCCCTTAGGCCGGCCATGCGATGTATCAGACGAACAGACCGGACTGTACGGAGACTGTCACATACAGGCTCAGTAGGAGTTCAGATGGGGTCACCTCGTTAGTCTTCTTATCGGCATCTACCTGGGGACCGTTACGTACAGCTAGTGTCGCTTGCGGTCTGTGGTTAAACCCACTGCCAGCGTAGTGTCGAGTCTTTAGAGTCCCACACAGAGAGTTATTCGCCTTTAGGCAAAATGAATAGAGGTCGCATGGTTTTGCGACAGGGTTCGTTCACATCCGCGCACTTGTGCACGTTTGCTGTCCGGACAGCTTATACTAGCGGGCTTTGGTTTAATCCAGATCCTAGTATATGATTTGGGATTGGTCTTATCTTATTGTATTCGTGTTCCTCGGATCATGAATACGGGTGCGTATGCACAGTTGACTGAGACAGAGGAAGAGGACTTTGATTAGGGTTAATGACCAATGTCTTTTTGTTAACCCTAATGCTTATGTGTGTATTATGAATAATTGATATTAGTTAAATATAATTGTGCATGGTTAGGGTTGTTGACCTTTTGACCATTCTTGACTTGTTGACCTAGGTTGACACTTTGACCATCATCATTCCATATAAAAGATGCTCTTTGATCCTTGCAATTTGCATTAAATATGAAATGATAATGGTCATGTCTTGGTTAAGCCATGACAATTATCTTGCTAATTATCAATTTACATAATTCACACATATATGTGAGAATGGTTCTTTATTCTCATTCATTCTATCATATTGATTCTCTCTCCTCCTCTTCCTCTCTCTCAAGATCTCCCCTTTCATGTGTTGAGAAACACTTGAGCTTGAGATAAACCTCTCCAAAGTAATCTCTACTCTCATCTAAGGTTCTAGGATTAGCACTTCTAGCACCTTAGTTATTTCTATCTTGAAGTTGAAGCCAAAGGTTGAGGCTCTCGGGTGGATCCTTCTTCGACTAGAGAAGGCGACAAGGTGAACTCTTTCTTCCACTCCAAGGAGCAAGGAGAGAAGGACATAAAGCCCAAGGTATAACCTTTCTTCCATGTAGCTAAATCTAGTTAGCTTTTAGTTAGTTTTTGTTTAGCAAAGATCTTCCTTTTCATAGTCCATGTTGCCTAGTTCGATAAAAATCCGATTTTTATTCCGTTTTCCGCCTCTCCGCAAGCACCGGGGTGGGCAACGTGGACTTACAGTGGTATCAGAGCTTAACTAAACATAAACTAGCTAGGTAGTAAAGTGTATAGAAGTTCGATCGGTAAAAATCGCAAAACCAAGTTTACAAAACCCTAAGTTTCTGTTGATTTTTTTCCTGCTCAGAATCTAATAAATCATACTTCAAAAATCGGCTCAGGGTTTTGTCAAGAAGCACACCAAAAACGGTCCAGTGAACAGTTCAAAGCACGGCGGTTCCGCGGCAAAAGCATGCCTCTTGCCGCGGAACCGCGGCCGTTTTGACTCCGTTTTGGACCGAGTTTGGTGCAGTATTCTTCTGTTAAGCTTTTGGGATTTTTAAGATGGTTTATTTCTGCCCAGATTTTCCAGAAAAGAAATTTGTATTTGGGGTGCCTATAAATCCGTATTTTTTTGATCGAACTTCACTATACTTTGACTGTTGGGTTATATCTGTGATGTTTATATGTATTTAACGTCTGCTAATCTCTATACGTCGATTAGTGGGGGTTATACATATCTGTGATCTGTAATGCTCATTGGTTTGTGTATATGAATGCGTTGGATTGTCGCGGGTGAATAGCCGGGGAGTTTTGTGAAACGAGAGTTTTCTTTTCTTTCAATTCATGTAACATGTAAATTGATGTAATATTATTTGTATGGCCGCACAACCGGGTCGGGGTTGTAGCCGTCACTGTATAATTATTTTTACTGTTTTTGCTCCTAGGATAGACCCATGGAGGGGGTGCACAAACTACCGGTTATCTCGAAGTGCCGAGTGGCCTACTCACGGTGTTGAGGGAGGTTGCTTCGCTTCGGGTACTTGGCGGGTAGTTTGCCGCACCCGTAGGGGTCTTGGGTGGGGTATTGGCTATTCACCGCGACCGTGTAATCCGCTTTTCGTTGCAGGCTCGAACGGATTGCGGATTCCTAGTATATCCAATGTATTCATCTGTAATCTGTAATGTCTATCATTGCTATATATCTATATACTATAACTATTTAGGCGTTGCTTATGTTTTACAGCCGCGCTAGCCCAGCCTCCGCTCTGTCGTTAGTTAAGTAACCTAACGAGTGATGACGGGGCCCCGTGGCGAATGCGAATGGCATAAGCGTACGTCATATTTTGGTTGTTTTCTGCAATGGTAGGATTAAATGATGGGACGCATTAAAAGAACTAATGCAAGAAAATAAACCAAGTAAAATTCGATTGGAACACTTTGAAAATCACTCGGTTCTTTTCAAAACTAAACTTTTAAACGCGGAGCTTGAACCACTCCTTTTAAAAGCTATCTCGTTCCATCGATTATATCAAGTTCACTACGTTCGCGGTTTCGCCAAAACCATTCGTAGCCCTCCGTCATTCCACATGAATGGTCAAAAAGTATTCAAGCTATGTATTTTGGCCAAAGTCAAGGCATAGTGATTGGTAGCTATTGGGTATTCATGTGCAGCATAGATAGATGCGTTGGTTTGGGACAGTCGTGCTGGCATTTTGACCAAAGTCAAGGGTAGGTACGGGTGGGTCCAAATTAACCAGGAGAATGACGGGTAGAACTTGACATGTGACTTATGATATTTCGGCCAAAGTCAAGGCATAAGAGCATGGGGAAAAAATCCACATCGGGAGTTTCATAAGTACTGAAACTTGCTAGTGCTGCATACCATTTAGAGTGTGATGATTCTGGTAGGATTCCTTCGGTTTTATCACGCGATGATATTTGGATCCCGATCCTACTGTGAGTATATGCCACTCCTCGGGAAAACTCTCACTTAACGATCAATGCTATAAACCTAGTAGGTGTCTAGAAAGGTGTTAGCGGGACTACACCCACAGGGAAAAGAGGTTACTTAATTAAGGAACTTCGCGAAAGCGTTGGAAAACCTCCCTCGAAGTACCGACACTGGCCTGGCTGAACGGTTAAGCAAGTATTGTACGGTGAGATTGATCCCGACTAATTCTTCCTTTATGGTTTGAGGAGGGATTCGAGAGACAGTAGGAGCCATCCTGTTTAGAAAAACTAAAATCACTCTAAACTTGCAAGAGCATCATGCTAAAGTGTTTCTTTTCTCTCTCCTAATTGCAGCGACCATTCAACATGACCAGACTTAAGTTATTACTAGATAAAAACATACTGATAGGGCCAAACTATAAAGATTGGCTCAGGAATGTCAAGATGGCAATCACTTACGACAAGTTGGGGTATGCCCTTACCACCAAAGCTCCCCCTGTCCCAGGTCCCACCTCCAGCGTCGCGGATAAAGAAATCCGTAAGACATGGGAGATCGATTGCGCGAAGGCCAAATGCCTCATGCTTGCCTCGATGGACAACGAATATCAGAGGAGGCATGAGAATATGGACCTAGAGTCCATATTTCTCCATACAAAAGAACTGTATGGAGAGCAGTCTCGTATCGCAAGATACAAAGTGTCGAAGAAGCTATTTTCGGCAAGATTGGCCGTCGGATCATTGGTAGCGGAACACGTGCTTAAGATGATTGGCTACATAGAGGAGCTCGCAGACCTTGGGACCACGTTGGAGAATGAACTCTACACTGATTTGATTCTCCAGTCCCTTCCTTCCACTTACGCCCAGTTTATCCTTAACTTCAACATGCAAGGAAAGGAGGTTGAACTTTCCGAACTTCTGAACATGTTGAGGAGTGCTGAGAGCACCCTACAGAAAGGTAGGGAGACATCCACTTTGTTTGTAGGAGGATCTTCCTCTTCTAGGTCCAAGGCGAAAGCCAAGGGAAAGAAGAAGAAAGCCCCCGCCAAACCAAGGGGCGGTGTCAGTAAAGTGGATACGAAGGGAAAGGGAAAGGCAACAAAGGTAGCGGGAAAGCTGGTGGGGAAGGAAGAATGCTTCTACTGTCACAAAAGTGGACACTGGAAACAGGATTGCAAGGCTTGGAAGGCCAGAACCCAGGATCTGAAGCGAGTTGCGGCTTCAGCTTCAGGTGCGTATGTTATTGAAAACTGTCTATCAATAAACTTTACATCCTGGGTATTGGATACCGGATCAGGATCTCATATCTGTAATTCTTTGCAGGCGTTGAGAAAGCGTAGAGTTCTGAAGGCAGGTGACATGACCCTCAGAGTTGCAAACGGAGCTTGCATGGATGCTGAGGCTGTGGGGGACTATCACCTGGGATTGTCAGATGGACACTTTTTGGTTTTGCGTAGTTGTTATTTTGTACCAAATGCAACCCGTAATATCATTTCTGTATCTTTATTATCCAAAGAAGGTTATGAATTTGCATTTGTAAGTAATGTAGTGAACATTCACCTTAATCAAGTTTTGATTGGGTCAGGTACATTAAACAACGGTATATACGTATTGAACCAACCACAGATTTTCAATGTCCAGAATACACACAAAAGAAAGTCTCCAGAAATCAATAAAACTTTCTTATGGCATTGTAGACTGGGTCACATCAATGAGAGAAGGTTGACTAAGTTACATACAGAAGGATATTTGGATCCGTTCGAATATCAATCGTATGCAACTTGTCAATCCTGTCTCAAAGGAAAGATGACAAAGACTCCGTTCACTGGACACGGAGTAAGAGCGAGCGAGCTCTTGGGACTCGTACACAGCGACGTGTGCGGTCCAATGTCTACGCATGCACGAAGCGGTTATTCTTACTTCATTACTTTTACGGATGACTTTTCAAGGTACAGATATGTCTTCTTAATGAAACATAAATCCGAGGCCTTTGAAAAATTCCAGGAATATAAGAATGAAGTAGAAAAACAAACAGGCAAAAGTATCAAGGCACTGAGATCTGATCGAGGTGGTGAATACTTGAGTGCCGAGTTCCTGGGTTACTTAAAAGAGAATGGAATTCTCTCTCAGCTCACTCCTCCGTACACTCCGCAACATAACGGTGTATCGGAGAGACTGAACCGAACCCTATTGGATATGGTACGGTCCATGATGAGTAACGCTGAGTTGCCGCGATCGTACTGGGGATATGCGCTAGAATCAGCTGCATACCTTTTGAACCGAGTTCCAACTAAGACCGTGCCTACTACACCATATCAGATGTGGTGTGGGAAGAGACCCTATCTTAATCACATTAAAACATGGGGATGTCCAGCTTTTGTCAAAAAGCAGCATGCGGACAAGCTCGAGGCACGCTCAGTACAGTGCAAGTTTGTGGGATATCCAAAGAACTCCAAGGGATATTTCTTCTATTGCGAAGAGGAACAAAAGGTCTTTGTTTCTCGACATGCCCACTTTCTAGAACACCAGTTCATAGAAAAAGAAATAAGTGGGAGCGCAATAGAACTGGAAGAAATTCCAGAACCACGAGCTATTACTGAAAGCTTAGTAGAACCAGAAGGTTCGAAAGATCAGGACATTCCCACGCCACTCCGCAGGAGTAGTAGGCAGTCTCATCCGCCCGAGAGATACTGCGGTTTTCTCATAGACGGGGATAGAGAGGATTGCATCATAGATTGTGATGAGCCTACTAGCTTCCAGCAAGCCATTCAGAGCGTTGACTCGGTAAAATGGCTGGATGCTATGCGGGCCGAAATGGAGTCCATGTACACCAACAAAGTATGGACGTTGGACATTGCTCCAGATGGGGTAAAACTCGTAGGATGCAAGTGGATCTTCAAAAGGAAGATTGGTGTAGATGGACAGGTTGAGACCTATAAAGCTAGACTGGTTGCAAAGGGTTTTCGTCAGAGACCTGGTTTGGACTATGACGAAACCTTTTCTCCAGTGGCTATGCTGAAATCCATTCGGATCCTTCTTGCCATTGCTGCCTTCCACGATTATGAGATTTGGCAGATGGACGTAAAGACCGCTTTTCTAAATGGAAATTTAGAGGAGTGTGTCTATATGGACCAGCCAGAGGGTTTCATTCAGAGTGGGAGCAGCGGAAAGGTGTGCAAGTTGCTTAAGTCCATTTATGGACTAAAGCAGGCATCGCGGAGTTGGAACATCTGTTTTGATGAGACGGTCAAGGAATTTGGATTTATCAAAACTCCAGATGAACCATGCATCTATTGTAGATTTTTAGCGAGAACTGTAGTATTCCTCGTTTTATACGTGGATGACATTCTCTTAATAGGAAATGACATTCCTATGGTACAATCTGTCAAGAGGTTCTTGTCACACAGGTTCTCCATGAAAGACCTGGGTGATGCCTCATACATTCTGGGAATCCGGATCTACTGTGACAGATCCAAGAGGATTTTAGGACTCTCACAGTCCAGGTACATCGACACCATACTGAAAAGATTCAGTATGGAAGATTCCAAGCACGGTAATCTACCGGCTTGTCACGGGATCACCCTCTCCAAAGAGATGTCTCCTAAGACTGATTTAGAGAGGGATCGCATGTCTATTATACCCTACGTTTCTGCAGTAGGCTCTATAATGTATGAGATGTTGTATACCAGACCAGATGTGGCTTATGCACTGAGTGTGGTAAGCAGGTATCAGTCAAACCCTGGGGAGAAACATTGGATAGCGGTAAAGAACATTCTCAAGTACCTGAGAAGGACTAAGGAGATGTTCTTGGTGTAAGGCGGAAAAGACCTCCAGATTGAGGCCTTTGCTGACTCCAGCTTCCAGAGTGACAAGGATGATTCCAAGTCCATGTCGGGTTTTGTCTTTACCCTCAATGGAGGGGCGTTGTGTTGGAAGAGCTCCAAACAGGAAACCGTCGCGGACTCAACTATGGAAGCGGAATACATCGCTGCATCTGATGCAAAAGAAGCTGTCTGGATGAGGAAGTTCTTGAAAGAACTTCAGGTGGTTCCGTCCATTGTTGACCCAATACCTCTGTATTGCGACAACAACGGGGCTATAGCTTTAGGGAAGGAACCCAGGTCCCATTAGAAATCCATACACATCTTGAGGCGGTATCACCTGATCAGGGAGATCGTGGATCGTCAGGAGATCGAGGTTCGGAGGGTTGCTTCAGAAGATAACACTGCAGATCCATTCACGAAGGCCTTACCCCAGACTCAGTTCGAGCGGCTGATCGAGATGATAGGTCTTCAATACGCCAGTACATGGCCTTAGTGCAAGTGGGAGATTGTTAGTGTATATGCCCTAGAGGCCATTACTGTATCATACTAGTATGTATATTACTTGATGGAAGCTTGGCATATTCACAGTTGTATATACAATCTTGCTCGAAATGGTAGTATGCTACTTGGTTTGTCTCTACTTCAATATGTGCATGTGTTTCTTTTAGCATATCGCTTATATACATATTAGTAGAGCCCTTAGGATCTTTGCTTGATCACCAGCGTTGTGATGGCGCTCATACTCGTGGGGGCTGGGTAATCCATAAGCACATCCTTATACAGGTCCCTAGTCATTGGACTATCGAGACAGGGCATCGATACTCCGGAGTAGACTAGCGTATGCGCTTCTCATCCCAGCGTGGGAGACGGTCTATCCCACAGCCGTTAGTACGTCGTACTTGAGATAGTATGCGGGTGCTCGTTAGGTTACGAGTACACTGGACAGGACTCGTCGGGAACTGTTGGTTGGTATTATACCTATCGTCAGTTATCAGTTCCCAGGTGACATGAGTACAGCTTAGTCCGCTGACTTGACACTGTCACTTCGCCTCGAGTGTGTTCCCACTGTACTTTGATTACTACCCTACCACGGCTCAAAGGAGTCGTGCAAATAGGTAGTAGTTGAGTGCAGTCACGAAGCACTTGGAGGCAGTGACGGTTAGACAGGATTCGTCTCTCCCGGTAATGGGGGTTGACATCGCGCTGTGTCTAGGAGAGCCATTACATAAGTAGTCCCTGGCCAGGGCAAGCGAGATATACTGGTAGGTTTCCAGTGTTATCTCATGGTGTTCTGGGCTACACTCCGACACGACTTGTACCGCTATTAGGGGACTGACGTTTACCGCCCCCCTAGGCCCGCATGCGATGTATCAGACGAACAGACCGGACTGTACGGAGACTGTCACATACAGGCTCAGTAGGAGTTCAGATGGGGTCACCTCGTCAGTCTTCTTATCGGCATCTACCTGGGGACCGTTACGTACAGCTAGTGCCGCTTGCGGTCTGTGGTTAAACCCACTGCCAGCGTAGTGTCGAGTCTTTAGAGTCCCACACAGAGAGTTATTCTCCTTTAGGCAAAATGAGTAGAGGTCGCATGGTTTTGCGACAGGGTTCGTTCACATCCGCGCACTTGTGCACGTTTGCTGTCATGACAGCTTATACTTGCGGGCTTTGGTTTAAACCAGATCCTAGTATATGATTTGGGATTGGTCTTATCTCATTGTATTCGTGTTCCTCGGATCACGAATACGGGTGCGTATGCACAGTTGACTGAGACAGAGGAAGAGGACTTTGATTAGGGTTAATGACCATTGTCTTTTTGTTAACCCTAATGCTTATGTGTGTATTATGAATAATTGATATTAGTTAAATATAATTGTGCATGGTTAAGTGTAACATTTCAAAAAAATAAAATATTATTTTTGGGAATTTTCATAATTTTTAATGAATATTTTAATAGTCGGTATAATTAAATACCGATAAATGGTGAAAATTCCGGAGAAAATTTTGGAAATTCTAAAATAGGGTATTTTGTGAAAATATGTCATTTTATAGTTTTTATGATGAATTATATGCGACTTTAGTGTTAATCGCGATTAAAAATCGCTAATTAGATTTTCGGCTTTTCGTGCAAAAATGTGCACATGACATTTCCAAACCTGTCGCATTTGGTTCATGTTTTGGACTCATGGTGGCCTAGGGTTGAACCATGTTTAGATGACCATGGTGAGTTTTAAACCTTTTGGCTATGTTAAGTGGGTTGATTAGGATTTTGGTTTTGTTCATGGTGATTAGTGATGGGAGTTAACTCATCTCATTTCAAAACTTTGGTTTGCCTCTCAAACACACACATACCAACCTCTCTACACCAGACATATACACCCACACATCAGCCACCCTAGCTGCTGCTACAAGCTGCAACACCATCAGCCCCACACCCAACATCAATAGCGCATTTTCAGCCACCAGAACAGCAGCTACGGCAGCTACATCAGCACAAATTCAGCAGCTGATGTAAACATCAGCCTACCCTCATGACTTTTCAGCCCCATAGCTGATCTACACACCCCCATCATGATGTTTCAGCCCCCCTAGCTGATCTACACTCCCCCATCAGGACTTTTCAGCCCCCGTAGCTGATCTACACCAGCCCCTAACACATTTCAACCCCCCATAGCTGACTTACACACCCCCATCATGACTCTTCAGCCCCCTAGCTGACCTACACACTCCCCCATCATGACTTATCAGCCCCCAATGGCTGACTTCAGCCACAAAACAGCCCCTTCCCTACACCTACAGCTACACTAGCAGCTGAAACCATGCACTTCAGCCCATTGTATCAGCCTTTAACCAACCCACACCCTAATCACACCACATCACAATTCACCATATATACCCCCCCTCAAGTGCTGCAGCTGCTACTGCAACACATAGAAAAAAGAAAGAAAGAAAGAAAAGCAAAAGAGAGAGAGAGAGAGAGAGAGAGAGAGAGTTGCAGCAGCAGCAGCTGCAGAAACAACATCAGCTTTAAGCAGCAGCCTGATGCTGCAACAGCCCAATGGACCAGCTCCCCAGCAGCACAACCCTTCCTCCTTCCCTTCTCCTTCCTTCTAGGACCCCTTCGAGGTACCCCCGCGACGATCCGAGGCGATGCAGAAGATGGAGGTGATATCAACATCGACACGAAGGATTCAGGTGAGTAGATTTATATCTATGGGGAGAAGTCGGGTGGATGGCGTATAGCACCCCCGTAGTCCGTGGTGATGTATACGGATGCGTATACACAACTACAATTATTATATTGTTGTTTGGGAAATTATTGATGATTAGGATGGATTTTTGGTATGTCGGACTAGTTTAGTGTTGCGGACCCTAGGTAGTGGGCGCACTACACATACCTATACACACATACATACTTGCATACATCCTTATTTCATACGTGGTTATGGGATCCTATATAGATATGTGTTCACATGGGTATGTGACTATGTGTTCACATACAGATTTGAGGATGATACATGGGATTGAGATGAGTCGATGATATTTGATCCAAGGTTATGATATCGGGGATATGGTAGAATTCATATTTGAGATACGTCGGAATGCTTTAGCGGATTTCGGGATAATGATGTCATAGGAATACTGATATATGTATAAAATGATCGACAGGTGATTATGATACGAGATAGGATATGAAATGATATGATATGACAAGGCATTTATAATAGGCCTCCTTGGGCGGGGTATACTCCTTGAGATGATATGTGCTGACGATATCGATTTATACGGGATTGTCGACCAGTAGTCAGATCATGATTATAGTGATGATGTTAGCATTGTACTAGACATAGGTCAGTACCCAGATTACGATAAAGAGAATACCAGATGAATGATATGACGAATATGATATTGACCCGTACCCAGATTTGGGGATGCCGTACGACGGATTTACGTACGAGCTATGACTTGATGTTTGATCCACGCTCTAGATTTGGGATGTCTGATCATAGATATTATATCGGATGTGATATGATTGAAGCGGGATCACCGACTATATATATATATTTATATGTATCGACTCAGAGGTTAGGCGGTTTCCCTTACCTGCAGTTAGCTTATTAGCTCAGCCTTATTATTGGCATAGCTGTATGACTCTTATGACATTAGATGCAGTTCCGCTATCATTTGTGTTTTAGCACTAAGCTCCCGCATATTATTATTGTTACACTGCATCGCATACTTATTGTGATTCATATTCCATTTTGATATCATGTTGTTAGGACACCAGCACCATTACCGATGATGCGTATGTTCCACATACACTTACTTGCCAGTTCACACACATCTTCATCGGTAATTACGATGTCACTATACAGTAGTATTATTGCATCAGGATATGACCCTTATATGTGCATACTATTATTCCATGTTGCATGATATACTGTTATACTTGCACCTCATTTATATGTCACATACATCATGTTTCCTGATTATGCGCATTGAGATATATTGTTTCTATGTTATTTCTGGATTTGGGAACCGTGGATATTTCAAAGAGATTATGTAAATGTTTTAAAAACCCGGTTACCCTTGATATGATATTTCAGTGCGTTCACCATGTGTTTTCTCGGTGCTGAGAGCGACATGTGAAACCCGAATCGAGGAGGAGGATGAGACCGATTGCGGGTACATGGTGGACCCGGTGCGGTACCCCGGGGCAAGAGGATCGCAGATGATGGCGTTGAGCCTGTGCAGGGGAGCACTACCGACCGGTGATATTACCCGACGCGTCAGATATCCGGAGGATACCGTCGTAGTCATGAAATGGATGGTAGGGCCCGATCTGGACTGACGGTGCCCTAGATTTTATGATTGAGACATTGAGATTTCGAGATATTGAGGTACAGGGATTGTGATACAGAGATATCGAGATACTGAGACTTATGTTTTGTGCCGATGCTAGGCACTGTTTATGCTGATTTCATTTATGATACCTCATTTTGAAAATACAGAAATCTCACAAATTATGAAAGCAATTTTCTTCAGTATATGCATTCTGTTTCATGCATTCATACATCATATATATGATACATTGTTACCTGATGCACTGACATGGACACATGGGATTACACTTGGGTTAGATATTTACACTAGCCATGGTTTTAGATTGCTGGTTATATATTTTAGGATTATATATTATGATCGTATGACTTAGGATAACGTCATACATGCGATTTTCTGTTCGTAGATCTTTTTCTACTCACGAGTTGGCAACTCACCCCCGTTGTGCCCCAGTTTCATGCAGGTGTTGCCGTACGGATTTCATTACGGCTTTGCTGGCACTATTTCCATTTCCGGGTGACTTGCTAGTAGGTGGGTTTATTGGTATCGTACCCATCCTTATACATTGTATATTATATTTCAGTTGTATCTAGAAGTTCCATCAACCAAACATGTATTTATTTGAGATAAAGACCGGTGATGTTTATTCTTTCGACCGTAGAGTCGCGCGTTATATTTCTATGGATTTCATGCTGATTGGAGTTCCCTTTTCAGTTGTGATCCTTGCCTTTATACGTTGTATATTATGTTGCTTACAGGTTGATTCACATATGGTTTTTCCTACACTCTACTACTTCTCTTGGTTTGGATTTCTGGGTGTCGACTTACTTAGAATACGTACGCCTTGAGACGTTCGTAGTCTAAGTGCCGGTCATGTTCCGTAATTTCGGGTCATGACAAAGTTGGTATCAGAGCGTTAGGTTTTACCTTTGGAGCGTAGGATGACCCTTGGTTGATGGAATAGGTGACTAAAGTAGAGTGACGTACCGTTGGTATGTTCCGCGGCATATTTACGACACGCCACTCCACTTAAGGGGCTTTAGGATGTACATTTCTTTGTTCAGTATCATATCCCTTTTTGATCTAGCCTCATCGGTACCGGTTATGGTTTTGCTGCCACGATTACGGGCAGGGAGAGCTATGGCTAGAGTTGCGGTCATCGTGAGCTCGTCACGAACGAGGACTGACCGGGGCGTAATTCCGGCGACACGCGATTGCAGAGATGTGTCTTTTGATTGTGTTTTGGCGCCACGAGCGTTGGATGGATCGCTGTATGGGATTACTCGGACGTGCAGATCAGCACCAGAGGATTGGGCCATTGACAGAGGCCAGCCTGATTTTGATAACCGTTGAAGTATTGCTTATTCATGATGATTGAGGCATGGTTTAGCATGCAGACGAGCGAGCCAGTTTTACTGCGAATGACGAGATATCGCCCCAGATGTTGGAGCTATTACAGTACGAGATTGTACTAAGAGATGATAGAAGGTCGCTAGTCGCCGAGGATGAATGACTAGGACGTGTGGATCGTTCGCTACCCCGATGCGAGGTCATCAGATAAATTGATTCCAGCTAGAGACGGCTTCACACGGAGACGTTGAGAGTCGACAGAGACGATCGAATGTCAGAAACCTACTATTCCAAGTTTAAAGTATTCGGAAAGACATGCAGGCAATTCTATGGTCTCTTTAGAAGAATGAAACCCTAACTCGACTTAATGACCGTATGAAAGCCTTTGAACCTTAGGGTTTGCGGCAGTTCTGCGGCGCCATTAGTGAGGCTTAGGTTTGCCCTTCTACGGTTTAACCACCGATGCTGTGATACATACTCGATACTATTATACTGTACCCAAGATGTTGAGATCTTAGAGGATTATGAGGTTTGACGAAATCGATCGGATGGTTCGACTTCATTCGGATGCTAGGTGGTGAGATGCATTCCTTGGGAGACTCCAGAAACGAGGATAGCCGTTGGAGCTCAGTCCATGTAGCCACGACGAGACGAGTCCGAAGCAATCGACATTAGAGAAAAGTGGAGTAAGTGGTTCGTACAAGATCCGGATAAGATGACGTTCCACTCCGCCGACATCAGAGATGCGATATGCATGCCGAGGCATTGTACTTGGATATACCTTCCAGAAGAAGTCGCGATGAGTATGCAGCCGTTCCGGAACAAGAAACAGATTTAGTAAAGGACGATGACTCCCGGACAGTTGGCAGGGACGAGATTTGGGAGAGACCTCGACAGGACCTTTCTGGAATAAATTTACGAGAAGATTTGGACCCAGGAGTGGTCATTTTATGCACACCAGCAGGCCAGATTTCAGGATCGTCGACGAGACATGCTATGAGTGACCACGACAGTTGGCCAGAAATTCTTGGAGGATGTGCTTGAGTGGAACTATTCCGCTATACTTGATTTCGGTATTGTTGGGCGATTTATCCGCATGATTTGATTTTGATGATTGAGAATTTACGATTTTTGCACAGTTGTTGCACTTGATATCGTTTTCGTGCCTTGGTTTCACATGTTTGTGATTTTATGGGGTTTAGGCATTTGAGTTGATTTCGTGCGTATATACGCACACGATTTGGTTTTTGCACTCTGCATAGTTTACATATGCTTGCAGTGCAGTGACATATATTTTGTGCACTTGGATGCACTGGACTTCGATTTCGAGGGTGATGCTCGATATTTTTTTCATGCATTTTATGCACCCGACTGGATTTTTGCGCATGTTCGGCGCTCGATATTGGATTTCATGATTTCGTGCATGATGGATGCACTGGATTTGGATTTTCAGCGCATGTTGGGCGCAGGTTATGAGATGCAATTTGGTGCAAACTAGATGCACTAAATCGAGATTTTTCGGGCATGTCAGATGCACCAGATTTTACGGTCAGGCACACGCGTTGCCTATGACAGATGTTGCATGCACACCCGTTGCACCTTGATGTCGTTTTGTACACCTGCTTGGCATAGGTATAGGTTTTGATTTCCGTGCGCACCGGACGCACAAGGTTTTTATATGGACATTTTGGGATTGGTTTCTATGGAGCAGTACGTTTTTATGATATTTGCTATGTGTTTCCGTACTAAGCAGGACTAGTCAGAGGACAGTGCCTGGATATATTTTGCATGCATTGATAGATTTCAAAGGGATTTCCAAAAACGAGCTATAGTCTCATTATTTACATACGTGTCCGATATGACACGAAACGTTTAAAACAGGGAACCCTTCTAAATTTGTTTTCAACGGCGGATCGTGCATATTAAACAAAAGATATATACGTATATGGTTATTTTCTTATAAGAGATGTCCGCCACTGTGCAGTGTTATACGCATTGCACATCGACTTTAAAAGACTTGGCATGCATTTCCTTCAGATATTTACATGTATAGTCCCGATTTATAGCATATCGGTTTTGCTTTGGATTTGGCATTCGTGTTTTCACCTTAACTCCGATGATTGCGAGATGCTTGAAGGAGTTTTGACTTCGAGTTATCTGCTCGTTACTCATGCGCATGTATTGCGCTATGATGCCTTTTATGTATTGATGATTTCGGAGCCCCGTTGACTTGGACATTTATTTGAAATGTTTTAGAATTCGGAGGTTTAAATTTAAATTCGGGGACCGAATTTCTTTAAGGGGGGAAGACTGTAACATTTAAAAAAAAAATATTATTTTTGGGAATTTTCATAATTTTTAATGAATATTTTAATAGTCGGTATAATTAAATACCGATAAATGGTGAAAATTCCGGAGAAAATTTTGGAAATTCTAAAATAGGGTATTTTGTGAAAATATGTCATTTTATAGTTTTTATGATGAATTATATGCGACTTTAGTGTTAATCGCGATTAAAAATCGCTAATTGGATTTTCGGCTTTTTGTGCAAAATGTGCACATGACATTTCCACACCTGTCGCATTTGGTTCATATTTTGGACTCATGGTGGCCTAGGGTTGAACCATGTTTAGATGACCATGGTGAGTTTTAAACCTTTTGGCTAAGTTAAGTGGGTTGATTAGGATTTTGGTTTTGTTCATGGTGATTAGTGATGGGAGTTAACTCATCTCATTTCAAAACTTTGGTTTGCCTCTCAAACACACACATACCAACCTCTCTACACCAGACATATACACCCACATATCAGCCACCCTAGCTGCTGCTACAAGCTGCAACACCATCAGCCCCACACCCAACATCAACAGCGCATTTTCAGCCACCAGAACAGCAGCTACGGCAGCTACATCAGCACAAATTCAGCAGCTGATGTAAACATCAGCCTACCCTCATGACTTTTCAGCCCCATAGCTGATCTACACACCCCCATCATGATGTTTCAGACCCCCTAGCTGATCTACACTCCCCCATCAGGACTTTTCAGCCCCCATAGCTGATCTACACCAGCCACTAACACATTTCAGCCCCCCATAGCTGACCTACACCCCCCCATCATGACTCTTTAGCCTCCTAGCTGACCTACACACTCCCCCATCATGACTTATCAGCCCCCAATGGCTGACTTCAGCCACAAAACAGCCCCCTCCCTACACCTACAGCTACACTAGCAGCTGAAACCATGCACTTCATCCCATTGTATCAGCCTTTAACCAACCCACACCCTCATCACACCACATCACAATTCACCATATATACTCCCCCTCAAGTGCTGCAGCTGCTACTGCAACACATAGAAAAAAGAAAGAAAGAAAGAAAAGCAAAAGAGAGAGAGAGAGAGTTGCAGCAGCAGCAGCTGCAGAAACAACAGCAGCTTTAAGCAGCAGCCTGATGCTGCAACAGCCCAATGGACCAGCTCCCCAGCAGCACAACCCTTCCTCCTTCCCTTCTCCTTCCTCCTAAGACCCCCTCGAGGTACCCCCGCGACGATTCGAGGCGATGCAGAAGATGGAGGTGACATCGACACCGACACGAAGGATTCAGGTGAGTAGATTTATATCTACGGGGAGAAGTCGGGTGGATGGCGTATAGCACCCCCGCAGTCCGTGGTGATGTATACGGATGCGTATACACACCTACAATTATTATATTGTTGTTTGGGAAATTATTGATGCTTAGGATGGATTTTTGGTATGTTGGACTAGTTTAGTGTTGCGGACCCTAGGTAGTGGGCGCACTATACATACCTATACACACATACATACTTGCATACATCCTTATTTCATACGTGGTTATGGGATCCTATATAGATATGTGTTCACATGGGTATGTGACTATGTGTTCACATACAGATTTGAGGATGATACATGGGATTGAGATGAGTCGATGATATTTGATCCAAGGTTATGATATCGGGGATATGGTAGAATTCATATTTGAGATATATCGGAATGCTTTAGCGGATTTCGGGATAATGATGTCATAAGAATAGTGATATATGTATAAAATGATCGACATGTAATTATGATACGAGATTGGATATGAAATGATATGATATGACAAGACATTTATAATAGGCCGCTTTGGGCGGGGTATACTCCTTGAGATGATATGTGCTGACGATATCGATTTATACGGGATTGTCGACCAGTAGTCAGATCATGATTATAGTGATGATGTTAGCATTGTACTAGACATAGGTCAGTACCCAGATTACGATAAAGAGAATACCAGATGAATGATATGACGAATATGATATTGACCCGTACCCAGATTTGGGGATGCCGTACGACGGATTTACGTACGAGCTATGACTTGATGTTTTATCCGCGCTCTAGATTTGGGATGTCTGATCATAGATATTATATCGGATGTGATATGATTGAAGCGGGATCACCGACTATATATATATTTATATGTATCGACTCAGAGGTTAGGCGGTTTCCCTTACCTGCAGTTAGCTTATTAGCTCAGCCTTATTGTTGGCATAGCTGTATGACTCTTATGACATTAGATGCAGTTCAGCTATCATTTGTGTTTTAGCACTAAGCTTCCGCATATTATTATTGTTACACTGCATCGCATACTTATTGTGATTCATATTCCATTTTGATATCATGCTGTTAGGACACCAGCACCATTACCGATGATGCGTATGTTCCACATACACTTACTTGCCAGTTCACACACATCTTCATCGGTAATTGCTATGTCACTACACAGTAGTATTATTGCATCAGGATATGACCCTTGTATGTGCATACTATTATTCCATGTTGCATGATATACTGTTATACTTGCACCTCATTTATATGCCACATACATCATGTTTCCTGATTATGCGCATTGAGATATATTGTTTCTATGTTATTTTTGGATTTGGGAACCGTGGATATTTCAAAGAGATTATGTAAATGTTTTAAAAACCCGGTTACCCTTGATATGATATTTCAGTGCGTTCACCATGTGTTTTCTCGGTGCTGAGAGCGACATGTGAAACCCGAATCGAGGAGGCGAATGAGACCGATTGCGGGTATATGGTGGATCCAGTGCGGTACCCCGGGATAAGAGGATCGCAGATGATGGCGTTGAGCCTGTGCAGGGGAGCACTACCGACCGGTGATATTACCCGACGCGTCGGATATCCGGAGGATACCGTCGTAGTCATGAAATGGATGGTAGGGGCCGATGTGGACTGACGGCGCCCTAGATTTTATGATTGAGACATTGAGATTTCGAGATATTGAGGTGCAGAGATTGCGATACAGAGATATCGAGATACTGAGATTTATGTTTTGTGCTGATGCTAGGCACTGTTTATGCTGATTTCATTTATGATACCTCATTTTAAAAATACAGAAATCTCACAAATTATGAAACCAGTTTTCTTCAGTATATGCATTCTGTTTCATGCATTCATACATCATATATATGATACATTGTTACCTGATGCACTGACATGGACACATGGGATTACACTTGGGTTAGATATTTACACTAGCTATGGTTTTAGATTGCTGGTTATATATTTGAGTATTATATATTATGATCGTATGACCTAAGATTACGTCATACATGCGATTTTCTGTTCGTAGATCTTTTTCTACTCACGAGTTGGCAACTCACCCCCGTTGTGCCCCAGTTTCATGCAGGTGTTGCCGTACGGATTTCATTACGGCTTTACTGGCACTATTTCCATTTCCGGGTGACTTGCTAGTAGGTGGGTTTATTGGTATCGTACCCATCCTTATACATTGTATATTATATTTCAGTTGTATCTAGAAGTTCCATCAACCAAACATGTATTTATTTGAGATAAAGACCAGTGATGTTTATTCTTTCGACCGTAGAGTCGCGTGTTATATTTCTATGGATTTCATGCTGATTGGAGTTCCCTTTTCAGTTGTGATCCTCGCTTTTAGGCGTTGTATATTATGTTGCTTACAGGTTGATTCATATATGGTTTTTCCTACACTCTACTACTTCTCTTGGTTTGGACTTCTGGGTGTCGGCTTACTTAGAATACGTACGCCTTGAGACGTTCGTAGTCTAAGTGCCGGTCATGTTCCGTAATTTCGAGTCGTGACATTAGGGTTGTTGACCTTTTGACCATTCTTGACTTGTTGACCTAGGTTGACACTTTGACCATCATCATTCCATATAAAAGATACTCTTTGATCCTTGCAATTTGCATTAAATATGAAATGATAATGGTCATGTCTTGATTAAGCCATGACAATTATCTTGTTAATTATCAATTTACATAATTCACACATATATGTGAGAATGGTTCTTTATTCTCATTCATTCTATCATATTGATTCTCTCTCCTCATTTTCCCCTCTCTCAAGCTCTCCCCTCTCATGTGTTGAGAAACACTTGAGCTTGAGATAAACCTCGCCAAAGTAATCTCTACTCTCATCTAAGGTTCTAGGATTAGCACTTCTAGCACCTTAGTTACTTCTAGCTTGAAGTTGAAGCCAAAGGTTGAGGCTCTAGGGTGGATCCTTCTTCGACTAGAGAAGGCGACAAGGTGAACTCTTTCTTCCACTCCAAGGAGCAAGGAGAGAAGGACAAAAAGCCCAAGGTATAACCTTTCTTCCATGTAGCTAAATCTAGTTAGCTTTTAGTTAGTTTTTGTTTAGCAAAGATCCTCCTTTTCATAGTCCATGTTGCCTAGTTCGATAAAAATCCGATTTTTATTCCGTTTTCCACCTCCCCGCAAGCACCGAGGTGGACAACGTGGACTTACACTTGTCCTTCCTTTAGAGATCCTTACCCTAACCTCCATAGAAAACGCGCGCAACTGGGCCTTTACACTACGGTGTCATCGTTACCTCGAGGGGTAGGATGCCGTAGGGCGCGGTATGTGCGTGTATGCATGGAGTCCTATTTTAAATATTTGGTGGGTAAGAAAGGGATGAGAGATCCCATCTCTCAAAATCCTTTCCCAAAGCTAAACCCTAAACAAGTTCCTAGGGCATGAAATTAAATCTACCTAGGGCAAAGAATTGAAATCTAAACTAGGGCGAGAAATTAAATCTACTTACAGATGCATCCCTCCAATCATCCATGCAGGGTTGTCAGATCTGAATTTCTGAATGGAAAAGAAACACCGATGCTCTCCATAAAGAATTTCTGAATTTTTATTAAAAGGAGGCATAAGAAATTACAATCTTTAGAGTTCCTATTTATAAAGAATAGAAACCCTTGGGTTACAATGATCCGCATGTCTAAATTTACAAAAATAGCCCTAGGTTAACTAGTCAACGCCGTACCAAAAATATGGTAAAAATTATTTTTCCTGTCTGCACCATACGGCCGCGGAACGGCGGCCTCAGCCAAGGTTTGGCCGCGGTTCCGCGGCCAACTTGAGGACTTGGGATCTGGACTTTCTGGTGCTGGCTTCTGGTGACTTTGTCTTCCTGTTTCTATATGTTCTTTTCCATTTGGGCTTCTAGGTTGGTTCCAGATTTCCAGTGAACAATTTGCCATAGATTTTTAACCGTTCGCTTTGTAATTTTGGACCTTGCGTTGCCTTGTACATTGTGAACTTTATCTTTGATGTAGGCTTGATCAAGAGTCTTCTATTTGTTGGTCAAAGTCCACATTTTCATCGTGTTTACATCGTTTTCACTATTTTCTGTCTAAGAACCTGTAATCTGTAACATGTAGCAGACATGCGTCAAAAGCAACTGTTTATTTGTAAAAAGAATAAGAATGAGGAATACGATAATCAATGCACAACCTCAAACTGCCGTCCTTCTTCTTGACGAGCAGAACAGGAGCTCCCCAAGGCGAAACACTCGGACACACAAGTCCCCTATCAAGCAACTCTTATAGCTGATCCTTAAGCTCCTTAAGCTTCGCCGGGGCCATCCGGTAAGGCGGTATAGAAATAGGCCCCGTGCCGGGGATCAAATCAATGCAGAACTCAATCTAACGCTCTGGCGGCAATCCAGGTAACTCATCGGGAAAAACGTCGGAAAACTCTCTCACTATAGGAACCCGGTCCAACACATCTACCGTGGCTCCGGTATCATGAATGAAAGCTAAGAATCCCCGACATCCACTCCTCAAAAGCCGACTAGCGCGAAGGGCAGAAATGAAACTGTGAGGGGCGGCAGCACAGCCCCCTGCACAACAAGAACTGACTCGCCGGGAAAACAAAACCTGACTGTCTTTTCGCGGTGGTCCACAGACGCGTAGCAAGTAGCTAACCAGTCATGCCCAGGAGAACGTCGAAGTCTAACATCTCAAGAAGGAACGTCGAAGTCAACGGACGAATCTCTATCTCCAATACGAACGGCACACGACCGAAACACGTGTCGCGCAACAAAAGACTCGCCAACAGGAGTAGTCACGATAAGCGGCAGATCTAGCAAACACGACTCTCGGCCAAACCTCGGCACGAAGTGTGTAGAAACATACGAGTGTGTAGATCCCGGATCAAACAAAACGTGTGCATCGAAGGAACATACTAAAAGAGTACCTGAAACCACTGCATTGGACGCCTGCGCTTCCTGATGAGTCAAAGCAAATACTCGAGCCTGCCCTCTACCTGCGACTGGCTGTCCCCCGCCTCTGCCACCCCGTCCTTTCTGAACAAAACCTCCGTGACCACGACCTCTCTAAGTATAAGTCTGACACGGAGCAACAACAGGCGTAAGAGGCAACGCTCTCTGAGGTGGAGAAGGTGGTAAGGTAACATGTGATACGGCTGCCTCGTCCTCACATGGCTCAGTACAATCTCTGACGCGATGATAAAAACTCCCGCACCGGAGACATCCAGACGATGACTGCTGATCCTCCTGAGGATAAGAGCTGAATAATTGGCCTCGTTCCAAGCCTCTGCTACTCCCACGACCTGAACGAAATCTGCCGCGGCGTCTATATATCTGTCTCTGAGCTGATACACCAGTACGGACCCTCTTCAGTTCCGGATCAACCAAAGTCTCGAAAAGACGCTCCTCAACCAGTAGGGCTGTGTCCACTGCGGCTGCATATGTGTCACAATGCTGGGCGCCGATAGTGTCACGACCCAAATGTGGCACGTGGCCGACACTTAAATCACGTGACATCTAAAGACGTCGACGCGGTTCAAGTAAGCCGAAACCCGGAATCTAAACCCTTTTTGAAAAATAATGGAGATGAGTTTAAAATAGTCATCAGATGGAATCGGTTTAAATAACATTTAAATTTAACTAAGTATTTTTGAAATGCATATATGACGTTTTGGAATTCGACAGCACCTCCTTTGCATTTTTGTATAACATGATACAACATAATAAATAAATAGCATCCCAATGGGAGCTAGCTTCCACGCCCAAACGGCGGAGCAACCAAGCAAACAATATACGACGCATAATGGCGAAGAAAAGAAAAGCGAAACAAAATCAACCATCTTAAAATGGTCGACTCCAATGAGTGCGACACCACAACACACAAACCCTAAGTCTCACTTCTAAGTCCACAATATACCCTTTCTATATTGATGGAGTTTTACTAGATACAAGAAGACATGAATATACAAGTGTGAGTACGATCCAACAGTAACTCACTTACCAAAGCAATCACCGAAATGAATGTGTGCCCCAAGCCGTTGATAATCCAAACGGTAAAACCTGCAAGAAACTGTGGCACAACGGGGGTGAGTTGCCGACTCAGTGAGTAAAAGTACATCACAAATTAGAAATCGAAATGTACAATGATACCTAGGTCATAAATATAGTACTATCATAATCTGTATTAATATAATATATGATATGCATATATATCATAATGCAACGCTATCTATCATGCGATCCCAATTAGAACATATCAAATGCAAATGACCTGTATCTAGGTATGAGCCCGAAGGTGGCCCAAAATATATTTAGATAAACCTCTTCTTTAAAATAGCCGTGGAATATATATGTCATGGTATAAAAGCAGACGTGATAGTATGAAATAAAATAGGTATCTTACTTAAGATATACGTCTTGCTATTTTGGTGAAAATGTTAGTGGTTTACAATTTAAAGATCTCAGTATCATATCAGACATATCAAAATAATGAGTCTATAGCTCGTGTTTGAATTCCTTTTTATGTATGAATGCCCGTACAAATATATATGTACTGTCCCCCGGATCAGTCCTGGTCGGCTACAATAACTGTAATCTAACTTTGTACCTCACGATAGCAATCATATCAATATATATGGATGTCCAGCATCGACACCCGAAATCAGAAATCTCTCATGTCCATCACCGACACGTAAATGCAGATATCGTCGACACCATCTCAACAGATGATCGCCACCCGATATCCCTGGCCCCGGTCGGTATCCCCTGGATATCCGTCGTGCTCATTTCTATCTTCGGTATCGAGTATCCTCGCTAGGCTCCCCGCCTATAATGCGGCTTTCCTTCCCCTCGGTCTCGACCCGGGTCCACCATGTATCCGACTGTATAGCTCCCCCACTCAGTCTGGATAAAAATAAGTCCGAAACCGTATAGCTATCCCACTCGGTCGGAATAAAACAATCAGAAAACATCAAACTCATGGTGGACGTCAACTCATCATATCCAGAAACATCAAGTAAAGAATAAGAATACTTGCATAGATCATTCTGATGATATATTATATATATACATATATAACAGCATCCCATACCACTGATATATATCATCAGGAGTAAAACATCCAAAAATCCATAAGAATTAATATTAACATCCCTATTACTAGTGTTCACAATACGTAACAGGTGATAAAGGAAGAATGCGTAAGTAAATCATACAGGTATCAAGATATCAATTTTACTGTTTCATGGCACTACTAATGATGTGTGGTGTAACATACGCGTTTGTGCTCGTGCAGCATGGTAATCATTAGTATTTATACAAGTGTTCTAAAGGTGTAATAACCTATTCATATTAACATATATATATATATATATATACGCATTATATAACAGAACGGTTCTACAGTGATATAGCAGTACCAATGAGGTATAGTGTAACATATATATACGTGCTTGTGCAGCATAGTACTCATTGGTAGTGGTGCAGTGTTCTATCAGAGTGTTCGTATTACGGAAAAATATAATATCGATAATTATAACGCGAACATGTAAAGTAAATCTAAGCGTAACTGGTAACTGTAACTACCTGCTATGAGCTATACAATTATCTTTGAAAATGGAACAAAACGTTGGTTTTGAGATAAGAAAGCTGCCTTAGGTTAAAATAGATATTCGTTTTGGAAATTGACACCGCATCCTTGTATTTTATCATTAAAAGAGAAACGAATCATATTTTTTAAAAGAATATAGCTCACACAAGTATTACATCCTAAAACGGAATATAATCTAACTCTACGAGTCTAAAGGAAAACTTGGCCGTTATTCGGCATACGAGTCTCATCGTTTCCAATACATATAGTTTTTCGTATAATACCTCACAGTATTACCATGTCTAATCCATCTCTAGTACGGCAAAATCCTTCGTACTAACTTACCAAACCATAAATAAACTACATGCAATTGAATATCATGCTAGATGCCAATTACCTTCAATATCAATATCTCGAATAATACTAAACTAACTAGATATCATAATACTATTTATAAGGTTGCGGGGGTGCTATATGCCATCCACCCGACTTCCCCCGTAGATGTAAATCTACTCACCAACTCGTTGAGCTCGCTGAAATCCACGCTGCTATGTCCACCAACTCCGTCTTGAAAACCTTCACGATCGCACCTATAACCGTAGTTATGAAATATCGGCGTAAATATCATATCAAAAACCAAAACAACAAACTAAGCACCCGTAGGTTAGAACCTACAGCTCACTTACCCCAAATACGATCAAATGCCCCTGGACTTAACATACGAACGTCAACGTTTCAGTTGCAATACAGAAATACGAAAAAAACGTATCGGAATATCGGAAACTTGATAAAACCCTTACTAAAACGTTCCCGGATTTTACTGTATAATTATTTAGACAAATCAAACAATACAGAAACTTATAAAATACCAAACTAAAGCTGAAGAAGAAAAATCAACACAAAAAGCCTAGGGAAGGCCGGCGAGCTCGGAAAATGGGTAATTGTCGCCGGGTCAAACAATGAATTAGGGGTTCGGAGTTTAAGTGAAGTCTTCTAGTGGTCTTATGATACTTCTGGTATTGCTAGATTTTCTAGTGATTACACCTAGTGGTTCCATATTCAATATATGTAGGCTAATTATCACAAAACACACTGTTTTCTTATACTGCATATGGAAAACAGATTTGAGCAATACTTGTAGGGTTCCTAGGCACACTATAGAGGTTTCACAAGGCATCAACCATGCCATTTTACAAAAATATGGTGCCGAGAAACCCTAGTTAACGGATCGTTGCTAGAAATCTAGGCGAAAAAGAAAACTAGTTAACTATTTAACTATAGGTTAGATGCTACAACGTTTGTAGATCCGGATTTCCACCTCCTTAGCTCCACGTGGTCATGCCCTCGCTGTCCATCATGAATCCTCGACTCATTCGTCGGCTTCATCGGAAAACGGGCGAGTAAGGTCGTCGGCTTTGTGTCAAAGACGATCTACGTCAAGGTTGCACTAGTTCAAGCTCCGACTTCACCAAGTAGTGAAACTTGTGAAGAAAACACCCAAAACCACTTGGCAAGAGGTAGAGGATGAAGAAATAGGAGGTGGGTTCACTTTAGATTTGGATTTCTCTCACTAAAACTCAAGTTGCCATTGATGTAGCAAGCTTGAAGAAGAAGAAGATGAAGATGGTTATGATAAGTTCTAATAAAAAGAAATAGAAAACCAATACTTATCATAACATAAACTAGGGTTAAGTGTAGAGAATAAACCATGGTGAATTAAGTGGGTTAGGGTTAAGCAAGAAGACAAGAATGGTCAAAGAAGTCAAAGCTTCATGAAGCTTCAACTAATGACAAAAGAAAGCCACCATTCTCTTTAAACTTATCCAAATAAATGAATAAACAAATAAATGAATAAATAAATATGCAAAACCCTAATTATCATAATAACCATGGTTTAATTCTATTCACTTAACCATAGGATCAAGTATCATCAAACATGATACAAAAAAGTGCACAAAAGTATATTACATATACAATGTGCAATCCAAGTGAGAAAAATCCGTTTAAAGTGAACCAATACTAGTTAATGCAAAGTAATATATCAAATATATAATTATACATTAAATCATTAAATCAACACTTGATTCAATGATCCGGTCATGTCGCACATGACCGACTAGTATGCAACGTATCGGCTTATCGAATCGATCTTCGATTCGATAACTAGGTTATATCGAATATAACCATTCGATACATATATCGCGAGAATGGAATACGGTATCACATACACGCATTATTCTCGGTCCTGCACATATCTCATATGCGCTCCTATTTCGTTTCGCTTGAGCCAGGAAACCTCTGTGTAGGACTCTAAAGACTCGTCAATACGCCGGTAGCAGATGATGATCATATCAAACACCCACAAGCCGCAAGCGGTCTGCTAAACGTAACGGCCACCCGGGTATTGAGCGATCAGAAGATCGACGAGCTAGCCCGCTCACACTCCTGCGAATCCGACCAGTAACACTTACCGTACAGTCCGGTCTCTTCGTCTGATATGTCGCATATCAAGTCTAGGGGTGGTAAATGTCAGACCCCAATAACCCGATAAGTCGTGCCGATGTGAGGCTCATAACGGGTTGAGAAACTACTGGTAACACTTACCAGCAAATCTCTGATCAGCCCTGGCCAGGGACTTCCCTGTTACGGCCAATCGAGCACTGCGCAACATCAACCCCCAATACAGGGAGAGACGAAACCCCTCCTATCGCTCATTGCCTCCATGTGACTCGGGACTGTGCCCAAAGACCACTGTTTTGCACGCCCTCATGGACGTGGTAAGGTGGAGATCAAAGCACAGTGGTAATCACACAAGACTCTATGACGATCTCGGGTCTACAGACTAACCTGCACAAATGTCACCTGAGAACTGCCATCTGACGTGAGGTATAATACCATCTTGGAGTTCTCGGCGAGTCCGTCCAGTGTACCCAGTCTCCACTGAGCACCCGTATACCATCTCTGATGTCAAACACCAATGGATATGGGATCATCCATCGCCCATCACATGGGTCGAGAAGCGTATACGCTAGTCTACTCTGGTATATCGATGCCCCGTCTCGATATACCCACGACTAGGGACCTTGAAGGATGTACTTATGGACTACCATGTCCCTACTAGTATGATCTGCATCATAGTCTAGGCAGTCAAGTACACATCCTAAGGGCTTTACCAATATGTAACTATAAGACAGTATAAAGAAACTAGTGTACATGTTAAGATAAAGAGTAACCAGATAGCATACTATCATATCGAGCAAGAAAGTCATCTCTATATATGTCCAAGCATCCAATATAATATACATCATCTGTACAATACTGGCCTCTAGGGCATACATACAACTAACAATCTCCCACTTGCACTAGGGCCAGCTGCTGTAGTATCGCATACCGAGCATCCCGAAGAGTCTCTCAAACTGTATCTGGGGAATGACCTTCGTGAGTGGATCCGCCGTGTTATTCTTCGTGTCAACCCTCCTGACCTCGATCTCCCGGCGATCAACTATCTCCCGGATCAGGTGATACCGACTCAGAATATGCCTGGATTGCTGATGGGACCTGGGTTCCTTGGCCAAAGCCACCGCTTCATTGTTATCGCAATACAAAGGTATTGGACGCTCAATGGATGGAACCACTCCAAGTTCAGTAATGAACTTCTTGATCCAGACAGCCTCTTTGGCAGCATCGTTGGCAGCGATGTATTCAGCCTCCATCGTCGAGTCTGCCACGGTTTCCTGCTTAGAACTCTTCCCGCTAACCGCCCCTCCGTAAAGGGTAAAGACAAAGCCCGACTGCGACTTAGAGTCGTCCTTATCACTCTGGAAGCTCGAATCGGTAAAGGACTCCACTTGGAGCTCTCCGTTACCATACACCAAGAACATATCTCTAGTCCTTCGCAAGTACTTGAGAATGCTCTTCACAGCTGTCCAGTGACTCTCTCCAGGATCAGCTTGATACCTGCTCACTATACTTAGTGAGTATGCTACATCGGGTCTGGTACATAGCATCGCATACATGATAGAGCCTACTGCCGAAGCATAGGGTATCCCTTGCATGCGAGCTCTCTCCAAATCAGTCTTGGGAGACATCTCTTTGGAGAGAGTGACTCCAGAGATCGTGGGTAAGTTCCCACGCTTGGACTCTTCCATACTAAACCTCTTTAGTATGGTGTCAATGTACCTGGATTGGGACAATCCCAAAATCCTTTTGGATCTATCTCTATAGATCCTAATCCCCAATATGCAGGAGGCATCACCAAGATCTTTCATTGAGAATCTTTGTGATAAGAAGAGCTTGACCGATTGCAGCATAGGAATATCATTTCCTATCAAGAGTATGTCGTCCACGTGCAATACGAGGAAGACAACCTTACTCTCTGCCACCTTCTTGTAGATACAAGGTTCATCTGGATTTTTGACGAAATCAAACTCTTTGATAACGACGTCAAAGCAGATGTTCCAACTCCGCGATGCTTGCTTTAATCCATAAATGGATTTAAGCAGCTTGCACACCTTCCCGCTGCTCCCACTGTCTACGAAGCCCTCTGGCTGAGTCATGTACACGCACTCTTCTAAATCACCGTTTAGAAAGGCGGTCTTAACATCCATTTGCCAGATTTCATAATCATGGTAAGCAGTGATGGCAAGCATGATCCGGATGGATTTAAGCATAGCCACTGGAGAAAAGGTCTCGTCATAGTCCACACCTGGTCTTTGACGAAAACCCTTTGCTACAAGTCTAGCTTTGAATGTCTCCACTTTCCCATCTACACCAAGTTTCTTCTTAAAGATCCACTTGCTCCCAATGGGTTTTACCCCTTCAGGAGCAACTTCCAAAGTCCATACTTTGTTGGTGTACATGGATTCCATCTCGGACCGCATTGCATCCAGCCATTTCACAGAGTCACCACTCGTGATGGCCTGCTCGAAGCTAGTTGGGTCATCATCCTCCATGATGCAATCCTCGCTTCCACCATCAATGAGAAAACCGTAGTATCTCTCAGGTGGACGAGAAACCCTACCAGATCGGCGGAGAGGCTGAGGTTCGTCGGGTACTACCGAATCTTCTGGTTCCACTAAATCTTCAGTTATAGTTTGTGTTTCTGGAACTTCTTCCAGTTCTACCTCAGAGCCATTAATCTCTTTTGCAAGAAATTCATTTTCTAAAAAGGTGGCATGTTGAGCAATAAACACCTTTTGTTGTTCACTGTGGTAGAAATAATATCCATTTGAATGTTTAGGATATCCCACAAACTTACATAAAACTGACCGTGCCTCGAGTTTGTCTGGATTTTGCCTTTTGACATAGGCCAGACAACCCCATATCTTAACTCGTTTAAGACATGGTCTCTTCCCACTCCATATCTTATATGGTGTGGTAGGTACAGATTTAGATGGAACTTGATTCAATAGGTATGCCGCTGTCTCAAGTGCATACCCCCAAAAGGAAATAGGTAACTCAGCTGTACTCATCATAGAGCGCACCATATCTAATAGGGTGCGATTTCTCCGCTCCGATACACCGTTGTGCTGTGGTGTATATGGAGGAGTCAGCTGAGAGAGAATCCCATTCTCTTTTAGGAAGTCCAGGAATTCATTGCTCAAGTATTCACCTCCTCGATCAGATCGAAGGATTTTAATACTTTTTCCGGTTTGTTTCTCGACTTCTTGTTTATATTCTCTAAATTTCTCAAAAGCTTCAGACTTGTGTCTTATCAAGTACACATGTCCGTATCTTGAGAGATCGTCAGTGAATGTAATGAAGTACGAAGAACCATCCCTGGCATGTGTAGACATTGGACCGCATACATCACTATGTACTAGTCCCAAGAGTTCGGTAACTCTTTCTCCGTGTCCCGTAAACGGAGTTTTGGTCATCTTGCCTTTGAGACATGACTGGCAAGTGTCATAAGATGAAAATTCGAATGGTTTCAAATACCCATCCTTATGCAACTTAGCCAGTCGTGTCGCATTGATGTGACCCAGTCTACAATGCCACAAGAAGGATTCGTTGAGTTCACAACTCTTCCTCTTGTGTGTGTTTGTTATGCTCAGAACTGTTGATTGATTTAGAACATAAATGCCATTGCATAACGTGCCTGATCCAACCAACTTTTGGTTATGGAAAATGTTCATAACATTGTCCTGTAATACAAAATTATATCCTTCTTTGCTTAACAAAGAAACCGATATAATGTTGCATATCAGGTTCGGCATGTAATAGCATTCGTTCAGAACCAATGTATTACCAGTTGGTAATACAAGGTGATATTCTCCGACAGTCTTAGCTGCAACAATTGCACCATTTCCAACTCTTATGTCTTTATCACCTTCTCCAAGTTCTCTACCTTTCCTTAGCCCATGTAACTGATTACATATATGGGATCCTGACCCGGTATCTAATACCCAGGACGTAGAGCAAATAGAGAAACAGTTCTCTGTAACGAACACACCCGAAGAAAATGCATCAACATGTACTTTCTTCATTCGGGTGGCATGGGAATCCTGGTATTCCCCTACATCCTGTTCATTCCTATAACTCTTATAAGAAAGAACGGAACCAACGTTCCCCAGCACAGTATAACATGCGGGTTCGGTCAATACATCCATATTATTATCTTTATTAAGGCATGAAATGGTCGCTACCTGGAGAGAGAGAGAAGAAAACACTTTAGCGTATGCTCGTGCAAGATCAGATTGGTTATTATCTTATCTAATCAGGATGGCTCCCACTGCTTTTTATCAAATCTTCCTTCAAACCCTAAAAGGAAAGACTAGCCGGGATTAATTACACACTACAAGTTCGCCAATCTTTCAGCCAGGCCAGTGTCGGTACTTTGAGGGAGGTCCCCCGTACTTTCGCACGAACCTAATTAATGTAAACCTCATTTTTCCAGAGGCGTAACCCCGTTGACACCTTTCTAGACACCTACTTGATCGGCTAATTGCAATGTGTAAAACTCTCCCAGGAGTAACTCTTACTCGCAGCGGGTATCGGGATCCAACTATCTCATAGAAGGTATGCAATCTCATTGCAAATTTCAACTCTTGAAATTCCCGATAATATTTTGCCCCTAGTGTACCATGACCTTGACAGAGGTCAACAATTCATAGTGCACTAGTCAAGTTCAACCCGTCATTTCTTGATTGAATCAAACCCACCCGCACGACCCTTGACAGAGGTCAACAAGGTCGCACGACTACCCTAATCCAATCACATCACATGCTTTGCAGATAATTACTAGTTAGCTACCGCACACTACGCCTTCACAGAGGTCAACAAACGCAGCACGAATACTAAATAGTCTTTATCTGAAATGACGGAGGGCTACGTCAGGTTTTTCTGAAAACCTATTGCGTAATGAACTCGATATCGTTGTAGAATCAAATGAAGTTTTGAAATGGAGTGATTTTGAGGCTTTTCCAGTTTTGCTAAAGGGGTCACTCCCGGTGAAGGGATCGTCGACCCTTTCCTCGTCGAATGAGGTACGGGATATATCATATATATCACTGTGCAAAGCAGAAACTATAAAAGTAATCAAAAACAAACCGAGTGTGTAGCATCTGCCAGTTATTGCTAAAGGAGTCACTCCCGGTGAAGGGATCTCGGTCCTTTCCTCATCGAATAAGGTGCGGGGTATATCATATATACCGCTATGCAAAGCAAGAACTGTAGCTACCTGTTTTATTTAAAATCTGATTCTACAACATCTTAGGTTTCTTTTCTTTCATTAATCACATTAATGAAGTCCCATCATTTAAATACCTAAACATCACAGATAGATATGACGTACACTTATGCCATCCGCATTCGCCTCGATGTCCCCTCGTGCACCGTTAGGTTAGGTAACTAACGACAGAGCAGGGCAGGGCTAGCGCGGGTGTAAAACATAAGTAACGTCTATATAATATATCATATATACTATATACTATATCCATCACAGAAACATCACATGATCTCATCACAGATATCACAACAGAAGAAACATATGAAATATTGGATATACTAGGACGTCCGTGTTTTCAATACGAGCCAGTATAAAACACGGATTCCACGGTCGTGATGAATAGCCAATCCCACACCCCTAGACCCCTACGAGAGCGGCAAGCAACCCTGCCAATTCTAGGGTTAGGAGACCCGGACTCGACTCCTCGAGTTGGTCTCCCACTGGACCCCAGAACCCGGTTACTTGTGCTCCCCTCCTTGGGTCTATCCTAATGCGGAAAAGTAAATAATATACAAAGGGTGACAGCTTCCGCTACCTGGAAGTGCCCCAAATAAAAGAATATTACATACAAGTTTTTACATGAATGAAAATGAAAAACACTCATCTCACATAAAAACCCCCGGCTATTCGAACACGACAATCCAATATAACATATCCAGCAACACATAACATCACATGTCATCAACGTAAGTAAATATGCGCATCCCAATTGTCGTTGACATATAGCAACGAAACCGGCTATTCACATATCACACTTACGGTCACAGAAAAGAAAGTGTAAACCTACAACAATTGGAATCCGCAACCTCTTTAGACATCGCATGCCTAACAGATATAAATCCCGCATTTTAGTCTCATTATCGAAAACACTTTTCAATATCATATGGGACTAAATTGCTAGATTTATAACATTCATTCAGTTATCTCATAACTACTTGTGAATTCCAATTATTGTATCCAATTCCGGACAAATAGAATATATTAAACTTTCCGATCGAACATTCGAACACCCAAGTTTTCCCGACACCGATCAACACATGAAATAGGTTCAAAAACATTCATTTCATGCCTCAGTACCAACGGTCCAGCCGTAGAAGGGTCAAGCCAACGCCTCACATGTGGCACGCCGTACTGCCCCAAACCCGAAGGTTCAAAGGGCAGTTCAAGACGGTCACATAATCGAGTTAAGGTTTGTTGTCTTCTAGAGGGACCATCGCGTTACTTGCACTACTCAGAACGTCCTTAAACCACACAATAATCCAACACTTGGATATTTTTGGCAGGGGAACGATTGGGTATTTATATCCGGTCGAACTTTTTAACATATTCAAAAAAATTTCCGGAAAACACTTAGACAAAGTTCGATAATCCGATCGAATTGTCGATTCCCTAAACAACCCCGGAACTCTCTTTTCTGAAGTCAATTTAAAATTCCCAGAAAACTCAGAACAATTTATCAGGAATTACTGTGCAAAGAAATATGGCTGACGTCATCAAAGAGCCGCGGAACCGCCGCAGAAGCCATGCTTCTGCCGCGGTTCCGCCGCACAAAACACTGTTCAGGAGAAAAATTTTGCACTGTAATTCTTATATTTCATTGCTGAATTTTTTAAGCATTTTTAATTGAAAAAAACCACAAATTTGGAAAACGACCAGAGAGCGTCATCGGGTTGGGGTTTCGGGTTCGTTCGGGTTTCAAACTCCGTCTAGATTTCGCCTAAGGCTCTAGCTAGGCTCTGATACCACTGTAGGGTTCCTAGGCACACTATAGAGGTCTCACAAGGCATCAACCATGCCATTTTACAAAAATATGGTGCCGAGAAACCCTAGTTAACGGATCGTTGCTAGAAATCTAGGCGAAAAAGAAAACTAGTTAACTATTTAACTATAGGTTAGATGCTACAACCTTTGTAGATCCGGATTTCCACCTCCTTAGCTCCACGTGGTCATGCCCTCGCTGTCCATCATGAATCCTCGACTCATTCGTCGGCTTCATCGGAAAACGGGCGAGTAAGGTCGTCGGCTTTGTGTCAAAGACGATCTACGTCGAGGTTGCACTGTTCAAGCTCCGACTTCACCAAGTAGTGAAACTTGTGAAGAAAACACCCAAAACCACTTGGCAAGAGGTAGAGGATGAAGAAATAGGAGGTGGGTTCACTTTAGATTTGGATTTCTCTCACTAAAACTCAAGTTGCCATTGATGTAGCAAGCTTGAAGAAGAAGAAGATGAAGATGGTTATGATAAGTTCTAATAAAAAGAAATAGAAAACCAATACTTATCATAACATAAACTAGGGTTAAGTGTAGAGAATAAACCATGGTGAATTAAGTGGGTTAGGGTTAAGCAAGAAGACAAGAATGGTCAAAGAAGTCAAAGCTTCATGAAGCTTCAACTAATGACAAAAGAAAGCCACCATTCTCTTTAAACATATCCAAATAAATGAATAAACAAATAAATGAATAAATAAATATGCAAAACCCTAATTATCATAATAACCATGGTTTAATTCTATTCACTTAACCATAGGATCAAGTATCATCAAACATGATACAAAAAAGTGCACAAAAGTATATCACATATACAATGTGCAATCCAAGTGAGAAAAATCCGTTTAAAGTGAACCAATACTAGTTAATGCAAAGTAATATATCAAATATATAATTATACATTAAATCATTAAATCAACACTTGATTCAATGATCCGGTCATGTCGCACATGACCGACTAGTATGCAACGTATCGGCTTATCGAATCGATCTTCGATTCGATAACTAGGTTATATCGAATATAACCATTCGATACATATATCGCGAGAATGGAATACGGTATCACATACACGCATTATTCTCGGTCCTGCACATATCTCATATGCGCTCCTATTTCGTTTCGCTTGAGCCAGGAAACCTCTGTGTAGGACTCTAAAGACTCGTCAATACGCCGGTAGCAGATGATGATCATATCAAACACCCACAAGCCGCAAGCGGTCTGCTAAACGTAACGGCCACCCGGGTATTGAGCGATCAGAAGATCGACGAGCTAGCCCGCTCACACTCCTGCGAATCCGACCAGTAACACTTACCGTACAGTCCGGTCTCTTCGTCTGATATGTCGCATATCAAGTCTAGGGGTGGTAAATGTCAGACCCTAATAACCCGATAAGTCGTGCCGATGTGAGGCTCATAACGGGTCGAGAAACTACTGGTAACACTTACCAGCAAATCTCTGATCAGCCCTGGCCAGGGACTTCCCTGTTACGGCCAATCGAGCACTGCGCAACATCAACCCCCAATACCAGGAGAGACGAAACCCCTCCTATCGCTCATTGCCTCCATGTGACTCGGGACTGTGCCCAAAGACCACCGTTTTGCACGCCCTCATGGACATGGTAAGGTGGAGATCAAAGCACAGTGGGAATCACACAAGACTCTATGACGATCTCGGGTCTACAGACTAACCTGCACAAGTGTCACCTGAGAACTGCCATCTGACGTGAGGTATAATACCATCTGGGAGTTCTCGGCGAGTCCGTCCAGTGTACCCAGTCTCCACTGAGCACCTGTATACCATCTCTGATGTCAAACACCAATGGATATAGGATCATCCATCGCCCATCACATGGGTCGAGAAGCGTATACGCTAGTCTACTCTGGTATATCGATGCCCCGTCTCGATATACCCACGACTAGGGACCTTGAAGGATGTACTTATGGACTACCATGTCCCCACTAGTATGATCTGCATCATAGTCCAGGCAGTCAAGTACACATCCTAAGGGCTTTACCAACATGTAACTATAAGGCAGTATAAAGAGACTAGTGTACATGTTAAGATAAAGAGTAACCAGATAGCATACTATCATATCGAGCAAGAAAGTCATCTCTATATATGTCCAAGCATCCAATATAATATACATCATCTGTACAATACTGGCCTCTAGGGCATACATACAACTAACAATCTCCCACTTGCACTAGGGCCAGCTGCTGTAGTATCGCATACCGAGCATCCCGAAGAGTCTCTCAAACTGTATCTGGGGAATGGCCTTCGTGAGTGGATCCGCCGTGTTATTCTTCGTGTCAACCCTCCTGACCTCGATCTCCCGGCGATCAACTATCTCCCGGATCAGGTGATACCGCCTCAGAATATGCCTGGATCGCTGATGGGACCTGGGTTCCTTGGCCAAAGCCACCGCTCCATTGTTATCGCAATACAAAGGTATTGGACGCTCAATGGATGGAACCACTCCAAGTTCAGTAATGAACTTCTTGATCCAGACAGCCTCTTTGGCAGCATCGTTGGCAGCGATGTATTCAGCCTCCATCGTCGAGTCTGCCACGGTTTCCTGCTTGGAACTCTTCCAGCTAACCGCCCCTCCGTAAAGGGTAAAGACAAAGCCCGACTGCGACTTAGAGTCGTCCTTATCACTCTGGAAGCTCGAATCGGTAAAGGACTCCACTTGGAGCTCTCCGTTACCATACACCAAGAACATATCTCTAGTCCTTCGCAAGTACTTGAGAATGCTCTTCACAGCTGTCCAGTGGCTCTCTCCAGGATCAGCTTGATACCTGCTCACTATACTTAGTGAGTATACTACATCGGGTCTGGTACATAGCATCGCATACATGATAGAGCCTACTGCCGAAGCATAGGGTATCCCTTCCATGCGAGCTCTCTCCAAAGAAGTGTATTGTTTCAGTTGGGATAACTAAAGAATTCCCTAGATGTAGTGATAAGATAGGGTGGAGGTATTAAGATTTGTGTGTAGAGAATGCATGAGGTGGAGGTTGAGAGGTGGAGGTGGCATAAGAGAAATAGGAGGTGTAAAGTGAAGAAGGAGGTAGTGGAGGGAGTTGAGCATGGTTGAGGGTAAGGTGTTATGAGGCTTTAACCGAGGATACCATATACTAGCCATTAACAAAAGAATTAAAATAAAAGACTCTTTCATGAAAGAAAGGAAATCTACATCCATGTTTAAAATGAAATATTTATCATGACATTTAATTATCATTATCTCATAATAACATCTTATGTCATGTTTAGAACAATTAAAATATCATATTTATGATATCACATCTTTTCTTTATATTTACCAAAATAATTACAATTTTACGGATATAATTCCGATACCAAAAGTCGTATGTGATATCACTTTGCAAACTTTATTTAAATTCATATTTGAAATTATAAATCAATATTTATAATTTTACAAATTGTTACAGTCTCTGCCCCTTAAAGAAATTCGGTCCCCGAATTTAAATTAAACCACCTTTTTAAAACATTTTTCTCAATCCAATCAATTCATTTCAAAACAATTTTTCGGAGTCCAAATTTTTAAAACATATTGTCCGCTCAATACAACGGAACTCCGAAGTCCCATACGAACTAAGACGTAACATAACGCAATAGTATGCGTGAAAACTCAAAAAGATGTAAAACTCACATAACTGTAACTCTAGCGGTTGCTATGAGAATTACACCAGTTATGATATAGAACACCAAATACGAAACCCGTTATATATATCAAATACATGATCAATGCCATAGTCGTAGTGCAATATCGGTAGCACACGACTAAGCGAAAATATATAAATAAAATCTATAAGATATCCTCTTAAGTACAATCATGAAAACAAAATCAACCCTAACGGGGTTGCGTGCAAATCTCAAACCACACATCACGGTGTGCATGAAAACCAAAAACAACTTCAAGTGAAACAAGTGTGCACAAAAACAATATCCATTGCATCCAATGTGCATGGAGTAATTACCGAGTGCATCAAAAACGTACAAGATAAATCTCCAGTGCATCGAAATGCACAAAACACATCTCAAGTGCATCGGGGTGCACAAAACAAATCTCAAGTGCATCGGGGTGCACAAAACATCGCAATGTGCAACTGGTGTGCACAAAATTATGCCAAGTATACCTAAAGCATATAAAAATATCCCTTACTCATGTGCAACTGACGTGCACAGAAAATATCAGTTTAGTGATTCCGGTGTACCCAACACTACAGTCGAGTGCAGTCATCTCGCACAAAATCTCAAACAAGTGCACCTGGTGTGCACAAAACATGAATCAAAGTGCAATCACTGTGCACTGAAATCTCCTCAAGTGCACTTGGTGTGCACAAAACATCTATGTGACCCTCAAATCCTCAAAATACGCAAATCTAGATAACGGACGTTTGGTTATTTCCTTTTTAACATAAAACAATTCTTCAACGTAAATCGAACTCAAATGATATCGAAGCATATCCTCTTCCATGTCGGAAGGTGTTTCTACACCCGGAATTGGCATAGCAAGGATTTCCACTTGCCGTCTGCCACGGTCTAACATCCTCTGTCTCTGAATTCAGGTTCATCTTGCAGATCTCTAATGTCAGGGTTTCTTCATACAATCGTCTGGTGAGGAGCAGTGACACAATCAGTCCTACTGCTGATACCTCTCACCACATCTCCTTGGCCAGTAGTCCAGTTTCTCGTAACGCGACATGTTGATAACAACGATCTCTAATCTCTGTGTGTTTGCTAACAACTGATCTTGGGTCCAATCTTACTTATTATCAATTTCTAGAAAGGATCCCCTTCAAGTTTCATGCTGATCTCAGCTATCCAGCCTATCCAGAACTAGCACCCATTACTGAATCCACTTTCACTTTCGCAACAACTATCATTTCCTTAAGATTTCCCTCTGAAGTGTAGTTGTACGCATCTCTGTATAGGCATCAAATCTTCAATATCGTCGGTGAAGATCCACTGAAACTTCGCACCAATCTCCTGTTCCATATATCTCCAATATCAACCACTTAAGGAGCGTATCTCGATAATCATGCGAGTTGCAAGTCTTACTCGATTATGACCATGCCCGGAGCCTTACAAGACTTCCAAAAAAACGAATCCGGCATCTCTGATACTCTGTAGAAGAATCTGGCTAAGCTCACCTTCGAAAACTCGTCCCAATTCGTCGGATGAACATGATCTATTTCTCGAGCTACGTGCATCAGGTCTGAGCAAGATCCATCGGAAGAAGCAAATAAATTTCACCGATCTCGTATCGGAGCGCCACAATAGATTAAAAGACCTAACCATCCCACATCTGAACGGCTACGAATCCTTCTGATCCGTCTACACTCGTAAACATCGTCAACCATTAACTTCGTGAACTCTGGAAGCAACGTCTCGATAACCTCAGCTATGTTTGTTACCGCTATCTGAACAGTACATGACACCACGATCTTCGGAGAGGAGAAAACATCATGCCTCAAGTCCGGGTGACCTCCAGCAACGACTCCGCCATCTGGTACGGGTCCCGAAGAAACTCGCTTCAATATTATAACTCGATCAAATATAACTAAACGACGTGTCTCTATATTATCAGAATGTCATCCTGGTCAGTCCTTGTCCCAGATAAGTCTGCTCTGACCGTATCTCTAACTGCAGCACTCTCGGCTCCCATAAACATGGTGACTGAAACAATCAACATGCACTGACAAGGATAATGTTAGTTATATGTATGCCGTAGAGGCCATTACTGTACATGGGATGTATATTGTAGTGGATGCTGGGACATATATAGGAAGGACTTTCTTGCTCGACATGATAGTATGCTATCTGGTTACTCTTTACCTTAACGTGTATACTGATTGTTTCTCTGTTACACGTTGGTAAAGCCCTTAGGATGTGTACTTGACTACCTGGACTATGATCGGATCATACTAGTAGGGACAAGGTAGTCCATAAGTACATCCTTCAAGGTCCCTAGTCGTGGGTGTATCGAGACGGGGCATCGATATACCAGAGTAGACTAGCGTATACCTTCTCGACCCATACAGATGGGCGATGGATGATCCCGTATCCATTGGTGTTTGACATCAGAGTGTAAGTGCACGGCGGCGCCCCGGCCGTCAATCCGACGGCCAAATGCGGAAGCGATGATAAACTTTAATTTTTCTTGAACTGGCAAACCGCCGCGCACTAATACCCGGATCGAACCATTAATTAGTCCTAGCTAACTACAAGATAGGGAATAGAGATATACCGACTGATCCAAGTCCTCCGGTCTTCTCGTCGTCGTCCCGATCTCCTGCGGAAAGTCCCGTCTCCTCCTCGTCGCCGGAAGTGCACCACATCGCCTACTTCTTTTACGGGCTCCCACCTCAATGCCGAGGCAACTCGGGCACGAAGCTGGCTAGTCGACGTGCCCAAGAATTGCTGTAGAATGTGTAGTGAGCAAGTCTCATTTGGGGTTGTAGGAATTGCCATTGGTGGAGGTATTGATACAAGCTTTTGGAGGAGGAGCTAATATGATTTTTTTGCCAAGCCAAATGAGTGAAAATCCCTCTTGCCAAAAATGGGACAGCCCCTCTAGGAGCATGGCCGGCTCATATCATGGGAGAGTGAGAATGGAGAGAGTGAGAATGGAGAGAGTCACAAAAATAATGGGAGCCATACTCATATCATGCAAGAGAGAGAGAGAGGAATGGTTATCATGAAAGAACATGGTCACCAAAACAAAAACCACACTCAACCACCTACCAACATCAACAACCATGATGAGCCAAAAGTCAAGCTATCATTAAAAAGGAAAGTCAAGTGATGGTGCTCATCATGAAAATCATGATACAAATAAATGCAAAGAACCCCTCCACAAATACTTATTTGCAACAATGCAAATAAGCCCTCCTCCACCAATCTTCGGCCAATGAACGATACAAAGGAAATCGGCCGAAACGAAAAGCAAACTGGCAACTCCAGAAAACTGGTCCCGTAATAAATTACAGGAAAACCCCGATACTGTGCATACACACCCGCATTTGTATTCCGACCGAAATACAAATGCAATGAGACAAAATCTCCACTGTACTATACTAGGATCCGGCTTAAACCAAAGCCGGCTAGTAATATCCGTTCGATCCTGATCCGTGCAATACCACACGTATCTGATCGAACCCTGCCATATATCCATACGGCCTATAGTACAAACTGTCCGATCCTGATCCGTGCAATACCGCACGTATCTGATCGGACCCTGCCATATCTCCATACGGCCTCTACAACCTTTCGCCCGAAAGCTGAGTAACTGAATGTGGGGGACTCTAAAGACTCGTCAACACCTTGGTTGTGGATTTAACCACTAGCACGTCAGAGGTATAAGCCAATACGTAACGGGCTACCAGGTATTGACAAAAAGGGACGTCTGTGAGCGAACTCAGCCTGACACCCTACTGAGCCTGTCAGTGACAATACCCGTACAGTCCGGTCCGTTCGTCTATGAGCATAGCATGGCGGGCCTAGGGGGTTGGTAAAAGTCAGACCCCCAAAAGCGGTACAAGTCATGTCGGAGTGTAGCCCAGAACACCCTGAGATACTACTGGAATACCTACCAGTAAATCTCCTTGCCTCGGCCGAGGGCTTCGTGTAATGGCTCTCCTAGACACAGCGCGACCTCATCCCCAATACCGGGAGAGACGAACCCCTGAAGATACGCTCACTGCCTCCATGTGGCTCGGGACTGTACCCAACTAAAACCTGTTTGCACGACTCTTTTGAGCCGTGGTAGGGTAGTAATCAAAGTACAGTGGGAACTCACACAAGACAAATGACGATCCCCAGGTCGATGAACTAACCTGTACACATGTCACCAGGGAACTGCCATCTGACGTCTGGTATATGACCAACTGGCATGTTCCCGGCGAGTCCTGTCCGGTGTACTCATAACCCAATGAGCACCTGTATACATCTTAGGTGATCCAACTGACACCAGTGGCTTGTGAGACCGGCCACCGCCCCTCGTCGAGGTCTCGACTGTATACACTAGTCTACTCTGGTGTATCGATGCCCTGTCTCGAAACTCACACGACTAGGGACCAATTAAGGATTTGCTTATAGACTACCAGCTCCCACTTATATGATCGCCTCATACTGCTGGTGGTCAAGCAAGAATCCTAGGGGCTCTATCAACGTGTAATAGCAATTTGTCAGGTCACCTAAAACAGTACACGATGATAAAGGTAAACCAGATAGCATACTATCATCTCGAGTAAGACTGTCCTACCGGGATAGGTCCTCCATCAATCATTGCAATCATGTACCTGTGACCTAATAATTGACTCTGAGGGCACTATCTCCAACAATCTCCCACTTGCACTCAAGGCTAATTATTGCGATGTCGCATACTCACAGCCCGTGTGATACCGAACACCCAACTCCTCTACTAGTCAGTCTCACAAAGCTCGTTTGCGAAACTATTGCGTTCGAGGAATAGCCTCAGTGAGTGGATCCGCCTTGATGTTTCTTTCTATTTCTCTCTATATCTCATGTTCGCGGAGAAACCCATCTCCCGAAAAGAGCAATACCTGTCTTAGAATGTGTCTGGATGTCTGATGGGACATAGCTCATAAATGAACTCCAAATCCAAACTTCTTAGACTGTATCGTTAACTGAACTTAATCAGTATCCAGCGCCATGCCTCCCTTAGTATTGCCTTGGACCACCTGTCCAAAATACGGCCCCTCATCAGAAGGAAAAACTATAGCTCTGACAACCTCCTTGTCGTCCATGTCACCTTGGAAGCCTGGAATGATAACTGTCTCCCGAATGAGGCTGTCGTTATCATATCCCTAGAACATCCACTTATGTTCTAAAACTGCTTCCGACCGTTTCTCCAGGATTGGATCAATGTCAACTTATTGCATCTAGTGCAAGAACCACATCTGGTGTGGTACTTGACATCTCATGATTGACTCAATTGCCTGAGCAAGTGATCTGCCAATCATGTACATCCCTCTCCCCTTTAGTCTGTAAGACAGCTTTAGAGAGGGTGACTCCATCACCTGCAGGTACACTACCGTGCCAGGAGTCGTCCATTCTAAATACTCTTAGAATGCCGTCTAAGTACCCTTAATTGGGAAACCACCCAAATCTAGATCTAAAACCATAGATCTAGTAACCAGTATGTCTGATATAAAATCCATTTCCTTTATGGAGAAACCACTGTGTGACGACCAAAGTGTAACCGATCGTAGTATAGGAGTTTCTTTTCCTACTCTGTGTATGTCATCCGAATACCAGGATATCACACCCTACTACCTTCTCAACAGATCCATCCCCTATTCTGATGAAGTCAAACCTATGACTGTCACGTCAGAAACAGATGATCTTTCTCCGCTATATCTGCTTTAGCCTATAGATAGACATAAGCTACCTGTCCACCAATGCTTCTGCTGCTCCCACTGACTACGACAACCCTCTGGCAGAGTCATATATACGTACACTTCTAAAGCTAGTTTAGAACGACGCTATACTCATCCTCCCGCCGGGTCTCGCAGCCTGGAACAACAGCAATGGTAATTGTGGGTAAACAAGAACTTCCCTGTCACCGTCCTTGAGGCTACCGTAGTACCTCTCGGGTGCCTGAAGTTACCCACCTTATCTGCGGAGTGGCCAATGGAATGTCAATCCATATTGAATCTTTAGGTTCCTATCAAATCTTCAGTAATCGTTTGTGGTTCTGGAATCACTTCCAGTTCTACCATACTCCCACTACTGTTTTCTGAAAAAATCCATTTTTAATAAAACTGTGGCGAGTCTAGAACAATATTGCTATTGTTCATCCAGATGGTAGAAAATCAACCCTTGTCACAGCCTGGGTCAACCCACAAACAGCCATTACAGAAACGTGCCTTGAGTTGTCTAGTGTCTGGTTTTAAGCATAAACCGGACAACTCCCCGTATCTTAACATCGTTAAGATATGAACTGTTCTATATCCAATATAGAAACAGAGGCACTGATTTAATTGAACCAGATCCAAATCATGCAACTGTCTCCAGTGCATGTCAACCAAATGGAAGGAGGCCGATCAGCGTTACTCAACTTAGGAATGCTTCCAATCATGAGTGACCTGAAAAAGAAGCAAGATCTCTTTATCATTACTATCAACTGAATACCATACACAAGTATCTACATCTTCGATCTCTTTGAAGAATCCCGATACTTGCTATACCTGGTTCTTTACTCTATTCAAATACCTATAACTTCTCCAAATTCGGACCCTGTGTTTCCACGAAACACCTGTCTAAAAAACTAGAGAAGTCATAAGTAAACCGAATATAGTACGAGGACCAACCCCTCTGTCCTGATGGACCCTGGACAACATACAATACTCTGTATAAGTCCCTTGAGTTTGATAACTCTTTCACTGTGTGTCGTAGGTTGAAAACTGTACTTATGGTTAAGAAGAATTACACCGCTGTTTAATGCTCCTTACCTAACCATCCACTGATATAGGTAAATGTCATAGACATAATTTCAAAATGTATATCTCACTCTATGAAAATAGACGTACAGATATATCAATTTGAAATTGGTGCACAACAGCGGATATTCAAAACCAAATATTTGCCGTCCGACAAACAACCCAGGTGATCTCCTCAAATATCACCGATTACAACAAATCCCGATATAATGAGGACGATCACCCAATTCCCAATAACTTACTCCCACTCATCATTTGTAAAGCCATACAGATGTGCGAATCGTACCTGGTAAATACATACCCTGGAGTAAGTATCTAATCGGGAAATCAGTTTTCTTTTAACAGTACCCAGTGAAACTGAAACATTGAAATGTTTCGATGGAGTATCCCGGTATTCCTAGTAATGCCTCTTCCAGATTCACGACTGTAACCGTATAGTTCTTTGCTACCAAATCCCTTCATATGTCTTTAGTCATTACCTTCTGCACACCCCTTTTAGGCCTAATGGTTTTCTTCCTTCCCTACCGTTCGGCACCAGCCTATGGTTTGGAAGAAGACTATCCAATAAGCATAATGGGTGTACTGTCCCAATCCTAGGAACACTCGCAAGGCGAGAGAAGGTGAAGATAAAAGACACCTGAATAAATCTTATTCCTATTTCTCCTGAACCAGAATCCATCCCCGAACTGGAACAAGTTCCTTTCGAGTTCGTATATAACCATACGATGGAGTATCCAATAAACTGTAGATCTTCGTAGTGATACGGAGTGTCCTGGAGAAATACAAAGGTGATTTAGGATTGGCGAAGAAATACTTGGTTTGGTCGTGAATATCAGTCGCAATTAACTTTGCCCTCTTACTAATCCCTTGCTTTGTCTTAACTTAATACCTTCTGTACACCATCGTTAGGCTAATTGGTTTTCTTTATTCCCTACCGGTCGGCACCTGCCTATGGTTTGGAAGAAGACTATCCAATTTGCGTAAGAGGTGTACTATCTCCTAAACCAAGGAGTACTCACAACTTGAGAGAAGGTAAAAGGAAAAGACAACTGAATAATCCTATCCGTTTCCTCCAGAACCGGAAACCATCCTCGAATAAATTCTTTCGAGTTCGTATCTAACCATACGATGGTTTTGTCCAATGGAAGTGGACGTTCGTAGTAATACGGGATGTCCTGGAGAAAAGGGTAAAAGTAGGAGTGGCAATGAGGTCTGCAACTCTGACAATCCAAAAGCCGGTGTCAAGAAGGTTCGGTTAATTTGGTCACTGAGTCATAGTCTTAGGGTCGGGTCAATGGTCGCTGCCAAAGAGAGAGAGAAAAGAAACACTCAGCGTGCACTCTAACCTAGATCAGAATGGTTACCAATTTATCTAATCTGGAAATCTCCCACTGTACCTCAAATTCTCCTCCAAACCTGAAAGAAGAATTAGTCGGGATCACCCGAGGAGTAAACCAACTCATCAGTGGGAATCGGGATCCAACTATCACCGCATGATAACGTGACGGAATCTGCTCACGTCATCACACTCCAGAAGGTATGCGCATATCTGGCAAGTTTCAGTTCTTTTGAAACTCCCGATGTGATTTTTACCCCATGCTCTTATGACCTTGGCGTATGGTCAAAATATCATAAGTCACATGTCAAGTTCTACCCATCATTATCCAGGTTAATTTTAATCTACCCGTACATACCCTTGACGTAGGCCAAAATAGTAGTACGACTGTCCCAAACTAACGCATCTATCTATGCAACAGATAAATACCCGGCAGCTACCAAACACTATGCCTTGGCGTGAGGTCAAAATACATAGCTTGAATACTACCGAATATTTAACTGAAATGATGGAGGGCTACGAATGGTTTCTGGCGAAAACCTTTAACGTAATGAACTTGATATCGTTGAAGGAACCGGATAGCTTTTGAAAATATAGTGACGAAAACCGTTGCTAAAGAGGTCACTCCCGGTGAAGGGATCTCGGCTCTTTCCCCGTAGAATGAGGTGCAGGATATTCCAACTGAATACCACGGTGCAAAGCAAAAGTAATCGGCTATAGTGAAGTTAATTCCCTGACGCAAACTTTTTGTCCAAGGGGTCATTCCCGGTGAAGGGATCTCGGCCCTTGCCTCGTCGACTAAGGAACAGGATATTCCAACTGAATACCACGATGCAAAACAAAAGTGAACGTCCTTGCAATAACAGCTTTTTGAAAAGTGTTCCAACAACATCAGATTAGGTTTGTTTTTAAACTTGCATTGATCCGAATCAACGCAGTCCCATCAATTGATCACACCACAAAGAACGAAAATATACTGATGTACGTATATGCCATCCGCATTCGCCACTGGGTCCCGTCATTACTCGTTAGGTTAGCTAACTAACGACAGAGCGGGGACTGGACTAGCGCGGATGCAAAACATATACAACATCTACTAATATATATACCAATATATTATATTCGCTCAAGGCGTGATAAGAAATGCAACATCACAGAAAATGTACAGCATCACAGAAACAATACAGATATCTGGGATCCCCGGGTTTCACAGAGCCGCTGAAACCCGACGTTCCCCTGGTCGTGTGGATAGCCTGTGCAATGAAATCCTAGACCCCTACGGGCGCGGCAAGTTACCCGCCAAAATCTGAAGCGAGGCAGCCCCCTTCAGCACCGTGAATAGACCACCCAGCACTTCACGGAATCCGGTAACTTGGGCACCCCTCCTGGGTCAACCTGTACCCCCTACGAGTGCGGCGAATAGCCCGCCAATTCTAGAGTGAAGCCCCCTCCGTCTCAATGCCATGAGATGCGGGCTTGTTGCCCTCTAGAACCCGGCTATCCGTGCACCCCTCCGCGGGGAAATCCTAGTACAGAAAGTAAAATATACATACAACGGGTACATCGACCGCAACCTGGCCGTGCCCCAAAATAATAATACAATCAGGCAGTGACGGCAGTCCACATGTCGGACGCTCGCCCCGCAAAATCAAATGTATATAATACAACCACAACTGTACTAGCATTGCATCCAGGCTATCCCCCACGACCGATCCGCAACATCACAGCAAAAACAGAACATCAACGTGAAAGTCACGTTCGCAAATCCGTCTAACCGGGCTATAGCAGTTAGACCGGATTTACCGATCGAGTGACATTCACGGTCGCAGATATAATGTAAATACTGTGAAATAATGTGTTTAAAATATCCGATCGACCAAAAATTAACAAGTGGGCCCCCAAGCAATACTGTAGCACTCACAGAAATTCTGGGCCCAATATTAATATTCCAAAACCCCAATTTTCACCCCAGAAAGCCTCTGTAAAAATTTGGTGCAGTGAACCCAATAGTGTGCGGCGGAACCGCGGCCCAAGGGGGTATTTGGCCGTGGTTCCGCGCTCCTACAGTGGAGACACTTCATCGAATTTTCACAGAACTCTTATATTTTCCAGTACATCACTTTTCTGTAACCTGAAAAAATTTTCGACACCAGAAAATTTTAACAGAAAACTGATGCAAGCAAAAATGCGAATTTTGGAATTTTGGTCGATCGAAAATGCAAAACACATTAAACCAAGCTAGACTAAGTTAATGGCGAGGCTCTGACACCACTGTAAGTGCACGGCGGCGCCCCGGCCGTCAATCCGATGGCCAAATGCGGAAGCGATGATAAACTTTAATTTTTCTTGAACTGGCAAACCGCCGCGCACTAATACCCGGATCGAACCATTAATTAGTCCTAGCTAACTACAAGATAGGGAATAGAGATATACCGACTGATCCAAGTCCTCCGGTCTTCTCGTCGTCGTCCCGATCTCCTGCGGAAAGTCCCGTCTCCTCCTCGTCGCCGGAAGTGCACCACATCGCCTACTTCTTTTACGGGCTCCCACCTCAATGCCGAGGCAACTCGGGCACGAAGCTGGCTAGTCGACGTGCCCAAGAATTGCTGTAGAATGTGTAGTGAGCAAGTCTCATTTGGGGTCGTAGGAATTGCCATTGGTGGAGGTATTGATACAAGCTTTTGGAGGAGGAGCTAATATGATTTTTTTGCCAAGCCAAATGAGTGAAAATCCCTCTTGCCAAAAATGGGACAGCCCCTCTAGGAGCATGGCCGGCCACCACAAGAGAGCGGAGAGTGAGAATGGAGAGAGTCACAAAAATAATGGGAGCCATACTCATATCATGCAAGAGAGAGAGAGAGGAATGGTTATCATGAAAGAACATGGTCACCAAAACAAAAACCACACTCAACCACCTACCAACATCAACAACCATGATGAGCCAAAAGTCAAGCTATCATGAAAAAGGAAAGTCAAGTGATGGTGCTCATCATGAAAATCATGATACAAATAAATGCAAAGAACCCCTCCACAAATACTTATTTGCAACAATGCAAATAAGCCCTCCTCCACCAATCTTCGGCCAATGAACGATACAAAGGAAATCGGCCGAAACGAAAAGCAAACTAGCAACTCCAGAAAACTGGTCCCGTAATAAATTACAGGAAAACCCCGATACTGTGCATACACACCCGCATTTGTATTCCGACCGAAATACAAATGCAATGAGACAAAATCTCCACTGTACTATACTAGGATCCGGCTTAAACCAAAGCCGGCTAGTAATATCCGTTCGATCCTGATCCGTGCAATACCACACGTATCTGATCGAACCTGCCATATATCCATACGGCCTATAGTACAAACTGTCCGATCCTGATCCGTGCAATACCGCACGTATCTGATCGGACCCTGCCATATCTCCATACGGCCTCTACAACCTTTCGCCCGAAAGCTGAGTAACTGAATGTTGGGGACTCTAAAGACTCGTCAACACCTTGGTTGTGGATTTAACCACTAGCACGTCAGAGGTATAAGCCAATACGTAACGGGCTACCAGGTATTGACAAAAAGGGACGTCTGTGAGCGAACTCAGCCTGACACCCTACTGAGCCTGTCAGTGACAATATCCGTACAGTCCGGTCCGTTCGTCTATGAGCATCGCATGGCGGGCCTAGGGGGTTGGTAAAAGTCAGACCTCCAAAAGCGGTACAAGTCGTGTCGGAGTGTAGCCCAGAACACCCTGAGATACTACTGGAATACCTACCAGTAAATCTCCTTGCCTCGGCCGAGGGCTTCGTGTAATGGCTCTCCTAGACACAGCGCGACCTCACCCCCAATACCGGGAGAGACGAACCCCTGAAGATACGCTCACTGCCTCCATGTGGCTCGGGACTGTACCCAACTAAAACCTGTTTGCACGACTCCTTTGAGCCGTGGTAGGGTAGTAATCAAAGTACAGTGGGAACTCACACAAGACAAATGATGATCCCCAGGTCGATGAACTAACCTGTACACATGTCACCAGGGAACTGCCATCTGACGTCTGGTATATGACCAACTGGCATGTTCCCGGCGAGTCCTGTCCGGTGTACTCATAACCCAATGAGCACCTGTATCATCTTAGGTGATCCAACTGACACCAGTGGCTTGTGAGACCGGCCACCGCCCCTCGTCGGGGTCTCGACTGTATACACTAGTCTACTCTGGAGTATCGATGCCCTGTCTCGAAACTCACACGACTAGGGACCAATTAATGATTTGCTTATAGACTACCAGCTCCCACTTATATGATCGCCCTCATACTGCTGGTGGTCAAGCAAGAATCCTAGGGGCTCTATCAATGTGTAATAGCAACTTGTCAGGTCACCTAAAACAGTACACGATGATAAAGGTAAACCAGATAGCATACTATTATCTCGAGTAAGACTGTCCCACCGGGATAGGTCCTCCATCAATCATTGCAATCACGTACCTGTGACCTAATAATTGACTCTGAGGGCACTATCTCCAACACAGAGATGATATACGGGTGCTCAGAGGAGACTGGGTACACTGGACGGACTCGCCGAGAACTCCCAGATGGTATTATACCTTACGTCAGATGGCAGTTCTATGGTGACACTGGTACAGGTTAGTCTGTAGACCCGAGATCGTCATAGAGTCTTATGTGATTCCCACTGTGCTTTAATTTCCACCTTACCACGTCCAAGAGGGCGTGCAAAACGGTGGCTTTTGGGTACAGTCCCGAATCCTATGGAGGCAATGAGCGATAGTAGGGGATTCGTCTCCTGGTATAGAGAGTTGATGTTGCGCTGTGTTCGATTGGCTATAACCGGAAATCCCTGGCCAGGGTTGCTGAGATTTACTGATAAATGTTACCAGTAGTTTCTTGAACTGTTATAGACCTCATGTCGAGACGACTTATCGAGCTACTGGGGTCTGGCGTTTACCACCCCTAGGCGAGATATGCGACATATCAGACGAACAGACCGGACTGTACGGTAAGTGTTGCTGGTTGGATTCACAGGAGTGTGAGCGGGCTTGCTCGTTGATCTTCTAATCGCTCAATACCCGGGTGGCCGTTACGTTTAGCAGACCGCTTGCGGCTTGTGGGTGTTTGATATGATCATCACCTGCTGCCGGCGTATTGACGAGTCTTTAGAGTCCTACACAGAGGTTTCCTGGCTCAAGCGAAACGAAATAGGAGCGCATATGAGATATGTGCGGGACCGAGAATAATACCAGTATGTGATACTGCATTCTATTCTCACGATTTGTATCATTGGACGGTTATATATGATATAGCCGAGTTACCGGATCAAGTGTTGATTCGATACATTGATACACTTGATATTAGTCGGTTATATGCGATATGACCGGATCATTAAATCAAGTGTTGATTTAATGATTTGATGTATAATTATATATTTGATATATTACTTTACATTAACTAGTATTTGTTCATTTAAGATGGATTTTCTCACTTGATGTGCACAAGTAGTATATGTGATATATTTTTGTGCACTAGATTGTATCATGTTTGATGATACATGCAAACTTGGGTGTGTGTATGCTTTGAACCTTGTTTAGGTAAATGGTTAGGGTTTTGATTTATTTATTTATTCATTTATTTATTTATTCATTTTAGCAAGAAATAAAATGGTGGCTAACTTTGCATTTTCTTTGAAGCTTCATGAAGCTTTGAAAAGTTCAACCATTTTGTTTCTTTTGCTTAACCTAACCATTTGCCTAAACCCTAGTTTATTCTCTACATGTGTTAGCCTCACCCATGGTTGCATTATGATAAGATCACTTGATTTATTATTATTCATCAATTGATTTTATTATTCCTAATATATTCTTTCTTCTTCTTCTTCAAGAAGAAGAAACCTTGCTACCTCCAATGGTGCCATGAGTAAAAGAGTGACAAATCCAAATCCAAAGTGAACCCACTTCCTATTTCTTCATCCTCTACCACTTGCCATGTAGTAGAGTGTGTTATCTTCACAAGTTTTATGACCAAGTGAAGATGGAGCTTGATCTTGAGTTGCCTCGACGTAGATCATCTTCGGCATCGAAGTCGACGACCTAGCCCGATCATTTCTTCGACGAAACCATCGCTAGAGTCCGGGATCTGATGATCGCAGTGGAGGGACGTCATCACGGAGCTAAGGAAGTGGAGGACCGGATCTACAAAGGTTGTAGTCACTTTCACTTAGTAGTTAAGTTGTTAACTTTCTTGCTTTTTCGCCTTTACTCTAGTTAACGATCTAGGTTAGGGTTCTTCGGCACCGAAATTTTTGAATTTGGCATGGTTGATGCCTTATGGAACCTCTTGAGTATGCCTAGGAACCCTACCGTGGTATCAGAGCCTAGCTTGAGCTTTAGGCGATGTGTAGACGATGTTAGAAGTCCGATCGAACCTGAAACCCTAATCCAAAACCACTCTTTAGAAATTTTCTGGAATTTTGGATTTTTGTGAATTAAAAATTGCCAAAAAATTCAGCAGGGAATTGTAGAAGTTACGATGAAGCACGTGATGCTAACTCGACCAATGCGCCGCGGAACCGTCTTGAACTGCCCTTTGAACCTTCGGGTTTAGGGCAGTACGGCGTGCCACATGTGAGGCTTTGGCTTGACCTTTCTACGGCTGGACCGTTGGTACTGAGGCATGAACTGGATGTTTTTAAACTTATTTCATGTGTTGAGCTATTTCGGGAAAACTTGGGTGTTTGATTGTTCGATCGGAAAGTTTAACATTTTCTATTTTATCTGGAATGTGATACAATATTTGGAATTCACAAGTAGTTATGTGATAACTAATATGAATGTTATAAACATAGCACTTTAGTCTCAAATGATCGGTTGCTAAGGAATTTTGATGCGGTCAAAAGTTTGTCGCAATCACGTAGCGTACGCGGATACTCGCCGGGTAAACTTAATAGACAGCCACGCCCCATAGCCCCGACCAAGTGACTGTAGGAGAACCCCGTCGCCAAAAGCATCCATTCGGGTGCTCGCGGCAGCGGTGTTCCGCCTTGGTGCATTTCGTTGGCGGTATCGGGGGTGCGGCCGCCTACTAAAGTTTGCGATGAGCATTCGATCGGTTTTTCGGGAATCTTGTTGAATTGCCTGACTTGATATTGAAAGAGTTTTCGATAACGAGACTAAAATGCGGGGTTTATAATAATTAGGCATGTGATGTCTAAGGAATTCATTTGATTAGGCATGCGATGTCTAAAGTAGTTGCGGATTCCAACTGTTGTAGTTTTACACTTTCTTTTCTGTGACCATAAGTGTAATATGTGATATCGCCAGTTTCGTTGCTATATGTCAACGACAATTGGGGTACGCATGTTTACATACGTTGATGACATGTGATGTTATGTTTCGCTGGATATGTTATATTGGATCGTCGTGTTTGAATATCCGGGGGTTTTTATGTGAGATGAGTGTTTTTCATTTTCTTTCATGTAAAAACTTGTATGTAATATTCTTTTATTGAGGCACTTCCAGGTTGCGGATGATGTCACCATTTGTATATTATTTACTTTTCCGCACTAGGATAGACCCAAGGAGGAGGGCACAAGTAACCGGGTTCTGGAGTCCAGTGGGAGACCAACTCGAGGAGTCGAGTCCGGGTCTCCTAACTCTAGAATTGGTAGGGTTGCTTGCCGCTCTCGTAGGGGTCTAGGGGTGTAGGATTGGCTATTCATCACGACTGTGGAATCCGTGTTTTATACTGGCTCGTATTGAAAACACGGACGTCCTAGTATATCCAATATTTCATATGATATCTTCTGCTGCGATATCTGTGATGTGATCATTTGATATGTTCTGTGATAAATACTGTATATAGTATATATGATATATTATATAGATGTTACTTATGTTTTACACCCGCGATAGCCCTGCCCCGCTCTGCCGTTAGTTACCTAACCTAACGGTGCACGAGGGGACATCAAGGCGAATGCGGATGGCATAAGTGTACGTCGTATTTATCTGTGATGTTTAGGTGACTTAAATGATGGGACTTCATTAATGTGATTAATGAAAGAAAAGAAACCTAAGATGTTGTGGAATCGAATTTTCAAAAACAGGTAGCTACAGTTCTTGCTTTGCATCGCGGTGTTCCTTGTAGAATATCCTGCAGCTTATTCGATGAGGAAAGGGCCAAGATCCCTTCACCGGGAGTGACCCCTTTAGCAATAACTGGTAGATCCTACAACCCTCGGTTTGTCTTTTGATTGCTTCTATAGTTTTTGCTTTGCACAGCGGTATATTTGATATATCCTGCACCTTATTCGATGAGGAAAGGGCCGACGATCCCTTCATCGGGAGTGACCCCTTTAGCAAAACTAGAAAACCCTAAAAAACACTCCATTTCAAAATTCATTTGATCCTACAACGCTATCAAGTTCTACACAATAGGTTTTCTTAAAAACCTGTCGTAGCCCTCCGTCATTTCAGATAAGTAGTAGTTAGTATTCGTGCTACGTTTGTTGGCCTGCGTCAAGGCGTAGTGTGCGGTAGCTAACTAGTATTTATCTGCTTATGCATATGATGCAGATTGGATTAGGGTAGTTGTGCGACTTTGTTGGCCTGCGTCAAAGATCGTGCGGGTGGGTTTAATTCAATCAGGAAATGACGGGTTGAACTTGACTAGCGTACTATGGTTTGTTGGCCTGCGTCAAGGTCATAGGACGCTAGGGGCAAAATTATCGGGAATTTCAAGTGTTGAAATTTGCAATGAGATTGCATACCTTCTATGAGATAGTTAGATCCCGATACCCACTGCGAGTAATTGTTACTCCTGGGAGAGTTTTACACATTACAATTAGCCGACCAAGTAGGTGTCTAGAAAGGTGTCAACGGGGTTACGCCTCTGGGAAAACGGGGTTACGCCTCTGGGAATACGAGGTTTACTTTAATTAGGTCCGTACGAAAGCACGGGGAACCTCCCTCAAAGTACCGACACTGGCCTGGCTGAAAAATTGGCGAACTTATAGTGTGTAATTAATCCCGGCTAGTCTTTCCTTTTAGGGTTTGAAGGAAGATTTGATAAAAACAGTGGGAGCCATCCTGATTAGATAAAATAATAACCAATCTGATCTTGCAAGAGTGCACGCAGAGTGTTTTCTTCTCTCTCTCTCCAGGTAGCGACCATGCCACGCCTTAATCAAGATAATAAAACGGATATATTGACCGAACCCGCTTATTATACTGAGCTGGGGAACGTTGCGTTAGTTATATGTATGCCCTAGAGGCCATTACTGTACATATGATGTATATTGTAGTGGATGCTAGGACGTATAAAGGGATGACTTTCTTGCTCGACATGATAGTATGCTATCTGGTTGATCTTTACCTTAACGTGTATACTGATTGTCTCTCTGTTACATGTTGGTAAAGCCCTTAGGATGTGTACTTGACTACCTGGACTATGATGCAGATCATACTAGTGGGGACAGATAGTCTATAAGTACATCCTTCAAAGTCCCTAGTCGTGGGTGTATCGAGACGGGGCATCGATATACCAGAGTAGACTAGCGTATACCTTCTCGACCCATACAGATGGGCGATGGATGATGCCATATCCATTGGTGTTTGACATCAGAGATGATATATGGGTGCTCAGTGGAGACTGGGTACACTGGACGGACTCGCCGAGAACTCCCAGATGGTATTATACCTTACGTCAGATGGCAGTTCTCTGGTGACACTGGTACAGAGTAGTCTGTTGACCCGAGATCGTCATAGAGTCTTGTGTGGTTCCCACTGTGCTTTGATTTCCACCTTACCACGTCCAAGTGGGCGTGCAAAACGGTGGTTTTTGGGTACAGTCCCGAGTCACATAGAGGCAATGAGCGATAGGAGGGGATTCGTCTCTCCCGGTATAGGGAGTTGATGTTGCGCTGTGTTCGATTGGCTATAACCGGAAATCCCTGGCCAGGGTTGCTGAGATTTATTGGTAAGTGTTACCAGTAGTTTCTCGAACTGTTATAGACCTCATATCGACACGACTTATCGAGCTATTGGGGTCTGACGTTTACCACCCCTAGGCGAGATATGCGACATATCAGACGATCACACCGGACTGTACGGTAATTGTTACTGGTTGGATTCACAGGAGTATGAGCGGGCTTGCTCGTCGATCTTCTGATCGCTCAATACCCGGGTGGCCGTTACGTTTAGCAGACCGCTTGCGGCTTGTGGGTGTTTGATATGATCATCATCTGCTGCTGGCGTATTGACGAGTCTTTAGAGTCATACACAGAGGTTTCCTGGCTCAAGCGAAACGAAATAGGAGCGCATATGAGATATGTGCGGGACCGAGAATAATGCGTGTATGTGATACCGTATTTCATTCTCGCGATGAATGTGTCGAATGGTTGTATGCGATATAACCTAGTTATCGAATCAAGGATTGATTCGATAAATCGATACATTGTATACTAGTCGGTTGTGTGTGACATGACCGGATCATTGAATCAAGTGTTGATTTAATGATTTAATGCATAATTATATATTTGATATATTACTTTGCATTAACTAGTATTGGTTCACTTTAAATGGTTTTTCTCACTTGTTTGTGCACATTGTATATGTGATATATTTTTTGTGCACAAGTTTGTATCATGTTTGATGATACATGTTTACTTGGGTTTGTGTAAAGATTAAACCATGGTTATTTAAATGGTTAGGGTTTAGTTTTTCATATCTATTTATTCATTTCTTTTTGGCAAAAGAAAAGAAAAATGGTGGCTTTCTTTGGATGGATGTTGAAGCTTCATGAAGCTTTGACTAAGTCACCATTTTTGTCTTCATGCTTAACCCTAACCATTGACCTAACCCTAGTTTATTCTCTACACTTGACCATGGTTGGATTATGATAAGTATTCATTTTATTTTCTTTTTGAGATATACTTATCATAACATTTTTCATCTTCTTCTTCTTCTTCTTCAACAAGAAGCTTGCCTCCATCAATGGCAACTTGAGAAAATGAGTGAGAAATCCAATTCTAAAGTGAACCCACTTCCTATTTCTTCATCCTCTACTTCTTGCCAAGTAGTATAGGGTGTTTTCTTCACAAGTTTCATGACTTGGTGAAGTGGGAGCTTGATCTTGTGATGCCTCGACGTAGATCATCTTCGGCATCGAAGTCGATGACCTAGCCCGCCCATTTCTCCGATGAAGCCGACTCTAGAGCCCGGGATCCGTTTTGGACAGCGAGGAGACTTCATTGCGGAGCAATGGAGGTGGAGGACCGGATCTACAAAGGTTGTATTTCCGTTCTTTTAGTTAAATTGTTAACTAGTTGCATGTGTTCGCCTATATATCTAGTTAACGATCCGTATTAGGGTTTCTCGGCACTTGTTAAATTTGAAATTGGCATGGTTGATGCCTTGTGAGACCTCATTAGTGTGCCTAGGAACCCTACAGTGGTATCAGAGCCTAGCTAGAGCCTTAGGCGACGCGTAGACGGAGTTAGAAGTCCGATCGAACCAAAACCTAACCCGGAAAATTGCTCTCTGTACTTTTTCTGAAATCTGGAGTTTTTTGATATTAAAAATATGCAGAAAAATCAGCAGGGAATCCTAAGAATTACTGTGCAATACGTGTCCATGATTCCACTATAACGCGGCGGAACCGCGGCACAAGCATGGCTTGTGCGGCGGTTCCGCGGCCATTTTGTCGTATCTTGCATTGGTTTTGGCACAGTAATTCATATGTTGCAGTGCTGGTTTTCCTGGGTATTTTTAAAATTTATTCAAGAGTTGAATTTTCTGGGTTGCATTGGGGACTCGGTGTATCGATCGGATTGTCTAATTTTGTCAGTGTGTTTTTCCGGGTAATTTTGAATATGTTAAATAGTTCGGCCGGATATAAATACCCAACTTTTCCCCTGCCGGAAAAATTTCCAAGTGTTGGATTTTTCCGAGGTTTAAAGACGTTCTAAGTAGTGCAAGTAGCGCGATGGTCCCTCTAGAAGACAACAAACCTTAACTCGATTATGTGACCGTCTTGAACTGCCCTTTGAACCTTCGGGTTTGGGGCAGTACGGCGTGCCACATGTGAGGCGTTGGCTTGACCCTTCTACGGCTGGACCGTTGGTACTGAGGCACGAAGTGAATGTCTTTGAACTTATTTCATGAGTTGAGCTGTTACGGGAAAACTTGGGTGTTCGATTGTTCGATCGGAAAGTTTAACATTTTCTGTTTATCTGGAATGTGATACAACAATTGGAATTCACAATAAGTTATGAGATAACTGAATGAATGTTATAAACATAGCAGTTTAGTCTCACTTGATCGGTTGCCACGGAATTTTGATGTGATCAAAAGTCCGTCGCAATCACGTAGCGTACGCGGATACTCGCCGGGTAAACTTAATAGACAGCCTCGCTCCATAGCCCCGACCAAGTGACTGTAGGAGAACTCCGTCGCCGAAAGCATCCGTTCGGGTGCTCGCGGTAGCGGTGTTCCGCCTTGGTGCACTTCGTCGACGGTGTCGGGGGTGCGGCCGTCTACTGAAGTTTGCGACGAGCATTCGATCAGTATGTCGGGAATCTTGTTGAATTGCACGACTTGATATGGAAAAGAGTTTTCGATAATGAGACTAAAATGTGGGATTTATAATTGTTAGGCATGCGATGTCTAAGTAATTCATTTGATTAGGCATGTGATGTCTATGGAGGTTGCGGATTCCAACTATTGTAGTTTTACACTTTCTTTTCTGCGACCGTAAGTGTAATATGTGAAATCGCCGGTTTCGTTGCTATATGTCAACGACAATTGGGATGCGCATATTTACTTACGTTGATGACATGTGATGTTATGTGTTGCTGGATATGTTATATTGGATCGTCGTGTTTGAATAGCCGGGGGTTTTTATGTGAGATGAGTGTTTTTCATTTTCATTCATGTAAAAACTTGTATGTAATATTCTTTTATTGGGGCACTTCCAGGTTGCGGAAGATGTCACCCTTTGTATATTATTTACTTTTCCGTACTAGGATAGACCCAAGGAGGGGAGCACAAGTAACCGGGTTCTAGAGTCCAGTGGGAGACCAACTCGAGGAGTCGAGTCCGGGTCTCCTAACTCTAGAATTGGTAGGGTTGCTTGCCGCTCTCGTAGGGGTCTAGGGGTGTGGGTTTGGCTATTCATCACGACCGTGGAATCCGTGTTTTATACTGGCTCGTATTGAAAACACGGACATCCTAGTATATCCAATATTTCATATGATTCTTCTGCTGCGATATCTGTGATGTGATCATGTGATGTTCTGTGATAGATACTGTATATAGTATATATGATATATTATATAGACGTTACTTATGTTTTACACCCGCGCTAGCCCTGCCCCGCTCTGCCGTTAGTTACCTAACCTAACGGTGCACGAGGGGACATCGAGGCGAATGCGGATGGCATAAGTGTACGTCGTATTTATCTGTGATGTTTAGGTACTTAAATGATGGGACTTCATTAATGTGATTAATGAAATAAAAGAAACCTAAGATGTTGTAGAATCGAATTTCAAAAATAAAAGGGTAGCTACAGTTCTTGCTTTGCACAGCGGTATATGTGATATATCCTGCACCTTATTCGATGAGGAAAGGACCGAGATCCCTTCACCGGGAGTGACTCCTTTAGCAATAACTGGCAGATGCTACACACTCGGTTTGTCTTTTGATTGCTTTTAAGAGTTTTTGCTTTGCACAGTGATATATATGATATATCCCGCACCTCATTCGACGAGGAAAGGACCGACGATCCCTTCACCGGGAGTGACTCCTTTAGCAAAACTAGAAAAGCCTCAAAAACACTCCATTTCAAAATTCATTCGATCCTACAACGATATCAAGTTCATTACGCAATAGGTTTTCAGAAAAACCTGTCGTAGCCCTCCGTCATTTCAGATAAGTCCTAGTTAGTATTCGTGCTACGTTTGTTGGCCTGCGTCAAGGCATAGTGTGCGGTAGCTAACTAGTATTTATCTGCTTATGCATATGATGCAGATTGGATTAGGGTAGTCGTGCGACTTTGTTGGCCTACGTCAAGGGTCGTGCGGGTGGGTTTAATTCAATCAGGAAATGACGGGTTGAACATGACTAGCGCACTATGGTTTGTTGGCCTGCGTCAAGGTCATAGGACGCTAGGGGCAAAATATCGCGAATTTCAAGTGTTGAAATTTGCAATGAGATTGCATACCTTCTATAAGATAGTTCGATCCCGATACCCGCTGCGAGTAATTGTTACTCCTGGGAGAGTTTTACACATTACAATTAGCCGATCAAGTAGGTGTCTAGAAAGGTGTCAACGAGGTTACGCCTCTGGGAAAACGAGGTTTACATTAATTAGGTTCGTGCGAAAGCACGGGGGACCTCCCTCAAAGTACCAACACTGGCCTGGCTGAAAGATGTTAGTGTATATGCCCTAGAGGCCATTACTGTATCATACTAGTTTGTATATTACTTAATGGATGCTTGGGATATTCACCTTGTATATACAATCTTGCTCAAAATAGTAGTATGCTACTTGGTTTGTTTCTACTTCAATGTGTACTTGTGTTTATTTCAGTATATCACTTATACGCATTAGTGGAGCCCTTAGGATCTTTGCTTGATTACCAGCGTTGTGATGGCAGTCACACTAGTGGGGGCTGGGTAATCTATAAGCACATCCTTATTCAGGTCCCTGGTCGCAGGACTATCGAGACAGGGCATCGATACTCCGGAGTAGACCAGCGCATGCGCTTCTCATCCCAGTGTGGGAGACGGTCTGTCCCACAGCCGTCAGTACGTCGTACTTGAGATAGTATGCGGGTGCTCGTTAGGTTACGGGTACACTGGACAGGACTCGTCGGGAACTGACTAGTTGGTATTATACCTATCGTCAGTTATCAGTTCCCAGGTGACATGAGTACAGCTTAGTCCGCTGACTTAACACTGTCACTTCGCCTCGGGTGTGTTCCCACTGTACTTTGATCACTACCCTACCACGGCTCAAAAGAGTCGTGCAAACAGGTGGTGGTTGGGTGCAGTCCCGAAGCACTTGGAGGCAGTGACGGTTAGACAGGATTCGTCTCTCCCGGTATTGGGGGTTGACATCGCGCTGTGTCTAGGAGAGCCATTACACGAGTAGTCCCTGGCCAGGGCAAACGAGATATACTGGTAGGTTTCCAGTGTTATCTCAGGGTGTATTGGGCTTCACTCCGGCACGACTTGTACCGCTATTGGGGGACTGACGTTTACCGCCCCCTAGGCCCGCCATGCGATGTATCAGACGAACAGACCGGACTGTACGGAGAATGTCACACTCAGGCTCAGTAGGAGTTCAGATGGGTTTCGCCTCGTCGGTCTTCTTGTCGGCATTACCTGGGGACCGTTACGCACAGCTAGTGCCGCTTGCGGTCTGTGGTTAAACCCACTGCCAGCGTAGTGTCGAGTCTTTAGAGTCCCACACAGAAAGCTTTTCGCCTTTAGGCAAAAGAGTAGAGGTCGCATGGTATTGCGACAGGTCGCGTAGTTTTGCGACAGGGTTCGGTCACATCCGTGCACTTGTGCACGTACAGTGTCCGGACAGTTTACACTAGCGGGCTTTGGTTTAAGCCAGATCCTAGTGTACCTTATGGGATTGGATTTATCCAGTTTGCATTCGTGTTCCTCGGAACGCGGATGCGGGTGTGTATGCACAGTTGACAGGGAGGCAGAGGCTGCGGATTCTCATTAGGGTTGTTGACAGTTGACCGTTGACTATTTGACTTTATGCTCAACCCTAATGAGAATATGATATGTGATTAACTATTATATTAATTAAGTATTATGGTGATATGGTTGTTGACTTGTTGACTTTTGTTGACTTGTTGACTTTGTTGACTTGTTGACTTTTGTTGACTTGTTGACCGGTTGACTAGGCTTGACTAGTTGACCATCATGATAACCATGGTTATCATTTCATGCCAAAGACTTTTTCTTGCTTGCTCATTTGAGTAAAATGAGTGCATGACATGATAAGGTTATGGTTGCTTCTAACCATCACATAAGACTTTTTTGATATGATGAGTTATGATCACTTTGGATTATGAGAGGGTGAAAGACAAAAGAGTTGCTCATTCTTTCTTGCTCACTCTCTCTCTTGTTTTTGAGCTCTCCTCTTGCTCTCACCCTCAACCTCTTGCTCCCTCACTTGATCTATGGTTCTCTTGTCTCATGAGTTGAGAATCAAGAACCATAGATAAAATCCCATTCTATTTCCTCTCTACTCATTCTAGTTCACTAGGTTTAGCAAACCAAGTGAACTAGTTTCTTCAAAGAACGAAGAAGGAGCTAAAGGTTGGAGCTTTCAAGTGGATCTATCTTCGGCGTACGGAGACAACGAGAAGGAGCCATCGAACCACCATCGGAGCTTGAAGAGAAGGAGTTCAAGTTTAGGTATAACCATCTTCATCCGAGTAGCTAAATATCTTTAGCTTAGTATGCTAGTTTTAGTTTAGGTAAAGATCCCGACCTAGCTTAGTCCATGTTGCCTCTTGCGTTAAAATTTTGATTTTATACCGTTTCCGCCTCCCCGTAAGAACCGGGGGTCGCAACGTGGACTTACAAAAGATTGGCGAACTTGTAGTGTGTAATTAATCCCGGCTAGTCTTTCCTTTTAGGGTTTGAAGGAAGATTTGATAAAAACCAGTGGGAGCCATCCTGATTAGATAAAATAATAACCAATCTATTCTTGCAAGAGCGCACGCTGAGTGTTTTCTTCTCTCTCTCTCCAGGTAGCGACCATATCACGCCTTAATCAAGATAATAATACGGATTATTGACCGAACCCGCTTGTTATACTGAGCTGGGGAACGTTGGTCCCGCTCCAACTTATAATTGTTATAAGACAGAGCAAGAAATAGGGGAATGCCAGAATTCCCGTGCCGCCCAAACGAAGAAAGTGCATATGATGCATCTCCTTCGGGTGTGTTCATTACAAAGAACTGTTTCTCAGTATCCTCCGCATCCTGGGTATATGATACCAGATCAGGATCCCAGATATGTAATCTGTTACATAGGGCTACAGAAAGGTAGAGAACTGAGAACGGGTGATAAGTTTCATGAGGCAGAAAACGGGGCAAGTGTTGCAGCCAAGTCTGTTGGTCACTGTCACCCTGTATTACCAATACATTGATTCTGAACGAATGTTATTAGATACCGGACCTGATATACAAAATCATATCAGTCTCTTTATTAGTAAAGAAATGATAAAATTTTGTATTGTTGGATCATGTTTTGAACATTTCCTATATCAAAAGTTGATCGGATCAGGCACGCTATCTAAAAGCGTTGATGTTCTAAATCAAACTACAGTTCTTAGTAGACAGAACACACACAAATGAACGAATTTTTCTTGAGGTATTGTAGACTAGGTCATATCAATGCGACCTGACTAGCTGAAGTTACATTTAGATGCATATTTAAATCTGTTTGAATTTACATCTTATGAAACTTACCAGTCATGTCACAAAGATTAGATGACCATAGCCCTGTTTATTGGAAACAGAGAAAGAGTTAGTGAACTCTTGGGATGATACATGTTGATGTATGTAGGTCCCCTGTCTACATATGCCAGGACTGGTTCTTTGTACTTCATTACATCCTCTGATGATCTTTCGAGATTCAGACCTATGTTCCTGTTGAGACACAAGTCCGAACCTTTTGAGATATTCACAGAATATAAGTTAGAAGTAGAGAACCGAAATACGGGTATAAGTATTATGTCCTTTGATAAGATCGAGGAGGAGAATACTTGAGCACGGAAATCCTGGATTATTCTAAAGGAGAATGAGATTCTCTCTCTGCATTACTCCTCTGTATACACCATAGCACGATGGTATATCGGGGCGGAGCAATAACACCCTATATGATAAGGTGTGCTCTATGATGAGTACTACTGAGTTACCTATTTCCTTTTGGGAGTTATGCACTTGAGAAGCTGGATACCTATTGAATAGGGTTCAAATCAAATCAGTTGCCTACCACTTCATATGTGATATGGAAAGGGTAGAGCCCATCTCTTAAGCTAGTTAAGATTTGGGGTTGTCCGGCCTATGTCTGAAAAGCAAAATCCGGACAAGCTCGAGGCAAGGTCTGTAATGTAGAACTGGAAAGGTTCCAGCTATACAAACTACAGCAGATGATTTGATAAAACCAAAGGATTCAATAGTTACCAACGAACTTCAGCCTCTCCGCCGATCTGGTAGGGTTCCTCACCCACCTGAGAGATACTTCGGTTTCTCTATGACAGTGAGAGCGAGGATTGCATCATGAGATGATGACCCAACTAGTTTCGAGCTGGCCATCAGGAGTAAGACTCTGTAAGAATGGCTGGATGCTTAGCGATCTGAGATGGAATCCTTATACACCAACAAAGTATGGACTTTGGTTGCTATATCTGAAGGGTTAAATCCCCATCAGGAGCAAGTATATCTTGAGAAGATTACTTGGTGTACATGGAAGAGTTGAGACTTTCAAAGCTAGACTTGTTAAAGGTCTACATCATTGACCAGGTATGGATGATGATGAAACCTTTTCTAAGTAGCTATGCTTAAGTCCATCCAGATCCTACTTGCCACGGCTACATACCATGACTACGATATCTGGTGGTTGGGTGTCATGACATCTTTTCTAAATGATGTTTTAGAAGAGGGCGTCTATAAGTACACAGCCAGAGGGCTTCGTAGACAGTGGGAGCAGCGGAAACGTGTGCAAGATGTTTTATGTGATAAAGCAGGCATCGCGGAGTTGGAACATCTGTTTTGATATAGTAGTCAAACAGTTTGACATCATCAAAATGGTAGATGAACCTTGTATATACAAAAAGGTAGTAGGGAGTATGGTGATGATCCTCGTAGAGTACGTAGATGACATACTCTTGATAGGGAAGGAGTTTCCTATACTACGCTCGGTCAATCTCCGCTTATCACAATGATTCTCCATAAAGGATCAAAGTGATACCTCCTAAATCTTGGGTTTGGATCTATGAGATAGATCTAATTGGATGTTAGGATTCTTACTAGTTGTAGTGAGATGGTATCAATCGATCCTGGGGAGAATCACTGGAAGGGTTCCAGGGTGATAAAGACGACAGAATGTCAGTCGCAGGCATTGTCTTTACCCTCAGTAAAGAGACGGTATGTTGGAAGAGTTCCAAGCTAGATACCGTGGCATACTAGACGATAAAGGCTCGATACATCGCTACTTAAGATGCTACCAAAGAGGCTGTTTGGGTGTATATTGGTTCATGAGATGAACTATGTTCCTCCCATTGTGTGACCATGGAGTTGTGGCTTATGCCAAGGAACGCGGGTCCCATCAGTGATCCAGACATATTCTAAAGCAGTATCACCTGATCATGGAGATGGTTGATCTCCTGGGTGATCGAGGTTAGGAGAGTAGACTCAGAGGACAACACGGCGGATCCACTCACAAAGGCCATTTCCCAGAGAGAGACTTTTATGGGATGGTTGAGTATGAGATACTACAACCACTGCTATCAGATGGCCCTAGTGCAAGTGGGAGATTGTTAGTTATATGTATGCCCTAGAGGCCATTACTGTACATATGATGTATATTGTAGTGGATGCTAGGACGTATATAGGGAGGACTTTCTTGCTCGACATGATAGTATACTATCTGGTTGATCTTTACCTTAACGTGTATACTGATTGTCTCTCTGTTACATGTTGGTAAAGCCCTTAGGATGTGTACTTGACTACCTGGACTATGATGCAGATCATACTAGTGGGGACAGATAGTCTATAAGTACATCCTTCAAAGTCCCTAGTCGTGGGTGTATCGAGACGGGGTATCGATAAACCAGAGTAGACTAGCGTATACCTTCTCGACCCATACAGATGGGCGATGGATGATCCCATATCCATTGGTTTTTGACATCAAAGATGATATACGGGTGCTCAGTGGAGACTGGGTACACTGGATGGACTCGCCGAGAACTCCCAGATGGTATTATACCTTACGTCAGATGGCAGTTCTCTGGTGACACTGGTACAGAGTAGTCTGTTGACCCGAGATCGTCATAGAGTCTTGTGTGGTTCCCACTGTGCTTTGATTTCCACCTTACCACGTCCAAGAGGGCGTGCAAAACGGTGGTTTTTAGGTACAGTCCCGAGTCACATGGAGGTAATGAGCGATAGGAGGGGATTCGTCTCTCCCGGTATAGGGAGTTGATGTTGCGCTATGTTCGATTGGCTATAACCGGAAATCCCTGGCCAGGGTTGCTGAGATTTACTGGTAAGTGTTACCAGTAGTTTCTCGAACTGTTATAGACCTCATATCGACACGACTTATCGAGCTATTGGGGTCTGACGTTTACCACCCCTAGGCGAGATATGCGACATATCAGACGATCAGACCGGACTGTACGGTAAGTGTTACTGGTTGGATTCACAGGAGTATGAGCGGGCTTGCTCGTCGATCTTCTGATCGCTCAATACCCGGGTGGCCGTTACGTTTAGCAAACCGCTTGCGGCTTGTGGGTGTTTGATATGATCATCACCTGCTGCCGGCGTATTGACGAGTCTTTAGAGTCCTACAAAGAGGTTTCCTGGCTCAAGCGAAACGAAATAGGAGCGCATATGAGATATGTGCGGGACCGAGAATAATGCGTGTATGTGATACCGTATTTCATTCTCGCGATGAATGTGTCGAATGGTTGTATGCGATATAACCTAGTTATCGAATCAAGGATTGATTCGATAAATCGATACATTGTATACTAGTCGGTTGTGTGTGACATGACCGGATCATTGAATCAAGTGTTGATTTAATGATTTAATGCATAATTATATATTTGATATATTACTTTGCATTAACTAGTATTGGTTCACTTTAAATGGTTTTTCTCACTTGTTTTTGCACATTGTATATGTGATATATTTTTTGTGCACAAGTTTGTATCATGTTTGATGATATATGTTTACTTGGGTTTGTGTAAAGATTAAACCATGGTTATTTAAATGGTTAGGGTTTTGTTTTTCATATCTATTTATTCATTTCTTTTTGGCAAAAGAAATGAAAAATGGTGGCTTTCTTTGGATGCATGTTGAAGCTTCATGAAGCTTTGACTAAGTCACTATTTTTGTCTTCATGCTTAACCCTAACCATTGACCTAACCCTAGTTTATTCTCTACACTTGACCATGGTTGGATTATGATAAGTATTCATTTTATTTTCTTTTTGAGATATACTTATCATAACATTTTTCATCTTCTTCTTCTTTTTCTTCAAGAAGAAGCTTGCCTCCATCAATGGCAACTTGAGAAAATGAGTGAGAAATCCAATTCTAAAGTGAACCCACTTCCTATTTCTTCATCCTCTACCTCTTACCAAGTAGTATAGGGTGTTTTCTTCACAAGTTTCATGACTTGGTGAAGTGGGAGCTTGATCTTGTGATGCCTCGACGTAGATCATCTTGGGCATCGAAGTCGATGACCTAGCCCGTCCATTTCTCCGATGAAGCCGACTCTAGAGCCCGGGATCCGTTTTGGACAGCGAGGAGACTTCATTGCGGAGCAATGGAGGTGGAGGATCGGATCTACAAAGGTTGTATTTCCGTTCTTTTAGTTAAATTGTTAACTAGTTGCATGTGTTCGCCTATATATCTAGTTAACGATCCGTATTAGGGTTTCTCGGCACTTGTTAAATTTGAAATTGGCATGGTTGATGCCTTGTGAGACCTCATTAGTGTGCCTAGGAACCCTACACGTTGGTCCCACTCCAACTTATAATTGTTATAAGACCGAGCAAGAAATAGGGGAATGCCAGGATTCCCATGCCGCCCAAATGAAGAAAGTGCATAAGATGCATCTTCTTCGGGTGTGTTTATTACAAAGAACTGTTTCTCTGTATACTCTACGTCCTGGGTATTTGATACCAGATCAGAATCCCAGATATGTAATTTGTTACATAGGGCTACAGAAAGGTAGAGAACTGAGAACGGGTGATAAGTTTCATGAGACAGAAAACGGTGCAAGTGTTGCAACCAAGTCTGTTGGTCACTGTCACCCTGTATTCCAAATACATTGATTCTGAACGAATGTTATTAGATACCGAAACTGATATACAAAATCATATCAGTCTCTTTATTAGTAAAGAAATGATAAAATTTTGTATTGTTGGATAATGTTTTGAACATTTCCTATATCAAAAGTTGATCGGTTCAAGCACGTTATCTAAAAGCATTGATGTTCTAAATCAAACTACAGTTCTTAGTATACGGAACACACACAAGAGGAATAGTTCAGAAATGAACGGATCCTTCTTGAGGTTTTGTAGACTAGGTCATGTCAATGCGACCTGACTAGCTAAGTTGCACTTAGATGCATATTTAAATCAGTTTGAATTTACATCTTGTGAAAACTTGCCGGTCATGTCACAAAGATAAGATGACCACAGCTCTGTTTATTGGAAGCAGAGAAAGAGTTAGTGTACTCTTGGGATGATACATATTGATGTATGAAGGTCCCCTGACTACACATGCCAAGACTGGTTCTTTGTACTTCATTACATTCTCTGATGATCTCTTTAGATTCAGACATATGTTCCTGTTGAAACACAAGTCCGAACCCTTTGAGATATTCACAGAATATAAGTTAGAAGTAGAGAACCAAAACGGGTATAAGTATTATGTCCTTTGATGTGATCAAGGAGGAGAACACTTAAGCACGAAATTCCTGGATTATTCTAAAAGAGAATGAGATTCTCTCTCAGCATTACTCCTCCGTATACACCACAGCACGTCGGTGTTTCGGGGCGGAGCAATCACACCCTCTATGATAAGGTGTGCTCTATGATGAGTACTACTAAGTTACCTATTTCCTTATGGGAGTTATGCACTTGAGAAGCTGAATACCTATTGAATAGGATTCAAATCAAATCAGTTGCCTACCACTTCATATGTGATATGGAAAGGGAAGAGTCCATATCTTAAGTTTGTTAAGATTTAGGGTTGTCCGGCCTATGTCTAAAAGCAAAATCCGGATAAACTCGAGGCAAGGTCAGTTTTGTAGAACTGGAAAGGTTCCAGCTATACAAATTACAGCTGATGATTTGGTAGAACCAAAGGGTTCAATAGCAACCAACGAACCTCAGCCTCTCCGCCGATCTAGTAGGTTTCCTCACCCACCTGAGAGTTATCTCGATTTCTCTATGACAGTGGGAGCAAGGATTGCATCATGGGATAATGACCCAACTAGTTTCGAGCTGGCCATTAGGAGTAGGACTCTGTAAGAATGGCTGGATGCTTAGCGATCTGAGATGGAATCCTTATACACCAACAAAGTATGGACTTTGGTTGCTTTATCTGAAGGGTTAAATCCCCATCAGGAGCAAGTATATCTTGAGAAGATTACTTGGTGTACATGGAAAAGTTGAGACTTTCAAAGCTAGACTTGTTACAGGTTTGCATCATTGACCAGGTATGGATTGTGATGAAACCTTTTCTAAGTACCTATGCTTGAGTCTATCTAGATCCTACTTACCACGGCTACATACCATGACTACGATATCCGGCGGTTAGGTGTCATGACTGCCTTTCTAAATAATGATTTAGAAGACAGAGTCTATAAGTACACAGTCAGAAGGCTTCGTAGACAGTGGGAGCAGCGGAAACGTGTGCAAGTTGCTTTACAGATTTAAAGCAGGCATCGCGGAGTTGGAACATCTGTTTTGATGTGTTAGTCAAAGAGTTCGACATCATCAAAATGGTAGATGAACCTTGTATATACAAAAAGGTAGTAGGAAGTATGGTGGTGATCCTCGTAGAGTACATGGATGACATACTCTTGACAGGGAAGGAGTTTCCTATGCTACGCTCGGTCAATCTCCGCTTATCACAAGGATTCTCCATATAGGATCAAAGTAATACCTACTAAAATCTTGGGTTTTGGATCTATGAGATAGATCCAATTGGATATTAGCATACTCACTAGTTGTAGTGAGATGGTATCAATTGATCCTGGGAAGAATCACTGGAAATGTTCCAGAGTGATAAGGATGACTGAATGTCAGTCGCAGGCATTGTCTTTACCCTCAGTAGAGGGACTGCATGTTGGAAGAGTTCCAAGCTAGATACCGTGGCATACTAGACGATAAAGGCAGGATACATCGCTACTTAAGATGCTACCAAAGAGGCAGTCTGGATGTATATTAGTTCATGAGATGAACTTCGTTCCTGCCATTGTGTGACAATGGAGTTGTGGCTTATGCCAAGGAACCCCGGTCCCATCAGTGACCCAGACGTATTCTGAGGCAGCATCACCTGATCATGGAGATAGTTGATCTCCAGGGTGATCGAGGTTAGGAGAGTAGACTCAGAGGACAACACGGCGGATCCACTCACAAAGGCCTTTTCCCAGAGAGAGACTTTTATGGGATGGTTGAGTATGAGATACTACAACCACTGCTGCAGATGGCCCTAGTGCAAGTAGGAGATTGTTAGTTATATGTATGCCCTAGAGGCCATTACTGTACATAGGATGTATATTGTAGTGGATGCTGGGACATATATAGGGAGGACTTTCTTGCTCGACATGATAGTATGCTATCTGGTTACTCTTTACCTTAACGTGTATACTGATTGTCTCTCTGTTACATGTTGGTAAAGCCCTTAGGATGTGTACTTGACTACCTGGACTATGATGCAGATCATACTAGTGGGGACATGGTAGTCCATAAGTACATCCTTCAAGGTCCCTAGTCATGGGTGTATCGAGACGGGGTATCGATATACCAGAGTAGACTAGCATATACCTTCTTGACCTATACAGATGGGAGATGGATGATCCCATATCCATTGGTGTTTGATATCAGAGATGATATACGGGTGCTCAGTGGAGACTGGGTACACTGGACGGACTCGCCGAGAACTCCCAGATGGTATTATACCTTACGTCAGATGGCAGTTCTATGGTGACACTGGTACAGGTTAGTCTGTAGACCCGAGATCGTCATAGAGTCTTGTGTGATTCCCACTGTGCTTTGATTTCCACCTTACCACGTCCAAGAGGGAGTGCAAAACGGTGGCTTTTGGGTACAGTCCCGAATCACATGGAGGCAATGAGCGATAGGAGGGGATTCGTCTCTCCCGGTATAAAGAGTTGATGTTGCGCTGTGTTCGATTGGCTATAACCGGAAATCTCTGGCCAGGGTTGTTGAGATTTACTAATAAGTGTTACCAGTAGTTTCTCGAACTGTTATAGACCTCATATCGACACGACTTATCGAGCTACTAGGGTCTGACGTTTACCACCCTAGGCGAGATATGCGACATATCAGACGAACAAACCGGACTATACGGTAAGTGTTGCTGGTTGGATTCACAGGAGTGTGAGCGGGCTTGCTCGTTGATCTTCTGATCGCTCAATACCCGGGTGGCCGTTACGTTTAGCAGACCGCTTGCGGCTTTTGGGTGTTTGATATGATCATCACCTGCTGCCGGCGTATTGACGAGACTTTAGAGTCCTACACAGAGGTTTCCTGGCTCAAGCGAGACGAAATAGGAGCGCATATGAGATATGTGCGGGACCAAGAATAATACCAGTATGTGATACTGCATTCTATTCTCACGATTTGTATCATTGGACGGTTATATATGATATAGCCGAGTTACCGGATCAAGTGTTGATTCGATACATTGATACACTTGATATTAGTTGGTTATTTGCGATATGACCAGATCATTAAATCAAGTGTTGATTTAATGATTTGATGTGTAATTATATATTTGATATATTACTTTACATTAACGAGTATTTGTTCACTTAAGATGGATTTTCTTACTTGATGTGCACAAGTAGTATATGTGATATATTTTTGTGCACTAGATTGTATTATGTTTGATGATACATGCAAACTTGGGTGTGCGTATGCTTTGAACCTTGTTTAGGTAAATGGTTAGGGTTTTGATTTATTTATTCATTTATTTATTTATTCATTTTAGCAAGAAATAAAATGGTGGCTAACTTTGGATTTTCTTTGAAGCTTCATGAAGCTTTGAAAAGTTCAACCATTTTGTTTCTTTTGCTTAACCTAACCATTTGCCTAAACCCTAGTTTATTCTCTACATGTGTTAGCCTCACCCATGGTTGCATTATGATAAGATCACTTGATTTATTATTATTCATCAATTGATTTTATTATTCTTAATATATTCTTTCTTCTTCTTCTTCTTCTTCAAGAAGAGGAAACCTTGCTACCTCCAATGGTGCCATGAGTAAAAGAGTGAGAAATCCAAATCCAAAGTGAACCCACTTCCTATTTCTTCATCCTCTACCACTTGCCATGTAGTAGAGTGTGTTATCTTCACAAGTTTTATGACCAAGTGAAGATGGAGCTTGATCTTGAGTTGCCTCGACGTAGATCATCTTCGGCATCGAAGTCGACGACCTAGCCCGATCATTTCTTCGACGAAACCATCGCTAGAGTCCGGGATCCGATGATCGCAGTGGAGGGACGTCATCACGGAGCTAAGGAAGTGGAGGACCGGATCGACAAAGATTGTAGTCACTTTCACTTAGTAGTTAAGTTGTTAACTTGCTTGCTTTTTCGCCTTTACTCTAGTTAACGATCTAGGTTAGGGTTCTTCGGCAACGAAATTTTTGAATTTGGCATGGTTGATGCCTTGTGGAACCTCTTGAGTGTGTCTATGAACCCTACAGATAAATCAACGGTATGAATAGAAAGGAGATCTCAAGATATAAATCCTAAGGTAACTTAGGCGGAGTATCATATTATAAATATGTCGCGGATTATATGTACGGTACGCCACTCTACTTAGTACCTACTCCATCAACAAAGGTCATCCTATATAATGAAAGTTCGGATATAAAACCTCCAAAGTCAAGTCTAAGTCCTATAAGGTAAGTCCGGATAACAAAAGTGCATGCATAGATCCCATATAGCCAACCTAGACTCGAACAAAGGTTAAACCAAACGCTCTGATACCAACTTTGTCACGAACCAAATGTGGCACATGACCGGCACTTAAATCACGTGACATATAAAGACGTCGACGCGGTTCAAGTAAGCCGAAACCCGGAATCTAAACCCTTTTTGAAAAATATTGGAGGTGAGTTTAAAATAGTCATCAGATGGAATCAGTTTAAATAACGTTTAAATTTAACTAAGTATTTTTGAAAAGCATCTATGACGTTTTGAAATTCGACAGCACCTCCTTTGCATTTTTGTATAACCCGATACAATATAATAAATAAATAGCATCCCAACGGGAGCTAGCTTTCATGCCCAAACGGCGGAGCAACCAAGCAAACAATATACGATGCACAATGGCGAAGAAAAGAAAAGCGAAACAAAATCAACAATCTTAAAATGGTCGACTCCAATGAGTGCGACACCACAACACACAAGCTTTAAGACTCGCTTCTAAGTCCACAATATACCCTTTCTAAGTTGATGGAGTTTTACTAGATACAAGAAGGCATGAATATACAAGTTTGAGTACAATACAACAGTAACTCACCTACCAAAGCAATCACCGAAATGAATATGTGCCCCAAGCCGCTGATAATCCAAACGGTAAAACCTGCAAGAAACTGTGGCACAACGGGGGTGAGTTGCCGACTCAGTGAGTAAAAGTATATCACAAAGTAGAAATCGAAATGCACAACGATACATAGGTCATAAGTATAGTACTATCATAATCTGTACTAATATAATATATGATATGCATGTATATCATAATGCAACACTATCTATCATGCGATCCCAATTAGAACGTATCAAATGCAAATGACTTGTATCTAGGTATGAGCCCAAAGGTGGCCAAAAATATATATAGATAAACCTCTTCTTTAAAATAGCCGCGGAATAGATATGTCACGGTATAAAAGCAGACATGATAGTATGAAATAAAATAGGTATCTTACTTAAGATATACGTCATGCTATTTTGGTGAAAATGTTAAGAGGTTTACAATTTAAAGATCTTAGTGTCATATCAGATATTTCAAAATAATGAGTCTATAGCTCGTGTTTGAATTCCTTTTTATGTATGAATGCCCGTACAAATATATACAGGTATTGTCCCCGGATCAGTCCTGGTCGGCTATAATAACTGTAATCTAACTGTGTACCTCACGATAGCAATCATATCAATATATATGGATGTCCAGCATCGACACCCGAAATCAGAAATCTCTCGTGTCCATCACCGACACGTAAATGCAGATATCGTCGACACCATCTCAACAGATAATCGCCACCCGAATTCCCTGTCCCCGGTCGGTATCCCCTGGATATCCGCCGTGCTCATTTCTATCTCCGGTATCGAGTATCCTAGCTAGGCTCCCTGCCTATAATGCGGCTTTCCTGCCCCTCGGTCTCGACCCGGGTCCACCATGTATCTGACTGTATAGCTCCCCCACTCAGTCTGGATAAAAATAAGTCCGAAACCGTACAGCTACCCCACTCGGTCGGAATAAAACAATCAGAAAACATCAAACTCATGGTGGACGTCAACTCATCATATCCAGAAACATCAAGTAAAGAATAAGAATACTTGCATAGACCCTCCAGACGAAAACTCGCGAACTCTACCCATCTCGCGTCGGAGCATCTCAGCGAACGACAGATCTTGTCCATCCGATCGATAAATCACTAGGGATCCTCAGCTGCATCAGTGCTGGTGAAAACTGGAGGCTTCAGCCTCATGAACTCAGATAATGATACGATGATAACCTCCGTAGCTCCAGGTACGACTACCGGAACAGTAGGCACCATCACGGTCCCCATGACAGGTGGGACAACCTCCTGTCTCTGCGCTCGACTGGCCTCAACTAATGACCATATCATCTGGTGCAAATCCTGTATACCGGCCTCTAGCCTAGTAATACGATCTAGCGAAGGTGAATCAATCTGCTCCTGTAGAATAGGCGTACCGCCCTGGTCAGTCCTCGTCTCCGACGAGCCTACCCTAACCTCGGCTCTCGCGGTCCCTCTCTACACCCTCGTAGTATTTGGCGGCATAATGGCTGGAAATGAAAACAGGATTCGATAAGAACATAGAAATCGAATCACAAGGATGTATATAATCACGGAAGGAATTTCAACCAAAAAGTCCTAAGGTCACTTAGGCGGAGTACCGTGTCCTAAGTATGTCGCGGAACATACACACGCTACGTCACTCTGCTTAAGCTACCTACTCCATCATACCAAGGTCATCCTACACTCCGAAAGGTAAAACCTAGCGCTCTGCTACCAACTTTGTCACGGCCCAAAATTTGGCACGTGACCGACACTTAAACCACGTAACGTCAACAGGCGTAACGCAATTCAAGTAAGTCGAAAACCCAGAAATCTAAACCATATAAAGAAGTAAGTGATAAAAACATTGTTAAAACATTTGGAAATCTCAAGTAAAATCTTAAAGCTTAAGTTTATTTTCTTAAAAATTTCGGCAGCACCTCCTTTGTAAAATCTAGCCCTGAAACGGGTACAAACACAGGATATAAATAAAGCATCCCCAAACGGGAGCAAATCATGCCCAAAGGCGGAAACAACCACCACAAGCATATATACGATGCCGTAGCGAAGAAATAGACAAAATAAATGAAAACAACTTAAAGAGGTAAAACTACATAATAAAAGCCAGCTCACACGAGCACGATACCCAGAGTCACAAAATATACAATATCGGTCCTCGCAACTCGTCTTTAAGTCAATACATGAAAATGGTAGATAGAGAGTACTAGATACAATGAGATATACAATGGATAAAATCGGTTAACCGCAAACCCGCCTACAGCAAAAAGGCCTCACAGCCAACCGTAGCAGTATCCGCTGAAAAAGATACAATAAGAAGCCCTGTCGCGACTACTCTGAGGGTCAAGCCTGCAAAACACTGTGGCACAACGGGGGTGAGTTGCCAACTCGTGAATAGTAAGTAGTATCATACAGATAATCCCAGGTATGCACGTACAGCGATAATCTATCACATGCAATCTGATAGCATAAATATGGTAATATAGATATGCAACAATCATGATCAAGGTACACTATCAGGGTACTACAACTACATGAAACAATGCATATCAAATAACTACTGAGTATGGGATAAAACACATCATCATCAATGAATCATCATCGTGGAAAAACCCGGTGTCCATCAACGACACCCCAAATCCCAATACCTCAGGCGCCGTCATTCTGATCGGCCCTCATATCCGTAAATCTCATGGAACCTGAGTGCCTAACATCGACACTCGAAATATCATGAAAACCCATGTCCAACATCGACACGTAAATCTACATAACTCGGGCTCCGTCAGTCCGGATCGGCCCACGGACTCCGTCAGTCCGGATCGGCCCATATCCATCTCACGACTCCGGTCGGTATCCTCCGGATAACCACCAGGTCCAACCAATCACCGGTAGGTAGTAGTTTCTCTGCCAGGCTCATCGTCTACTGCACAACATACCTTTCTTGTCCCGGGGTACCATACCGGGTCCACCATGAACCCGCAAACGGATCATCCATCTCCTCGAATCGGGTTTCTAACACAAGTCTCAGAACCGAGAAAACTCATGATGGACGCACCGAAATATCATATCAAGAGAAACCGGGTTTTCAAAACAATGCATACTTTCTTGAAATAATACCACGGTTCTCAAATCCATAAATCACATGAAATCCGTATCTCAATGCGTAAATCCATGAAATATGATGTATGCAACATAGAACAGTAATATGAGCATATCAAGGGAAAACCACTCTTTTAAATAAATAAAGTTTGTAAATATATCATGCGGTTCCCACATTATCCAAAATCAAATGCAACATCATATAAAGGTATATATGTAGCTATAGTAAGGTATGTGTGTATACATGTAGGTATGTGTGCATGATACATTTCATATGCGCAATAGAGCAAGAATCAATATCTCAATGTCAATACCGAATACAATACCACATATGTGTATATGTTGTGCGTGTCATGGCAATTACCAACGGTGTGTGTGTAGTATACAATTTAGTGCTCGTGCAACATGAACCGTCAGTAATGGTGCAGTGTCCAATAGGTACTAAGTCAAGTCACAACAGGTAATAGTATGCAATGATGCTAATGCACAATCAACTCATATGCATATAACATGTGGCTACAATATCATAACCAGCCCTCGACGCTTAACGCCATACGAGCGATTTCCCCGTAGATGTTAAATCTACTCACCGATGATCTCGAGCTAGGTAAATCCAACCACCTGCTTTCCTTTCTTCGCAGCGTCTGAAGTCCCCGCCAGCGATCCTATTAACACACAACACAATAACGCGTGGATTTAGCAAACTACCCAATAATAAACGAACACAATTCCAATTAACGAATCGGTTCCCTTAAGCTACAAAAGGTTTCGCTTAGCGGCTAACGTATGTAGCGATATCATCAAAATAAGTCCACGACTGCAAGCTACCAGAAACACTTTAAACTACATCGGATTAATCGTATCGCATTTTGCCGAAACACCTAAAATTAGCTAAGTGGTCCCAGATTTTGCTACACAAACAATTAGTGAAAGTTGCAAGTTCCACGAGACCACAAACAACCCCAGAGACACCACGACCAAGACTCGAGACACCAATCCCTAATCTGGCCGCAAATTACGGCCAGAACCTATTAATTTGCGGCCATGGGTGAAGGGAATGGGCTCAGTTTTTATGGTGGGTTCTAGGCCTCTAAACTAGGTCTCTGTGATGGCAACTTCTCAAACAATTTCCTGGTTTGATAGCAGATTCACCCGAGACACAATCTTACCAAAAATACGATATTTGCACAAAACTATAATTTTAGTGTTCTAAACAGCGACTAATAAGCAACACAACATCCTAACATCCTAGTTAACAGTTAGAGATCATTACCTTCCCACACTTGCTCTAAAATCCTAGCTTTCCATGCTCCAAGTCATCAAATGGGGTTTAGCTAGGCTTGTGAAGGGTTTAGATGAAGTTTTGTGGTGATTTGGTGTAAGTCCACGGTAGCGCCTCGGTCGTCTAACAGACGCCAAATGTGGAACAAAAAATTTTACAACTGGCGCTATCGCGTACTATAACCCGGATCTGCCATTAAAGCTAAACTAACAAACTACAAAGTGGGTAGAAATGTTATACCGAATGATCGGAGTCCTTCGGTCTTCAAACATCATCCCACGCTTTATTGCGGCTGCTCTGATCTTCTGAATCTCCAGTCTTCTCATCCAGGTGGCACCACGTCGACGGATCTTTAAACGGGCTCCCGCCTCTGAACCGAGGCAACTCGATCATCAAGTTTGCTAAAAGAGATGACCAAGATTGATGTACAGAATGAGTAGAACACTTTGTCTCGTTACGTCTAATGCCATGGACGAACGGTTAATGAAGTTGCCTTTTGAAATGATATGAAATGAGAAATGAGCTATGAAATTTCATGAACCAAATCACACAAACTTTTTTCCAAGCAACCATAACCATCACCAAATGAATGGCCGGCCAATATAACATGAGGAGGGAGGTGAGTGTAGGAACTAGTGAGGGTGACCATACGCAAGGATACTTATCACTTCATTAAAGAAAGAATGACTCACAAATGACACTTTGCATAAACACATTTAATGCAAGAATGAGTCATTAACCTTAGTCACCATTCAATTAATACAAATGAATGAGTCACAATCCTAGCCACAAATCAAGAAGCTTCTACACACATGACTCACCCTCATGAAGAAAAGATAAATTTGTCTTTAACCAAATATTAAAGACGGGCGATAGAAAACTGGAAACTGGCAACTTTCAAAAGTGATCCTGAAACGAATTTTAGGATAACCCTGTATTAGTATAAACATACTCGCATTTGTATTACGACCGAATACAAATGCAACTGAGACAAAGATATTATATCTACACAGTATAATACTCGGATCCGGCTTAAAACAAAGCCCACCAGTATTATCTGCCCGAAATATGACACGTGCGAAAACGCACGTGCATTTTCTGAACCTTGCCATAAAACCATACGGCCTCTACAACGTTTCGCCCGAACTTGGGAAACTGTCTGTGGGGGACTCTAATGACTCATCAACACACTGGCACTGGGTATAACCTCTAGCACGTCAGAGGTACTAGCTGTACGTAACGGTTGCCTATGTATTGATTGGAAGGGAAGCTGACGAGCGAACTCATCCATAAACCCTACTGAGCCTAACAGTGACAATATACATACAGTCCGGTCCGTTCGTCTAAAGAGTATCGCATATCGAGTCTAGGGGGGTGGATAAAGTCAGACCCCTAATAACGCGATAATTCGTGTCGGTATGAAGCCCATCACCACCTGAGAAACTACTGATCCAAATCAGTAATTCTCCATTACCTCGGCCGAGGATTTCTAGTGATGGCCACCCGTGCACTGTGCGACATCAACCCCCAATACCGGGAGAGACGAATCCCCGACGATCCGCTCACTGCCTCCATGTGGCTCAGGACTGTACCCCAAAAATACCTGTTTGCATGTCTCCTTTGAGCGTGGTAGGGTAGAAATCAAAGCATAGTGGGAACTCACACGAGCTAAATGACGATCTCAGTTCGACAAACTAACCTGTACACATGTCACCTGGGAACTGCTATCTGACGATATGTATAATACCAACTAGCATGTTCCCGGCGAGTCCTGTCCGGTGTACTCATAACCCAATGAGCACCTGTATACATCTTAGGTGAACCAACTGACACCAATGGCTTGTGAGACCGGCCATCGGACCTCGTCAGGGTCACGACTGTATACACTAGTCTAGTTTGGAGTATCGATGCCCTGTCTCGAAACTCCCACGACTAGGGACACTTTAAGGATGTGCTTATAGACTCCAGCTCTCACGTATATGATCGCCATCATACTGCTGGCAGTCAAGCAAGAATCCTATGGGCTCTATCATCATGCAATAGTGAACTAAAGTATGCATACGATGATAAAGACAAACCAGATAGCATACTATCATCTCGAACAAGACTGTCATATCGGTATAGGTCCTGCATCAATCATTGTAATCACGTACCTGCGATCCAATAATTGACTTTGAGGGCACTATATCCAACAATCTCCCACTTGCACTTAAGGCTAATTATTGCGATGTCGCATACTCACAGCCCGTGTGATACCGAACATCCAACTCCTCTACTAATCAGTTTCACAAAGCTAGTTGTAAAAATCTTGTGTTCGAGAAATAGCCTCAGTGAGTGGATCCGCCCTGATGTTTCTTTCTATGTCTCTCTTAATCTCAAGTTCACGGAGAAAGCCATCTCCCGAATCGAGTAATAGGTGTCTTAGAATATGTCTGGATATCTGATGGGACCTAGTTCATAAATGAACTCCAAATCCAAACTTCTAAGACTGTATTGATAACTGAACCTAATCAGTATCGCGCACCATGCCTCCCACAGTATCCTCTTGGACCACCTGTCCATAATACTGTCCCTCATCAGAGGGAAAACTATAATTCTGACAATCACTCTGTCATCCATGTCACCTTAGAAGCCTGGAATGATAACCGTCTCCTCAAGGAGGCTGCCATTATCAAATCCATAGAACATCTATTCATGTTCTAAAACTTCTTCCTAATGTTCCTTCAGGATTGGATTAATATAAACTTATCGCATCTAGTGCAAAAACAACATCTGGTGTGGTACTTGACATCTCACGATTGACTCAATTGCCTAAGCAAGTGATCTGCCAATCATGCACATCCCTCTCTCCTTTAGTCTGTAAGACACCTTTAGAGAGGGTGACTCCATCATCTGCAGGTACACCACCATGCCAGGAGTCATCTATTCTAAAATACCATTAGAATACTGTCAAAGTACCCAGATTGGGAAACTACCCAATTCTAGATCTAAAACTATAGATCTAGTAACCAGAATGTCTGATATTATATCCATGTCCTTTGTGGAGAAACAACTATGTGACGACCAAAGTACAACCGATCGTAGTATAGGAATTGTACTTCCTACTCTGTTTATGTCATCCAAATACCAGGACATCACACCCTACTACCTTCTTAACAGATCCATCCCCTATTCTGATGAAGTCAAAGCCATGACTATCACATCAAAAATAGATGATCTTATCTCCGCTATATCTGCTCAAGCCTATAAATAGACATAAGCTACTTGCCCACTATGCTTCCGCTGCTCCCACTGACTACGACAACCCTCTGGCAGAATAATTTATACGTACACTTCTAAATCTAGTTTAGAAAGACGCTATACTTACCCTCCTGCCGGGTCTCATAGCCTGGAACAACAGTAGTGTCAAGTCTGGGCAAACAAGAACCTCCCTGTCACCGTCCTTGAGGCTACCGGAGTACCTCTCGGGTGTCTGAGGTTACCCACCATGTCTGCGGAGTGGCTATTGGAATGTCAAAACCTGATTGAATATATAGGTCCTATTAAATTTTCCGTAATCGTTAGAGGTTCAGGAATCACTTCCAGTTCTACCATACTCCCACTACTGTTTTCTGAAAAAATCCATTTTACTAAAACTGTGGCGAGTCAAGAACAATATCACTATTGATCTTCTAGATGGTAGAAATGTCAACCCCCGTCAAAGCCAGGGTCAACCCACAAACTGCTATTACAGAAACGTGCCTTGAGTTATCCAGTGTCTGGTTTTAAGCATAAGCCGGACAACTCCCCGTATCTTAACATCGTTAAGATATGAACCATTCTATAAACAATATAGAAATAGAGGCACTAATTTAACTGGAACCAGATTCAAACCATGCAACTGTCTCCAGTGCATATCAACTTAATGAAGAGAGGCTGATCAGTATTACTCAACTTAGGAATCAATCTAATTATGAGTAACCTGAAAGAGAAACTAGTTTCTCAAAACCGTTACTATCAACTGAATACCAGTCACAAGAATCTACATCTTCAATTTCTTTGAAGAATCCTGATACTTGCGATACCTGGTTCTCTACTTTATTCCTATACCCACAACTTCTTAAAACTTAGACATTGTATTTCTACGAAACACTTGTCTAAAAACTAGAGAAGTCATAAGTAAACAGAACATAGTATGAGGACCTACCCCTTTGTCCTGACGGACACTGTGTTAGTTATATGTATGCCCTAGAGGCCATTACTGTACATTGGATGTATATTGTAGTGGATGCTGGGACATATATAGGGAGGACTTTCTTGCTCGACATAATAGTATGCTATCTGGTTACTCTTTACCTTAACGTGTACATTGATTGTCTCTCTGTTACATGTTGGTAAAGCCCTTAGGATGTGTACTTGACTACCTGGACTATGATGCAGATCATACTAGTGGGGGCATGGTAGTTCATAAGTACATCTTTCAAGGTACCTAGTCATGGGTATATCGAGACGGGGCATCGATATACCAGAGTAGACTAGCGTATACCTTCTCGACCCATGCAGATGGGTGATGGATGATCCCATATCCATTGGTGTTTGACATCAGAGATGGTATGCGGGTGCTCAGTGGAGACTGGGTACACTGGACGGACTCGCCGAGAACTCCCAGATGGTATTATACCTTACGTCAGATGGCAGTTCTCTGGTGACACCGGTACAGAGTAGTCTGTTGACCCGAGATCGTCATAGAGTCTTGTGTGATTCCCACTGTGCTTTGATTTCCACCTTACCACGTCCAAGAGGGCGTGCAAAACGGTGGTTTTTGGGTACAGTCCCGAATCACATGGAGGCAATGAGCGATAGGAGGGGATTCGTCTCTCCCGGTATAGGGAGTTGATGTTGCGCTGTGTTCGATTGGCTATAACCGGAAATCCCTGGCCAGGGTTGCTGAGATTTACTGGTAAGTATTACCAGTAGTTTCTCGAACTGTTATAGACCTTATATCGACACGACTTATCGAGCTGTTGGGGTCTGACGTTTACCACCCCTAGAAGAGATATGCGACATATCAGACGACGAGACTGGACTGTATGGTAAGTGTTACTGGTTGGATTCACAGGAGTATGAGCGGGCTTGCTCGTCGATCTTCTGATCGCTCAATACCCGGGTGGCCGTTACGTTTAGCAGACCGCTTGCGGCTTGTGGGTGTTTGATATGATCATCACCTGCTGCCGGCGTATTGACGAGTCTTTAGAGTCCTACACAGAGGTTTCCTGGCTCAAGCGAAACGAAATAGGAGCGCATATGAGATATGTGCGAGACCGAGAATAATGCGTATGTGATACCGTATTCTATTCTCACGATGAATGTATCGATTGGTTGTATGCGATATAACCTAGTTATCGAATCAAGGATTGATTCGATAAGCCGATACATTGGATACTAGTCGGTTATATGCGATATGACCGGATCATTAAATCAAGTGTTGATTTAATGATTTAATGCATAATTATATATTTGATATATTACTTTGCATTAACTAGTATTGGTTCACTTTAAATGGATTTTCTCACTTGATGTGCACATTGTATATGTGATATATTTTTGTGTGCACTTGATTGTATCATGTTTGATGATACATGCTTACTTGAGTTTGTGTAAAGATTAAACCATGGTTATTTAAATGGTTAGGGTTTTGATTTTCATGTCTATTTATTTATTTATTTATTATGGAAAAGATAAAGAGGAAATGGTGGCTTTCTTTGTTTGTTGTTGAAGCTTCATGAAGCTCTGACTAAGTGACCATTTTGTCTTCATACTTAACCCTAACCATTCAAATTAACCATAGTCTATTCTCTACACCTAACCATGGTTAGTATATGATAAGTATTCATATTATTTTCTTTTTGAAAAGAACTTATCATATTCATTATCTTCTTCTTCTTCTTCTTCAAGATGAAGAAGCTTGCCTCCATCAATGGCAACTAGTGAAAAAGTGTGAGAAATCCAATTCTAAAGTGAACCCACTTCCTATTTCTTCATCCTCTACCTCTTGCCAAGTAGTATAGGGTGTTTTCTTCACAAGTTTCTTGACTTGGTGAAGTTGGAGCTTGATCTAGTGTTGCCTCGACGTAGATCATCTTCGGCATCGAAGTCGACGACCTAGCCCGCCCATTTCTCCGATGAAGCCGATGCTAGAGTCCGGGATCCGATATGGACAGCGAGGGGACTTCATCACGGAGCCATGGAGGTGGAGAACCGGATCTACAAAGGTTGTAGCCTCTTTCTTGTAGTTAAGCTGTTAACTAGTTTCATTTTTCGCCTAAACTCTAGTCAACGATCCGTATTAGGGTTTCCCGGCACTTGTAAAATTTGAAATTGGCATGGTTGATGCCATATGAGACCTTATTAGCGTGCCTAGGAACCCTACAGTGGTATCAGAGCCTAGCTAGAGCCTTAGGCGAAGTCTAGACGACGTTTGAAGTCCGATCGAACCGAAACCCTAACTCTAAAATGCTCTCTGGAAATTTTCTGAAAATTTGGATTTTTGTGAATTAAAAATTGCTAAAAAATTCAGCAGGGTGTTATTTGAATTACTGTGAAATTCGAGGGGCTGATTCAACTAAAGCGCGGCGGAACCGCGGCACAAGCATGGCTTGTGCGGCGGTTCCGCGGCCATTTTGTCGCATTAATTTATGAATTTTGCACAGTAATTCATGTTTTCAGGTGCTGAGTTTTCTGGGAATTTTTAATTTGAACTCAAGAGTTGAGTTTTCTGGGGTGTTTTGGAGCTTGGATGATTCGATCGGATTATCAGACTTTGTCTATGTGGCTTTCCGGATATTTTAGAATATGTTAAAATGTTCGACCGGATATAAATACCCACTTTTTCCCCTGCAGGGAAATTTCCAATTGTTGGATTTTTCTGTAGTTTAATCACGTTCTAAGTAGTGCAAGTAACGCGATGGTCCCTCTAGAAGACAACAAACCTTAACTCGATTATGTGACCGTCTTGAACTGCCCTTTGAACCTTCGGGTTTGGGGCAGTACGGCGTGCCACATGTGAGGCGTTGGCTTGACCCTTCTACGACTGGACCGTTGGTACTGAGGTATGAACTGAATGTTTTTAGACTTATTTCATGTGTTGAGTTGTATTGGGAAAACCGAGGTGTTCGATTATTCGATCGGAAAGTTTAATATTTTCTATTTATCCGGAATGTGATACAACATTTGGAATTCACAAGTAGTTATGAGATAACTGAATGAATGTTATAAATCTAGCAGTTTAGTCTCACTTGATCGGTTGCCACGGAATTTTGATGTGATCAAAAGTCCGTCGCAATCACATAGCGTACGCGGATACTCGCCGGGTAAACTTAATAGACAACCTCACTCCATAGCCCCGACCAAGTGACTGTAAGAGAACCCCGTCGCCGAAAGCATCCGTTCGGGTGCTCGCGGCAGCGGTGTTCCGCCTTGGTGCACTTCGTCGACGGCATCGGGGGTGCGGCCGTCTACTAAAGTTTGCGAAAAGCATTCGATCAGGATGTCGGGAATCTTTTTGAATTGCCCGACTTGATATTGAAAAGTGTTTTCGATTTTGAGACTAAAATGCGGGGTTTATAATTGTTAGGCATGCGATGTCTAAGTAATTCATTTGATTAGGCATGCGATGTCTATGGAGGTTGCGGATTCCAACTGTTTTAGTTTTACACTTTCTTTTCTGTGACCGTAAGTGTAATATGTGATATCGCCGGTTTCGTTGCTATATGTCAACCACAATTAGGATGCGCATATTTACTTACGTTGATGACATGTGATGTAATGTGTTGCTGGATATGTTATATTGGATCGTCGTGTTTGAATAGCCCGGGGTTTTTTATGTGAGATGAGTGTTTTTCATTTTCATTCATGTAAAAACTTGTATGTAATATTCTTTTATTGGGGCACTTCCAGGTTGCGGAAGATGTTACCTTTTGTATATTATTTACTTTTCCGCACTAGGATAGACCCAAGGAGGAGGGCACAAGTAACCGGGTTCTAGAGTCCAGTGGGAGACCAACTCGAGGAGTCGAGTCCGGGTCTCCTAACTCTAGAATTGGTAGGGTTGCTTGCCGCTCTCGTAGGGCTCTAGGGGTGTGGGTTTGGCTATTCATCACGACCGTGGAATCCGTGTTTTATACTGGCTCGTATTGAAAACACGGACGTCCTAGTATATCCAACATTTCATATGTTTCTTCTGCTGTGATATCTGTGATGTGATCATGTGATGTTCTGTGATAGATACTGTATATAGTATATATGATATATTATATAGATGTTACTTATGTTTTACACCCGCGCTAGCCCTGCCCCGCTCTGCCGTTAGTTACCTAACCTAACGGTGCATGAGGGGACATCGAGGCGAATGCGGATGGCATAAGTGTACATCGTATTTATCTGTGATGTTTAGGTACTTAAATGATGGGACTTCATTAATATGATTAATGAAATAAAAAGAAACCTAAAGATGTTGTAGAATTGAATTTCAAAATAAAACAGGTAGCTACAGTTCTTGCTTTGCACAGCGGTATATATGATATATCCTGCACCTTATTCGATGAGGAAAGGACCGAGATCCCTTTACCGGGAGTGACTCCTTTAGCAATAACTGGCAGATGCTACACACACGGTTTGTCTTTTGATTGCTTCTATAGTTTCTGCTTTGCACAGTAATATATATGATATATCCCGCACCTCATTCGACGAGGAAAGGACCGACGATCCCTTCAACGGGAGTGACTCCTTTAGCAAAACTACAAAAGCCTAAAAAAACACTCCATTTTAAAATCATTTGATTCTATAACGATATCAAGTTCATTACGCAATAGGTTTTCAGAAAAACCTGTCGTAGCCCTCCGTCATTTCAGATAAGTTGTATATAGTATTCGTGCTGCATTTGTTGGCTTTCGTCAAGGTGCAGTGTGCGGTAGCTATATGATGCTTATCTGCAGCATACGATGGGATTGGATTAGGGTAGTCGTGCGGCTTTGTTGGCTTTCGTCAAGGGTCGTGCAGGTGGGTTTAATTTAATTAAGAAATGTACGGTTGAACTTGACTAGCGGGCTATGGTTTGTTGGCTTTCGTCAAGGCCATAGCACGTTAGGGGCAAAATATTATCGGGAATTTCAAGTGTTGAAATTTGCAATGAGATTGCATACCTTCTATGAGATAGTTGGATCCCGATACCCACTGCGAGTAAGAGTTACTCCTGGGAGAGTTTTACACATTACAATTAGCCGATCAAGTAGGTGTCTAGAAAGGTGTCAACGGGGTTACGCCTCTGGGAAAACGAGGTTTACTTTAATTAGGTCTGTGCGAAAGCACGGGGAACCTCCCTCAAAGTACCGACACTGGCCTGGCTGAAAGATTGGCGAAGTTGTAGGGTGCAATTAATCCCGGCTAGTCTTTCCTTTTAGGGTTTGAAGGAAGATTTGATAAAAACAGTGGGAGCCATCCTGATTAGATTAAATAATAACCAATCTATTCTTGCAAGAGCGCACGCTGAGTGTTTTCTTCTCTCTCTCTCCAGGTAGCGATTATATCACGCCTTAATCAAGATAATAAAACGGATATATTGACCGAACCCGCTTGTTATACTGAGCTGGGGAACGTTGGTCCCGCTCCAACTTATAATTGTTATAAGACAGAGCAGGAAATTGGGGATTACCATGTAGGGTTCCTAGGCACCCTAATGAGGTCTCACAAGGCATCGTACATGCCATTTTCAAAAAATCTAGGTGCCGAGAGACCCGACTACGGATCGTTTGCTAGAAAACTAGGCGAAAAAGCTAACTAGTTAACACTTAACTATGAGAATACGGATATACAACCTTTGTAGATCCGGTGCTCCACCTCCACGGCTCCGCAATGAAGTCTCCTCGCTGTCCAAGACGGATCCCGGGCTCTAGCGTCGGCTTCATCGGAGAATGGACGGGCTAGGTCATCGACAACGTGCCGAAGATGATCTACGTCGAAGCATCACTAGATCAAGCTCCACCTTCACCGAGCCTTGAAAACTTGTGAAGGAAACACACTCTACAACTTGGCAAGAGGTAGAGGATGAAGAAATAGGAAGTGGGTAGACTTTAGAATTGGATTTCTCACTCATTTCATCAAGTTGCCATTGATGAAGTGAAGGTTTCTTCATGGAAGAAGATGAAGAAGAAGAAGAAAGAATTATGATAAGTTATTTAAAAATGAAAAGAATATCCAAACTTATCATAATCCTAACTATGGTTATGTGTAGAGAATTAATCATGGTTCAATGCAATGGTTAGGGTTAAGCTAAAATACAAAATGGTCAAAGTCTTCATGAAGCTTCAACAAGCTTCCAAACAAAGCCACCATTTTGCATTATGCTTATCATTTTCCAAAATGAATAAACAAATAAATAAATAGATATGAAAATGAAAAGCCTAACCATTACATAACCATGGTTTAAACTTTACACAAAACACAAGTTGGCATGCATCATCAAACATGATACATACAAGTGTACAAAAGTATATCACATATACAATGTGCACAAACCAAGTGAGAAAATCCGTTTAAAGTGAACCAATACTAGTTAGTGCAAAGTAATATATCAAATATATAATTATGCATTAAATCATTAAATCAACACTTGATTCAATGATCCAGTCATGTCGCACACAACCAACTAGTATTCAATGTATCGGCTTATCGAATCAATACTTGATTCGATACCTAGGTTATATCGTATACAACCATTCGATACATTCATCGCGAGAATAGAATACGGTATCACATACACGCATTATTCTCGGTCCCGCACATATCTCATATGCGCTCCTATTTCGTTTCGCTTGAGCCAGGAAACCTCTGTGTAGGACTCTAAAGACTCGTCAATACGCCGGCAGCAGGCGATGATCATATCAAACACCCACAAGCCGCAAGCGGTCTGCTAAACGTAACGGCCACCCGGGTATTGAGCGATCTGAAGATCGACGAGCAAGCCCGCTCACACTCCAGTGAATCCAACCAGTAACACTACCGTACAGTCCGGTCTGATCGTCTGATATGTCGCATATCTCGCCTAGGGGTGGTAAACGTCAGACCCCAATAGCTCGATAAGTCGTGTCGATATGAGGTCTATAACAATTCTAGAAACTACTGGTAACACTTACCAGTATATCTCAGCAACCCTGGCCAGGGATTTCCTGTTATAGCCAATCGAACACAGCGCAACATCAACCCCCTATACCGGGAGAGACGACTCCCCTCCTATCGCTCATTGCCTCCATGTGACTCGGGACTGTACCCAAAAACCACCGTTTTGCACGCCCTCTTGGACGTGGTAAGATGGAAATCAAAGCACAGTGGGAACCACACAAGACTCTATGACGATCTCGGGTCAACAGACTACTCTGTACCAGTATCACCAGAGAACTGCCATCTGACGTGAGGTATAATACCATCTGGGAGTTCTCGGCGAGTCCGTCCAGTGTACCCAGTCTCTACTGAGCACCCGTATATCATCTCTGATGTCAAACACCAATGGATATGGGATCATCCATCGTCCATCTGTATGGGTCGAGAAGGTACATGCTAGTCTACTCTGGTATATCGATGCCCTGTCTCGATACACCCACGACTAGGGACTTTGAAGGATGTACTTATGGACTACCATGTCCCCACTAGTATGATCCGCATCATAGTCCAGGTAGTCAAGTACACATCCTAAGGGCTTTACCAACATGTAACAGAGAGACAATCAGTATACACGTTAAGGTAAAGTTCAACCAGATAGCATACTATCATGTCGAGCAAGAAAGTCCTCCCTATATACGTCCCAGCATCCACTACAATATACATCCTATGTACAGTAATGGCCTCTAGGGCATACATATAACTAACATACCAGAATTCCCGTGCCGCCTAAACGAAGAGAGTGCATGCTGATGCATCATCTTCGGGTGTGTTCATTACAAAGAACTGTTTCTCAGTATCCTCCGCATCCTGGGTATATGATACCGGATCAGGATCCCAGATATGTAATCTGTTACATAGGGCTAAAGATAGGTAGAGAACTGAGAACGGGTGATAAGTTTCATGAGACAGAAAACGGGGCAAGTGTTGCAGCCAAGTCTGTTGGTCACTGTCACCCTGTATTATCAATATAATGATTTTGAACAAATGCTATTAGATACCGAACCTGATATACAAAATCATATCTGTCTCTTTATTAGTAAAGAAACGATAAAATTTTGTATTGTTGGATAATGTTTTGAACATTTCCTATATCAAAAGTTGATCGGTTCAGGCACGTTATCTAAAAGCATTGATATTCTAAATCAAACTACAGTTCTTAGTATACGGAACACACACAAGAGGAAGAGTTCAGAAATGAACGAACCCTTCTTGAGGTATTGTAGACTAGGTCATATCAATGCGACCCGACTAGCTGAAGTTAAATATAGATGCATATTTAAATTAGTTTGAATTTACATCTTATGAAACTTGCCAATCATGTCACAGAGATAAGATGACCGTAGCTCTGTTTATTGGAAACAGAGAAAGAGTTGGTGAACTCTTGGGATTATACATGTTGATGTATAAAGGTCCCCTGTCTACAGATTCCAAGACCGGTTCTTTGTACTTCATTACATTCTCTGATGATCTCTCAAGATTCAGACATATGTTCCTGTTGAAACACAAGTCAGAACCTTTTGAGATATTCACAGAATATAAGTTAGAAGTAGAGAACCAATACGGGTATAAGTATTATGTCCTTTGATGAGATCAAGGAGGAGAATACTTGAGCACGAAGTTCTTGGACTTTTCTAAAGGAGAATGTGATTCTCTCTCAGCATTACTCCTCCGTATACACCATAGCACGATGGTATATCGGGGCGGAGCAATTGCACCCTATTCGATATGGTGCGCTCTATGATGAGTACTACTGAGTTACCTGTTTCCTTTTGGTGGTTATGCACTTGAGAAGCTGCATACCTATTGAATAGGGTTCAAATCAAATCAGTTGCCTACCACTTCATATTTGATATGACAAGGGAAGAGCCCATCTCTTAAGTTAGTTAAGATTTGGGGTTGTCCATCCTATGTCTGAAAAGAAAAATCCGGACAAGCTCGTGGTAAGGTCTGTAATGTAGAACTGGAAAGGTTCCAGCTATACAAACTACAGCAGATGATTTGATTAAACCAAAGGATTCAATAGTTACCAACGAACCTCAGCCTCTCCGCCGATCTAGTAGGGTTTCTCACCCACCTGAAAGATACTTCTGTTTCTCTATGACAGTGGGAGCGAGGATTGCATCATGAGATGATGACCCAACTAGTTTCGAGCTGGCCATCAGGAGTGGGACTCTGTAAGAATGGCTGGATGCTTAGCGATCTGAGATGGAATCCATGTACACCAACAAAGTATGGACTTTGGTTGCTATATCTGAAGGGTTAAATCCCCATCAGGAGCAAGTATATCTTGAGAAGATTACTTGGTGTAGATGGAAAAGTTGAGACTTTCAAAGCTAGACTTGTTAAAGCTTTTCGTCATCGACCAGGCGTGGATTATGATGAAACCTTTTCAAGTGGCTATGCTTAAGTCCATCCAGATCCTACTTGCCACGGCTACATACCATGACTACGATATCTGGCGGTTGGGTGCCATGACTGCTTTTCTAAATGATGTTTTAGAAGAGAACGTCTATAAGTACACAGCCAGAGGGCTTCGTAGACAGTGGGAGCAGCGGAAACGTGTACAAGATGCTTTATAGGATAAAGCAGGTATCACGGAGTTGGAACATCTGTTTTGATGTGTTAGTCAAAGAGTTTGATATCATCAAAATGGTAGATGAACCTTGTATAAACAAAAAGGTAGTAGGGAGTATGGTGATGATCCTCGTAGAGTACGTGGATGACATACTCTTGATAAGAAAGGAGTTTCCTATGCTACGCTCGGTCAATCTCCGCTTATCACAATGATTCTCCATATAGGATCAAAGTGATACCTCCTAAATCCTGGGTTTTGGATCTATGAGATAGATCTAATTGGATGTTAGGATTCTCACTAGTTGTAGTGAGATGGTATCAACCGATCCTGGGGAGAATCACTGGAAGGGTTCCAGGGTGATAAGGACGACTGAAAGTCAGTCGCAGGCATTGTCTTTACCCTCAGTAAAGGGACGGTATGTTGGAAGAGTTCCAAGCTAGACACCGTGGCATACTAGACGGTAAAGGATCGATACATCGCTACTTAAGATGCTACCAAACAGGCAGTCTGGATGTATATTTGTTCATGAGATGAACTTAGTTCCTCCCATTATGTGACAATGGAGTTGTGGCTTATGCAAAGGAACGTCCGTCCTATCAGTGATCCTGACATATTCTAAGGCAAGTGTCACCTGATTATGGAGATGGTTGATCTCCAGGGGATTGAGGTAAGGAGAGTTGACTCAGAGGACAACACGGCGGATCCACTCACAAAGGCCTTTTCCCAGAGAGAGACTTTTAAGGGATGGTTGAGTATGAGATACTACAACCACTGCTATCAGATGGCCCTAGTGCAAGTGGGAGATTGTTAGTTATATGTATGCCCTAGAGGCCATTACTGTACATTGGATGTATATTGTAGTGGATGCTGGGACATATATAGGGAGGACTTTCTTGCTCGACATGATAGTATGCTATCTGGTTACTCTTTACCTTAACGTGTACATTGATTGTCTCTCTGTTACATGTTGGTAAAGACCTTAGGATGTGTACTTGACTACCTGGACTATAATGCAGATCATACTAGTGGGGGCATAGTAGTCCATAAGTACATCTTTCAAGGTCCCTAGTCGTGGGTATATCGAGACGGGGCATCGATATACCAGAGTAGACTAGCGTATACCTTCTCGACCCATGCAGATGGGCGATGGATGATCCCATATCCATTAGTGTTTGACATCAGAGATGGTATGCGGGTGCTCAGTGGAGACTGGGTACACTGGACGGACTCGCCGAGAACACCCAGATGGTATTATACCTTACGTCAGATGGCAGTTCTCTGGTGACACTGGTACAGAGTAGTCTGTTGACCCGAGATCGTCATAGAGTCTTGTATGATTCCCACTGTGCTTTGATTTCCACCTTACCACGTCCAAGAGGGCGTGCAAAACGGTGGTTTTTGGGTACAGTCCCGAATCACATGGAGGCAATGAGCGATAGGAGGGGATTCGTCTCTCCCGGTATAGAGAGTTGATGTTGCGCTGTGTTCGATTGGCTATAACCGGAAATCCCTGGCCAGGGTTGCTGAGATTTACTGGTAAGTGTTACCAGTAGTTTCTCGAACTGTTATAGACCTCATATCGACACGACTTATCGAGCTGTTGGGGTCTGACGTTTACCACCCCTAGGCGAGATATGCGACATATCAGACGACGAGACCGGACTGTACGGTAAGTGTTACTGGTTGGATTCACAGGAGTATGAGCGGGCTTGCTCGTCGATCTTCTGATCGCTCAATACCCGGGTGGCCATTACGTTTAGCAGACCGCTTGCGGCTTGTGGGTGTTTGATATGATCATCACCTGCTGCCGGCGTATTGACGAGTCTTTAGAGTCCTACACAGAGGTTTCCTGGCTCAAGCGAAACGAAATAGGAGCGCATATGAGATATGTGCGGGACCGAGAATAATGCGTGTATGTGATACCGTATTCTATTCTCGCGATGAATGTATCGATTGGTTGTATACGATATAACCTAGTTATCGAATCAAGGATTGATTCGATAAGCCGATACATTGGATACTAGTCGGTTATATGCGATATGACCGGATCCTTAAATCAAGTGTTGATTTAATGATTTAATGCATAATTATATATTTGATATATTACTTTGCATTAACTAGTATTGGTTCACTTAAATGGATTTTCTCACTTGATGTGCACATTGTATATGTGATATATTTTTGTGTGCACTTGATTGTATCATGTTTGATGATACATGCTTACTTGAGTTTGTGTAAAGATTAAACCATGGTTATTTAAATGGTTAGGGTTTTGATTTTCATATCTATTTATTTATTTATTTATTATGGAAAAGATAAAGAGGAAATGGTGGCTTTCTTTGTTTGTTGTTGAAGCTTCATGAAGCTTTGACTAAGTGACCATTTTGTCTTCATACTTAACCCTAACCATTCAAATTAACCATAGTCTATTCTCTACACCTAACCATGGTTAGTATATGATAAGTATTCGTATTATTTTCTTTTTGAAAAGAACTTATCATATTCATTATCTTCTTCTTCTTCTTCTTCAAGATGAAGAAGCTTGCCTCCATCAATGGCAACTAGTGAAAAAGAGTGAGAAATCCAATTCTAAAGTGAACCCACTTCCTATTTCTTCATCCTCTACCTCTTGCCAAGTAGTATAGGGTGTTTTCTTCACAAGTTTCTTGACTTGGTGAAGTTGGAGCTTGATCTAGTGTTGCCTCGACGTAGATCATCTTCGGCATCGAAGTCGACGATCTAGCCCGCCCATTTCTCCGATGAAGCCGACGCTAGAGTCCGGGATCCGATATAGACAGCGAGGGGACTTCATCACGAAGCCATGGAGGTGGAGAACCAGATCTACAAAGGTTGTAGCCTCTTTCTTGTAGTTAAGTTGTTAACTAGTTTCATTTTTCGCCTAAACTCTAGTCAACGATCCGTATTAGGGTTTCCCGGCACTTGTAAAATTTGAAATTGGCATGGTTGATGCCATATGAGACCTTATTAGCGTGCCTAGGAACCCTACACACTGGACAACATACAATACTCTGTATAAGTCCGCTGAGTTGAATAACTCATAACCTGTGCATCGTAGGTTGAAAACTGTACCCAGGCGATTTCCTCAAATATCACCAATTACAACGAATTCTGATATAATGAGGATGATCACCTAATTCCCAATAACTTACTTCTACTCATCATCTGTAAAACCATACAGATATGAGATTGAAACCTGGTAAATACATACCGTGGAGTAAGTATCTAATTGGGAAATCAGTTTTCCATTAACAATGCACTGAAACATGAAAATGTTTCGTAGGGGTATCCAGGTATTTATAGTAATGCCTCTTCCATATTCCAATTCATGACTTTAACCGTATATTTTTTTGCCACCTCTCCAAATCCCTTTATTTGTCTTTATTCATTACCTTCTGTATACCCCTTAGGCTAAGTGGTTTTCTTCCTTCCCTACCGTTCGGCACTAGCCTATGGTTTGGAAGAAGACTATCCAGTAAGCATAATAGGTGTACTCTCCTAAACCAAGGAGTACTCGCAACTTAAGAGAAGGTGATGATAAAAGACAACTGAATAATACCTTATTCTTTTAAAGGTGAAATATGAGTGGCGATGAAGTACGTGGTTTGGTCGAGAATGATAACAGTCGCAATTTACTTTGCCCTCTTTCTAATCCTTTTATTTTGTCTTTACATATTACCTTCTGCACACTCTTCTTAGGCTAATTGGTTTTCTTCATTCCCTACCTTTCGGCACCTGCCTATGGTTTGGAAGAAGACTATCCAATAAGCGTAATAGGTGTACTCTCCTAAACTAAGGAGCCCTCGCAACCTGAGAGAAGGTGATAATAAAAGACAACTGAATAAACTAATTCTATTTCTCCTGAACCTGGATCCATCCTCGAAGAAGTCCCTTCGAGTTCGTATATAATCATACGATGGATCTATCCAATGGAAGTGGATGTCCGTAGTAATACGGGGTGTTCTGAGAAATACTAAGGGTAAAAGAAGGAGTGGCAATGACTTAAGCAATTAAAGACAATCCAAAAGCCAGTATTTTAAGAAGGTTCGGTCAACTTGGTCACTGAGTCATAGTCTAGGGTCTGTCAAAGGTCGCTGCCAAAGAGAGAGAGAAAAGAAACACTCTGCGTGCACTCTAATCTAGATCAGAATGGTTATCACTATATCTAATCAGGAAACCTCCCACTGTAATCTCAAATTCTCCTCCAAACCTGAAAGAAGAATTAGTCGGGATCACCCGAAGAGTAAACCAACTCATCAGTTAGAATCGGGATCCAACTCTCATCGCATGATAACGTGACGGAATCCATTCACGTTATCGCACTCCAGAAGGTATGCGCATACTTGGCAAGTTTCTTGTATGTTTGAAACTCCCGATATGAGATTTTTACCTCATGCTCTTATGACCTTGACGAAGGCCAACAAATCATAAGTCATATGTCAAGTTCTACCCGTCATTGTCCAGGTTAATTTGAACCAACCCGCACATGCCCTTGACTTTGGCCAAAATGGCAGAACGACTGTCCCAAACCAACTCATCTATCTATGCAACAGATGAATACCCAGCAACTACCAAACACTATGCCTTGGCGTTGGTCAAAATACATAGCTTGAATACTACTGAATACCCAAAAGAAATGATGGAGCACTACGGCTGTTTTTTGGCAAAAAAACCTTTAACGTAAAGAACTTGATCTCGTTGAAGGAACCTGATAGCTTTTTATAAAAATATAGTGGCGAAAACCTTTTGCTAAAGAGGTCACTCCCGGTGAAGGGATCTCGGCTCTTTCCTCGTGGAATGAGGTGCAGGATATTCCAACTAAATACCGCGATGCAAAGCAACTTGTAATCGACTATATTGAAGTTGTTACCCTGACGCAAACTTCTGCCCAAGAGGTCACTCCCGGTGAAGGGATCTCGGCCTTTGCCTCGTCGAATGAGGTGCTGGATATTCATAACCGAATATCACTATGCAAAACAAAAGGAAACATCTTTGTAATAACACTTTTTAAAATTGGTTCCAACAACATCAAAAATAGGTTTGTTTTATCTTGCATTGATAAGAATCAACGCAGTCCCATCAATCAATCACACCATAAAAGAACGAAAAATAAAATGTATGTATATGCCATCCGCATTCGTCACTGGGTCCCGTCATCACCCGTTAGGTTACTTAACTAACGACAGAGCGGGGACTGGACTAGCGCGGGTGTAAAACATATACAACATCTAATAGTATATATACCAATATACAATAATCGCTCTAGGCATGATAATATGCAACATTACAGAAAAAGTAATAAGCATCACAGAATAATACAGATAATCTGGGATCCCCGGGTTTCACAGAGCCGCTACTAAAACCCGACGTTCCCCTGGTCATGCGGATAGCCTGTGCAATGAAACCTAGACCCCTACGGGTGCGGCAAGTTACCCGCCAAAACCTGAAGCGAGGCAGCCCCCTACAGCACAGTGAATGGACCACCCGGCACTTCACGGAATCCGGTAACTTGAGCACCCCTCCTTGGGTCAACCTGTACCCCTACGAGTGCGGCAAATAGTCTGCCAATTCTAGAGTGAGGTCCCTCTGCCTCTCAAACCCATGAGATACGGACCCGTTGCCCTCCAGAACCCGGCTATCCATGACTCCGTCGCGGGGTAATCCTAGTACAGAAATAAAAATATATACAATGGGTACATCGACCTCAGCCCGGTCGTGTCCCAAAAAGAATATTATACAAACAGGCAGTGACGGTAGTCCACATGTTGGACGCTCGCCCCGCAATATCAAATGTACAAATAAATTCAAACATCACTACCATTGCGCACTGCTATCCACCACGACATATCCGCAACATCACAGCACAACACAAAACATCAACGCGAATGTCACGTTCGTAAATCCGTCTAAAAGGACTATAGCAATTAGATGCAATTTACCGCTCAAATGACATTCCCGGTCGGAGATATAATGTAAATGTTGTAAACTAACATGTTTAAATTTCGATCGACAAAATTTTCCGAAGTGGGCCCCACAAACATCTGCTGTACAGTAATAAAATCTGGGCCCAAAAGAAATATACCAAAATCCACAATTTCCACTTATGAAGCCACTGTACAAATTTGGAACACTGAACCCACAGACTGGCCACGGATGCACGGTCAAACCCTAGGTTTGACCGCGGATCCACGGCGGTCTTGTAGGGTCACGTGACCAAATTTCTACAGTTACCTTACAAAACCCTGCTCAATATTCTGGGATGATCAAAATAATTTTTAGACCCTTTTAAAAAACGACAGAAACTATAGACTTGGAATTTGCGGTTTTCGAAAATCCGTTCGATCGATGTTTTAAACGCATTAGCACAAGTTAGTAAAGCTTAATGGTGAGGCTCTGACACCACTGTAAGTCCACGGTAGCGCCCCGGCCGTCTAACAGACGCCAAATGCGAAACAAAAACTTTTACAACTGGCGTTATCGCGTACTATAACCCGGATCTGCCATTAAAGCTAAACTAACAAACTACAAAGTGGGTAGAAATGTTATACCGAACGATCCGAGTCCTTCGGTCTTCAACCATCATCCCACGCTTTGTTGCGGTTGCTCCGATCTCCTGAATCTCCAGTCTTCTCGTCCAGGTGGCACCACGTCGACGGATCTTTAAACGGGCTCCCGCCTCTGAACCGAGGCAACTCGATCATCAAGTTTGCTAAAAGAGATGACCAAGATTGATGTAGAGAATGAGTAGAATACTTTGTCTCGTTACGTCCAATGTCATGGACGAACGGTTAATGAAGTTTCCTTTTGAAATGATATGAAATGAGAAATGAGCTATGAAATTTCATGAACCAAATCACACAAACTTTTTTCCAAGCAACAATAACCATCACCAAATGAATGGCCGGACAATATAACATGAGGAGGGAGGTGAGTGTAGGAACTAGTGAGGGTGACCATAAACAAGGATAGTTATCACTTCATTAAAGAAAGAATGACTCACAAATGACACCATGCATAAACACATTTAATGCAAGAATGAGTCATTAACCTTAGTCACCATTCAATTAATGCAAATGAATGAGTCACAATCCTAGTCACAAATCAAGAAGCTTCCACACACATGACTCACCCTCATGAAGAAAAGATAAATCCGTCTTTAACCGAATGTTAAAGACGGGCGATAGAAAACTGGAAACTGGCAACTTCCAAAAGTGATCCTGAAACGAATTTCAGGATAACCCCGTATCAGTATAAGCATACCCGCATTTGTATTATGACCGAATACAAATGCAACTGAGACAAAGATATTATATCTACACAGTATAATACTCGGATCCGGCTTAAAACAAAGCCCACCAGTATTATCTGCCCGAAATATGACACGTGCAAAAACGCACGTGCATTTTCCGAACCTTGCCATAAAATCATACAACCTCTACAACGTTTCGCCCGAACTTGGGAAACTGTCTATGGGGGACTCTAATGACTCATCAACACATTGGCACTGGGTATAACCTCTAGCACGTCAGAGGTACTAGCTGTACGTAACGGTTGCCTATGTATTGATTGGAAGGGAAGCTGACGAGCGAACTCATCTATAAACCCTACTGAGCCTAACAGTGACAATATACATACAGTCCGGTCCGCTCGTATAAAGAGTATCGCAAATCGAGTCTAGGGGGGTGGATAAAGTCAGACCCCTAATAACGCGATAATTCGTATCGGTATGAATCCCATCACCACCTGAGAAACAACTGATCCAAATCAGTAATTCTCCACTATCTCGGCCGAGGATTTCTAGTGATGGCCACCCGTGCACTGTGCGACATCAACCCCCAATACCGGGTGAGACTAATCCTCGACGATCCATTCACTGCCTCCATATGGTTCGGGACTGTAGCCAAAAAATACCTGTTTGCACGTCTCCTTTGAGCGTGGTAGGGTAGAAATCAAAGCACAGTGGGAACTCACACGAGACAAGTGACGATCTCTGGTCGACAAACTAACCTGTACACATGTCACCTAGGAACTGCTATTTGACGATATGTATAATACCAACTGGCATATTCCCGGCGAGTCCTGTCCGGTGTACTCATAACCCAATGAGCACCTGTATACATCTTAGGTGAACCAACTGACACTAATGGCTTATAAGACCGGCCACCGCCCCTCGTCGGGGTCTCGACTGTATACACTAGTCTACTCTGGAGTATCGATGCCCTATCTCGAAACTCCCACGACTAGGGACACTTTAAAGATGTGCTTATAGACCCCAGCTCCCACGTATATGATCGCCATCATACTGCTGGCTGTCAAGCAAGAATCCTATGGGCTCTATCATCATGCAATAGTGAACTAAAGCATGTATACGATGATAAAGACAAACCTGATAGCATACTATCATCTCGAGCAAGACTGTCATATCGGTATAGGTCCTGCATCAATCATTGTAATCACGTACCTGCGATCCAATAATTGACTTTGGGGGCACTATATCCAACATTTGGTTTGGTGTTTGTGATGAAATGGTTAGGGTTCAGTTGATAGGATGAGGAAAATGAGATGAAGAAATAAGTGCGAATGAGAAGAGAAACGAGGAGTGCGAGGTGAGAATGAGAGAATGAGAGGGTGAGAGTAGCCATGCCCCTTCTCTCTCTTCATTAAATGCTCCCCATGCTTGCCCATGCTTCATCATTCCATTGTCAACTCTCTCTCTCTCACTCTCTCTCTCAAGTCAACCCTAATCAAACCCTTATTTTAAAAACTAAATAGTTTAAATAATTACATAAAACTTAATGGAATCAGGGTTAATGTGTCATGGCTATTTAAGCATGGTAAACACTAATTAACCTTAGGTTAACATGCACAAGTGTGTGCAAGCGTAAAACAAATAATAATAAAATATTAATTAATTTTTATAAAATATGTGAAAACTATTTTGGTTAACTATTTACTAAACACTCGCATTATCGCTTAATTAATACTAATCTTAATCTAAGGTGTTACAGGAACGTCGGATTTCACTTGCGACTCAAAGCAAATCCGGGGCTCCCAGATTATCAGTATTGTTCTGTGATACTTATCACTATTCTGTGATGTTGCATATATCATGCCTGGAACGATTATTATATATTTATATATATATTAGTAGATGTTGTATATGTTTTGCACCCGCTCTAGTCTAGCCCCGCTCTGTCATTAGTTAAGTAACATAACGGGTGATGACGGGATCCAGTGGCGAATGCGGATGGCATATACGTACATCATATTTTTGTTCTTTTCTGATGTGATTAATTGATAGGACTGCGTTGATTCTGATCAATGTAAGGAAAACAAACCTATTTGATGTTGTTGGAACAAATTTTCAAAAGCTGTTATTATAAGGACGTTTTCTTTTGTTTTGCACAGCGGTTGTAACACTTTGAATTTCCGTTAGAATGTTTTTGTGATAATTAGTATTTGTGCATGTTATTATATTAGTGTTCATAGGATTATTAGTTATTTAGTCGTGATTAGCAAATTGAAAGATTTTCCTTTGTAGTGTACACTTGCACACTTAGCCATTTTTGTGACTTAGGGTTTGGTGACTTGTTAACCATTCTTTTGTGCATGGTTCATTTTAATTCCCCACCATTTTAATCAAACAAAACCCTTTTTAAAATTCAAAATGTATTAGAATATAGAAGCATGGTGTTAGGTAGAGGAAATTGACTTTTGACCCATTTCTTTCTCTCTCTTTTCTCTCTTTCTCATTTTTCTGGAACTCTCTGCAGAGAGGCAGCAACAACATCAGAAATTCATCACATTTTCCTTCTCTTTTCTTTTCCCTTTAATCTTTATACAAAACCCTACACAAAACAACACATTTCCTTCACAAAACCTTGGGAAAAATGGTCTTTTGAGGTGTTTGGAGGCAAATCTGCACATTAGAGGCTAGGGATGAGACTTATGGTGATTCTTGAGGTCTTTTGAAAGTATTAACTCACCCTTAGCACCCCTTTTTCCCAATCTTGTAGTAATTCTATCAAATATCACCTTTTTGTGCAATTTTAGTGCTATTGAAGGGATTTAGTGAAGATATGTAAAAATTTATGTTGTTGTGGCTTGATTAGCTTGTTAGTGAGTTATTAGTGTGGTTTTAGACTTGGGTTTGCTTCAGTTTGCACAAAAATACCCTAAAGTATTGTTTTAGTGTTAAATTAGACATTTTAACTAGAAATAGGGCTCTGTTAGATCTGCTGCTACCCGGGTTGTTTCAGAATGAAATTGGAATTACTGTAGCATACACAGGGGGTATAGAGTGCACACACCAAACACGGGGGCCCACCTCCCTACCCAGGCCGCCGGAAAATGCGTTCTGGCCGCAATTTGCGGCCAGATTAGTGAATTAGGGGTTAGGGTTTGGGTCACAGTAGTCTGCTGTTATATGTTGTATTTTGGTATATCTATTTTTATAATATCTGTTCTGTATCAAAATCTATAGGTGATTACCCTATTTCCCGTATTTTTAATCCTTCGCGACACGCGTGATACGTGTGTATGGGTTTTGGGTTTCTGCGTATCGCGAAGCGTCGGAGTGGCTTTAGGCGCGTGATCACACGTTTTAGCGTATCACGCGCGCACGCGCTTGGTTCACGACACGAGTTGCTAGTTCGTCTTAATGTCGTGTTTGTGTGATGTCAAGCTTATATATGATGTATTGTGTACTTCTAGGTTCGCAGGCGAGTACGGCGGACGCCGCGCAGAAGGGGAAACAAGTTGTTGGCTATACCTAGCGAGAGATTACGGTGAGTAGATTTAACATCTACGGGGATATCGCCCGCATGGCGTTCTACGTCAGGGCTGATAGGACCTTATAGCTACATTTACATACATTGACTGTTCATGGCTACTATTTAGTGCATACTGCATTCCCTGCTATATGTATATAAACTAGAATTGATAGAACACCGCACCCTTACTGATAGTTCATGTTGCACGAGCACTACCCTGACATGATATTCATACTTGATGCATATATCACATCGGATCATTATGCTATTGCTCATCTTTTATGTGACTGACATGATATTCATACTTGATGCATATATCACATCGGATCATTATGCTATTGCTCATCTTTTATGTGACTTGACATGATATTCATACTTGATGCACATATCACATCACATTTACTTGCATATTGGTTAGGATTACATGTGATTTCTGGATTTGGGAACCGTGGCCTTTTCAAATATGTAATCATTTAAAAACCCGGTTCCCTTGATATGATATTTTGGGGCGCCACCCTGTGTTTTCTCGGTGCTAGAGTGGCTTATCTTGAGAGAGGGATGACCCGGACTGACGGATTCCCGATATATTGAGAGAGGGACTGACGGATGCCCGATATATTGAGAGAGGGCTGACCCGGACTGACGGATGCCCGATATATTGAGAGAGGGATGACCCGGACTGACGGATTCCCGATAATCGAGAGAGGGATGACCCGGACTGACGGATTCCCGATATATTGAGAGAGGGCTGACCCGGACTGACGGATGCCCGATATATTGAGAGAGGGATGACCCGGACTGACGGATTCCCGATATATTGAGAGAGGGCTGACCCGGACTGACGGATGCCCGACAGAGGAGGATTTGCGTGTCGATGCTAGACAAGAGTATTTATGTTATTTGGGTGCCGATGTTGGGCACTCGTGATTCTCAGGGATGTACAGGATTTGAGGGCCGATGGAGTACCGGCGTCTGGGTTGTTGGGATTCACGGTGCATACATATATATATAGTCCACCTCGACATTTCGTGTAGATGTTATATTCCCATGCTCAGCATTCATCATTGCATATCATCCTTTAGTTATATCACCTGATAGCGGACTTGCATGATTATTATACATACTGCTTACCTCGCATTGATATCATCTGCTGGCATATGTTAGAGTAGCGCAGTATGTGCATGCTCGCGATTACCTTTATATGCTATTTCTATTCACGAGTTGGCAACTCACCCCCGTTGTGCCACAGTGGTTGCAGGTAGCCTTCGGAGTAGTCGCGGCAGGCTGCGTTTTGCATCTTTAGACACAGATACCCCCATAGTTGGTGTACTAGCTCTTCTGCTGATAGGTGGGTTTGTGCGGTATCTGTTTATCTTTCAGTTATGTACAATGTTGTATCTAGTATTCTCCATCTACCATATATGTATTTGACTTAGAGACAGTGTGAGGACGATGATGTATATTATTGGTATCCTGGTGTCGAGCTCGTTGTGAGCCTACTTTTCTTATGCAGTTTTATTCTATCTGTGATGTTCCCACTTTTGGATCTTGATCTTCGCTACGGCGTTGTATATTGCTATCTTGGTGATTGTTTACTTAGATTTCTTAACATGTTAGTAAGTGCTTCCTTTTTAAACTTAAAACACTCTATACTTTTACTGGTTTGATTTCTGGGTTTTCGGTTCACTTAGTCACGTTACGCCTGTAGACGTTACGTGGTTAAGTGCCGGTCACGGGCCAAACTTTGGGTCGTGACAGCGGTATTCGGTTATGAATATCCAACACCTCATTCCACGAGGAAAGAGCCGAGATCCCTTCACCGGGAGTGACCTCTTGGGCAGAAGTTTGCGTCAGGGTAATAACTTCACTATAGTCGATTACTTTTTTGCTTTGCATCGAGGTATTCAGTTGGGAATATCTTGCACCTCATTCCACAAGGAAAGAGCCGAGATCCCTTCACCGGGAGTGACCTCTTTAGCAAAAGTTTTTGCCACCATATACTTGTAAAGCTATCCGGTTCCTTCAACGATATCAAGTTCATTACATTAAAGATTTTTCACCGAAAACCAGTTGTAGCCTTTCGTCATTTCAGATGGGTAGCACTTGGTATTCATGATATGTTTGTTGGCCTTCGTCAAGGCATAAAGTATGGTAGCTATTTGTTACTTTTCTGTTGCATAGATAGATGCGTTGGTTTGGGAATATCGTACAACCTTGTTGGTCTTCGTCAAGGGCGAGTACGGGTGGGTTCAAAATAAACCTGGACAATGACGGGTAGAACTTGACATGTGACTTATGATTTGTTGGCCTTCGTCAAGGTTATAAGAGCATGGGGTAAAAATCATATCGGAAGTTTCGAACATACAGGAAACTTTCCAGGCATGCACATACCTTCTGGAGTGTGATAACTTAAGTGGATTCCATCAAGTTATCTTGCGATGATAGTTGGATCCCGATTCCCACTAATGAGTTGGTTTACTCCTCGGGTGATTTTAGATGATCCCGACTAATTCTTCTTTCGGGTTTGGAGGAGAATTTGAGGATACAGTGGGAGACATCCTGATTAGATAAAGTGATTAACCATTCTGATCTAGATTAGAGTGCACGCTGAGTGTTTCTTTTCTCTCTCTCTTTGGCAGCGACCATAGCCCGACCCTAGACTAAAACTCATGAACTAAGTTAACCGAACCTTCTTAAAACATATTGGATTTTGGATTGTCAGAGTTGCGTATATCATTGCCACTCCTTCTTTTACCCTTTGCATTTCTCCAGAACACTCCGTATTATTGGATTCCCTAGGCGGCCGCTGGGTTTCGGGAGGCATCGTCCATGCCAATTTTTTGATTTTTACCGTTCTAAAGAACCCTAACCTAGAATCTTAACTAGAGGTTTAGACGAAACAACAATGTAAACAACTTTACATCTAAGTGAATGAGGAATGCAACCTTTGTAGACCGGTCCTTCACTTCTAAAGCTCCATGTAGTAGTCCCTTCGCTCCAAGTAGTGAACACCCGAACTCTAGTAAGGGTTCACATGAAGAAATGAACATGCTTGCTCGAAGTCTTCGAGGCCGAAGATGATCTACATCAAGGAGACTCAAGCTCATGCTACCTCTTCACTAATGGTGGATTGGTGAAGCAAACACCCTAAACTAAATGACTAATATAGTAAAAGGATGATGAAGTAGGAATTGGGCTCACTTTAGATTAATTTTTCTCACATTATTTCTTCACCATTTGAAAAGCTAGTGAGCTTTCTCATAAGGAAGAAGAAGATGAAGTGGAGATGAGAATGAAACTCAAGAGGTGAGAATAGCAACTATGGGTGAGTTAGTGTCATACACTAACTCATGTAGAGATTAAACTATGGCTAATAATAATGGTTAGGTTAATAAATATCTACAAGTAAAACAAAATTAGTGGACTTGGTCAATAGTTCCACAAGCTTCTACAAGTTTCAACCATGTGACTTAATTCCATCTAATTTTGATTAATTTTAAATAAATAAAACCATTCATTATATAAAGCATGGTGTGAGTCTCTCACACCCATGAAGCATGTGGCATAGCGCATGACACAATAAAATATACATTAATATATATTACATAAATACTATATGCACACAAGTGAGAAAAATAAATGTTTAAGTGAGCTAATATTAGTTAATGTAAATTAATATATCACATATATAATTATACATTAAATTATTAAATCAACACTTGATTTAATAATCCGGCTATATCACATACAACCAACTAATATCTAATGTAATAACTTATCGAATCAACACTTGATCCGATAACTCGGCTATATCACATATAACCGACCGATATCACATATCGCGAGAATAGAATGCGGTATCACATACGCACATTAATCTCGGTCCCACCTATATCACATATGTGCTCCTATTTCGTTTTGTAAGTCCATGTCACGCACCCCACGGGTTCGTGGGGAGGCGGAATATATGAAAAACAATTATCAAAGGTTCGTAACACGGACTTGAGCACACGGATCGTGTCGAAACCATTACTAACAAACTGTATGAGGTTTAACTACTCGGTCTCGAAGTTATACCTCACGTTACAAGTCCTTCGGGTCTTCATCGTTGTCCTCCTCGTCATCGTAGGCTCCAAGGATCGTAACGGATCACGGCTACTTCGACGGTCTCCTCGAGTTAAAGACGATCCACCCGAGAGTCTATAGTCCGAGCTCCTATCTCGAATATGAGATAACTATGGCTTCTAGTTTGCTAAGCTAGAAGTCTTAGATGGTGTAGAGTATTTAGATGGATTATTTTGTCTCTCTAAACCCTAGGATTCTCAACACATGAGAGTTTTTAGGGTTTGAGGAAGAAGATGAAGAATTGAGGAGAGAGAAAGTGTTTGTGATAATGATCTAATGAATTATTACTCATGCTTGAATTATTATGAAGTATACAAATATCTCTTGATAAATATCTAGAAATATCTTGTAAGCTTCATTTAATTCAAATGGTGAATCACCTCATGAGTCATGGTTCATTTAATGAAAACCTACACCTCATCTCTATTGGAGATAGTGCCCTCAGAGTCAATTATTGGATCACAGGCACGTGATTGCAATGATTGAGGGAGGACCTATCCCAGTAGGACAGTCTTACTTGATATGCTAGTATGCCATCTGGTATCTTTATCATCGTGTACTACTTTAGGTGATCTTACAGGTCGCTATTTCATGTTGATAGAGCCCCTAGGATTCTTGCTTGACTGCCAGCAGTATGAGGGCGATCATATACGTGGGAGCTGGTAGTCTATAAGCACATCCTTAAAAGGTCCCTAGTCGTGGGAGTTTCAAGATAGGGCATCGATACTCCAGAGTAGACTAGTGTATATAGTCGAGACCCCGACGAGGGGCGGTGGCCGGTCTCACTAGCCACTGGTGTCAGTTGGTTCACCTAAGATGTATACAGGTGCTCATTGGGTTATGAGTACACAGGACAGGACTCGCCGGGAACATACTAGTTGGTCTTATACTTGACGTCAGATAGCAGTTCCCTGGTGACATGTGTACAGGTTAGTTCATCGACCTGAGGATCGTCATTTGTCTCGTGTGAGTTCCCACTATACTTTGATTACTACCCTACCAAGCTCAAAGGAGACGTGCAAACAGGTTTTAGTTGGGTACAGTCCCGAGCCACATGTAGGCAGTGAGCGGATCTGCAGGGGTTCGTCTCTCCCGGTATTGGGGGTGAGGTCGCGCTGTGTCTAGGAGAGCCCTTACACGAAGTCCTTGGCCAAGGCAGGAGATTTACTGGTAGGTATTCCAGTAGTATCTCAGGGTGTTCTGGGCTACACTCCGACACGACTTGTACCGCTTTTGGGGTTCTGACTTTTACCAACCCCCAAGGCCCGCCATGCGATGCTCATAGACGAACGGACCGGACTGTACGGATATTGTTACTGACAGGCTCAGTAGGGTGTCAGGATGAGTTCGCTCATCGACGTCCCTTTTAGTCAATACCTGGTTGCCCGTTATGTATGGCTAATACCTCTGACGTGCTAGTGGTTAAATCCACAGCCAAAGTATTGACGAGTCTTTAGAGTCCCCCACAGACCGTTTTCTCAAGTTTCGGGCGAAACGCTGTAGAGGCCATATGGAGATATGGCAGGGTTCGATCAGATACGTGCGGTATTGCACGGATCATGATCGGACGGATTATACTAGCGGGCTTTGGTTTAAGCCGGATCCTAGTATAGTACAGTGTAGTTTTGTCTCATTGCATTTGTATTCGGTCGGAATACAAATGCGGGTATGTATATACAGTCGCGGGGTTTTCCTGTAATTTATTACGGGATCAGTTTTCTGAAGTTGCCAGTCTGCTTTGCGTTTCGGCCATTTTCCCTTGTATCTTTCCTTGGTTGAAATTTGGTGGAGGAGGGCTTATTTTCAATTGTGCAAATTAGATTTGTGGAGGGTGGTCTTTGCATATTGTTGCTTCATGATAGATCTTGTTTGACCTTGACTTCTTCACTTGATCATTACTTGACTTTTGGAGTAATGATGATGGATGGTGATGGAGGGTTATAATGATAGTTTATGAGTGTTGGGCTTGTTTTTGTGATCATGATTGATGATAACCCTTCCTCTCTCTTATATTATTTTTGGCTCACTCATTCATTCTCTTGCATTCCATTTTCTCATTTTTTCTCTCCTAGATGAATGGCCTGCCAAGTCAAGGATGGGGGCTGTCCAAACATTGTAGTGGGGAATTTTGATCTCTTTGGCTTTGTAAAATTCCCATTGCTCTATCTCCAAAAGTTTAGTACATTTCCTCCACCAAAATAGCAACTTCACAATCCCAATGAGACATAGCACTGCACTTATTCTACAACACTTCTTGGGCACGTCGGCTCGCCAACTTCGTGCCCGAGTTGCCTCGGTCCAGAGGTGGGAGCCCGTAAAAGAACCCGGCGATGTGGTGCCCTTCCGGCGAGGAGGTGAAGACCGGAGATTCCGCGGGGAGATCGGGACGACGACGAGAATACCGAAGGACACGGATCGCTTGGTTTATCTCTCTACCCGTTCACTAGTTAGCTAGGATTAGATTAATTGCCCGATCCGGGATTTTAGTGCGCGGTGGTGCCGGTTCAAAAGTTAAAGTAAATTATCGTTTCCGCATTTTGGCCTCAGATTGACGACCGGGGCGCCGCCATGCACTTACAGTGGTATCAGAGCCAGGCCTTTAACCTAGTCTAGATTGGTCTAATGTGTTTACATTTCCGATCGAACAATACTCCAAAACCGCATTTTCAAAAGCATCAGGTTTCTGTCGAAATTTTTTTGGCTCGAAATTTTTTTCAGGTTGTTGCAGAAACATGTGCAGGGAAGTATAAGCACTCTGGTAAAATTTGGTCGCATGAACACATTACCCCACCGCGGAACCGTGGCCAAAACCATGCTTGGGCCGCGGTTCCGCCGCCAAATTTACCGTTCAATGCACTAATTTTTTACAGAGGCCTCCTGACTTGAAAATATGGTTTTTGGAACATTCTTTTTGGGCCCAGATTTTCTGTGAGTGCTACAGTAGTGCTTGGGGCCCACTTCAGTAAATTTGATCGATCGAAAATTTTAAACATGTTAATTCACAGTATTTACACTATATCTGCGACCGTGAATGTCACTTGATCGGTAAATCCTGTCTAACTGCTATAGCCCGGTTAGACGGATTTGCGAACGTGACATTCACGTTGATGTTTTGTGTTGTGCTGTGATGTTGCGGATTGGTCGTGGGGGATAGCCTGGATGCAATGGTAGTACAGATTTGGTATTTTTTTTTATGTACATTTGATATTGCGGGGTGAGCATCCGATATGTGGACTGCCGTCACTGCCTGTTTGTATATTATTCTTTTGGGGCACGACCGGGGTGAGGTCGATGTACCCGTTGTATGTTTATTTTACTTTCTGTACTAGGATTACCCCACGGAAGGGTGCACGGATAGCTGGTTTCTAGAGGGCAACGGGCTCGCATCTCATGGAATTGAGACGGAGGAGGCTTTACTTTAGAATTGGCGGGCTATTCGCCGCACTCGTAGAGGGTACAGGTTGACCCAGGAGGGGTGCCCAAGTTACCGGATTCCGTGAAGTGCCGGGTGGTCCATTCACGTTGCTGAAGGGGGCTGCCTTGCTTCAGGTTTTAGCGGGTAACTTGCCGCGCCCGTAGGGGTCTAGGATTTCATTGCACAGGCCATCCACACGACCAGGGGAACGTCGGGTTTCAGTAGCGGCTCTATGAAACCCGGGGATTCCAGATATCTGTATTGTTCTGTGATGCTTATTATATTTCTGTGATGTTGCATTTTATCACGCCTTGAGCGAATATTATGTATTGATATATATATACTAGTAGATATTGTATATGTTTTGCATCCACGCTAGTCCAGTCCCTGCTCTGTCGTTAGTTAAGTAACCTAACGGGTGATGACGGGATCCAGTGGCGAATGCGGATGGCATATACGTACATCATTATTTTCGTTCTTTATTGGTGTGATCAATTGATGGGACTGCGTTGATTTGGATCAATGCAAGCTAAACAAACCTGTTTGATGTTGTTGGAACATTTTTCAAAAAGCTGTTATTGCAAGGGCGTTCTCTTTTGTTTTGCACAGTGGTATTCGGTTGTGAATATCCAGCTCCTCAGTCGACGAGGCAAGGGCCGAGATCCCTTCACCGGGAGTGACCCCTTGGACAAAAGTTTGCGTCAGGGCAATAACTTCACTATAGCCGATTACTTTTGCTTTGAATCGTGGTATTCAGTTGGAATATCCTGCACCTCATTCTATGGGGAAAGAGCCGAGATCCCTTCACCGGGAGTGATCTCTTTAGCAAAGGTTTTCGTCACTATATTTTTATAAAGCTATCCAGTTCCTTCAACGATATCAAGTTCATTACATTAAAGGTTTTCGCCAGAAACCATTCGTAGCCCTCCGTCGTTTCATATGGATAGTCAATAAGTATTCAAGCTGTGTATGTTGGCCAAAGTCAAGGCACAGTGATTGGTAGCTATTGGGTATTCATATGCAGCATAGATAGATGCGTTGGTTTGGGACAGTCGTACTACTATTTTGGCCAAAGTTAAGGGTATGTACGGGTGGGTTCAAATTAACCTGGATAATGACGGGTAGAACTTGACATGTGACTTATGATATGTTGGCCAAAGTCAAGGTCATAAGAGCATGGGGTAAAAGTCATATCGGGAGTTTCTAAAGAAACTGAAACTTGCCAGATATGCACATACCTTCTGGAGAGTGATAACGTGAGCGGATTCCGTCACGTTATCATGCGATGATAGTTAGATCCCGATTCCCACTGATGAGTTGGTTTACTCCACGGGTGATCCCGACTAATTCTTCTTTCAGGTTTGCAGGAGAATTTGACGTTACAGTGGGAGGTTTCCTGATTATATAAAGTGATAACCATTCTGATCTAGGATAGAGTGCACGCTGAGTGTTTCTTTTCTCTCTCTCTTTGGCAGCGACCATTGACCCGACCCTAAGACTATGACTCAGTGACCAAAATTAACCGAACCTTCTAAAACACTGGCTTTTGGATTGTCAGAGTTGCAAACCTCTTTGCCACTCCTACTTTTACCCTTTTCTCCAGGACACCCCGTATTACTACGAACGTCCACTTCCATTGGATTAAACCATCGTATGGTTATATACGAACTCGAAGGAAAGTATTCGAGGATGGTTTCCGGTTCTGGAGAAAACGAATAGGAATATTCAGTTGTCTTTTCCTTTTACCTTCTCTCAGGTTGCGAGTACTCCTTGGTTTAGGAGATAGTACACCTATTACGCAAATTGTATAGTCTTCTTCCAAACCTTAGGCTGGTGCCGAACTGTGGGCAATGAAGAAAACCAATTAGCATAACGATGGTGTACAGAAAGTATTAAGTAAAGACATATCAAGGGATTAGTAAGAGGGCAAAGTAAACTGCGACTGCTATTCACGACCAAACCAAGTATTTCATTACCACTCCTACATCACCTTTGTATTTCTCCAGAACACTCCGTATCACTATGAAGATCCACAGTTTATTGGATACTCCATCGTATGGTTATATACGAACTCGAAAGGAACTTGTTCCAGTTCGGGGATGGATTCTGGTTCGGGAGAAATAGGAATAAGGTTTATTCGGTTGTCTTTTATCTTCACCTTCTCTCGCATTGCGAGTGCTCCTAGGATTAGGACAGTACACCCATTATTCTCATTGGATAGTCTTCCAAACCATAGGCTGGTGCCGAACGGTAGGAAAGGAAGAAAACCATTTAGCCTAAAGGGGTGTACAGAAGGTAATGACTAAAGACATATAAAGGGATTTGGAAAGATGGCAAAGAATTATACGGTTACAGTTGTTAATCTGGATAATGGAAGATGCATTACTAGGAATATCGGGATACCCCATCGAAACATTTCAATGTTTCAGTTTCACTGTGTACTGTTAAAGGAAAACTGATTTCCTGATTAGATACTTACTCCAGGGTATGTATTTACCAGGTATGATTCTCACATCTGTATGGTTTTACAGATGATGAGTGGGAGTAAGTTATTGGGAATTGGGTAATCATCCTCATTATATCGGGATTCGTTGTAATCGGTGATATTTGAGGAAGTCACCTGGGTTGTTTGCTGGACGACAAATATTTGGTTTTGAATATCCGTTGCTATGAAACAATTTCAAATTGATATATCTGTATGTCTATTTTTATAGAGTGAGATATACCTTTTTTGAAATTATGTCTATGACATTTACCTATACCAGTGGATGGTTAGGTAAGGAGCATTGAACAGCGGTATAATTCTTCTTAACCATAAGTACAGTTTTCAACCTACGACACACAGTGAATGAGTCACTAGACTCAGGGGACTTATACAGAATATTGTATATTGTCCAGTGTTCATTAGGACAGAGGGCTTGGTACTCGTACTATATTCTGTTTACTTGTGATTTCTCAAGTTCTTAGACATGTGTTTTGTAGAAATGCAGGTTCTGAGTTTTGAGAAGTTATAGGTATAAGAGTAAAGTAGAGAACCAGGTATTGCAAGTATCGGGATTCTTCAAGGTGATCGAAGATGTAGATACTTGTGTATGGTGTTCAGTTGATAGTAATGATTAAGAGAACTTGCTTCTCTTTCAGGTTACTCATAATTGGAAGCATTCCTTAGTTGAGTAACGCTGATCGGCCTCCTTCCATTTAGTAGACATGCACTGGAGAAAGCTGCATGATTTGAATCTGGTTCAATTAAATCAGTGCCTCTGTTTCTATATTGGATATAGAACAGTTCATATCTTGACATTGTTAAGGTACGGGGAGTTATCCGGCTTATGCTTAAAACCAGACTCTGGATAACTCATGGCACGTTTCTGTAATGGCTGTTTGTGGGTTGACCCAGGCTATGACGAGGGTTGACTTTCTACCATCTGGAAGATCAATAGCGATATTGTTTTAGACTCGCCACAGTTTTAATAAAATGGATTTTTTCAGAAAATAGTAGTGGGAGTATGGTAGAACTGGAAGTGATTCCAGAACCGCAAACGATTACTGAAGATTTGATAAGAACCTAAAGATTCAATCTGGTTTGACATTCCATTGGCCACTCCGCAGATAAGATGGGTAACCTCAGGCACCCGAGAGGTACTCCGGTAGCCTCAAGGACGGTGACAGGGAGGTTCTTATTTACCCAGACTTGCCATTGTTATTGTTCCAGACTGTGAGACCCGGCAGGAGGATGAGTATGGCGTCATTCTAAACTGGCTTTAGAAGTGTACGTCTATATGACTCTGCCAGAGGGTTGTCGTTGTCAGTGGGAGCAGCGGAAGCATTGGTGGACAAGTAGCTTATGTCTATGGACTAAAGCAGATATAGCGGAGATAGATCATCTATTTCTGATGTGACAGTCACAGGTTTGACTTCATCAGAATAGGGGATGGATCTGTTGAGAAGGTAGTAGGGTGTGATGTCCTGGTATTTGGATGACATACACAGAGTAGGAAAGGAAACTCCTATACTACGATCGGTTATACTTTGGTTGTCACACAGTGGTTTCTCCACATGGGACTTGGATATTATATTAGACATTCTGGTTACTGGATCTATGGTTTTAGATCTAGATTTGGGTAGTTTCCCAATCAGGGTACTTAGACGGCATTCTAGAGGTGCTTTAGAATGGACAACACCTGGCATGGTGGTGTACCTGCAGGTGATGGAGTCACCCTCTCTAAAGGTGTCTTACAGACTAAAGGGGAGAGGGATGTGCATGATCGGCAGATCACTTGCTTAGACAATTGAGTCAATCATGAGATGTCAAGTACCACACCAGATGATGTTTTTGCACCAGATGCGATAAGTTGACATTGATCCAATCCTGGAGAAACAGTCAGAAGCAGTTTTAGAACATAAGTAGATGTTCTAGTGATATGATAACAACAGCCTCTTTTAGGAGACAGTTATCATTCCAGGCTTCCATGGTGACCTGGATGACAGAGAGGTTGTCAGAGCTATAGTTTTCCTTCTGACGAGGGGCAGTATTTTGGACAGGTTATCCAAGGGGATACTGAGGGAGGCATGACTCAGGAGACTGATTAAGTTCAGTTGACGATACAGTCTAAGAAGTTTGGATTTAGAGTTCATTTATGAGCTAGGTCCCATCAGACATCCAGACACATTCTAAGACAAGTATTGCTCATTTCGGGAGATGGCTTTCTCCGCGAACTTAAGATATAGAGAGATATAGAAAGAAACATCAAAGAGGATCCACTCGCTGAGGCTATTCCTCGAACGCAATAGTTTCGCAGACGGGTTTTGTGAGACTGATTAGTAGAGGAGTTGGGTGTTCGGTATCACACGGGCTGTAAGTATGCGACATCGCAATAATTAGCCTTGAGTGCAAGTAGGAGATTGTTGGAGATAGTGCCCTCAGAGTCAATTATTGGATCACAGGCACGTGATTGCAATGATTGAGGGATGACCTATCCCAGTAGGACAGTCTTACTTGAGATGATAGTATGCTATCTGGTTTATCTTTATCATCGTGTACTACTTTAGGTGACCTTACAGGTCGCTATTTCACGTTGATAGTGCCCCTAGGATTCTTTCTTGACTACCAGCAGTATGAGGACGATCATATACGTGGGAGATGGTAGTCTATAAGCACATCCTTAAAAGGTCCCTAGTCGTTGGAGTTTCGAGATAGGGCATCGATACTCCAGAGTAGACTAGTGTATACAGTCGAGACCCCGACGAGGGGCGGTGGCCTGTCTCACAAGCCACTGATGTCAGTTGGTTCACCTAAGATGTATACAGGTGCTCATTGGGTTATGAGTACACCGGACAGGACTTGCCGGGAACATGCTAGTTGGTCTTATACCTGACGTCAGATAGCAGTTCCCTGGTGACATGTGTACAGGTTAGTTCATCGACCTGAGGATCGTCATTTGTCTCGTGTGAGTTCCTACTGTACTTTGATTACTACCCTACCACGCTCAAAGGAGACATGCAAACAGGTTTTAGTTAGGTACAGTCCCGAGCTACATGGAGGCAGTGAGCGGATCTGCAGGGGTTCGTCTCTCTCGGTATTGGGGGTGAGGTCGCGCTGTATCTAGGAGAGCCCTTACACGAAGTCCTTGGCCAAGGCAGGAGATTTACTGGTAGGTATTCCAGTAGTATCTCAAGGTGTTCTGGGATACGCTCCGACACGACTTGTACCGCTTTTGGGGGTCTGACTTTTACCAACCCCCTAGGCCCGCCATGCGATGCTCATAGACGAACGGACCGGACTGTACGGATATTGTCACTGACAGGCTCAGTAGGGTGTCAGGATGAGTTCGCTCATCGACGTCCCTTTTAGTCAATACCTGGTTGCCCGTTACGTATGGCTAATACCTCTGACGTGCTAGTGGTTAAATCCACAGCCAAAGTATTGACGAGTCTTTAGAGTCCCCCACAGACCGTTTTCTCAAGTTTCGGGCGAAACGCTGTAGAGGCCGTATGGAGATATGGCAGGGTTCGATCAGATACGTGCGGTATTGCATGGATCATGATCGGACGGATTATACTAGCGGGCTTTGGTTTAAGCCGGATCCTAGTATAGTACAGTGTAGTTTTGTCTCATTGCATTTATATTCGGTCGGAATACAAATGCGGGTATGTATATACAGATGCGGGGTTTTCCTGTAATTTATTACGGGATCAGTTTTCTGAAGTTTCCAGTCTGCTTTCCGTTTCGGCCATTTTCCCTTGTATCTTTCCTTGACTGAAATTTGGTGGAGGAGAGCTTATTTGCATTTGTGCAAATTAGATTTATGGAGGGTGGTCTTTGCATATTGTTGCTTCATGATAGATCTTGTTTGACCTTGACTTCTTCACTTGATCATTACTTGACTTTTGGAGTAATGATGATGGATGGTGATGGAGGGTTATGATGATAGTTTATGAGTGTTGGGCTTGTTTTTGTGATCATGATTGATGACAACCCTTCCTCTCTCTTGTATTATTTTTGGCTCACTCATTCATTCTCTTGCATTCCATTCTCTCATTTTTCCTTTCCTAGATGAATGGCCGGCTAAGTCAAGGATGGGGGCTGTCCAAAAATTGTAGTGGGGAATTTTGATCTCTTTGGCTTTGTAAAATTCCCATTGCTCCATCTCCAAAAGTTTAGTTCATTTCCTCCACCAAAATGGCAACTTCACAATCCCAATGAGACATAGCATTACACTTATTCTACAGCACTTCTTGGGCACGTCGGCTCGCCAACTTCGTGCCCGAGTTACCTCGGTCCAGAGGTGGGAGCCCGTAAAAGAACCCGGCGATGTGGTGCCCTTCCGGCGAGGAGGTGAAGACCGGAGATTCCGTGGGGAGATCGGGACGACGACGAGAAGACCGAAGGACACGGATCGCTCGGTATATCTCTCTACCCGTTCTCTAGTTAGTTAGGATTAGATTAATGGCCCGATCCGGGATTTTAGTGCGCGGTGGTGCCGGTTCAAAAGTTAAAGTAAATTATCATTTCCGCATTTTGGCCTCAGATTGACGGCCGGGGCGCCGCCGTGCACTTACAATCTCCTCCACCACATTTCCTTCTAGAAGCTTCCCGACAAATTACGAGACTGCCCCTCCCATCCGTATTTACGAAAAACCCGGATAAACTGAGACTGAATAAATCCATTAGTATAATACTAGAACCTGGCTTAAACCAACGCCCACTAGTATTATCTGCCCGATCATAGTACGTGCACAAGTGTACGTAAGTGATCTCGACCCTGCCGTAAAACCATACGGCCTCTACACCTTTTGCCCGGTGCAGGAGAACTCTCTGTGTGGGACTCTAAAGACTCGACACTATGCTGGCAGTGAGTTTAACCACAGGCCGCAAGCGGTACTAGCTGTACGTAACGGTCCCCAGGTAGATGTCGATAAGAAGGCCGATGAGGTAACTCATCCGAACTCCTACAGAGCCCGTATGTGACAATCTCCGTACAGTCCGGTCTGTTCGTCTAAGGGTATCGCATATCGGGCCTAGGGGGATGGTGAATGTTAGACCCCTAATAGCGGTATAAGTCGTGTCGGAGTGTAGCCCAGAACACTCTGAGAAACTAGTGGAACACCTACCAGTAAATCTCACTTGCCGTGGCCACGGACCTTTGTGTAATGGCTCTCCAACACAACGCGATATCAACCCCCAATACCGGGAGAGACCAATCTTGTCTAACCGCCACTACCTCTAAGTGCTTCGTGACTGTACCCAACTACTACCTGTTTGCACGACTCCTTTGAGCCGTGGTAGGGTAGTGATCAAAGTATAGTGGGAACACACTCAAGGCGAAGTAGCAGTGTCAAGTCGACGGACTAAGCCATACTTATGTCACTTGGGAACTGCTACCTGATGACAGGTATAATAACCATCAGCAGTTCCCGGCGAGTCCTGTCCAGTGTACTCATAACCTAACGAGCACCTGCATACTATCTCCAGTACAACATACTGATGGCTGTGGGACAAACCATCTCTCGACCTGGGATAGAAACGTATACACCAGTCTACTCCGGAGTATCGATGCCCTGTCTCGATAATCCTATGACCAGGGACCTGTATAAGGATGTGCTTATAGACTACCCAGCCCCCACTAGTGTGACTGCCATCACAACGCTGGTAATCAAGCAAAGATCCTAAGGGCTCTACTAATATGTATAAGCGATATGCTAAAAGAAACACACGCACATATCTGAGTAGAAACAAACCAAGTAGCATACTACCATTTTTAGCAATACTGTCAATACAACTGTGAATATCCCAAGCTTCGATTAGTAATATACAAGCTAGTATGATACAATAATGGCCTCTAAGTCATATACACTAACAATCTCCCACTTGCACTAGGGCCATGTACTGGCGTATCGCAGACATATCATCTCGATTAGCCGCTCGAACTGTGTCTGAGGGATGGCCTTCGTGAGTGGATCAGCAGTGTTATCCTCTGTATCTACTCTCCTCACCTCGATCTCCTGGCGATCTATGATCTCCCTGATCAGGTGATACCGCTTTAAGATGTGTCTGGACTTCTGATGGGACCTGGGTTCCTTCGCTAAAGCTATAGCGCCGTTGTTGTCGCAACACAGTGGTATTGGATCAACAATGGTAGGAACCACCTGAAGTTCAGTTAAGAACTTCCTCACCTAGACAGCTTCTTTTGTGGCATCACAAGCAGCTATGTACTCCGCTTCCATCGTAGAGTCAGCAACGGTGTCCTGCTTGGAGCTCTTCCAACAGACCGCCCCTCCATTGAGGGTAAAGATATAACCCGACATGGACTTAGAGTCATCCTTGTCACTCTGGAAGCTGGAGTCAGCAAAAGCCTCGATCTGGAGGTCTTTTCCGCCATACACCAAGAACATCTCATTAGTCCTTCTCAGGTACTAGAGAATGTTCTTTACTGCTATCCAGTGCTTCTCCCCTAGGTTCGACTGATACCGGCTTACAACGCTCAACGCGTAGGCTACATCTGGTCTGGTACATAACATCGCATATATTATAGAGCCTATCGCTGACACGTAGGGTATAGATGACATACGAGCCCTTTCCAAATCAGTCTTTGGAGACATCTCTTTGGAGAGGGTGATTCCGTGACAAGCCGGCAGATTACCGCGCTTAGAATCTTCCATACTGAATCTTTTCAGTATGGTGTCTCTGTGTAAGTCGATGTGCAACACCCCACTACTTGTGGGGAGGCGGAAATATGAAAAACGATCTTGTTCTTTGCTTAAACATCGACTAACCGCATGAATCGAAGCTAAACGATAACTAACATCAATCATAGAAGTTCTAAACTACTATGTGAAGTGATTATACCTAAAGAACTGTGTCCTTCATCTTTACGAACTCCACCTCCTCCTCGGCCTTCTCTAAGTAGTAGACGATCCACCCAAGAGCTTTACTCCAAGCTTTGCCTCTAATCTTGAGGCAACTAGGTTTCTTTAAGTGCTAATCAAAGTACCTAGATGATATAGAGTGAGGGTTATGGTTTAATTAGCCTATCTAATCCTTGTACTCAACACATGAGAGGGGAGGATTAGGATTTGAAGAGAGGAAGCTTGAGGAGAGAGAAGGTGAGAATGATAATTGAAATGAGAAAAATGAGTTATCATAATATATATGAAGCATTAAGATTTATCAATAAAATAAAATAAAATGATGAATAATCATGCTTCATAAATATCTAATGGTGATTCATCTCCATGAGTCATTAAGCATTTATGATGCATTAATGACATGGATGAATCACTTATATGACTCACTAATCTCATTCAATGTATATGCCACCTTAACCTCCTTAGTCACCATCTTCTAGAAGCTTCTCGCGCAATTATGAGAACGCCCCTTCTATCCGTGAAAAAACGGAAAAACTTTAGACGGTATTAATCCAATAACCAGATACTAGTAACTGGCTTAAACCAAAGCCGACTAGTAAAAACTGTCCGAACGTCGTACGCGCGTAAACGTACGTATGTGTTCGAATCCTTGTCGCTGTTAGTTATATGTATGCCCTAGAGGCCATTACTATACATAGGATGTATATTGTAGTGGATGCTGGGACATATATAGGGAGGACTTTCTTGCTCGACATGATAGTATGCTATCTGGTTGATCTTTACCTTAACGTGTATGCTGATTTTCTCTCTGTTACATGTTGGTAAAGCCCTTAGGATCTGTACTTGACTACCTGGACTATGATGCGGATCATACTAGTGGGTACATGGTAGTCCATAAGTACATCCTTCAAAGTCCCTAGTCGTGGGTGTATCGAGACGGGGCATCGATATACCAGAGTAGACTAGCGTATACCTTCTCGACCCATGCAGATGGGCGATGGATGATCCCATATCCATCGGTGTTTGACATCAGAGGAGATATACGGGTGCTCAGTAGAGACTGGGTACACTGGACGGACTCGCCGAGAACTCCCAGATGGTATTATACCTCACGTCAGATGACAGTTCTCTGGTGACACTGGTACAGAGTAGTCTGTTGACCCGAGATCGTCATAGAGTCTTGTGTGGTTCCCACTGTGCTTTGATTTCCATCTTACCACGTCCAAGAGGGCGTGCAAAACGGTGGTTTTTGGGTACAGTCCCGAGTCACATGAAGGCAATGAGCGATAGGAGGGGATTCGTCTCTCCCGGTATATGGGGGTTGATGTTGCGCTGTGTTCGATTGGCTATAACAGGAAATCCCTGGCCAGGGTTGCTGAGATTTACTGGTAAGTGTTACCAGTAGTTTCTCGAAGAGTTATAGACCTCATATCGACACGACTTATTGAGCTATTGGGGTCTGACGTATACCACCCCTAGGCGAGATATGCGACATATCAGACGATCAGACCGGACTGTACGGTAGTGTTACTGGTCGGATTCACTGGAGTGTGAGCGGGCTTGCTCGTCGATCTTCAGATCGCTCAATACCCGGGTAGCCGTTACGTTTAGCAGACCGCTTGCGGCTTGTGGGTGTTTGATATGATCATCGCCTGCTGCCGGCGTATTGACGAGTCTTTAGAGTCCTACACAGAGGTTTCCTGGCTCAAGCGAAACGAAATAGGAGCGCATATGAGATATGTGCGGGACCGAGAATAATGCGTGTATGTGATACCGTATTCTATTCTCGCGATAAATATATCGAATGGTTGTATGCGATATAACCTAGTTATCGATTCAAGCGTTGATTCGATAAGCCGATATATTTGATACCAGTCGGTTATGTGCGCATGACCGGATCATTGAATCAAGTGTTGATTTAATGATTTAATGTATAATTATATATTTGATATATTACTTTGCATTAACTAGTAACGGTTCACTTTAGACGGATTTTCTCACTTGGTTCGTGCGCATTGCATATGCGATATGTTTTTGTGCACTTGATTGTATCATGTTTGATGATGCATACCACTTTGGTTAAGTGTAAAGTTTGAACCATGGTTGTGTTTATGTTTAGGGTTTTATTTTCTTAATTATTCATTTATTCTTTTTGATAAATGAATAAAAGAAAGTGAGAAAAGAAAATGAGAAAAGAATGGTGGCTTCTTTTGTTGTTTAGTTGAAACTTCATGAAGCTTTGACCTAAGTCCACCATTCTTATCTCATTCTTAACCCTAACCATACAACTAACCTTGGTTAACTCTCTACACTTTACCATAGTTAGAATTATGATAAGAATTCATTTTCTTTTCATTTTCTTTTAACTTATCATTATATCTTTCTTCTTCTTCTTCATGCTTGAAGTGAAGAAGCTTAAGGTCCATCAATGGTGATTGTTGGAAATGAGTGAGAAATCCAATTCTAAAGTCTACCCACTTCCTATTTCTTCATCCTCTACCTCTTGCCAAGTAGTAGAGTGTGTTTCCTTCACAAGTTTCATGACTTGTTGAAGGTGGAGCTTGATTCATCGATGCTTCGACGTAGATCATCTTCGGCATGGACATCGATGACCTAGCTTGCCCATTCTCCGATGAAGCCGACTCTAGAGCCCGGATTTGATTTGGACAGCGGAGAGGACCTCGTTGCGGAGCTATGGAGGTGGAGCACCGGATCTACAAAGGTTGTATTTCCGTATTCCCTTAGTTAATTGTTAACTAGTTCTTTTCGCCTAGACATCTAGTTATCGATCCGTAGTTTAGGGTTTGTAGGCACCATAATTTTTGAAATTGCCATGGTTGATGGCTTGGGAGACCTCACTAGTGTGCCTAGGAACCTTTCACTGGTATCAGAGCCTAGCTAGAGCCTTAGGCGAAGTCCAGACGGAAATTGAAGTCCGAACGAACCCGGAACTCCAAATCAAATATGCTCTCTGTACTTTTTTCAAAACAGTGCATTTTTCCACATTAAAAATATTCAGAAAAACATGCAGGAAAATATAAGATTAACTGTGCAACCCGTAGCCCTAACTCCATTAAAGCGCCACGCTTCCGCGGCACGAGCATGGCTCGTGCGGCGGAAGGGCGGCAGTTTTGTCGTCTTCTGTGGTTGGGTTTGCACAGTAACTCCTATTTAGTTGTGCTGAGTTCTCTGGATATTTTTAAAATTTTATTCAAGTGTTGAATAATCTGGAATGTTTTGGAGCTTCGATGATTCGATCGGGATATCAAATTTTGTCTGTGTGGCTTTCCGGATAAATTTTAGAATATGTTAAAAAGTTCGACGGATATAAATACCCAATTTTTCCCCTGTCGGGAAATTTCCAAATGTTGGATTTTTCCGTAGTTTAACGACGTTCTAAGTAGTGCTAGTAACGCGATGGTCCCTCTAGAAGACAGAAACCTTAACTCGATTATGTGACCGTCTTGAACTGCCCTTTGAACCTTCGGGTTTGGGGCAGTACGGCGTGCCACATGTGAGGCGTTGGCTTGACCCTTCTACGGCTGGACCGTTGGTACTGAGGCACGAACGGAATGTTGTTATACTTGTTTCATGTGTTGATCTATATCGGGAAAGGTTGGGTGTTCGATTGTTCGATCGAAAAGTTTAACATTTTCTGTTTATCTGGAATGGGATACAATAATTGGAATTCACAATAAGTTATATGATAACTGAATGAATGTTATAAACACAGCAGTTTAGTCTCACTTGATCGGTTGCCACGGAATTTTGATGTGATCAAAAGTCCGTCGCAGTCACGTAGCGTACGTGGATACTCGCCGGGTAAACTTAATAGACAGCCTCACTCCATAGCCCCGACCAAGTGACTGTAGGAGAACCCCGTCGCCGAAAAAATCCGTCCGGGTGCTCGCGGTAGCGGTGTTCCGCCTTGGTGCACTTCGTCGACGGTAACGGGGGTGCGGCCGTCTACTGAAGTTTGCGACGAGTATTCGATCAGGATGTCGGGAATCTTGTTGAATTGCCCGACTTGATATTGAAAAGAGTTTTCGATTTTGAGACTAAAATGCGGGGTTTATAATTGTTAGGCATGCGATGTCTAAGTAATTCATTTGGTCAGGCATGTGATGTCTGAGGTGGTTGCGGATTCCAACTGTTGTAGTTTTACACTTTCTTTTCTGTGACCGTAAGTGTAATATGTGATATCGCTGGTTTCGTTGCTATATGTCAACGACAATTGGGATGGACATATTTACTTACGTTGATGACATGAGATGTTATGTGTTGCTGGATATGTTATATTGGATCGTCGTGTTTGAATAGCCGGGGGTTTTTATGTGAGATGAGTGTTTTTCATTTTCATTCATGTAAAAACTTGTATGTAATATTCTTTTATTTGGGGCGCTTCCAGGCTGTGGAAGTAGTCACCGTTTGTATATTATTTACTTTTCTGCACTAGGATAGACCCAAGGAGGGGAGCACAAGTAACCGGGTTCTGGGGTCCAGAAGGAGACCAACTCGAGGAGTCGAGTCCGGGTCTCCTAACCCTAGAATTGGCTGGGTTGCTTGCCGCTCTCGTAGGGGTCTAGGGGTGTGGGTTTGGCTATTCATCATGACCGTGGAATCCGTGTTTTATACTGGCTCGTATTGAAAACACGGACGTCCTAGTATATCCAATATTTCATATGATTCTTCTGCTGCGATATCTGTGATGTGATCATGTGATGTTCTGTGATAGATACAGTATATAGTATATATGATATATTATATAGGCGTTACTTATGTTTTACACCCGCGCTAGCCCTGCCCTGCTCTGTCGTTAGTTACCTAACCTAACGGTGTATGAGGGGACATCGAGGCGAATGCGGATGGCATAAGTGTACGTCATATCTATCTGTGATGTTTAGGTATTTAAATGATGGGACTTCATTAATGCGATTAATGAAAATAAAAGAAACCTAAGACGTTGTAGAATCGAATTTCAAAATAAAACAGGTAGCTACAGTTCTTGCTTTGCACAGCGGTATATGCGATATATCCTGCACCTTATTCGATGAGGAAAGGACCGAGATCCCTTCACCGGGAGTGACTCCTTTAGCAATAACTGGCAGATGCTACACACTCGGTTTGTCTTTTGATTGCTTTTAAGTGTTTTTGCTTTGCACAGTGATATATATGATATATCCCGCACCTCATTCGACGAGGAAAGGACCGACGATCCCTTCACCGGGAGTGACTCCTTTAGCAAAACTAGAAAAGCCTCAAAAACACTCCATTTTTTAAAAAATCATTCGATCCTACAACGATATCAAGTTCATTACGCAATAGGTTTTCAGAAAAACCTGTCGTAGCCCTCCGTCATTTCAGATAAGTAGTAGTTAGTATTCGTGCTACGTTTGTTGGCCTGCGTCAAGGCGTAGTGTGCGGTAGCTAACTGGTGCTTATCTGCATAAGCATATGATGTGATTGGATTAGGGTAGTCGTGCGACTTTGTTGGCCTGCGTCAAGGGTCGTGCGGGTGGGTTTAATTCAATCAGGAAATGACGGGTTGAACTTGACTAGCGGACTATGGTTTGTTGGCCTGCGTCAAGGTCATAGGACGCTAGGGGCAAAATATTATCGGGAATTTCAAGTGTTGAAATTTGCAATGAGATTGCATACCTTCTATGAGATAGTTGGATCCCGATACCCGCTGCGAGTAAGTGTTACTCCTGGGAGAGTTTTATACATTACAATTAGCCGATCAAGTAGGTGTCTAGAAAGGTGTTAACGGGGTTACGCCTCTGGGAAAACGAGGTTTACATTAATTAGGTTCGTGCGAAAGCACGGGGGACCTCCCTCAAAGTACCGACACTGGCCTGGCTGAAAGATTGGCGAACTTGTAGTGTGTAATTAATCCCGGCTAGTCTTTCCTTTTAGGGTTTGAAGGAAGATTTGATAAAAAGCAGTGGGAGCCATCCTGATTAGATAAAATAATAACCAATCTATTCTTGACAGAGCGCACGCTGAGTGTTTTCTTCTCTCTCTCTCCTGGTAGCGACCATATCACGCCTTAATCAAGATAATAATACGGATTATTGACCGAACCCGCTTGTTATACTGAGCTGGGGAACGTTGGTCCCGCTCCAACTTATAATTGTTATAAGACAGAGCAGGAAATTGGGGAATACCAGATTTCCCGTGCCGCCCAAACGAAGAGAGTACATGCTGATGCATCATCTTCGGGTGTGTTCATTACAAAGAACTGTTTCTCAGTATCCTTTGCGTCCTGGGTATATGATACCACATCAGGATCCCAGATATGTAATCTGTTACATAGGGCTACAGAAAGGTAGAGAACTGAGAACGGGTGATAAGTTTCATGAGGCAGAAAACGGGGCAAGTGTTGCAACCAAGTCTGTCGGTCACTGTCACCCTGTATTACCAATACATTGATTCTGAACGAATGTTGTTAGATACCGAACCTGATATACAAAATCATATCCATCTCTTTATTAGTAAAGAAATGATAAAATTTTGTATAGATGGATAATGTTTTGAACATTTCCTATATCAAAAGTTGATCGGTTCAGGCACGTTATCTAAAAGCATTAATGTTCTAAATCAAACTACATTTCTTCGTATACAGAACACACACAAGAGGAAGAGTTCAGAAATGAACGAATCCTTTTTGAGGTATTGTAGACTAGGTCAGATCAATGTGACCCGACTAGCTAGAGTTACATATAGATGCATATTTAAATCAGTTTGAATTTGCATCTTGTGAAATTCGCCAGTCATGTCACAAAGATAAGATGACCATAGCTCCGTTTACTGGAAACAAAGAAAGAGTTGGTAAACTCTTGGGATGATACATGTTGATGTATGTAAAGGTCCCCTGTCTACACATGCCAGGACTGGTTCTTTATACTTCGTTATATTCTCTGATAATCTTTCAAGATTCAGACCTATGTTCCTGTTGAAACACAAGTCCGAACCTTTTGAGATATTCACAGAATATAAGCGAGAAGTAGAGAACCAGAACACGGGTATAAGTATTATGTCCTTTGATGTGATCAAGGAGGAGGATACTTGAGCACGGAAATCCTGGACTATTCTAAAGGAGAATGAGATTCTCTCTCAGCATTACTCCTCTGAATACACCATAGCACGATGGTATATCGGGGAGGAGCAGATACACCCTATTTAATATGGTGTGCTCTATGATGAGTACTACTGAGTTACCTTTTTCCTTTTGGGAGTTATGCACTTGAGAAGATGCATACCTATTGAATAGGGTTCGAATCAAATCAATACTTACCACTTCATATGCGATATAGAAAGGGAAGAGCCCATGTCTTAAGTTAGTTAAGATTTGGGGTTGTCCGGCCTATGTCTAAAAGCAGAATCCGGACAAGCTCGAGGCAATGTCAGTTATGTAGAACTGGAAAGGTTCCAACTATACAAACTACAGCACATGATTTGATAGAACCAAAGGATTCAGTAGATTCCAACGAACCTCAGCCTCTCCGCCGATCTAGTAGGGTTCCTCACCCACCTGAGAGATACTTCGGTTTCTCTATGACAGTGGGAGTGAGGATTGCATCATGAGATGATGACCCAACTAGTTTCGAGCTGGCCATCAGGAGTGGGACTCTGTAAGAATGGCTGGATGCTTAGTGATCTGAGATGGAATCCTTATACACCAGCAAAGTATGGACTTTAGCTGCTAGATCTGAAGGGTTAAATCCCCATCAGGAGCAAGTATATCTTGAGAAGATTACTTGGTGTAGATGAAAAAGTTGAGACTTTCAAAGCTAGACTTGTTAAAGCTTTTCGTCATCGACCAGGCATGAATCATGATGAAACCTTTTCAAGTAGCTATGCTTAAGTCCATCCAGATCCTACTTACCGCGGCTACATACCATGACTACGATATCTGGCGGTTGGGTGTCTTGACTGCTTTTCTAAATGATGATTTAGAAGAGAGCGTCTATAAGTACACAGCCAGAGGGCCTCGTAGACAGTGGGAGCAGCGGAAACGTGTGCAAGATGTTTTATATGATAAAGCAGGCATCGCGGAGTTGGAACATCTGTTTTGATGTGTTAGTCAAACAGTTTGACATCATCAAAATGGTAGATGAACCTTGTATAAACAAAAGGGTAGTAGGGAGTATGGTGACGATCCTCGTAGAGTACGTGGATGACATACTCTTGATAGGGAAGGAGTTTCCTATGCTACGCTCGATCAATCTCCGTTTATCACAATGTTTCTCCACTTAGGATCAAAGTGATACCTCCTAAATCCTGAATTTTGGATCTATGAGATAGATTTAATTGGATGTTAGGATTCTCACTAGTTGTAGTGAGATGTATCAAGCGATCCTGGGGAGAATCACTGGAAGAGTTCCAGGGTGATAAAGACGACTGAATGTCAGTCGCAGGCATTGTCTTTACCCTCGATAAAGGGACGGTATGTTGGAAGAGTTCCAAACTAGATACCGTGACATACTAGACGATAAAGGCACGATACATCGCTACTTAAGATGCTACCCTAGAAGCTGTTTGGGTGTATATTGGTTCATGAGATGAACTATGTTCCTACCATTGTGTGACAATGGAGTTGTGGCTTATGCCAAGGAACGTCCGTCCCATCAGTGATCCGGACATATTCTATGGCAGTATCACCTGATCATGGAGATGATTGATCTCCAGGGAGATCGAGGTTAGGAGAGTAGACTCAGAGGACAACAAAGCGGATCCACTCACAAAGGCCTGTTCCCAGAGAGAGACTTTTATGGGATGGTTGAGTATGAGATACTTCAAACCACTGCTACAGATGGCCCTAGTGCAAGTGGGAGATTGTTAGTTATATGTATGCCCTAGAGGCCATTACTATACATAGGATGTATATTGTAGTGGATGCTGGGACATATATAGGGAGGACTTTCTTGCTCGACATGATAGTATGCTATCTGGTTGATCTTTACCTTAACGTGTATGCTGATTTTCTCTCTGTTACATGTTGGTAAAGCCCTTAGGATCTGTACTTGACTACCTGGACTATGATGCGGATCATACTAGTGGGTACATGGTAGTCCATAAGTACATCCTTCAAAGTCCCTAGTCGTGGGTGTATCGAGACGGGGCATCGATATACCAGAGTAGACTAGCGTATACCTTCTCGACCCATGCAGATAGGCGATGGATGATCCCATATCCATCGGTGTTTGACATCAGAGGAGATATACGGGTGCTCAGTAGAGACTGGGTACACTGGACGGACTCACCGAGAACTCCCAGATGGTATTATACCTCACGTCAGATGGCAGTTCTCTGGTGACACTGGTACAGAGTAGTCTGTTGACCCGAGATCGTCATAGAGTCTTGTGTGGTTCCCACTGTGCTTTGATTTCCATCTTACCACGTCCAAGAGGGCGTGCAAAACGGTGGTTTTTGGGTACAGTCCCGAGTCACATGAAGGCAATGAGCGATAGGAGGGGATTCGTCTCTCCCGGTATATGGGGGTTGATGTTGCGCTGTGTTCGATTGGCTATAACAGGAAATCCCTGGCCAGGGTTGCTGAGATTTACTGGTAAGTGTTACCAGTAGTTTCTCGAAGAGTTATAGACCTCATATCGACACGACTTATTGAGCTATTGGGGTCTGACGTATACCACCCCTAGGCGAGATATGCGACATATCAGACGATCAGACCGGACTGTACGGTAGTGTTACTGGTCGGATTCACTGGAGTGTGAGCGGGCTTGCTCGTCGATCTTCAGATCGCTCAATACCCGGGTAGCCGTTACGTTTAGCAGACCGCTTGCGGCTTGTGGGTGTTTGATATGATCATCGCCTGCTGCCGGCGTATTGACGAGTCTTTAGAGTCCTACACAGAGGTTTCCTGGCTCAAGCGAAACGAAATAGGAGCGCATATGAGATATGTGCGGGACCGAGAATAATGCGTGTATGTGATACCGTATTCTATTCTCGCGATAAATATATCGAATGGTTGTATGCGATATAACCTAGTTATCGATTCAAGCGTTGATTCGATAAGCCGATATATTTGATACCAGTCGGTTATGTGCGCATGACCGGATCATTGAATCAAGTGTTGATTTAATGATTTAATGTATAATTATATATTTGATATATTACTTTGCATTAACTAGTAACGGTTCACTTTAGACGGATTTTCTCACTTGGTTCGTGCGCATTGCATATGCGATATGTTTTTGTGCACTTGATTGTATCATGTTTGATGATGCATACCACTTTGGTTAAGTGTAAAGTTTGAACCATGGTTGTGTTTATGTTTAGGGTTTTATTTTCTTAATTATTCATTTATTCTTTTTGATAAATGAATAAAAGAAAGTGAGAAAAGAAAATGAGAAAAGAATGGTGGCTTCTTTTGTTGTTTAGTTGAAACTTCATGAAGCTTTGACCTAAGTCCACCATTCTTATCTCATTCTTAACCCTAACCATACAACTAACCTTGGTTAACTCTCTACACTTTACCATAGTTAGAATTATGATAAGAATTCATTTTCTTTTCATTTTCTTTTAACTTATCATTATATCTTTCTTCTTCTTCTTCATGCTTGAAGTGAAGAAGCTTAAGGTCCATCAATGGTGATTGTTGGAAATGAGTGAGAAATCCAATTCTAAAGTCTACCCACTTCCTATTTCTTCATCCTCTACCTCTTGCCAAGTAGTAGAGTGTGTTTCCTTCACAAGTTTCATGACTTGTTGAAGGTGGAGCTTGATTCATCGATGCTTCGACGTAGATCATCTTCGGCATGGACATCGACGACCTAGCTTGCCCATTCTCCGACGAAGCCGACTCTAGAGCCCGGATTTGATTTGGACAGCGGAGAGGACCTCGTTGCGGAGCTATGGAGGTGGAGCACCGGATCTACAAAGGTTGTATTTCCGTATTCCCTTAGTTAATTGTTAACTAGTTCTTTTCGCCTAGACATCTAGTTATCGATCCGTAGTTTAGGGTTTGTAGGCACCATAATTTTTGAAATTGCCATGGTTGATGGCTTGGGAGACCTCACTAGTGTGCCTAGGAACCTTTCAGTCGCAAAACCGTACGACCTCTATATCGTTTCGCCTAGAGCAGGGAAACTCCCTGTGTGGGACTCTAAAGACTCGACACTACGCTGGCAGTGGGTTTAACCACAGACCGCAAGCGGCACTAGCTGTACGTAACGGTCCCCAGGTAGATGTCGATAAGAAGGCCGATGAGGAAACTCATCCGAACTCCCACTGAGCCTGATGTGACAATCTCCGTACAGTCCGGTCTGTTCGTCTAAGACTATCGCATATCAAGCCTAGGGGGCGGCAAACATCAGTCCCCTAATAGCTGTATAAGTCGTGTCGGAGCGAAGCCCATTACACCCTGAGAATCTACTGGAACCCACCAGTATATCTCGCTTGCCCTGGCCAGGGACTTTGCGTAATGGCTCTCTGACACAGTGCGATATCATCTCCCAATACCGGGAGAGACGAATCCTATCTAACCGCCACTGCCTCCAAGTGCTCGGGACTGCACCCAACTGCTACCTGTTTGCACGACTCCTTTGAGCTGTGGTAGGGTAGCAATCTAAGAACAGTGGGACACACTCGAGGCGAAGTAGCAGTGTCAAGTCTGCGGACTATGCTGTACTCATGTCACCTGGGAACTGTTAATTGACGATTGGTATAGTACCAACCAACAGTTCCCTCTACGAGTCCTGTCCGGTGTACTCGTAACCTAACGAGCACCTGTGTACTATCTCCAGTACGACGTACTGATGGCAATGGGACAGACCATCTCCCTAATTGGGATAAGAAGCGTATACACTAGTCTACTCTGGAGTATCGATGCCCTGTCTCGATAATCTTACGACCAGGGACATGTATAGGTTGTTGCTTATAGACTACCCAGCCCCCACTAGTGTGACTGCCATCACAACGCTAGTAATCAAGCAAAGAACCTATGGGCTCTACTAATATGTATAAGTGATACGTCACAAGAAACATATGCACATATTAAAGTAGACTCAAACCAAGTAGCATACTACCATTTTTAGCAAGACTGTATATACAAATGTGAATATCCCAAGCTTCCATTAAGTAATATACAATCTAGTATGATACAATAATGTCCCCTAGGGCATATACACTAACAATCTCCCACTTGCACTAGGGCCATGAGCTGGCATATCGTAGACCTATCATCTCGAATAGCTTCTCGAACTGCGTCTGAGGAAGGGCCTTAGTGAATGGATCAGCAATGTTATCCTCCGTCTTTACTCTTTTCACCTCGATCTCCCGGCGATCTATGATCTCCCTGATCAGGTGATACCGCCTTAAGATGTGTCTGGACTTCTGATGGGACCTAGGTTCCTTCGCTAAAGCTATAGCGCCGTTGTTGTCACAATATAGAGGTATTGGATCAATACTGGTAGGAACCACCTGAAGTTCTGTGAGGAACTTCTTCATCCAGACAGCTTCTTTTGCGGCATTGCAAGCAGCTATGTACTCCGCTTCCATCGTTGAGTCAGCAACGGTCTCCTGTTTGGAACTCTTCCAACAGACTGCCCCTCCATTGAGGGTAAAGACATAACCCGACATGGATTTGGAGTCACTTTTGTCACTTTGGAAGCCGGAGTCGGCAAAGGCCTCAATCTGGAGGTCTTTTCCGCCATACACCAAGAACATATCTTTAGTCTTCCTCAGGTACTTGAGAATGTTCTTTACTGCTATCCAATGATTCTCCCCTGGGTTTGCTTGATACCGGCTTACTACGCTCAATGCGTATGCTACGTCTGGTCTGGTACATAACATTGCATACATTATAGAGCCTACCGCTGAAGCATAGGGTATATTCGACATGCGATCCCTTTCCAAATCTGTCTTGGGAGACATATCTTTGGAGAGGGTGATTCTGTGACAAGCCGGTAGGTTACCGCGCTTAGAAACTTCCATACTGAATCTTTTCAATATGGTGTCTATGTACCTGGACTGCGAAAGTCCCAACATCCTCTTGATCTATCACGGTAGATCTGGATCTCCAGAATGTAGGTGGCATCACCTAGGTCTTTCATGGAGAATTTCAGTGACAAGAATCGTTTGACTGACTGTAACATAGGAATATCAGTTCCTATTAGGAGAATGTCATCCACGTACAAGACGAGGAATACTACAGCTCTCCCTACAATCTTACTGTATATGCATGGTTCATCTGGATTTTTGATAAAGTCAAATTCTTTGACAGCATCATCAAACAGATGTTCCAACTCCGCGATGCCTGCTTTAGTCCATAAATGGACTTAAGCAGCTTGCATACTTTACCGCTGTTCCCACTCTGAATGAATCCCTCTGGCTGATCCATATAGACGCTCTCTTCCAAATTTCCATTTAGAAAGGCCGTCTTTACGTCCATCTGCCAGATCTCATAATCGTGCAAGGCAGCAATAGCAAGAAGGACCCGAATGGATTTCAGTATAGCTACTGGAGAAAAGGTTTCGTCATAGTCCAAACCAGGGCTTTGACGGAAACCCTTTGCAACAAGTCTAGCTTTATAGGTTTCAACCTGTCCATCTACACCAATCTTCTTTCTGAAGATCCATTTGCATCCTACGGGTTTTACCCCATCTGGAGCAATGTCCAAAGTCCGTACTTTGTTAGTGTACATGGACTCCATTTCGGTCCGCATTGCATCCAGCCATTTTACTGAGTCACCGCTCTGAATGTCTTGCTGGAAGCTAGTAGGCTCATCATAGTCAATAGTGCAATCCTCTCTATCCCCGTCTATGAGAAAACCGTAGTATCTCTCGGGCGGATGAGACTGCCTACTACTCCTGCGGAGTGGCGTCGGGATGTCCAGTTCTTCTGAACCTCTGGTTCTACCATACTTTCAGTAATGTTTTGTGGTTCTGGAATTTCTTCCAGTTCTATTTCGCTCCCATTAGTTTCCTTTTCTAAAAACTGATGTTCCAGAAAGTGGGCATGACGTGAAACAAAAACTTTTTGTTCCTCTGCGTAATAGAATAGATACCCTTTGGAGTTCTTTGGATATCCCACAAACTTACAATGTACTGATCGTGCCTCGAGCTTGTCCGCATGCTGCTTTTTAACAAAAGCCGGACATCCCCAAATCTTTAGATACTGAAGATAGGGTTTCTTCCCACTCCACATCTGATATGGTGTGGTAGGCACAGTCTTGGTACGAACTAGGTTCAAAAGATATGCAGCTGATTCTAGTGCATATCCCCAGAATGATCGCGGTAACTCAGCGTTACTCATCATGGAACGAACCATATCTAATAGTGTTCGATTCCTTCTTTCGGATACACCGTTGTGTTGTGGTGTGTATGGAGGAGTAAGCTGAGAGAGAATTCTATTCTCTTTTAAGTAACCCAGGAACTCGGCACTTAAGTATTCACCACCTCGATCAGATCTCAGTGTTTTTATACTCTTGCCTGTTTGTTTTTCCACTTCATTCTTGTATTCTTGGAATTTCTCAAAGGCCTCGGATTTATGCTTCATCAAGAAGATATATCCATACCTAGAGAAATCATCCATAAAAGTAATGAAGTAGGAATAACCACCTCGCGCATGTGTAGACATTGGACCGCACACGTCACTGTGTATGAGTCCCAAGAGCTCGCTTGCTCTTACCCTGTGTCCAGTAAACGGAGTCTTTGTCATCTTTCCTATGAGACAAGATTCACAAGTAGCATAAGATTGATATTCGAACGGATTCAAATATCCTTCTCTATGTAACTTAGTCAACCTTCTTTCATTGATGTGACCTAGTCTACAATGCCATAAGAAAGCCTGATTTAATTCCGGAGACTTTCTTTTAAGTGTGTTCTGGACACTGAAAATCTGAGCTTGATTTAATAAGTCTATTCCGTTTTCTAATGTACCTGACCCAATCAGATCTTGATTTAGGTGGATGTGAACCACATCTCTTGTAAAAGCAAAATCATATCCTTCCTTAGAAAGTAAGGGTACAGATATGATATTACAAGTCGTACCTGGTACATAAAAACAGTTACGCAGAATCAATATCTGCCCAGTTGTCATTCCAAGATGATATTCCCCTACGGATTTAGCGTCCATGCTCATTCCGTTAGCAACTGTGAGGGTCATATCACCTATCCCGATAACCCTACGGTTTCTCAAAGCCTATAATGAATTACAGATGTGAGTTCCTGATCCGGTATCCAATACCCAGGAAGTAGGGTTAACTGACATACAGTTCTCTATCATAAACACACTCGAAATTGAAGCCACAACATGCTTCGTTTCCTGGCTACTGGCTTCTAAAGCCCTGCAATCATTATGCCAATGCCCAATCCCATAACAATAGGAATGTCCCTCAATAGGGTGGTCCAGCTTGTCATAGGCAATAGACATCTGGACAGACTTTTGCCAGTCATATAAGTCAGATTCAGTCAAATTATTATCTAGATGTAACCTATGTGTGGTCATAAGGTCGCTGCAATTGAGAGACAGAGAAGAAAACTATTAGCATGATGCTCTTGCAAGTTTAGAGTGGTTTTTAATTTATCTAAACAGGATGGCTCCCACTGTTTCTCGACTCCCTCCTCAAACCATAAAGGAAGAACTAGCTAGGACTATTCTCACCGTACAATACTTGCTTAACCGTTCAGTCAGGCCAGTGTCGATACTTCGAGGGAGGTTTTCCAACGCTTTCGCGAAGTTCCTTAATTAAATAACCTCTTTTCTCTGGGGGTGTAGCCCCACTGACACCTTTCTTGACACCTACTTGGTTTATAACATTGATCGTTAAGTGACGAATCTCCTGATAAGTAGTATATACTCACAGTAGGATTGAGATCCAAAATATCATCGTATGATAATGTTGAAGGAATCCTACCAACATTCATCAAACTCCAAAATATTATGCTCTTTCTGCAAATTTCAGTTTCCTTAGAAATTCCCGATATAGATTTTTGCCCCATGCTCTTATGACCTTGGCGTTGGTCAAAATATCATAAGTCACATGTCATGTTCTACCCATCATTATCCTTGTTAATTTGAACCCACCCGTACATATCCTTGACGTTGGCCAAAATGATAATACGACTGTCCCAAACTAACTCATCTATCTACGAAAACAAATGAATATCCAGCAGCTACCAAACACTATGCCTTGGCGTTGGTCAAAATACATAGCTTGAATACTACTGAATACCCAAATGAAATGACGGAGGGCTACGAATGGTTTTTGGCAAAAACCGTGAACGTAGTGAACTTGATATAATCGAAGGAACCTGATACTTTCTAAAAGGAGTGGTTAAAGCTCCGCAATTAAAAATTCTGCTCTTTTAAAAATAACCGAGTGGTTTCTTTTAAATTTGTTCCAACGACTTAAACTTTGGTTTATTTTCTTTGCATTATAATAATGCGTCCCATCTTTTAATCTTATCATTGCAGAAAACAACGAAAATACCACGTCCTCTTATGCCATCCGCATTCGCCACGGGGTCCCGTCATCACCCGTTAGGTTACTTAACTAACGACAGAGCGGGGGCTGGGCTAGCGCGGGTGTAAAACATAAGTGACGTCTAATAGCTATTTATATATAGATATTGTACATTCGTCAGACGCAATAATAAGCATTCCAGATCACAGATGAACTTTATTGGATATTCTAGCAATCCGCATTTTGCTTTGAGCCTGCAATAAAAGACGGATTACACAGTTGTGATGAATAGCCATTATCCCACCCCAGACCCCTACGGGTATGGCAAACTACCCGCCAAGTACCAGAAGTGAAGCGGTCTGCCTCAACACTTCAAAGTACCCGGTAGTTTGTGCACCCCACCTTGGGTCTATCCTGAGAGCAAAAATAGTAAAAAGAAATAATACAACGGTGGCTACAACCGCAACCTGGATGTGCCCCGCAAAATAATATTACAACTTATTACATTTACATCGAATGAATTAAATAATAACCCATCACAAAACCCCGGCTATACATCACAACAGTCCAACACAGTTCATATACACAAACAGATAAAATCCATTACAGAAATGTGCAACCTCCTGCCAACTGACATACTAGCAGTTAGGGGAGGTTTACGAACACATTATACAAACACAGATATAATCATATTAGCAAACATCGTAAAATTTAGATCGTACAAACACATTAGATTCTACTCCAATACTTCTCTGTGCACCTGAGACTTGAGCAGAAAAATAAACATCCCAGAAAACACAAAAATATCACAGAAGAATTACTGGTGAAAATTGGGTTGAATCGGCCCCAACTCGGTCGCGGATCCGCGGCGGATCGGTGGGATCGGCCGCAGTTCCGCGGTCGTTTGGCCGATTCAGGAACCCATTTTTCACCAGTTTTCTTAAAATTCTCTGTAGGTTATTCTGAAGCACCCTGAAATATTTTTAGAGCCTGTTTAAAATTCGACAGAAACTTGTGATATCGATGTCGTTTTCTGGTTCGTTTTGCGTTCGAAATGCATACGACTTTGCTAATGAGTTAATTATTGTTTAGTTAGGCTCTAATACCACTGTAAGTCAATGTGCAACACCCCACTACTTGCGAAGAGGCGGAAATATGAAAAACGATCTTGTTCTTTGCTTAAACATCGACTAACCGCATGAATCGAAGCTAAACGATAACTAACATCAATCATAGAAGTTCTAAACTACTATGTGAAGTGATTATACCTAAAGAACCGTGTCCTTCGTCTTTACGAACTCCACCTCCTCCTCGGCCTTCTCCAAGTAGTAGACGATCGACCCGAGAGCTTTACTCCAAGTTTTGCCTCTAAACTTGAGGCAACTAGGTTTCTTTAAATTCTAACCAAAGTACCTAGATGATATAGAGTGAGGGTTATGGTATAATTAGCCTATCTAATCCTTGTACTCAACACATGAGAGGGGAGGATTAGGGTTTGAAGAGAGGAAGCTTGAGGAGAGAGAAGGTGAGAATGATAATTGAAATGAGAAAAATGAGTTATCATAATATATATGAAGCATTAAGATTTATCAATAAAAGAAAATAAAATGATGAATAATCATGCTTCATAAATATCTAATGGTGATTCATCTCCATGAGTCATTAAGCATTTATGATGCATTAATGACATTGATGAATCACTTATATGACTCACTAATCTCATTCAATGTATATACCACCTTAACCTCCTTAGTCACCATCTTCTAGAAGCTTCTCACGCAATTACGAGAACGCCCCTCCTATCCTTGAAAACACGGAAAAACTTTAGACTGTATTAATCTAATAACCGGATACTAGTAACTGGCTTAAACCAAAGCCGACTAGTAAAAACTGTCCGAACGTCGTACGTGCGTAAACGTACGTATGTGTTCGAATCCTTGTCGCAAAACCGTACGACCTCTATATCGTTTCGCCTGGAGCAGGGAAACTCTCTGTGTGGGACTCTAAAGACTCGACACTACGCTGACAGTGGGTTTAACCACAGACCGCAAGAGGCACTAGCTGTACGTAACGGTCCCAAGGTAGATGTCGATAAGAAGGCCGATGAGGAAACTCATTCGAACTCCCACTGAGCCTGATGAGACAATCTCCATACAGTCCGGTCTGTTCGTCTAAGACTATCGCATATCAAGCCTAGGGGCGGCAAGCATCAGTCCCCTAATAGCTGTATAAGTCGTGTCGGAGCGAATCCCATCACACACTAAGAATCTTCTGGAACCCACCGGTATATCTCGCTTGCCCTGGCCAGGGACTTTGCGTAATGGCTCTCTGACACAGTGCGATATCATCTCCTAATACCGGGAGAGACGAATCCTATCTAACCGCCACTGCCTCCAAGTGCTCGGGACTGCACCCAACTGCTACCTGTTTGCACGACTCCTTTGAGCCATGGTAGGGTAGCAATCTAAGAACAGTGGGACACACTCGAGGCGAAGTAGCAATGTCAAGTTTGCGGACTATGCTGTACTCATGTCACCTGGGAACTGTTAACTGACGATGGGTATAGTACCAACCAACAGTTCCCTCTACGAGTCCTGTCCGGTGTACCCGTAACCTAACGAGCACCTATGTACTATCTCCAGTACGACGTACTGATGGCAATGGGACAGACCATCTCCCTGACTGGGATGAGAAGCGTACACACTAGTCTACTCTGGAGTATCGATGCCCTGTCTCGATAATCCTACGACTAGGGACATGTCTAGGATGTTTCTTATAGACTACCCAGCCCCCACTAGTGTGACTGCCATCACAACGCTGGTAATCAAGCAAAGAACCTATAGGCTTTACTAATATGTATAAGTGATACGTCACAAGAAACATATGCACATATTAAAGTAGACTCAAACCAAGTAACATACTACCATTTTTAGCAAGAATGTATATACAAATGTGAATATCCCAAGCTTCCATTAAGTAATATACAATCTAGTATGATACAATAATGGCCCCTAGGGCATATACACTAACACTATGTACCTTGACTGTGAAAGTCCAACTATCCGTTTAGATCTATCACGATAGATCTGGATCCCCAGAATGTAGGAGGCATCACCCAGGTCATTCATGGAGAACTTCTGTGACAAGAATCCTTTGACTGACTGTAGCATAGGAATATCATTTCCTATCAAGAGAATGTCATCCACGTACAAGACGAGGAATACCACAATTCTCCCTACAATCTTACTGTAAATGCATGGTTCATCTGGATTTTTAATAAAATTGAATTTTTTAACAGTATCATCGAAACAGATGTTCCAACTCCGCGATACTTGCTTTAGTCCATAAATGGACTTAAGCAACTTGCACACTTTCCCGCTGCTCCTACTCTGAATGAAACCCTCTGGCTAATCCATATAGACGCACTTTTCCAAATTACCATTTAGAAAAGCCGTCTTTACGTCCATCAGCCATATCTCATAATCGTGGAAGGCAGCAATGGCAAGAAGGATCCGAATGGATTTGAGCATAGCTACTAGAGAAAAGGTTTCGTCATAGTCCAAACCAGGTCTTTGACGAAAACCCTTTGCAACAAGTCTAGCCTTATAGGTTTCAACTTTTCCATCTACACCGATCTTCTTTCTGAAGATCCATTTGCAGCCTATGGGTTTTACCCCTTCTGGAGCAATGTCCAAAGTCCATACTTTGTTGGTGTACATGGACTCCATTTCGGTCCGCATTGCATCCAGCCATTTTACCGAGTCGCCACTCTGAATGGCTTGCTGGAAGCTAGTAGGGTCATCATCATCAATGATGCAATCCTCTCGATCCCCGTCTATGAGAAAACCGTAGTATCTCTCGGGCGGATGAGACTTCCTACTACTTCTGCGGATTGGCACTGGGATGTCCCTTTCTTCTGAAACTTCTGGTTTTACAATGCTTTCAATAATAGATTATGGTTCTGGAATTTCTGCCAGTTCTACTGCGCTCCCACTCTTCTGATTCTCTAAAACTTCAGCTTCCAAGAAGTGGGCATGACGAGAAACAAATACCTTTTGTTCCTCTGCGTAATAGAAAAATACCCCTTGGAGTTCTTTGGGTATCCCACAAACTTACACTATACTAAGCGTGCCTCGAGCTTGTCCGCATGCTGCTTTTTTACAAAAGATGGACACCCCCATGTCTTAAGGTACTTAAGACAGGGTTTCTTCCCACTCCACATCTGATATGGTGTGGTAGGCACAGTCTGTTAGTTATATGTATGCCCTAGAGGCCATTACTATACATAGGATGTATATTGTAGTGGATGCTTGGACATATATAGGGAGGACTTTCTTGCTCGATATGATAGTATGCTATCTGGTTACTCTTTACCTTAACGTGTACACTGATTGTCTCTCTGATACATGTTGGTAAAGCCCTTAGGATGTGTACTTGACTATCTGGACTATGATGCGGATCATACTAGTGGGGACATGGTAGTCCATAAGTACATCCTTCAAGGTCCCTAGTCGTGGGTATATCGAGACAGGGCATCGATATACCAGAGTAGACTAGCGTGTAGCTTCTCGACCCATATAGATGGGCGATGGATGATCCCATATCCATTGGTGTTTGACATCAGAGATGATATACGGGTGCTCAGTGGAGACTGGGTACACTGGACGGACTCGCCGAGAACTCCCAGATGGTATTATACCTTACGTCAGATGGCAGTTCTCTGGTGACACTGGTACAGGTTAGTCTGTAGACCCGAGATCGTTATAGAGTCTTGTGTGATTCCCACTTTGCTTTGATTTCCATGATACCATGTCCAAGAGGGCGTGCAAAAAGGTGGCTTTTGGGTACAGTCCCGAATCACATGGAGGCAATGAGCGATAGGAGGGGTTTCGTCTCTTCTGGTATAGGGAGTTGATGTTGCGCTGTGCTCGATTGGCTATAACAGGAAGTCCTTGGCCAAGGCTGCTTTAGGGATTTACTGGTAAGTGTTACCAGTAGTTTCTCGACCCGTTATGAGCCTCATATCGAAATGACTTATCGAGTTACTGGGGTCTGACGTTTACCATCCCTAGACGAGATATGCGACATATCAGACGAAGAGACCGGACTGTACGGTAGTGTTACTGATTGGATTCGCAGGAGTACTAGCACGCTTGCTTGTTGATCTTCTGATCGCTCAATACCCAGGTGGCCGTTACGTTTAGCAGACCGCTTGCGGCTTGTGGGTGTTTGATATGATCATCACCTACTGCCGGCGTATTGACGAGTCTTTAGAGTCCTACACAGGGGTTTCCTGGCTCAAGCGAAACGGAGTAGGAGCGCATATGTGATATGTGCGGGACCGAGATTGATACGATATGAGATACCGTATTCTATTCTCGCGATTTGTGACATTGATCGGTTGTATGCGATATAGCCGGGTTATCGGATCAAGTGTTGATTCGATAAGTTGTTATTTTTGATATTAGTCGGTTATAGCCGGATTATTAAATCAAGAGTTGATTTAATAATTTAATGTATAATTATATATTTGATATATTACATTACATTAACTAGTATTAGCTCACTTAAGATTTATTTTCTCACTAGTTTGTGCACATTGTTTATATGTGATATATGCAAGTGTACAAGTTTGTATCATGCTTGATGATACACGCAAGATGGGTGTATGAGACTTATACCAGGATTAGGGTTATGATTAGGGGTATTGATTTATCTTAAGATTTAACAAAAGAATTGAACTTAGTCAAAGTTATCAAGCTTGAAGAAGCTTGGAGAAACTTTGACAAAGTCCACGCTTTTGTCATTTCTCTTGATATTCTTTAACCTAACCCTTAACCTCATACCTTAGTTAATTCTCTACATGAGTTAAGCATGAGGGCTTAACTCAACCATGGGTGAATAATTCAAAGGATAAGTTTTCATTTGGATGAATTATTCAAGACTTCTTCTTCTTCTTCTTCATTCAACAAAAATCTATCTATCTTCAATGGAGGTTGAGAAAATGTGTGAGAAAATCAATTCTAAAGTGAGCAACCTTCCTACTTCATCATCCTCAACTACTTGCCATTTAGTAGAGGGTGTTCACTTCACAAAGTTCTTGACCTAGTGAAGGAATAGCTTGAGTTAGTGTCTCCCCGACGTAGATCATATTCGGCCTCGAAGTCATCGAAGCAAGCATGTTCGTTTTCTTCATGGAGCTTCTCTAGAGTCCGGAGTTTTTGATCGCAGCGAAGGGGACTACTACACGAAGCTATTGAAGTGAAGGACCGGTCTACAAAGATTGTATTCCCGCTCTCTTAGAAGTAAAGTTGTTTAGTTCTTCATAGTTTTCGCCTAATTTCTAGCAACGATCCTGTTTAGAGTTATTCGGCACGGCTAAAATTTTAATCCAGCATGGTTGATGCCTTGTAGAACCTCATTAGAGTGGCTAGTTATAAGTGCACGGCGGCGCCCCGGCCGTCAATCCGAGGCCAAAATGCGGAAACGATACTTTACTTTAACTTTTGAACCGGCTCCACCGCGCACTTTAAAACCCGGATCAAGCCATTAACATAGTCCTAGCTAACTAGAGAAGGGGTTAGAGAGATATACCGAGCGATCTGTGTCCTTCGGTCTTCTCGTCGTCGTCCCGATCTCCCGCGGAATCTCCGGTCTTCACCCCCTCGCCGGAAGGGCACCACGTTGCCGGCTTCTTTTATGGGCTCCCACCTCTGGACCGAGGCAACTCGGGCACGAAGTTGGCGAGTCGACATGCCCAAGGATTGCTGTAGGTTGACTGTAGAACTCATGTCTCATTTGGGGTATTAGAAGTTGCCCTTTTTGGTGGAGGTAATGAAGTAACAACTTTTGGAGGAGAACCAAGATAATTTTGCAAGCAAATGAGATGAAATGGCACTACCAAAAATTGGGACAGCCCCTCCCCATGTGGCCGGCCTTGGCTTGGTGAAGGGAGTGAGAATGAGGGGAGCCCCACAATAATGCAAGGGAGAGGAATGATATGTGATCATGAGAAGAAAATGATCACCAACAAATCCAACACTCCATCAACTAATCATCATACCCAAAGTCAAGCAATCATGAAGTCATGGAATCAATGTGATGGTGGAACCATCATGACACAACAACATGCAAATAACACCCTCCACAATGCTAATTTGCACATTTGCAAATTAGCCCTCCTCCACCAATTTTCAGCCAAGGATAGATACAAAGGAAAATGGCTGAAACGGAAAGCAAACTGGCAACTTCATAAAACTGATCCCGTAATAAATTACAGGAAACCCCGCTACTGTATATACATACCCGCATTTGTATTCCGACCGAATACTAATGCAATGAGACAAAATCTACACTGTACAATACTAGGATCCGGCTTAAACCAAAGCCCGCTAGTATTATCCATCCGATCATGATCCATGCAATACAGCACGTACATGATCGAACCCTGCCATATCTCCATACGGCCTCTACAGCGTTTTGCCCGAAACTTGAGAAAACGGTCTGTGGGGGACTCTAAAGACTCGTCAACACCTTGGTTGTGGATTTAACCACTAGTACGTCAGATGTATTAGCCATACGTGACGGGCTACCAGGTATTGACCAAAAGGGACGTCGATGAGCGAACTCATCCTGACACCCTACTGAGCCTGTCAGTGACAATATACGTATAGTCCGGTCCGTTCGTCTATGAGCATCGCATGGCGGGCCTAGGGGTTGCTAAAAGTCAGAACCCCAAAAGCGGTACAAGTCGTGTCGGAGTGCAGCCCAGAACACCCTGAGATACTACTGGAATACCTACCTGTAAATCTCCTGCCTTGGCCAAGGAATTTCATGTACTGGCTCTCCTAGACACAGCGCGACCTCACCCCCAATACCGGGAGAGACGAACCCCTGCAGATCCGCTCACTGCCTCCATGTGGCTCGGGACTGTACCCAACTAAAACCTGTTTGCACGTCTCCTTTGAGCGTGGTAGGGTAGTAATCAAAGCACAGTGGGAACTCACACGAGACAAATAACGATCTCAGGTCGATGAACTAACCTGTACACATGTCACGAGGGAACTGCTATCTGATATCAGGTATAATACCAACTAGCATGTTCCCTGCGAGTCCTGTCTGGTGTACTCATAATCTAATGAGCATCTGTATACATCTTAGGTGAACCAACTGACACCAGTGGCTTGTGATACCGGACACCGCCCCTCGTCGGGGTCTCGACTGTATACACCAGTCTACTCTTGAGTATCGATGCCCTGTCTCGAAACTCCCACGACTAGGGACCTTTTAAGGATGTGCTTATAGACCACAGCTCCCACGTATATGATCGCCCTCATACTGCTGGTAGTCAAGCAAGAATCCTAGGGGCTCTATCAACGTGCAATAGTAACCTGTATGGTCACCTAAAGCAGTACACGATGATAAAGATAAACCAGATAGCATATTATCATCTTGAGTAAGACTGTCTTATCGGGATAGGTCCTCCATCAATCATTGCAATCACGTGCCTGTGATTCAATAATTGACTCTGAGGGCACTATCTCCAACAATCTCCCACTTGCACTCAAGGCTAATTATTGCGATGTCGCATACTCACAGCCCGTGTGATACTGAATACCCAACTCCTCTACTAGTCAGTCTCACAAAGCACGTTTGCGAAACTATTGCGTTCGAGGAATAGCCTCAGTGAGTGGATCCGTTGTGATGTTTCTTTCTATGTCTCTCTTTATCTCAAGTTCGCAGAGAAACCCATCTCCCGAAATGAGCAATACCTGTCTTAGATTATGTCTGGATGTATGATGGGACCTAGCTCATAAATGAACTCCAAATCCAAACTTCTTAGACTGTATCGTCAACTGAAAACAATCAGCATCCTGCGCCATCCTTTCCTCAGTATCCACCTGGACCACCTGTCCAAAATACTGCCCCTCGTCAGAGGGAAAACTATAACTCTGACAGCCACTCTGTCATCCAGGTCACCTTGGAAGCCTAGAATGATAACCGTTTCCCGAAGGAGGCTGCCGTTATCATATCCCTAGAACATCCACTTATGTTCTAAAACTGCTTCCGAATGTTTCTCCAGAATTGGATCAATATCAACTTATTGCATCTCATGCAAAAACAACATCTGGTGTGGTACTTGACATCTCATGATTGACTCAATTGCCTAAGCAAGTTATCTGCCAATCATGCACATCCCTCTCCCCTTTAGTCTGTAAGACTCGTTTAAAGAGGGTGACTCCATCACCTGCAGGTATACTACCATGCCAGGAGTCGTCCATTCTAAAACACCTTTAGAATGCTGTCTAAATACCCAGATTGGGAAACTACCCAAATCTAGATCTAAAACCATAGATCCAGTAACCAGAATATCTTGATATTATATCCAAGTCCCATGTCGAGAAACCACTGTGTGACAACAAAAATATAACCGATCGTAGTATAGGAATTTCACTTCCTACTCTGTGTATGTCATCCAAATACCAGGACATCACACTTTACTACCTTCTTAACATCCCCTATTCTGATGAAGTCAAACCTATGACTGTCACATCAGAAATAGATGATCTATCTGCGCTATATCTGCATTAGTCTATAAATAGACATAAGCCACTTGTCCACCATGCTTCCGCTGCTCCCACTGACTACAACAACCCTCTGGCAGAGTCATATATACGTACGCTTCTAATGCCAGTTTAGAACAACGCTATACTCATCCTCCTGTCGGGTCTCACAGTCTGGAACAACAGCATTGGCAAGTCTGGGTAAACAAGAACCTCCCTGCTACCGTCCTTGAGCATACCGAAGTACTTCTAGAGCGCCTGAGGTTACCCACCATATCTGCGGAGAGGCCAATGGAATGTCAAACCAGATTGAATCTTTAGGTTCTTATCAAATCTTCAGTAATCATTTGCGGTTCTGGAATCACTTCCAGTTCTACCATACTCCCACTACTGTTTTCTGAAAAAATCCATTTTTATTAAAACTGTGGCGAGTCAAGAACAATATCACTATTGATCTTCCAGATGGTAGAAAATCAACCCTCGTCATAGCCCGAGTTGTTAGTGTATATGCCCTAGAGGCCATTACTGTATCATACTAGTTTGTATATTACTTGATGGAAGCTTGGGATATTCACCTTGTATAAACAATCTTGCTCAATATAGTAGTATGCTACTTGGTTTGTTTCTACTTCAATGTGTACTTGTGTTTATTTCAGTATATCACTTATACGCATTAGTGGAGCCCTTAGGATCTTTGCTTGATTACCAGCGTTGTGATGGCAGTCACACTAGTGGGGGCTGGGTAATCGATAAGCACATCCTTATACAGGTCCCTAGTCGTAGGACTATCGAGACAGGGCATCGATACTCCGGAGTAGACTAGCGTATGCGCTTCTCATCCCAGTGTGGGAGATGGTCTGTCCCACAGCCATCAGTACGTCGTACTGGAGATAGTATACGGGTGCTCGTTGGGTTACGAGTACACTGGACAGGACTCGTCGGGAACTGACAGGTTGGTATTATACCTATCGTCAGTTATCAGTTCCCAGGTGACATGAGTACAGCTTAGTCCGCTGACTTGACACTGACACTTCGCCTCGAGTGTGTTCCCACTGCACTTTGATCACTACCCTACCACGGCTCAAAGGAGTCGTGCAAACAGGTGGTGGTTGGGTGCAGTCCCGAAGCACTTGGAGGCAGTGACAGTTAGACAGGATTCGTCTCTCCCGGTATTGGGGGTTGACATCGCGCTGTGTCTAGGAGAGCCATTACACGAGTAGTCCCTGGCCAGGGCAAGCGAGATATACTGGTAGGTTTCCAGTGTTATCTCAGGGTGTTTTGGGCTTCACTCCGACACGACTTGTACCGCTATTTGGGGACTGACGTTTTACCGCCCCCTAGGCCCGCCATGCGATGTATCAGACGAACAGACCGGACTGTACGGAGAATGTCACATTCAGACTCAGTAGGAGTTCAGATGGGGTTTCACCTCGTCAGCCTTCTTGTCGGCATCTACCTGGGGACCGTTACGCACAGCTAGTGCCGCTTGCGGTCTGTGGTTAAACCCACTGCCAGCGTAGTGTCGAGTCTTTAGAGTCCCACACAGAGGGTATTCGCCTCTGGGCAAAACTGAGTAGAGGTCGCATGGTTTTGCGACAGGGTTCGTTCTCATCCGTGCACTTGTGCACGTTTGGAGTCCGGACGGATTATACTGGCAGGCTCTGGTTTGAGCCAGATACTGGTATATGTTTTGGGGGTTGCTTTTATATCTTGGTATTCTTGTTTCTCGGAACGAGAATGCAGGTGTGTATGCACAGTTGCTTGAGGCGGAGAATGAGGTTTTTCATTAGGGTTTCGGATCGGGTGCGTATGCACAGTTGACAGTTATCATTTTCTAAACCCTAATGGATTTGTATATTATCTATTAATAATAGTAATTAAATAAGAATTATGTTATGGTTGTTTTTTGTTGACTTGTTGACCTTGGTTGACTTGTTGACCATTGACCACTTTCATGCCTTGAAAGTCTTCCTTGATTCATGCTTACACTTCATTAAAAGAGGTATGATAGTGGTCATTCCATATTTACCATCAACTATTCTTATTTCAATTATTATCATTTAGATAATTCATTTCTTTTTGCAATATGGTTGCAAGAAAGAAATTATTGAGCTCATTCTATCATAACCTCTCTCTCTCCTCATTTCATCTTCTTCCTCCTCTTGAAAAGAGAAACCTTCTCATGTGTTGAGAATCATTCTCTTTAGATAGAAAAGCAAACCCTAATCACTCTCTACTCATTCTAGGATGAAGGTTTAGCAAGCCGGAAACCCTAGTTCACTCAAAGATCGAGGAAGAGCCCAAAGTCGAACCTTCGAGGTGGATCCATCTTCGACGGGAGAAGGCGACGAAAAGAGAACCATCAACCTCTACAAGGTTTGAAGAAGAAGGAGTTCAAGTTTAGGTATAACCATCTTCCATAGTAGCTAACTCTCTTTAGCTTGTTAACTAGTTTTAGTTTAGACAACGATCCCGACACAGTTTAGTCCATGTTGCCTCTTGCGATAAAAATTCGTTTTTTATACCGTTTCCGCCTCCCCGTAAGTACCGGGGGTCGCAATATGGACTTACAGTGGTATCAGAGCCTAACTAAACTTAAACTAGCTTGGTAGTAAGGTGTAACGAAGTTCGGAAACAAAAAAATCGCAAAACCGGAAAACTAAAAACCTGAGTTTCTGTTGAATTTTTTTTGGCTCAAAATGAAAAACTTTATACTTGTAAAATCGTCTCAGGGTTTTTTATGAACACCCAAGAAAAACGATGCAGTAATTCCTCAAAGCCGCCGCCCATCCGCCGCGTGACCCCTGTTTCCGCCGCGGAAGCGCCGCGTTCTGTAGTCCTCTGTGCATCGTTTTTCGTGCAGTGTGTGAATGTGTTGGTTTTGGGATTTTTAAAATATATTATATGTACCCAGATTTTCCAGAACAGAAATTTCTTTTTGGGGTCCTATAATTCCGTATTTTTTTCCGAACTTCACTGCACTTTGACTATGTTGGTTATATCTGTGATGTTTGCATGTATTGAACGTCGGCTAATCGCTATAAGTCGATTAGTCGGGGTTATACATGATCTGTAATGTGCTGGAATGTGTATATGAATGTGTTGGACTGTCGCGGGTGAATAGCCGGGGTGGATGTGAGATGAGCTTTTGTTTTTCTTTCATTCATTGTAAATGTAAATTGATGTAATAATATTATTTGTTTGGCCGCACAACCGGGTCGGGGTTGTACCCGTCATTGTATAATTCTTTTTACTGTTTTTGCTCCTAGGATAGACCCATGGTGGGGTGCACAAACTACTGGGAACTTGGCGGGTAGTTTGCCGCACCCGTAGGGGTCTTGTGTGGGGTATTTGCTATTCACCGCGACCGTGTTATCCGCTTTTCGTTTCAGGCTCGAAAGAAATGCGGATTGCTAGTATATCCAATGTATTCATCTGTGATCTGTAATGTCTATCATTGCTTTCTATTTAGGCGTTGCTTATGTTTTACAGCCGCGCTAGCCCAGCCCCCGCTCTGTCGTTAGTTAAGTAACCTAACGAGTGATGACGGGACCCCGTGGCGAATGCGAATGGCATAAGCGTACGTCATATTTTGGTTGTTTTCTGCAATGGTAGGAATTAAATGATGGGACGCATTAAAAGAACTAATGCAAGAATATCACGCATTAAAAGAACTAATGCAAGATAATAAACCAAGTTTAAGTCGATGGAACACTTTCGAAAAACCACTCGGTTCTTTTCAAAACTAACTTTTAAATGCGGAGCTTGAGCCACTCCTTCTAAAAGCTATCTCGTTCCATCGATTATATCAAGTTCACTACGTTCACGGTTTCGCCAAAACCATCCGTAGCCCTCCGTCGTTTCATATGAATATTCAACAGTATTCAAGCTGTGTTTGTTGGCCTTAGTCAAGGCACAGTGTTTGGTAGCTGGTGGGTATTCATATGTTGCATAGATAGAATGCGTTGGTTTGGGACAGTCGTATTGCCTTGTTGGCCATAGTCAAGGGTATATACGGGTGGGTTCAAATTAACCTGGATAACGACGGGAAGAACTTGACATGTGACTTATGATTTGTTGGCCTTAGTCAAGGTCATAAGAGCATGGGGCAAAAATCCACATCGGGAGTTTCATAAGTACTGAAACTTGCTAGATTTGCATACCATTTGGAGTGTGATGATTATGGTAGGATTCCTTCATTTTTCGTCACGCGATGATATTTGGATCCCGATCCTACTGTGAGTATATGCTACTCCTCGGGAAATTTCTCACTAAACGATCAATGCTATAAACCTAGTAGGTGCCTAGAAAGGTGTTAGCGGGGCTACGCCCCCAGGGAAAAGAGGTTCTTAAATTAAGGAACTTCGCGAAAGCGTTGGAAAACCTCCCTCGAAGTACCGACACTGGCCTGGCTGAACGGTTAAGCAAGTATTGTACGGTGGGATTGATCCCGGCTAACTCTTCCTTTGTGGTTTGAGGAGGGATTCGAGAGACAGTGGGAGCCATCCTGTTTAGACAAATTAAAAACCATTCTAAATTTGCAAGAGCATCGTGCTAAGTGTTTCTTCTCTCCCCCTGCAGCGACCAAATCGAAATGACTGGACTTAAGTTACTTCTAGATAAAAACATATTGACAGGGCCAAACTACAAAGATTGGCTCAGGAATGTCAAATTGGCAATCTCTTACGACAAGCTGGGGTATCTTCTTACCACCAAAGATCCCCCCGTCCCAGGTCCCACCTCCAGCGTCGCGGATAAGGAAATCCGTAAGACTTGGGAGATTGACAGCGCGAAGGCCAGATGCCTCGTACTTGCCTCGATGGACAATGACCATCAGAGGAGGCACGAGAATATGGATTTGGAATCCATATTTCTTCATACAAAAGAACTGTATGGAGAGCAGTCTCGTATCGCAAGATACGAAGTGTCGAAGAAGTTATTTTCGACAAAGTTGGCCGTCGGATCATCGGTAGCGGACCACGTGCTTAAGATGATTGGCTACACTGAGGAGCTCGCGGAACTTGGGACCACGTTGGATAGTGAACTTTACACGGATATAATTCTCCAGTCCCTTCCATCCACTTACGCCCAGTTCATACTGAATTTCAACTTGCAAGAAAAAGAAGTTGAACTTTCAGAACTCCTCAACCTGCTGAGGAGCGCAGAGGGCACCCTACAGAAGGGTAGGGATACATCCACTTTGTTTGTAGGAGGATCTTCTTCTTCTAGGTCCAAGGCGAAAGCCAAGGGAAAGAAGAGGAAAGCCCCCGCCAAACCAAGGGGCGGTGTTAGTAAAGTGGGTGCGAAGGGAAAGGAAAAGGCAACAAAGATAGCGGGGAAGCTTGTTGGTAAAGAGGAATGCTTCTATTGTCATAAGAGTGGACACTGGAAGAAAGATTGCAGGGCTTGGAAAGCCAGGACACAGGAACTGAAGCAGGTTGCGGCTTCAGCTTCAGGTGTGTATGTTATTGAAAACTGTCTTTCTATAAACTCTACTTCCTGGGTATTGGATACCGGATCAGGATCTCATATCTGTAATTCTTTGCAGGCGTTGAGAAACCGTAGGTTTTTGAAGGCAGGTGACATGACCCTCAGAGTTGCGAACGGAGCTAGCATGGATGCTAAAGCCGTGGGGGACTATCACCTGGGAATGACAGATGGGCATGTTTTGGTTTTGCGTAATTGCTTTTTTGTACCCAACGCAACTTGTAATATCATTTCTGTATCTTTGGTTTCTAAAGAAGGTTATGAATTTGCGTTTGTAAGTAATGTTGTAAACATTCACCTTAATCAAGTTCTGATTGGGTCAGGTACACTGAGCAATGGTATATACGTATTAAACCAACCACAGATTTTCAATGTCCAGAATACACACAAAAGAAAGTCTCCAGATATCAATCAGGCTTTCTTATGGCATTGTAGACTGGGTCACATCAATGAGACACGGTTGACTAAGTTACATAAAGAAGGATACTTGGATCCGTTCGAGTATCAGTCTTATGCCACTTGTGAATCTTGTCTTATGGGAAAGATGACAAAGACTCCGTTCACTGGACACGGAGAAAGAGCGAGCGAGCTCTTGGGACTCATACACAGTGACGTGTGTGGTCCAATGTCTACACATGCCCGAAGCGGTTATTCATACTTCATTACTTTCACAGACGATTTCTCTAGGTATGGACATGTCTTCTTAATGAAGCACAAATCCGAGGCCTTTGAGAAATTTCGGGATTACAAGAATGAAGTTGAAAAACAAACAGGCAAAAGTATCAAGATCCTAAGATCGGATCGAGGTGGTGAATACTTGAGTGCCGAGTTCCTGGACTATTTAAAAGAGAATGGTATTCTCTCTCAGCGTACTCCTCCATACACTCCGCAACATAACGGTGTATCAGAAAGGAGGAATCGAACCCTATTGGATATGGTTCGTTCCATGATGAGTAAGGCTGAGTTACCGCGATCTTTCTGGGGATATGCACTAGAAACAGCTGCACATCTCTTGAACCAAGTTCCTACTAAGACTGTGCCTACCACACCATATCAGATGTGGAGTGGGAAGAAACCCTGTCTTAAAGCCTTTAAGACATGGGGATGTCCGGCTTTTGTAAAAAAGCAGCATGCGGACAAGCTCGAGGCACGCTCAGTACAGTGTAAGTTTGTGGGATACCCAAAGAACTCCAAGGGATATCTATTCTATTACGCAGAGGAGCAAAAAGTCCTTGTTTCTCGTCATGCCCACTTCTTGGAAACTGAGTTTTTGGAAAATCAGATAAGTGGGAGCGCAGTAGAACTGGATGAAATTCCAGAACCTCAGACTATTACTGAAAGCTTAGTGGAACCAGACGGTTCAAAAGAACAGGACATTCCTATGCCGCTCCGTAGAAGTAGTAGGCAGTCTCATCCGCCCGAGAGATACTACGGTTTTCTCATAGACGGGGATAGAGAGGATTGCATCATAGACTATGATGAGCCTACTAGCTTCCAGCAGGCCGTTCAGAGCATTGACTCGGTAAAATGGCTGGATGCAATGCGGACCGAAATGGAGTCCATGTACACCAACAAAGTATGGACGTTGGACATTGCTCCAGACGGGGTAAAACCCGTAGGATGCAAGTGGATCTTCAAAAGGAAGATTGGTGTAGATGGACAGGTTGAGACCTATAAAGCTAGACTTGTAGCAAAGGGTTTCCGTCAAAGACCTGGCTTGGACTACGACGAAACCTTTTCTCCAGTGGCTATGCTGAAATCCATTCGGATCCTTCTTGCCATTGCTGCCTTCCACGATTATGAGATTTGGCAGATGGACGTAAAAACCGCTTTTCTAAATGGAAATTTAGAGGAGTGTGTCTATATGGATCAGCCAGAGGGTTTCATTCAGAGTGGGAGCAGCGGAAAGGTGTGCAAGTTGCTTAAGTCCATCTATGGACTAAAGCAGGCATCGCGGAGTTGGAACATCTGTTTTGATGAGACGGTCAAGGAATTTGACTTTATCAAAAATCCAGATGAACCATGCATCTATAGTAGATTTGTAGCGAGAACTGTGGTATTCCTTGTTTTATACGTGGATAACATTCTCTTAATAGGAAATGACATTCCTATGCTACAATCTGTCAAGGGTTTCTTGTCACACAGGTTCTCCATGAAAGACCTGGGTGATGCCTCTTACATCCTGGGGATCCGGATCCATCGTGATAGATCCAAGAGGATATTAGGACTTTCACAGTCCAGGTACATCGACACCGTACTGAAAAGATTCAGTATGGAAGATTCCAAGCGTGGTAACTTACCGGCTTGTCACGGGATCACCCTCTCTAAAGAGATGTCTCCCAAGACTGATTTGGAGAGGGATCGCATGTCTATTATACCCTACGCTTCTGCGGTAGGCTCTATAATGTATGCGATGTTGTGTACCAGACCGGATGTAGCTTATGCACTGAGTGTAGTAAGCCGGTATCAGTCAAACCCTGGGGAGAAACATTGGATAGCGGTAAAGAATATTCTCAAGTACCTGAGGAGGACTAAGGAGATGTTCTTGGTGTATGGCGGAAAAGACCTCCAGATTGAGGCCTTTGCTGACTCCAGCTTCCAGAGTGACAAGGATGATTCCAAGTCCATGTCGGGTTTTGTCTTTACCCTCAACGGAGGGGCGGTGTGTTGGAAGAGTTCCAAACAGGAAACCGTTGCAGACTCGACTATGGAAGCGGAATACATCGCTGCATCTGATGCCGCAAAAGAAGCTGTCTGGATAAGGAAGTTCTTAAAAGAACTTCAGGTGGTTCCGTCCATTGTTGACCCAGTACCTCTGTATTGCGACAACAACGGGGCTATAGCTTTAGCAAAGGAACCCAGGTCCCATCAGAGATCCAGGCACATCTTGAGGCGGTATCACCTGATCAGGGAGATCGTGGATCGCAAGGAGATCGAGGTTCGGAGGGTTGTTTCAGAAGAGAACACTGCAGATCCATTCACCAAGGCCCTACCCCAGACTCAGTTCGAGCGGCTGATCGAGATGATAGGTCTTCGATACGCCAGTACATGGCCTTAGTGCAAGTGGGAGATTGTTAGTGTATATGCCCTAGAGGCCATTACTGTATCATACTAGTTTGTATATTACTTGATGGAAGCTTGGGATATTCACCTTGTATAAACAATCTTGCTCAATATAGTAGTATGCTACTTGGTTTGTTTCTACTTCAATGTGTACTTGTGTTTATTTCAGTATATCACTTATACGCATTAGTGGAGCCCTTAGGATCTTTGCTTGATTACCAGCGTTGTGATGGCAGTCACACTAGTGGGGGCTGGGTAATCGATAAGCACATCCTTATACAGGTCCCTAGTCGTAGGACTATCGAGACAGGGCATCGATACTCCGGAGTAGACTAGCGTATGCGCTTCTCATCCCAGTGTGGGAGATGGTCTGTCCCACAGCCATCAGTACGTCGTACTGGAGATAGTATACGGGTGCTCGTTGGGTTACGAGTACACTGGACAGGACTCGTCGGGAACTGACAGGTTGGTATTATACCTATCGTCAGTTATCAGTTCCCAGGTGACATGAGTACAGCTTAGTCCGCTGACTTGACACTGACACTTCGCCTCGAGTGTGTTCCCACTGCACTTTGATCACTACCCTACCACGGCTCAAAGGAGTCATGCAAACAGGTGGTGGTTGGGTGCAGTCCCGAAGCACTTGGAGGCAGTGACAGTTAGACAGGATTCGTCTCTCCCGGTATTGGGGGTTGATATCGCGCTGTGTCTAGGAGAGCCATTACACGAGTAGTCCCTGGCCAGGGCAAGCGAGATATACTGGTAGGTTTCCAGTGTTATCTCAGGGTGTTTTGGGCTTCACTCCGACACGACTTGTACCGCTATTTGGGGACTGACGTTTTACCGCCCCCTAGGCCCGCCATGCGATGTATCAGACGAACAGACCGGACTGTACGGAGAATGTCATATTCAGACTCAGTAGGAGTTCAGATGGGGTTTCACCTCGTCAGCCTTCTTGTCGGCATCTACCTGGGGACCGTTACGCACAGCTAGTGCCGCTTGCGGTCTGTGGTTAAACCCACTGCCAGCGTAGTGTCGAGTCTTTAGAGTCCCACACAGAGGGTATTCGCCTCTGGGCAAAACTGAGTAGAGGTCGCATGGTTTTGCGACAGGGTTCGTTCTCATCCGTGCACTTGTGCACGTTTGGAGTCCGGACGGATTATACTGGCAGGCTCTGGTTTGAGCCAGATACTGGTATATGTTTTGGGGGTTGCTTTTATATCTTGGTATTCTTGTTTCTCGGAACGAGAATGCAGGTGTGTATGCACAGTTGCTTGAGGCGGAGAATGAGGTTTTTCATTAGGGTTTCGGATCGGGTGCGTATGCACAGTTGACAGTTATCATTTTCCAAACCCTAATGGATTTGTATATTATCTATTAATAATAGTAATTAAATAAGAATTATGTTATGGTTGTTTTTTGTTGACTTGTTGACCTTGGTTGACTTGTTGACCATTGACCACTTTCATGCCTTGAAAGTCTTCCTTGATTCATGCTTACACTTCATTAAAAGAGGTATGATAGTGGTCATTCCATATTTACCATCAACTATTCTTATTTCAATTATTATCATTTAGATAATTCATTTCTTTTTGCAATATGGTTGCAAGAAAGAAATTATTGAGCTCATTCTATCATAACCTCTCTCTCTCCTCATTTCATCTTCTTCCTCCTCTTGAAAAGAGAAACCTTCTCATGTGTTGAGAATCATTCTCTTTAGATAGAAAAGCAAACCCTAATCACTCTCTACTCATTCTAGGATGAAGGTTTAGCAAGCCGGAAACCCTAGTTCACTCAAAGATCGAGGAAGAGCCCAAAGTCGAACCTTCGAGGTGGATCCATCTTCGACGGGAGAAGGCGACGAAAAGAGAACCATCAACCTCTACAAGGTTTGAAGAAGAAGGAGTTCAAGTTTAGGTATAACCATCTTCCATAGTAGCTAACTCTCTTTAGCTTGTTAACTAGTTTTAGTTTAGACAACCATCCCGACACAGTTTAGTCCATGTTGCCTCTTGCGATAAAAATTCGTTTTTTATACCAAGCTATGAGCCGTTCTGTACACCCATTACAGAAATTACAGAGCTATAACCCGAGTCAATCCACAAACAGCCATTACAGAAATGTGCCTTGAGTTATCCAGAGTCTGGTTTTAAGCATAAGCCGGACAACTCTCCGTACCTTAACAACGTCAAGATATGAACTGCTCTATATCCAATACAGAAACAGAGGCACTGATTTAATTGAACCAGATTCAAATCATGCAGTTGTCTCCAGTGCATGTCAACTAAATGGAAGGAGGTCGATCAACGTTACTCAACTTAGGAATGCTTCCAATTATGAGTAACCTGAAAGAGAAGCAAGTTCTCTTAATCATTACTATTAACTGAATACCATACACAAGTATCTACATCTTCGATCACCTAGAAGAATCCCGATACTTGCAATACCTGGTTCTCTACTTTATTCACATACCTATAACTTCTCAAACTTAGACCTTGCATTTCTATGAAACACATGTCTAAGAACTAGAGAGTCACAATTAAACAGAATATTGTACGAGTACCAACCCCTCTGTCCTCTTGGACATTGGACAACATACAATACTCTGTATAAGTCCTTTGAGTCTAATAACTCATTCCCTGTGTATCGTAGGTTGAAAACTGTACTTATGGTTAAGAAGAATTACACCGCTGTTTAATGCTCCTTACCTAACCATCCACTGATATAGGTAAATGTTATAGACATAATTTCAAAAAGGTATATCTCACTCTATAAAAATAGACGTACAGATATATCAATTTGAAATTGGTGCACAACGACGGATATTCAAAACCAAATATTTTCCGCCCGGCAAACAACCCAGGTGACTTCCTCAAATATCACCAATTACAACGAATCTCGATATAATGAGGATGATCACCTAATTCCCAATAACTTACTCCCACTCATCATCTTTAAAACCATACAGATGTAAGAATCAAACCTGGTAAATAGATACCATGGAGCAAGTGTCTAATTGGGAAATCAGTTTTCTTTTAACAGTACACAGTGAAACTGAAACACTGAAATATTTCGATAGGGTATCCCGGTATTCCTAGTAATGCCTCTTCCATTATCCAGATTCACAACTGTAACCGTATAATTCTTTGCCATTTCTCTAAATCCCTTTATATGTCTTTAGTCATTACCTTCTGTACACCCTCTTAGGCTAAATGGTTTTCTTCCTTCCCTACCGTTCGGCACCAACCTATGGTTTGGAAGAAGACTATCCAATAAGCATAACGGGTGTACTGTCCTAATCCTAGGAGATCTTGCAATGCGAGAGAAGGTGAATATAAAAGACAACTGAATAAACCTTATTCCTATTTCTCCTGAACCAGAATCCATCCCCGAACTGGAACAAGTTCCTTTCGAGTTCGTATATAACTATACGATGGAGTATCCAATAAACTGTGAATCTTCATAGTGATACGGAGTGTCCTGGAGAAATACAAAGGTGAAGTGGGAGTGGTAATGAAATACTTGGTTTGGTCGTGAATAGCAGTCGCAGTTTACTTTGCCCTCTTACTAATCCCTTGATATGTCTTAACTTAATACCTTCTGTACACCATCGTTATGCTAATTGGTTTTCTTCATTCCCCACCGTTCGGCACCAGCCTAAGGTTTGGAAGAAGACTATCCAATTTGCGTAATAGGTGTACTATCTCCTAAACCAAGGAGTACTCGCAACCTGAGAGAAGGTAAAAGGAAAAGACAACTGAATAGTCCTATTCGTTTTCTCCAGAACCGGAAACCATCCTCGAATTCTTTCGAGTTCATATATAACCATACGATGGTTTTGTCCAATGGAAGTGGACGTTCATAGTAATACGGGGTGTTCTGGAGAAAAGGGTAAAAGTAGGAGTGGCAATGAGGTTTGCAACTCAGACAATCCAAAAGCCAGTGTTTAAGAAGGTTCGGTTAATTTTGGTCACTGAGTCATAGTCTAGGGTCGGGTCATGGTCGCTGCCAAGAGAGAGAGAAAAGAAACACTCAGCGTGCACTCTAACCTAGATCAGAATGGTTATCACTTTATCTAATCAGGAAACCTCCCACTGTAACCTAAAATTTTCTCCAGACCCGAAAGAAGAATTAGTCGGGATCACTCGAGGAGTAAACCAACTCATCAGTGGGAATCGGGATCCAACTATCATCGCATGATAACGTGACGGAATCCGCTCACGTTATCACACTCCAGAAGGTATGCGCATATCTGGCAAGTTTCAGTTTCTTTAGAAACTCCCGATGTGATTTTTGCCCCATGCTCTTATGACCTTGACTTTGGCCAACAAATCATAAGTCACATGTCAAGTTCTACCCGTCATTCTCCAGGTTAATTTGAGCCCACCCGTACAAGCCCTTGACTTTGGCCAACAAGGCTATATGACTTCCCCAAACCAACGCATCTATCTATGCTGCATATGAATACCCAATGGCTACCAATCATTGTGCCTTGACTTTGGCCAACAAACACAGCTTGAATACTTATTGACTATCCATATGAAACGACGGAGGGCTATGAATGGTTTCTGGCGAAAACTTTTAATGTAATGAACTTGATATCGTTGAAGGAACTGGATAGCTTTATAAAAATATAGTGACGAAAACCTTTGCTAAAGAGGTCACTCCCAGTGAAGGGATCTCGGCTCTTTCCCCGTAGAATGAGATGCAGGATATTCCAACTGAATACCACGATGCAAAGCAAAAGTAAATGACTATAGTGAAGTTATTGTCCTGACGCAAACTTCTGTCCAAGGGGTCACTCCCGGTGAAGGGATCTCGGCCCTTGCCTCGTCGACTGAGGTGCTGGATATTCATAACCGAATACTACGATGCAAAACAAAAGTGAACGTCCTTGCAATAACAGCTTTTTGAAAAATGTTCCAACAACATAAGAATAGGTTTGTTTAGCTTGCATTGATCCGAATCAATCCAGTCCCATCAATTGATCACACCACAAAAGAACGAAAATAATGATGTACGTATTTGCCATCCGCATTCGCCACTGGGTCCCGTCATCACCCGTTAGATTACTTAACTAACGACAGAGCGGGGACTGGACTAGCGCGGGTGCAAAACATATACAACATCTACTGGTATATATATCAATATATAATATTTCGCTCAAGGCGTGATAAAATGCAACATCACAGAAATGTAATAAGCATCACAGAACAATATAGATATCTGGGATCCCCGGGTTTCATAGAGCCGCTACTGAAACCCGACGTTCCTCTGGTCGTGTAGATAGCCTGTGCAATGAAATCCTAGACCCCTACGGGCGCGACAAGTTACCCGCCAAAACCTGAAGCGAGGCAGCCCCCTTCAGCACCGTGAATGGACCACCCAGCACTTCACGGAATCCGGTAACTTGGGCACCCCTCCTGGGTCAACCTATACCCCCTACGAGTGCGGCGAATAGCCCGCCAATTCTAGAGTGAGGCCCCCTCCGTCTCAATGCCATGAGATGCGGGCCTGTTGCCCTCTAGAACCCGGCTATCCGTACACCCCATCTTGGGGTAGTCCTAGTACAGAAAGTAAAATATACATACAAAGGGTACATCGACTTCACCCCGGTCGTGCCCCAAAAGAATAATATACAAACAGGCAGTGACGGCAATCCACATGTCGGACGCTCGCCCCGCAATATCAAATGTACATAATACAACCAAAACTGTACTAACATTGCATCCAAGCTATCCCCCACGACCAATCCGCAACATCACAACACAACACAGAACATCAACGTGAATGTCACGTTCGCAAATCCGTCTAACCGGGCTATAGCAGTTAGACAGGATTTACCGATCAAATGACATTCACGGTCGCAGATATAATGTAAATACTATGAACTAACATGTTTAAACATTTCGATCGATCAAATTTACCCAAGTGGGCCCCCAAGCACTACTGTAGCACTTAAAGAAAATCTGGGCCCAAAAGGAACATTCTAAAAACCCCATTTTCAACTCAGGAGCTCTCTGTAAAATTTTGATACGCTGAACAGTGAAAATGGCGGCGAAACCACGGCCCAAGCATGGGTTTGGCTGCGGTTCCGCGGTGGGGTAATGGGTTCATGCTACCAAAATTTACCAGAGTTCTTATACTTCCCTGCACAAGTTTCTGCAATAACCTCAAAAAATTTTCGAGCCAAAAAAATTTCGACAGAAACCTGATGCATTGAAATCGCGGATTTTGGAATTTTGTTCGATCGGAAATGTAAACACATTAGACCAAGCTGGACTAGGTTAATGGCGTGGCTCTGATACCAGTTTAAGTGCACGGCGGCGCCCCGGCTGTCAATCCGAGGCCAAAATGCGGAAACAATACTTACTTTAACTTTCGAACAGGCACCACCGCGCACTTTAAAACCCGGATCGGGCTATTAACATAGTCCTAGCTAACTAGAGAAGGGGGTAGAGAGATATACCGAGCGATCCGTGTCCTTCGGTCTTCTCGTCGTCGTCCCGATCTCCCGCGGAATCTCCGGTCTTCACCTCCTCGCCGGAAGGGCACCACGTCGCCGGCTTCTTTTATGGGCTCCCACCTCTAGACCGAGGCAACTCGGGCATGAAGTTGGCGAGTCGACATGCCCAAGGATTGCTGTAGGTTGACTGTAGAACTCATGTCTCATTTGGGGTATTAGAAGTTGCCCTTTTTGGTAGAGGTAATGAAGTATCAACTTTTGGAGGAGAACCAAGAGAATTTTGCAAGCAAATGAGATGAAATGGCACTACCAAAAATTGGGACAGCCCCTCCCCATGTGGCCGGCCTTGGCTTCGTGAAGGGAGTGAGAATGAGGGGAGCCCCACAATAATGCAAGGGAGAGGAATGATATGTGATCATGAGAAGAAAATGATCACCAACAAATCCAACACTCCATCAACTAATCATCATACCCAAAGTCAAGCAATCATGAAGTCATGGAGTCAATGTGATGGTGGAACCATCATGACACAACAACATGCAAATAACACCCTCCACAATGCTAATTTGCACATTTGCAAATTAGTCCTCCTTCTCCAATTTTCAGCCAAGGATAGATACAAAAGAAAATGGCCGAAACGGAAAGCAAACTGGCAACTTCATAAAACTGATCTCGTAATAAATTACAGGAAACCCCGCTACTGTATATACATACCCGCATTTGTATTCCGACCGAATACAAATGCAATGAGACAAAATCTACACTGTACAATACTAGGATCCGGCTTAAACCAAAGCCCGCTAGTATTATCCATCCGATCATGATCCGTGCAATACCGCACGTACATGATCGAACCCTGCCATATCTCCATACGGCCTCTACAGCGTTTCGCCCGAAACTTGAGAAAACGGTCTGTGGGGGACTCTAAAGACTCGTCAACACCTTGGTTGTGGATTTAACCACTAGTACGTTAGAGGTATTAGCCATACGTGACGGGCTACCAGCTATTGACCAAAAGGGACGTCGATGAGCGAACTCATCCTGACACCCTATTGAGCCTGTCAGTGACAATATCCATACAGTCCGGTCCGTTCGTCTATGAGCATCGCATGGCGGGCCTAGATGGTTGGTAAAAGTCAGACACCCAAAAGCGGTACAAGTCGTGTCGGAGTGCAGCCCAGAACACCCTGAGATACTACTGGAATACCTACGAGTAAATCTCCTGCCTCGGCCAAGGAATTTCATGTACTGGCTTTCCTAGACACAGCGCGACCTCACCCCCAATACCGGGAGAGACGAACCCCTGCAGATCCGCTCACCGCCTCTATGTGGCTCGGGACTGTACCTAACTAAAACCTGTTTGCACGTCTCCTTTGAGCGTGGTAGGGTAGTAATCAAAGCACAGTAGGAACTCACACGAGACAAATGACGATCTCAGGTCGATGAACTAACCTGTACACATGTCACCAGGGAACTGCTATCTGACATCAGGTATAATACTAACTAGCATGTTCCCTGCGAGTCCTGTCCGGTGTACTCATAATCCAATGAGCACCTGTATACATCTTAGGTGAACCAACTGACACCAGTGGCTTGTGAGACCGGCCACCGCCACTCGTCGGGGTCTCGACTGTATACACTAGTCTACTTTGGAGTATCGATGCCCTGTCTTGAAACTCCCATGACTAGGGACCTTTTAAGGATGTGCTTATAGACCCCAGCTCCCACGTATTTGATCGCCCTCATACTGCTGGTAGTTAAGCAAGAATTCTAGGGGCTCTATCAACGTGCAATAGTGACCTGTATGGTAACCTAAACCAGTACATGATGATAATGATAAACCAGATAGCATACTATCATCTTGAGTAAGACTGTCCTATCTGGATAGGTCCTCCATCAATCATTGCAATCACGTGCCTGTGATCCAATAATTGACTCTGAGGGCGCTATCTCTAACACTAGTAACCCTACAGTGGTATCAGAGCCTAGCTAGACCATTAGGCGATGTGTTTACGATGTTAAAACTCCGATCGAACCCCGACATGTCACTTTAAACCCCTCTCTGTACATTTTTGAAAAACCGAGATTTTTTTGAATTAAAAATACCTGAAAAATTCAGCAGGGAATTTTAAGCATTACTGTGCAAAACGAGCTTCTAAGGCGTACGGACCGCCGCGGAACCGCGGCCAGACCTCTCTTGGGCCGTGGATCCGCGGCCGTACTATAGCTATGGGCTTTCAATTTTGTGCAGTAATGTTTAATTCTGTTAGTGCTATTTTCTGGGTATTTTGTTATCTGACTCAAGTGTTGAGTGTTCTGGGGTTTATTTTGTATTCGGTGATTCGATCGGAAAATTTAATTTCGTTGTGTTTTCTGGATATTTAGAAACTGTTAAAAATTTCGAACGGATATCAATAGCTCACTTTTTCCCGACCCGGAAAATTTCCAAGTGTTGGATTTTTCCGTTGTTTAAGAACGTCTAGATCGTGCAAGTTACGCGATGGACCCTCTAGAAGACAACAAACCTTAACTCGATTATGTGACCGTCTTGAACTGCCTTTTGAGCCTTAGGGTTTGGGGCAGTATGGCGTGTCACATGTGAGGCGTTGGCTTGACACTTCTACGACTGGACCATTGGTATTGTGGCATGTGATGGATGTTTTTAAACTCCCCTCAAGTGTTGAGAACTATTTGGGAAAACTTGGGTGTTTGATTATTCGATCGGAAAGTTTAACATTGTCTATTTATCTGGAATGTGCTACAATATTTAGAATCCACAAGTCGTTATGAGATAACTAATTTGAATGTTATAAACATAGCAGTATAGTCTCAAATGATCGGTTGCCACGGAATTTTGATGCGATCAAAAGTCCGTCGCAATCACGTAGCGTACGCGGATACTCGCTGGGTAAACTTAATAGACAGCCATGCCCCAAAGCCCCGACCAAGTGACTGTAGGAGAACCTCGTCGCCAAAAGCATCCGTTTGGATGCTCGCGGCAGCGGTGTTCCGCCTTAGTGCACTTCGTCGACAGCATCCGGGGGTGCGTCCGTCTACTAAAGTTTGCGACGAGCATTCGATCACATATCAGGAATCTTGTTGAATTGCCCGACTTGATATTGAAAAGAGTTTTTGATATAGAGACTAAAATGCGGGGTTTATAACTGTTAGGCATGCGATGTCTAAGGATGGTTGCGGATTCCAACTGTTGTAGTTTTACACTTTTTTTCTGCGACCGTAAGTATAGTATGTAGTCTTATCGCCAGTTTTCGTTGCTATACGTCGACGACAATCGGTGTATGCATACTTACTTACGTTGATGACATGAGATGTTATGTGTTACTGGATATGTTATATTGGATCGTCGCGTTTTGAATAGCCGGGGTTTTTATGTGAGATGAGGGTTTTTATTTTCATTCATGTAAAATTCATTGTATGTAATATTCTTTTATTGGGGCACTTCCGGGATGAGGATGATGTCACCATTTGTATATTATTTACTTTTCCGCACTAGGATAGACCCAAGGAGGAGAGCACAAGTAACCGGGTTCTAGAGTCCAGTGGGAGACCAACTTGAGGAGTCGAGTCCGGGTCTCCTAACCCTATAATTGGAAGGGTTGCTTGCCGCTTTCGTAGGGGTATAGGGGTGTGGGTTTGGCTATTCATCGTGACCGTGGAATCCGTGTTTTATAGAGGCTCAAAATAAAATACGGACGTCCTAGTATATCCAATATTTCATATGTTTCTTCTGCTGCGATATCTGTGATGTGATCATTTGATATGCTGTGATGGATACTGTATATAGTATATATGATATATTATATAGACGTTACTTATGTTTTACACCCGCGCTAGCCCTGCCCCGTTCTGCCGTTAGTTACCTAACCTAACGGTGCACGAGGGGACATTGAGGCGAATGCGGATGGCATAAGTGTACGTCGTATTTATCTGTGATGTTTAGGTGACTTAAATGATGGGACTTCATTAATATGATTAATGAAAGAAAAGAAACCTAAAAGATGTTGTAGAATCGAATTTTGAAAAACAAGGTAGCTACAGTTCTTCCTTTGCATAGCCGTGTTCCTTGTAGAACATCCTGCACCTCATTCGATAAGGAAAGGGCCGAGATCCCTTCACCGGGAGTGACCCCTTTAGTAATGACTGGCAGATGCTACAAACTCGGTTTGTCTTTTGATTGCTTCTATAGTTCTTGCTTTGCACAGTTATATACATGATATATCCTGCACCTTATTCGATGAGGAAAGGGCCGAGATCCCTTCACCGGGAGTGACCCCTTTAGCAAAACTAGAAAAGCCTAAAAAACACTCCATTTTAAAATCATTTGATTCTACAATGATATCAAGTTCATTACGCAATAGGTTTTCAGAAAAACCTGTCGTAGTCCTCTGTCATTTCAGAGAAGTCCTACTTAGTATTCGTGCTACGTTTGTTGACCTCCGTCAAGGCGTAGTGTGCGGTGGCTAACTAGTGTTTATCTGCTTATGCATATGATGCAGACTGGATTAGGGTTGTCGTACGTCCTTGTTGACCTTCGTCAAGGGTCGTGCGGGTGGGTTTGATTCAATCAAGAAATGACGTGTTGAACTTGACAAGTGGCCTTTGGTTTGTTGACCTCCGTCAAGATCATAGGGTGCTAGGGGCAAAATTATCGGGAATTTCAAGTGTTGAAATTTGCAATGAGATTGCATACCTTCTATGAGATAGTTGGATCCTGATACCCGCTGCGAGTAAGAGTTACTCCTGGGAGAGTTTTACACATTACAATTAGCCGATCAAGTAGGTGTCTAGAAAGGTGTCAACGGGGTTACGCCTCTCAGAAAACGAGGTTTACTTTAATTAGGTCCGTGCGAAAGCACGGGGAACCTCCCTCAAAGTACCGACACTGGCCTGGCTGAAAGATTGGCGAAGTTGAAGGGTGTAATTAATCCTGGCTAGTCTTTCCTTTTAGGGTTTGAAGGAAGATTTGATAAAAACAGTGGGAGCCATCCTGATTAGATAAAATAATAACCAATCTGATCTTGCAAGAGCGCACGCAGAGTGTTTTCTTCTCTCTCTCTCCAGGTAGCGACCATGTCACGCCTTAATCAAGATAATAATACGGATGTATTGACCGAACCCGCTTGTTATACTGTGCTAGGAAACGTTAGTCCCGCTCCAACTTATAATTGTTATAAGACAGAGAAGGAAATAGGGGATTACCAGAATTCCCGTGCCGCCTAAACGAAGAAAGTGCATGATGATGCATCATCTTCGGGTGTGTTCATTCCAGAGAGCTGTTTCTCAATGTCCTTTACGTTCTGGGTATTTGATACCGGATCAGGATCCCACATATGTAATATATTACATGGGCTACAGAAAGGTAGAGAACTGAGATCGGGTGATAATTTTCATGAGACAGAAAACGGTGCAAGTATTGCAGCCAAGTCTGTTGGTCACTGTCACCCTGTATTACCAGAATACATTGATTCTGAACGAATGTTATTAGATACCGAACTTAATATACAATATCATATCAGTCTCTTTATTAGTAAAGAAGGATATAATTTTGTGTTGTTGGATAATGTTTTGAACATTTCCTATATCAAGAGTTGATCGGTTCAGGCACGTTATCTAAAAGCATAGACGTTCTAAATCAAACCACAGTTCTTAGTATACGAAACACACACAAGAGGAATAGTTCAGAAATGAACGAATCCTTCTTGAGGCATTGTAGACTAGGTCATATCAATGTGACCCGACTAGTTGAAGTTACATTTAGATGCATATTTAAATTAGTTTGAATTTACATCTTATGAAACTTGCCGGTCATGTCACAAAGATAAGATGACCATAGCTCCGTTTACTGGAAATAGAGAAAGAGTTAGTGAACTCTTGGGATTGATACATGCTGATGTATGAAGGTCCCCTGTCTGCACATGCCAAGACCGGTTCTTTGTACTTCATTACATTCTCTGATGATCTCTCAAGATTCAGACATATGTTCCTGTTGAAACACAAGTCCGAACCTTTTGAGATATTCACAGAATATAAGTTAGAAGTAGAGAACAAAAAACGGGTATAAGTATTATGTCCTTTGATGTGATCAGGGAGGAGAATATTTGTGCACGGAATTCCTGGACTATTCTAAAAGAGAATGAGATTCTCTCTCAGCATTACTCCTCCGTATACAACACAGCACTTCGGTGTATCGGGGCGGAGCAACCACACCCTATTTGATATGGTGCACTCTATGATGAGTACTACTGAGTTTCCTATTTCCTTATTGGGAGTTATGCACTTGTGAAGTTGCATACCTATTGAATAGGGTTCCGATCAAATCAGTTGCCGACCACTTCATATGAGATATGGAAAAGGAAGAGCCCATATCATAAGTTTGTTAAGATTTGGGGTTGTCCAGCCTATGTCTAAAAGCATAATCCGGACAAGCTCGAGGAAAAGTCAGTTCTGCAGAAGTTTGTTGGATATCCCAAGCATTCACAAGGGAATATCTTCTACCTAACCGAGGAACAAAAATGTTTTGTTTCTCAGCATGCCACTTTTGTGAAAGGGAATTTCTTGTGAAGAAATTAGTGGACATGAGGTAGAACTGGAAAGAGTTCCAGCTATATAAACTGCAGCTAATGATTTGGTAGAACCAAAGGATTCAATAGCAACCAACGAACCTCAGCCTCTCCGCCGATCTAGTAGGTTTCCTCACCCACCTGAGAGATACTTCGGTTTCTCTATGACAGTGGGAGCGAGGATTGCATCATAAGATGATGACCCAACTAGTTTCAAGCTGGCCATCAGGAGTGGGACTCTGTAAGAATGGCTGGATGCTTAAGATCTGAGATGGAATCCTTATACACCAACAAAGTATGGACTTTGGTTGCTTTATCTGAAGTGTTAAATTCCCATCAGGAGCAAGTATATCTTGAGAAGATTACTTGGTGTACATGGAAAAGTTGAGACTTTCAAAACTAGACTTGTTAAAGGTTTGCATCATTGACCAGGTATGGATTATGATGAAACCTTTTCTAAGTAGCTGTGCTTAAGTCCATCCAGATCCTACTTGCCACGGCTACATACCATGACTACGATATCTGGCAGTTGGGTGTCATGACTGCTTTTCTAAATGATGTTTTAAAAGAAAGCGTCTATAAGTACATAGCCAGAGGGCTTCGTAGACAGTGGGAGCAGCGGAAACGTGTGCAGGATGTTATATATGATAAAGCAGGCATCGCGGAGTTGGAACGTCTGTTTTGATGTGTTAGTCAAAGAGTTTGACATCATCAAAATGGTAGATGAACCCTGTATATACAAAAAGGTAGTAGAGAGTATGGTTGTGATCCTCGTAAAGTACGTGGATGACATACTCTTGATAGGAAAGGAGTTTCCTTTGCTACGCTCGGTCGATCTCCGCTTATCACAATGATTCTCCATATAGGTTCAGAGTGATACCTACTAAATCCTGGTTTTTGGATCTATGAGATAGATCTAATTGGATGTTAGAATACTCACTAGTTGTAGTGAGATGATATCAATCGATCCTAAGGAGAATCACTGGAAAGGTTCCAGGGTGATAAGGATGACTGAATGCCAGTCACAGGCATTGTCTTTACCCTCAGTAAAGGGACGGTATGTTGGAAGAGTTCCAAGCTAGATACCGTGGCATACTAGGCGATAAAGGCTGCAAACATTGCTACCAAAGATACTACCAAAGAGGCAGTCTGGGTGTATATTAGTTCATGAGATGAACTTCGTTCCTCCCATTGTGTGACAATGGAGTTGTGGCTTATGCCTAGGAACGCCCGTCCCATCAGTGATCCAGACATATTCGAAGGCTGTCACGACCCGCAGGGTACGGACGTGACTGGCACTTAAGTTTACGAAACGTCTCAAGGCGTCTGTAAAATAAGTAAGCCAAAGCCCAGAAAACAAAACCAATTAAGCAAAAGAGTGAAGAAAACCCAATCAGTTGAAAGCGAGTTTATCAAATAAGTCATGTAGAACCCTTTTTGAAAACAATATCAATTTTTCCGAAAATTTCGGCAGAGTCTCCTTTGTAAATACTGGCCCCCAAAATGGGTACAACGAAAAAATATATATGAATCCAACAAAATAGGGCATCCCCAAGCGGGAGCTAGCTCTTCGCCACAAGGCGGTCACAAATCCCACGCAATATAAAACGACAGCATGCAAAATAATCATAAAGAAGCATAAGAAAACAGCATGTCGACTCAAGTGAGCTCGACCCCAAAATACAACATAAAAGCCACAAATCTCACAGTCTCATCTCTAGGTCAATATACAATAATACTGGTAGATACAGTAGATGGAGTGTACTAGATACAAAGAATATACAAGGTGGTACAAAAATAATGATATAACCCACATAGGAGCAAAACCTCGAGTCCAGGCAAAGGAGGCAAAAGAACAAGTGCGCCCGCCGCTACTGTACTGACGGAGCGGACCTGCAAAAGGCTGTGGCACAACGGGGGTGAGTTGCCAACTCGTGAGTAATAAATAACATCTACAAAGGCTATCGTATGCATGCACACAAGCATCCTAGCATCTGAAATACAGGTATGACTGGATGCACTAGCAGGTGTGTATACAACATCAGTGTACGAATATGTATGCAACATGAATATCTGAGGTCTCAATAGGTATATATAAGAAACATTTTATCTCTTTTTGTTTTTGAAACTCTTTTAGAATGCCAGCATAATACTCAAAGAATCGACGAGAACCGGTGTCCAGCAACGACACCCAAAAGCTGTCTCAAATCTCATAAATCCATGTCATAGTGTCTCTGGCCTCAGCCATCCGGCTGACCCAGCTCAATATCAAAATCTCATCATCTCGCGGCCACGGTCGGTATCCTCTGGATATCCGCCGTGCCAAACAGTCACCGGTAGGTAATCCGTCCCCTGCCAGGCTCAACGTCAACACCACATTCCTCTTGCCCCGGGGTACCTTACCGGGCCCACCATGTACCCGTGACGGTTCCTCCACTCCTCGACACGGATCTCGAAAGCCACAGCAAACTCATGGGGGACGACACTTTACATCACTAGAAAACCGCAATTACATATTTTAAAAACATAATAAGTTTAGAAATTTTTTTGCGGCTTTCCCCCGAAATCCAGAAATATCATAAAATCTCAAGAAATCCTCATAAGTGCATATATCAATGGTGATGAATGGATATGATATCAATAATTAAGCTACGATGTATGATTAATAGACTAGGTATGAACAAATAATATGATGAGGTACATGCATATGAATAGCAATCCTACGGTTTCATTTTAAGGAATTAAAGACAATAGCACAGGTTTAAGCATCAATTAGTAAAAGGTTTCAAATAATAGGTTATCTAGTGTGGTGGCATGGCAATTACCAGCGTGTGTGTGTAAGCATGAATAGTGCTCGTGCTGCATAAAGAAAAACCTGGCAATGGTGCAGGTGTCCTATAAAATGGTTTCGCATATGTATGTCAATATAATGCATGGATGCAGCAAATAATCATATAAGTATTTCACCCCTAATTACTAACATCACTAAGAATCTTGTAAGTTACTAAAACTATCGGGCGGCTTGTGCCATCCAACGATAGTCCCCCGTAGATGTTACATCTACTCACCGAAATCCCTGGATAGCTGTGTCCAATCGCCGCTTTCCCCTTTCGTGCCGCGTCTGACGTCTCCGCGACCGAACCTGGAATTTACATCAATACAAAACATAAGGTTACATATCAAGAACGACGCAAAACCCAAACGAAACTACTAATGTTCACTAGCTAGGTACAACGTGCGCAGGGTGCGCGGAACATACGCGAAAATCGCAAAAACCGCCAAAAATCGCGGATTTGGTCGCCCGGCAAAACTAAAACCCGACTACTCAAAAATCCGCACTCACGCATCCTAAACGTCATAGGGGATGATAAAAATATCCCCAAGGTATCACAAATAATTCACCATTTAATTTTAATAAAAACCTAGTAAGCACAAAACTTGCAATTTTAGTGCAAATATCGAAAATTAGCGATAAGGTTATCACAATCCAACACAAATATCCAACCACACAACTAGTTAGCCACAATCACATAAATTCAACTCATTTATCATGCTTCAAAACCCATTTTCCATACATAAACCTTTTCTTGAATTTCCTAAAACAACAATTTACAACCAAAATCACACTTTCAAAATTTAGTAAATTAGCATAGTTAAAGACCACATAACAAGGTAACCTCTTAGATTAGGTTGTGTAGGAACTAGATAGCAAAGTAAATTAATTAACCTAATAATGGATTTTCTAAACCCTAATTACAACTCAAGCCATGAACTATAAAAAAAAAAAAACTAAATTAGAATTTAGCACAAAATTTAACTCTAATCAATTTAATTTAAGGAATTTAACCACAAGTGTTAATTGGGTCAAGATTATACCTCCAATTCTAGAGATCTAGCAAGATAATTTGCCTTCAAAGATGGCCCCTTAGCCTCCAAGATCCATGCAAGAATGTCTAAGGAGAAGCATGAAGAATGGGTTTGGAATTGTGAGGTTTAATTGGATTTTGAAGCATTTGGGGATTTCTTTTTTTTTTTTTTTTTTGATGCAAGGAGGTGGAACAATGGAGTGGAATCGAGTGGGGGGGAGGGGAGAATCCTGCAGATTCGGCAGCAAGGGAATGGGGGGGGAGTGTGTGTGTGTACTAGTGTTATATCTTTATCATTTCCAAGTCAACACCATACTTAATTAATGTAAAAAAATTCAACCCATAACATACATCACATGAAATGAAATGGAGAAATGGAGGGGGGGAAAACCTGCAGGTGGGCTCGGCCCATGGGAGAAAAGGAAAAATGTGAGAGGTTGTAAAAAGAAAACAAGCAAAAAGGCCCCCCACAAATTCATATTTGCAAGCTTAAGTTTAAATAATTATATTTTTGTTTTCCATAATAAAAATTAGTAAAAACTTAAAATAAAATACTGAAAATTTATGTTACAACTAGATCTTAATTAACATAATTTTAAAGATTAAAATTAGCCCAGAAAAATTTGTATTTATCGCTAAATTAATGTATTTTCTTACCGGCTTAAAATAATATTAAAAAATTGAAAAATTAGGGAAAATTTTTAAACGACCAGAATTTCATAATTAACTCATTAGCTACTAAAAACAAGCAATTACCTATCCATTTTAGGTATAATTAGCCCTAAACTGCAAAATAACGAGAAAGACGGTTTTCGGAAAAATACCGAATTTTCACCGATTTTCAGGAAAACACCAAAACGACTTTTCAAGACGCTACAATCTTCCCCCCTTAAAGAAATTCGGTCCCCGAATTTAAAAATATAACTACGCGTACCTTCAAAGAGATGGGGATATTTCTTCCTCATCTCGCCCTCGGTCTCCCAGGTAACCTCCTCGCTGCTCGGGCTACGCCAAAGGACCTTGACGGTTGGTATAATCTTCGACCTCAACTTCTTCACCTGCCGATCCAAGATGGCCACCGGCTGCTCTACAAAAGAAAGGTCGCGCTCTAGCTGGACTGTCGGGTGCTGAATCGCATGCGAAGGGTCGTGAAGGTACTTGCGGAGCATCGAAACATGGAAGACGGGATGAACATCGGGAAAGATGGGGGGAAGAGCCAAATGATATGCAACTGCGCCGACACGCTCAAGGATCTCGAAGGGACCTACGAATCTAGGGCTAAGCTTCCCCTTTTGCCCAAAACGCATCACGCCCTTCATCGGAGAGACTTTCAGAAAAACATGGTCGCCAACTGCGAACTCTAATCTGCGACGGCGCCTGTCTGCATAGGATTTCTGTCTGCTCTGAGCTGCCCTCATCCGGTCTCGAATCAACTGTATCTTCGCTGTCGTCTCCTCAACAAGCTGCGGCCCCAAAATGCTGCTCTCGCTGAGCTCTGTCCAACAGATGAGCGATCTGCATCTCCTCCCATACAATGCCTCGAAAGGTGCCATCTGAATAGTATCCTGGAAGCTGTTGTTGTAGGAGAACTCCACTAGAGGTAAATGACGATCCCAGCTACCGCCGAAGTCTAAAACGCACGCTCTGAGCATGTCCTCGAGAGTCTGAATGGTCCGCTCTGACTGTCCGTCGGTCTGCGGATGAAACGCTGTGCTGAAGCTCAAACGAGTGCCCAAAGCCTCCTGAAGTCTCTGCCAAAGTCGGCTGGTGAACTGGGTGCCTCGATCTGACACGATACAAGTCGGTACGCCATGTAGTCGCACGATCTCGTCAATGTAAAGCTGGGCATACTGAGCGAAACTCAAAGTCGTCTTCACTGGCAGGAAGTGAGCCGCTTTTGTCAATCTATCTACGATCACCCAGATGGAGTCGTACCCTCGACTGGTCCTGGGTAGACCCACAACGAAGTCCATCGAAATCTGCTCCCATTTCCACTCTGGAATGGGTAACGGCTGTAGCTCTCCTGCGGGCCTCTGGTGCTCGGCCTTGACTTGCTGACAAGTCAGGCATCTCGATACAAACTCCGCAATGTCCCTCTTCATCCCGTCCCATCAGTAGGTCTCTCTCATATCATGGTACATCTTGGTGGAACCGGGGTGGACACTATACACTGATCGGTGTACCTCCTCAAGAATGTCGCGCCGCAATCCATCAGCATCTGGTACGCACAGTCTGGATCCATATCGTAAAATCCCCTGATCGTCAATCACAAACTCAGAAAATCTGCCCTGTCCCATCTGTGCCATGATCTCTGAGCAACGGTCGTCACTGCGCTGTGCCTCATATATACGGTCAAGCAACTGTGGGCGTGCACGAACATACGCGAGCTGTCCCCCTGTCTGAGTGAACTCGAACTCCACTCGGCTGTCGCATAAAATCTGCTAATCTGCTGACGACGGCCTCTGCACTGCGCGCAAACACGATAGACAACCCCCGGGCCTCCTGCTCAACGCATCTGCCACTACATTCGCCATGCCTGGGTGATATAAGATCTCGCAGTCGTAGTCTTTCACCAACTCCATCCAACGACGCTGTCTGAGATTCAGGTCTCGCTGCTGAAATATGTACTTTAAGCTCTTGTGATCGGTGAATATCTGACACGACTCACCGTATAGGTAATGTCGCCAAATCTTCAGTGCAAAGACCACTGCAGCCATCTCCAAATCATGAGTGGGGTAGTTCTGTTCATGCTTCTTCAACTGCCGAGAAGCATAAGCGATCACCCGGCCATGCTGCATCAATACGCATCCTAATCCCACTCGCGAAGCATCACAGTAGACAACAAATCCGCCTGATCCCGAAGGCAAAGATAATACCGGCGCCGTAGTCAAACAAGTCCGTAGCTGCTGAAAACTGCGCTCGCACTCCTCTGTCCAGACGAAAGGAACTCCCTTCCGGGTCAAACCGGTCAACGGTGCAGCTATACGGGAGAAGTCCTGAACAAAACGCCTGTAGTAGCCCGCCAGGCCTAGAAAACTACGGATCTCAGTAACCGATGTAGGTCGGGGCCACTGCTGAACAGCCTCAATCTTCTTCGGGTCCACACAAATGCCGTCTCTCGTAACCACGTGACCCAAGAATCCGACGCTATCCAGCCAGAATGCACACTTGGAGAACTTTGCGAACAGCTGGTGCTCCCTCAGAGTCTGTAACGTAATCCGCAAGTGCTGCTCGTGCTCCTCTCTGCTTCGGGAGTACACCAAGATATCGTCGATAAACACGATGATGGACAAGTCAAGATACGGCCTGAATGTACGGTTCATCAAATCCATGAATGCTGCTGGGGCGTTGGTGAGTCCGAACGACATCATCAAAAACTCGTAGTGGTCGTAGCGCGTGCGGAAAGCTGTCCTCGGTATATCCTCCTGTCGAACTCGCAGCTGATGGTATCCTGATCATAAGTCGATCCTCGAAAAATACCCCGCACCCTGAAGCTGGTCGAACAAATCATCAATGCGCGGCAACAGATATCTGTTCCGAACGGTAACTTTGTTCAGCTGGCGGTAGTCGATACATAAGCGCAAACTTCCATCCTTCTTCTTGACAAACAGGACCGGAGCACCCCACGGAGAAACACTCGGTCGAATAAGCCCCTTATCTAACAAATCCTGCAACTGATCCTTCAGCTCTCGAAGCTCTGCCGGGGCCATCCTATAAGGCGGTATAGAAATAGGCCCCGAGCCGGGAATCAAATCAATGCAGAACTCAACCTCGCGCTCAGGCGGTAGCCCAGGTAGCTCATCAGGGAAAACATCAGGGAACTCACAAACTACCGGGACCCGGTCCAACGGAACCTCTACAGCTCGAGTATCACAAATATACGCTAAGAATCCCCGACATCCCTTCCGCAAGAGCTGACCAGCGCGAAAAGACGAAATTAAGCTGGGAAGGGTGACACTGCGGTCTCCCTGAATAACAAGGACTGGCTCTCCCGGAAATCTAAATATGACCGCCTTCTCACGGCAGTCCACCGAAGCATAACAAGTGGCTAGCCAATCCATGCCCAGAAGCACATCAAAGTCCAACATATCGAGGAGAATCAAGTCAACCGATGCATCCCTCTCCCCGATACGAATGGAACACAATCGAAATACAAACCGAGCGACAAACGACTCGCCTACCGGAGTACTAACAACAAGCGGATGATCTAACGACGACGACTCACGGCCCAACATCGGTGCAAAGTGTGTAGAGACGTACGAATGTGTGGAACCTGGGTCGAATAATACCCGTGCGTCGAAAGAACAAACTGGCAAGGTACCTGTCACAACGGCATTGGATGCCTGCGCATCCTGCGGTGTCAAAGCAAAAACTCGGGCCTGTCCTCCACCGATAGCGGGCTGACCTCGACCTCGGCCTCTGCCTCCTCGTCCTCTCTGAACAGGACCGCCGCGTCCACGGCCTCTGGGTGCACCTAACTGGCGTGGAGCATCGCCAGTGGTAGGAAGTAGGGCTCTCTGAGGAGGGGGTGGTGATGGTGGTAGGGTCACATGCGGAACTGTCGGTGCTCCCTGTCATCTCGCCGGACAGTCTCTGACAAGATGGTGCAAACTCCCGCACCCAAAACACCCTGGCGACGGCTGCTGCCCCTGGGGATAAGAACCATATAACTGTCCCCGCCCAAATCCTCTGCCAGGCCTATCTCTCGGAAAGAATCTGGCGCGCTGCCTCTGAGGCGGTACATCGGTGCGAATCTTCTTCGGCCCAGAAACGGCCGAAGTCTGTGATATGCGTGCCTCCATCCGTAATGCCGTATCCATAGCAGCTGAATAAGTGTCGTAGTGCTGGGCGCCAATGGCAAGATATAGCTGGGCATCAAGTCCCTGTACGAACCTCTTCACCATCTTCTCCTCGGTATCCACCAAATACTGAGCATATCGGGATAACTGTGTAAACTGGATGTCATACTCAGACACCGTCATCCCAGGTGTCTTGACTAAGGCCTCGAAACTGCGAGCTCTGGCGTCACGAACGCTCTCTGGGAGGAAACGAGCTAGAAAGACCGTTGTAAACTCGACCTAAGTCATAGGCGGCAGACCTGCAGCTCGACCTCTCAAGACTGACTCCCACCATGTCTACGCGAGACCCTCTAGTCGGAAACTCGCAAGCTCTACCCATCGATCATCCGAACATCTCAGCGAACGGCAGATCCTGGCTAAACTGTCAAGGAACGTCTGTGGGTCCTCCGCTGCCTCGGTGCCGGTGAATACTGGAGGTCTCAGCCTCATGAAATCCTGTAGTGAAACCGGAATGGCCACGGTGGTAGTAGTAGGAGCAGGTATCATGGTTGTCTGTGATGTAGTAGGGACGTCATCCGGCCTCGGTGTACGACTGGCTGCAACTAGGGATCCTACCATCTGACGTAGCTCCTGCATGCCTCCCATCATCTGTCGCAACTCCTCCATACCGGTCTCGAGCCTATCCATACGGCCTGGGGAAGGTGGATAGGTCTGTCCCTACGGCGTAGGCATACCACCCTGCTCAGTCCTAGTCTTGGACGAGCCAGCTCGAATCTCGTCTCTGGCGGCAGCCCTCTGTGCCCTCGTAGCCTTCGGCGGCATAGTGGCTGTTACAGGAAAACGGATAGTAAGAACAGTGCAATAGGAACATAGGATACACGGAATTGAAGAAGGAATTTTCAAGCAAGTATATCCTAAAGTCACTTAGGCAGAGTACCGTATCGCAAGTATGCCGCGGACATACACACGCTACGTTACCCTACTTAAGTCACTTACTCCATCTACCAAGGGTCATCCTACACTCAAAAAGGTAAAACCTATCGCTCTGATACCAACTTTGTCACGACCCGCAGGGTACGGACGTGACTGGCACTTAAGTTTACGAAACGTCTCAAGGCGTCCGTAAAATAAGTAAGCCAAAGCCCAGAAAACAAAACCAATTAAGCAAAAGAGTGAAGAAAACCCAATCAGTTGAAAGCGAGTTTATCAAATAAGTCATGTAGAACCCTTTTTGAAAACAATATCAATTTTTCCGAAAATTTCGGCAGAGTCTCCTTTGTAAATACTGGCCCCCAAAATGGGTACAACGAAAAAATATATATGAATCCAACAAATTAGGGCATCCCCAAGCAGGAGCTAGCTCTTCGCCACAAGGCGGTCACAAATCCCACGCAATATAAAACGACAGCACGCAAAATAATCATAAAGAAGCATAAGAAAACAGCATGTCGACTCAAGTGAGCTCGACCCCAAAATACAACATAAAAGCCACAAATCTCACAGTCTCATCTCTAGGTCAATATACAATAATACTGGTAGATACAGTAGATGGAGTGTACTAGATACAAAGAATATACAAGGTGGTACAAAAATAATGATATAACCCACCTAGAAGCAAAACCTCGAGTCCAGGCAAAGGAGGCAAAAGAACAAGTGCGCCCGCCGCTACTGTACTGACGGAGCGGACCTGCAAAAGGCTGTGGCACAACGGGGATGAGTTGCCAACTCGTGAGTAATAAATAACATCTACAAAGGCTATCGTATGCATGCACACAAGCATCCTAGCATCTGAAATACAGGTATGACTGGATGCACTAGCAGGTGTGTATACAACATCAGTGTACGAATATGTATGCAACATGAATATCTGAGGTCTCAATAGGTATATACAAGAAACATTTTATCTCTTTTTGTTTTTGAAACTCTTTTAGAATGCCAGCATAATACTCAAAGAATCGACGAGAACCGGTGTCCAGCAACGACACCCAAAAGCTGTCTCAAATCTCATAAATCCATGTCATAGTGTCTCTGGCCTCAGCCATCCGGCTGACCCAGCTCAATATCAAAATCTCATCATCTCGCGGCCACGGTCGGTATCCTCTGGATATCCGCCGTGCCAAACAGTCACCGGTAGGTAATCCGTCCCCTGCCAGGCTCAACGTCAACACCACATTCCTCTTGCCTCGGGGTACCTTACCGGGCCCACCATGTACCCGTGACGGTTCCTCCACTCCTCGACACGGATCTCGAAAACCACAGCAAACTCATGGTGGACGACACTTTATATCACTAGAAAACCGCAATTACATATTTTAAAAACATAATAAGTTTAGAAATTTTTTTGCGGCTTTCCCCCGAAATCCAGAAATATCATAAAATCTCAAGAAATCCTCATAAGTGCATATATCAATGGTGATGAATGGATATGATATCAATAATTAAGCTACGATGTATGATTAATAGACTAGGTATGAACAAATAATATGATGAGGTACATGCATATGAATAGCAATCCTACGGTTTCATTTTAAGGAATTAAAGACAATAGCACAGGTTTAAGCATCAATTAGTAAAAGGTTTCAAATAATAGGTTATCTAGTGTGGTGGCATGGAAATTACCAGGGTGTGTGTGTAAGCATGAATAGTGCTCGTGCTGCATAAAGAAAAACCTGGCAATGGTGCAGGTGTCCTATAAAATGGTTTCGCATATGTATGTCAATATAATGCATGGATGCAGCAAATAATCATATAAGTATTTCACCCCTAATTACTAACATCACTAAGAATCTTGTAAGTTACTAAAACTATCGGGCGGCTTGTGCCATCCAACGATAGTCCCCCGTAGATGTTACATCTACTCACCGAAATCCCTGGCTAGCTGTGTCCAATCACCGCTTTCCCCTTTCGTGCCGCGTCTGACGTCTCCGCGACCGAACCTGGAATTTACATCAATACAAAACATAAGGTTACATATCAAGAACGACGCAAAACCCAAACGAAACTACTAATGTTCACTAGCTAGGTACAACGTGCGCAGGGTGCGCGGAACATACGCGAAAATCGCAAAAACCGCCAAAAATCGCCGATTTGGTCGCCCGGCAAAACTAAAACCCGACTACTCAAAAATCCGCACTCACACATCCTAAACGTCATAGGGGATGCTAAAAATATCCCTAAGGTATCACAAATAATTCACCATTTAATTTTAATAAAAACCTAGTAAGCACAAAACTTGCAATTTTGGTGCAAATATCGAAAATTAGCGATAAGGTTATCACAATCCAACACAAATATCCAACCACACAACTAGTTAGCCACAATCACATAAATTCAACTCATTTATCATGCTTCAAAACCCATTTTCCATACATAAACCCTTTCTTGAATTTCCTAAAACAACAATTTACAACCAAAATCACACTTTCAAAATTTAGTAAATTAGCATAGTTTAAGACCACATAACAAGGTAACCTCTTAGATTAGGTTGTGTAGGAACTAGATAGCAAAGTAAATTAATTAACCTAATAATGGATTTTCTAAACCCTAATTACAACTCAAGCCATGAACTATAAAAAAAAAACTAAATTAGAATTTAGCACAAAATTTAACTCTAATCAATTTAATTTAAGGAATTTAACCACAAGTGTTAATTGGGTCAAGATTATACCTCCAATTCTAGAGATCTAGCAAGATAATTTGCCTTCAAAGATGGCCCCTTAGCCTCCAAGATCCATGCAAGAATGTCTAAGGAGAAGCATGAAGAATGGGTTTGGAATTGTGAGGTTTAATTGGATTTTGAAGCATTTGGGGATTTCTTTCTTTCTTTTTTTTTGATGCAAGGAGGTGGAACAATGGAGTGGAATGGAGTGGGGGGGGGGGGTAGAATCCTGCAGATTCGGCAGCAAGGGAATGGGGGGGGAGTGTGTGTGTGTACTAGTGTTATATCTTTATCATTTCCAAGTCAACACCATACTTAATTAATGTAAAAAAATTCAACCCATAACATACATCACATGAAATGAAATGGAGAAATGGAGGGAGGGGGGAAACCTGCAGGTGGGCTCGGCCCATGGGAGAAAAGGAAAAATGTGAGAGGTTGTAAAAAGAAAACAAGCAAAAAGGCCCCCCACAAATTCATATTTGCAAGCTTAAGTTTAAATAATTATATTTTTATTTTCCATAATAAAAATTAGTAAAAACTTAAAATAAAATACTGAAAATTTATGTTACAACTAGATCTTAATTAAAATAATTTTAAAGATTAAAATTAGTCCAGAAAAATTTGTATTTATCGCTAAATTAATGTATTTTCTTACCGGCTTAAAATAATATTAAAAAATTGAAAAATTAGGGAAAATTTTTAAACGACCAGAATTTTATAATTAACTCATTAGCTACTAAAAACAAGCAATTATCTATCCATTTTAGGTATAATTAGCCCTAAACTGCAAAATAACGAGAAAGACGGTTTTCGGAAAAATACCGAATTTTCACCGATTTTCAGGAAAACACCAAAACGACTTTTCAAGACGCTACAAAGGCAGTATCACCTGATCATGGAGATGGATGATCTCCAGGGGATTGAGGTCAGGGGAGTAGACTCAGAGGACAACATGGCGTATCCACACACAAAGGCCTTTTCCTATAGAGAGACTTTTATGGGATGGTTGAGTATGAGATACTACAACCACTGTTATCAGTTGGCCCTAGTGCAAGTGGGAGATTGTTAGTTATATGTATGCCCTAGAGGCCATTACTATACATAGGATGTATATTGTAGTGGATGCTTGGACATATATAGGGAGGACTTTCTTGCTCGATATGATAGTATGCTATCTGGTTACTCTTTACCTTAACGTGTACACTGATTGTCTCTCTGATACATGTTGGTAAAGCCCTTAAGATGTGTACTTGACTACCTGGACTATGATGCGGATCATACTAGTGGGGACATGGTAGTCCATAAGTACATCCTTCAAGGTCCCTAGTCATGGGTATATTGTGACAGGGCATCGTTATACGAGAGTAGACTAGCGTGTAGCTTCTCGACCCATATAGATGGGCGATGGATGATCCCATATCCATTGGTGTTTGACATCAGAAATGATATACGGGTGCTCAGTTGAGATTGGGTACACTGGACGTACTCGCCGAGAACTCCCAGATGGTATTATGCCTTACGTCACATGGCAGTTCTCTGGTGACACTGGTACAGGTTAGTCTGTAGACCCGAGATCGTTATAGAGTCTTGTGTGATTCCCACTGTGCTTTGATTTCCATCATATCACGTCCAAGAGGGCGTGCAAAAAGGTGGCTTTTGGGTACAGTCCCGAATCACATGGAGGCAATGAGCGATAGGAGGGGTTTCGTCTCTTCCGGTATAGGGAGTTGATATTGCACTGTGCTCAATTGGCTATAACAGGAAGTCCTTGGCCAAGGCTGATTTAGGGATTTACTGGTAAGTGTTACCAGTAGTTTCTCGACCCGTTATGAGCCTCATATCGACATGACTTATCGAGTTACTGGGGTCTGACGTTTACCACCCCTAGACGAGATATGCGACATATCAGACGAAAAGACCGGACTGTACGGTAGTGTTACTGATTGGATTCGTAGGAGTATTAGCAGGCTTGCTTGTTGATCTTCTGATCGCTCAATACCCTGGTGGCCGTTACGTTTATCAGACCGCTTGCGGCTTGTGGGTGTTGATATGATCATCACCTACTGCCGGCATATTGACGAGTCTTTAGAGTCCTACACAGGGGTTTCCTGGCTCAAGCGAAACGAAGTAGGAGTGCATATGTGATATGTGCGGGACCGAGATTGATACGATATGAGATACCGTATTCTATTCTCGCGATTTGTGACATTGATCGGTTGTATGCGATATAGCCAGGTTATCGGATCAAGTGTTGATTCGATAAGTTGTTACTTTTGATATTAGTCGGTTATAGCCGGATTATTAAATCAGGAGTTGATTTAATAATTTAATGTATAATTATATATTTGATATATTACATTACATTAACTTGTATTAGCTCACTTAAGATTTATTTTCTCACTAGTTTGTGCACATTGTTTATATGTCATATATGCAAGTGTACAAGTTTATATCATGCTTGATGATAGACACAAGATGGGTGTATGAGACTTATACCAAGATTAGGGTTAAGATTAGGGTTATTGTTTTATCTTAAGATTTAACAAAAGAATTGAACTTAGTCAAAGTTATCAAGCTTGAAGAAGCTTGGAGAAACTTTGACAAAGTCCACTCTTTTGTCATTTCTCTTGATATTCTTTAACCTAACCCTTAACCTCATACCATAGTTAATTCTCTACATGAGTTAAGCATGAGGGCTTAACTCAACCATGGGTGAATAATTCAAAGGATAAGTTTTCATTTGGATGAATTATTCAAGACTTCTTCTTCTTCTTCATTCAACAAAAAACTTTCTAGCTTCAATGGAGATTGAGAAAAAGTGTGAGAAAATCAATTCTAAAGTGAGCAACCTTCCTACTTCATCATCCTCTACTACTTGCCATTTAGTAGAGGGTGTTCACTTCACAAAGTTCTTGACCTAGTGAAGCAATAGCTTGAGTTAGTGTCTCCCCGACGTAGATCATCTTCGGCCTCGAAGTCATCGAAGCAAGCATGTTCGTTTCTTCATGGAGCCTCTCTAGAGTCCGGAGTTTTCGATCGCAGTGAAGGGGACTATTACACGGAGTTATTAAAGTGAAGGAACGGTCTACAAAGGTTGTATTCCCGCTCTCTTAGAAGTAAAGTTGTTTACTTGTTCATAGTTTTCGCCTAATTTCTAGTAACGATCCTGTTTAGAGTTATTCGGCACGGCTAAAATTTTAATCCGGCATGGTTGATACCTTGTAGAACCTCATTAGAGTGGCTAGTAACCCTACACAGTCTTGGTTGGAACCTGGTTCAAAAGATATGCAGCTGATTCTAGCGCATAACCCCAGAAGGATTTTGGTAACTCAGCCTTACTCATCATGGAATGAACCATATCCAATAGGGTTCGATTCTTCCTTTTTGATACACCATTGTGTTGTGGCGTGTATGGAGGAGTAGGCTGAGAGAGAATTCCATTCTCTTTTAGGTAACCCAGGAACTCGGCACTTAAGTATTCACCACCTCGATCAGATCTCAGTGTCTTGATACTTTTGCCTGTTTGTTTTTCCACTTCAATCCTGTATTCCCGGAATTTCTCACAGGCCTCGGATTTATGCTTCATCAAGAAGATATGTCCATACCTAGAGAAATCATCCGTAAAAGTAATGAAGTAGGAATAACCATTTCGCGCATGTATAGACATTGGACCACATACATCGCTGTGTATGAGTCCTAAGAGCTCGCTCGCTCTTACTCCGTGTCCAGTGAATGAAGTCTTTGTCATCTTTCCCATGAGACAAGATTGACAAGTGGCATAAGACTGATATTCGAACGGATTCAAATATCCTTCTCTATATAACTTCGTCAACCGTGTTTCATTGATGTGACCCAGTCTACAATGCCATAAGAAAGCCTGATTTGTTTCTGAAGACTTTCTTTTAAGTGTGTTCTGGACACTGAAAACCTGAGCTTGATTCAATACGTATATACCGTTCTCTAATGTACCAGACCCAATCAGAACTTGATTTAGGTGGATGTGCACGACATCGCTTACAAATGTAAAATCATATCCCTCTTTAGAAACCAGGGACACTGATATGATATTACAAGCCAAACTAGGTACATACAAACAGTTACGTAGAATCAATTTCTGCCCGCTTGTCAGTCCTAGATGATATTCCCCCACGGATTCAGCATCCACGCTCATTACTGTAAGTGCACGGCGGCGCCCCGGCCGTCAATTCCGACGCCGGAATGAGGAAGCCGTGATTTACTTTAACTTTTCAAATCGGCACCACCGCGCACTATAAACCCGGATCGTGCCATTAAGCTAGTCCTAGCTATCTACAGGATGGGGAAAGAGATATACCGAGCGATCCGTGTCCTTCGGTCTTCTCGTCGTTGTCCCGATCTCCCGTGGAATGTCCGGTCTCCACCTCGTCGCCGGAAGGGCACCACGTCGCCGACTTCTTTTACGGGCTCCCACCTCTATATCGAGGCAACTCGGGCACGAAGTTGGCGAGTCGACGTACCCAAGATTTTCTGTAGAATAGTGTAGTGAGCTATATGTCTCATTGGGGTGTAGGAAGTTGCCATAATGGTGGAGGAATTGAACTAGTGGAATTTGTGATGAACTTGGGAATTCTGTGGCATGAAAAGAACAACAATTCCCACATCCAAAATTTGGACAGCCCCCATGAGGGAATGGCCGGCCATGACAAAATGGTGGGAGTGAGGAATGGAGAGAGAGAGAGAGCAAAGGTCAAGGGGTAGAAAAGCAACTCATACAAGCAAAAAGGAAAATGATTATCATATAAAATGACGATCACAATCCAATCCAAAACCACTCCCATTAACAACCATGATGAACCAAAAGTCAAGCCATGATGAAAGTCAAGGAAAGCTACACCCATCATGAAAACCATCATGAAGCAAAAGTCAAGGGTGGTAGAATTATCATGACAAAACATCTTGCAAAAACAACCTTCCACAAATGCTTATTTGCACAAATGCAAATAAGCCCTCCTCCACCAATCTTCGGCCATTGAAAGATACAAATGAAAATGGCCGAAACGGAAAGCAAACTGGCAACTCCAGAAAACTGGTCCCGTAATGAATTACAGGAAAACCCCGATACTGTGCATACACACCCGCATCTGTATTCCAACCGAATACAAATGCAATGAGACAAAATCTATACTGTACTATACTAGGATCCGGCTTAAACCAAAGCCTGCTAGTATTATCCGTCCGATCATGATCCGTGCAATACCGTAAGTATCTGATCAAACCCTGCCATATCTCCATACGACCTCTACAGCGTTTCGCCCGAAACTTGAGCAACTGAATGTGGGGGACTCTAAAGACTCGTCAATACCATGGCTGTGGATTTAACCACTAGCACGTCAGAGGTATTAGCCATACGTGACGGGCTACCAGCTATTGACCAAAAGGGACGTCGATGAGCGAACTCATCCTGACACCCTACTGAGCCTGTCAGTGACAATATCCGTACAGTCCGGTCCGTTCGTCTATGAGCATCGCATGGCGGGCCTAGGGGGTTGGTAAAAGTCAGACCCCCAAAAGCGGTACAAGTCATGTCAGAGATCAGCCCAGAACACCCTGAAATACTACTGGAATACCTACCGGTAAATCTCCTACCTTGGCCAAGGACTTTTCATGTTTTGGCTTTCCTAGACACAGCGCGACCTCACCCCCAATACCGGGAGAGACGAACCCCTGAAGATCCGCTCACTGCCTCCATGTGGCTCGGGACTGTACCCAACTAAAACCTGTTTACACGTCTCCTTTGAGCGTGGTATGGTAGTAATCAAAGTACAGTGGGAACTCACACGAGACAAATGACGATCCTCAGGTCGATAAACTAACCTGTACACATGTCACCAGGGAACTGCCATCTGACATCAGGTATAAGACCAAGTAGCATGTTCCCGGTGAGTCTTGTCCGGTGTACTCATAACCCAATGAGCACCTGTATACATCTTAGGTGAACCAACTGACACCAGTGGCTTGTGAGACCGGCCACCGCCCTTCGTCGGGGTCTCGACTGTATACACTAGTCTACTCTGGAGTATCGATGCCCTGTCTCGAAACACCCACGACTAGGGACCTTTTAAGGATGTGCTTATAGACTACCAGCTCTCACATATATGATCGCCCTCATACTACTGGCAGTCAAGCAAGAATCCTAGAAGCTCTATCAACATGTAATAGCGACCTGTCAGGTCACCTAAAGCAGTACACGATGATAAAGGTAAACCAGATAGCATACTATCATCTCGAGTAAGACTGTCCTACCGGGATAGGTCCTCCCTCAATCATTGCAATCACGTGCCTGTGATCCAATAATTGACTTTGAGGGCACTATCTCCAACAATCTCCCACTTGCACTCAAGGCTAATTATTGCGATGTCGCATACTCACAACCCGTGTGATACCGAAACCCAACTCCTCAGTCAGTCTCACAAATCTCGTTTGCGAAACTATTGCGTTCGAGAAATAGCCTCAGTGAGTGGATCCGCTTTGATGTTTCTTTCTATGTCTTTCTATATCTCAAGTTCGCGGAGAAAGCCATCTCCCGAAATGAGCAATACCTGTCTTAGAATGTGTCTGGTTGTCTGATGGGACCTAACTCATAAATGAACTCCAAATCCAAACTTCTTAGACTGTATCGTCAACTGAACTTAATCAGTATCCTGCGCCATACCTCCCTCAGTATTTCCTTGGACCACCTGTCCAAAATACTGCCCCTCGTCAGAAGGAAAACTATAACTCTGATAACCTCCGTGTCGTCCAAGTCACCTTGGAAGCCTGGAATGATAACTGTCTCCCGAATGAGGCTGTCGTTATCATATCCCTAGAACATCCACTTATGTTCTAAAACTGCTTTCGACTATTTCTCCATGATTGGATCAATATCAACTTATTGCATCTACCGCAAAAACAACATCTGGTATGGTACTTGACATCTCATGATTGACTCAATTGCCTAAGCAAGTGATCTGCCAATCATGCACATCCCTCTCTACTTTAGTCTGTAAGACACCTTTAGAGAGGGTGACTCCATTATCTGCAGGTACACTACCGTGCCAGGAGTCGTCCATTCTAAATACTCTTAGAATGCTGTCTAAGTACCCTGATTGGGAAACCACCCAAATCTAGATCTATAGATCTAGTAACCAGAATGTCAGATATAATATCCAAGTCCTATGTGGAGAAACCACTGTGTGACGACCAAAGTGTAACCGATCGTAGTATAGGAGTTTCTTTTCCTACTCTGTGTATGTCATCCAAATATCAGGACGTCACACTCTACTACCTTCTCAACAGATCCATCCCCTATTCTGATGAAGTCAAACTTAAGACTGTCACATCAGAAATAGATGATCTATCTCCGCTATATCTGCTTTAGTCTACAAATAGACATAAGCCACTTGTCCACCAATGCTTCTGCTGCTCCCACTGACTACGACAACCCTCTGGCAGAGTCATATAGACGTATGCTTCTAAAGCCAGTTCAGAACGACGCCATACTCATCCTCCTGCCGGGTCTCGCAGCCTGGAACAACAGCAATGGCAAGTCTGTGTAAACAAGAACCTCCCTGCCACCGTCCTTGAGCATACCGAAGTACCTCTCGAGCGCCTGAGGTTACCCACCATATCTGCGGAGTGGCCAATGGAATGTGAAACCAGATTGAATCTTTAGGTTCCTATCAAATCTTCAGTAATCGTTTGCGGTTCTAGAATCACTTCCAGTTCTACCATACTCCCACTACTGTTTTTTGAAAAAAATCTATTTTTATTAAAACTGTGGCGAGTTAAGAACAATATCACTATTGATCTTCCAGATGGTAGAAAGTCAACCCTCGTCATAGCCTAGGTCAACCCATAAACAGCCATTACAGAAACGTGCCTTGAGTTATCCAGAGTCTGGTTTTAGTCATAAGCCGGACAACTCCCCGTACCTTAACATCGTTAAGATATGAACTGTTCTATATCCAATATAGAACCAGAGGCACTGATTTAATTGAACCAGATTCAAATCATGCAGCTTTCTCCAGTGCATGTTAACTAAATAGAAGGTGGCCGATCAGCGTTACTCAACTTAGGAATTCTTCCAATTATGAGTAACCTGAAAGAGAAGCAAGTTCTCTTAATCACTACTATCAACTGAATACCATACACAAGTATCTACATCTTCGATCACCTTGAAGAATCCCGATACTTGCAATACCTGGTTCTCTACTTTATTCAAATACCTATAACTTCTCAAAATTCGGACCCTGTGTTTCCACGAAACACCTGTCTAAAAATTAGAGAAGTCATAAGTAAACCGAATATAGTACGAGGACCAACCCCTCTGTCCTGATGGACCCTGGACAACATACAATCCTCTGTATAAGTCCCTTGAGTCTGATAACTCATTCACTGTGTGTCGTAGGTTGAAAACTGTACTTATGGTTAAGAAGAATTACACCGCTGTTTAATGCTCCTTACCTAACCATCCACTGATATAGGTAAATGTCATAGACATAATTTCAAAAAGGTATATCTCACTCTATAAAAATAGACATACAGATATATCAATTTGAAATTGGTGCATAACAATGGATATTCAAAACTAAATATTTGCCGACTGGCAAACAACCCAGGTGACTTCCTCAAATATCACCGATTACAACGAATCCCGACATATTGAGGATGATCACCCATTTCCCAATAACTTACTCCCACTCATCATCTGTAAAACCATACAGATGTATGAATCATACCTGGTAAATACATACCCTGGAGCAAGTGTCTAATTAGGAAATCAGTTTTCTTTTAACAGTACACGGTGAAACTGAAACATTAAAATGTTTCGATGGGGTATCCCGGTATTCCTAGTAATGCCTCTTCCAGATTCACGACTGTAACCGTATAATTCTTTGCCACCTCTCCAAATCCCTTTATATGTCTTTAGTCATTACCTTCTGCACACCCATTTAGGCCAAATGGTTTTCTTCCTTCCCTACCGTTCGGCACCAGCCTATGGTTTGGAAGAAGACTATCCAATAAGCATAATGGGTGTACTGTCCTAATCTTAGGAGCACTCGCAATGCGAGAGAAGGTGAAGATAAAAGACAACCGATTAAACTTTATTCCTATTTCTCCTGAACCAGAATCCATCCCCGAACTGGAACAAGTTCCTTTCGAGTTCGTATATAACCATACGATGGAGTATCCAATAAACTTTGGATCTTCGTAGTGATACGGAGTGTCCTGGAGAAATACAAAGGTGAAGTGGGAGTGGTAATGAAATACCTGGTTTGGTCGTGAATATCAGTTGCAATTTACTTTGCCCTCTTACTAATCCCTTGCTTTGTCTTAACTTAATACCTTCTGTACACCATCGTTAGGCTAATTGGTTTTCTTCATTCCCTACCGGTCGGCACCTGCCTATGGTTTGGAAGAAGACTATCCAATTTGCGTAATAGGTATACTATCTCCTAAACCAAGGAGTACTCGTTACCTGAGAGAAGGTAAAATGAAAAGACAACTGAATAGTCCTATCCGTTTTCTCCAGAACCGGAAACCATCCTCGAATAAATTCCTTCGAGTTCGTATATAACCATACGATGGTTTTGTCCAATGGAAGTGGACGTTCGTAGTAATACGGGGTGTCCTGGAGAAAAGGGTAAAAGTAGGAGTGGCAATGAGGTTTGCAACTCTGACAATCCAAAAGCCAGTGTTTAAAGAAGGTTCGGTTAATTTTGGTCACTGAGTCATAGTCTAGGGTCGGGTCAATGGTCACTGCCAAAGAGAGAGAGAAAAGAAACACTCAGCGTGCACTCTAACCTAGATCAGAATGGTTACCAATTTATCTAATCTGGAAACCTCCCACTGTCATCTCAAATTCTCCTCGAAACCTGAAAGAAGAATTAGTCGGGATCACCCGAGGAGTAAACCAACTCATCAGTGGGAATCGGGATCCAACTATCATCGCATGATAACGTGACGGAATCCGCTCACGTCATCACACTCCAGAAGGTATGCGCATATCTGGCAAGTTTCAGTTTCTTTAGAAACTCCCGATGTGATTTTTGCCCCATACTCTTATGACCTTGACGTGAGGTCAAAATATCATAGTCACATGTTAAGTTCTACCCGTCATTGTCCAGGTTAATTTGAACCCACCTGTACATACCCTTGACGTAGGCCAAAATAGTAGTATGATTGTCCTAAACCAACGCATCTATCTATGCAACAGAGAAATACCCGGCAGCTACCAATCACTATGCCTTGGCGTGAGGTCAAAATACATAGCTTGAATACTACCGAATATTTAACTGAAATGACGGAGGGCTACGAATGGTTTCTGGCGAAAACCTTTAACGTAATGAACTTGATATCGTTGATGGAACGGATAGCTTTTAAAAATATAGTGACGAAAACCTTTGCTAAAGAGGTCACTCCCGGTGAAGGGATATCGGCTCTTTCCCCGTAGAATGAGGTGCAGGATATTCCAATTGAATACCACGGTGCAAAGCAAAAGTAATCGGCTATAGTGAAGTCATTGCCCTGATGCAAACTTTTGTCCAAGGGGTCACTCCCGGTGAAGGGATCTCGTCCCTTGCCTCGTCGACTGAGGAGAAGGATATTCCAACTGAATACCATGATGCAAAACAAAAGTGAACGTCCTTGCAATAACAGCTTTTTGAAAAATGTTCCTACAACATCAGATTAGGTTTAATTTTAACTTGCATTGATCCGAATCAACGCAGTCCCATCAATTGATCACACCACAAAGAACGAAAATATAATGATGTACGTATATGCCATCCGCATTCGCCACTGGGTCCCGTCATTACCCGTTAGGTTAGCTAACTAACGACAGAGCGGGGACTGGACTAGCGCGGATGCAAAACATATACAACATCTACTAGTATATATATCAATATAAAATATTTTGCTCAAGGCGTGATAAAATGCAACATCACAGAAATGTACAGCATCACAGAACAATACAGATATCTGGGATCCCCGGGTTTCACAGAGCCATTTCTGAAACCCGACGTTCCCCTGGTCGTGTGGATAGCCTGTGCAATGAAATCCTAGACCCCTATGGGCGCGGCAAGTTACCCGCCAAAACCTGAAGCGAGGCAGCCCCCTTCAGCAACGTGAATGGACCACCCGGCACTTCACGGAATCCGGTAACTTAGGCATCCCTCCTGGGTCAACCTGTACCCTCTACGAGTGCGGCGAATAGCCCGCCTATTCCAGAGTGAAGCCCCCTCCATCTCAATGCCATGAGATGCTGTCATGACCCGAAGTTTGGCCCGTGACCGGCACTTAACTACGTAACGTCTAGAGGCGTAACGCGACTAAGTAAGCCGAAAACCCAGAAATCAAACCAGTAAAAGTATAGAGTGTTTTAAGCTTTTGATAGAACCAATTACTAAGATAACAATATATGACGCCGTAGCGAAGAAAATGAGCAACAAGTGGGAAACATCACAGATAGAATAAACTGCATAAGTAAAGTCGGCTCACAACGAGCTCGACGCCAGAATACAAAATAATATACATCGTCCTCACAACTGGTCTCTAAGTCAATACATAAGTGGTAGATGGAGAGTACTAGATACAACAATGTATATAACTGAAAGATAACCAGATACCGTACAAAACCCACCTATCTGCAAAAGAGCTAGTACACCAACTGTAGGGGTATCTGTGTCAAAAGATGCAAGAACGCAGCCTGCCGCGACTACTCCGAAGGGCAACCTGCAAACACTGTGGCACAACGGGGGTGAGTTGCCAACTCGTGAATAGAAGATAATATATAAAGGTAATCGCGAGTATGCACGTGCTACGATACTCTAACCTATATCAACAGATAACATCTATATGATGAACTGGATGTTCAAATCATGCAACAAGTGCGATCTAATAACATCTCCATGTGATGAGCAAGAAATGTGATGATCAAGTATAGCAATGCAATCTAACAACCCTATATAGAATGAACAGGGTATGCAATGATCAGGTATAGCAATGCGATCTAACAACCCTATATAAAATGAACAGGGTATGCAATGATCAGGTATAGCAATGTGTACTATAACAGGTACAATAGATACAGGATGAGATATTGATTACTACATACTGAGCATGGGAAATATAACATCTACACGGAATGTCATCGTGGAAAGTATAATCGGTACTCATTAATGCACCCAAATCCCAATACTACTCAGGCGTCGTCATCCTCCTCGGTCCTCAAATCCTGTAAATCTCATATAATCGTGAGTGCCCAACATCGGCACCCAAAATATCAATAAATACTCGTGCCAAGCATCGACACGCAAATCCTCCTGTATAGGGCATCCGTCAGTCCGGATCAGCCCACGGGCTCTGTCTGCGGTATCGGCCCTCGGCCCCGGCAGTACGAGTCGTCCCGTATCCATCCATCGACTCTGGTCGGTATCCTCCGGATAACCGCCAGGTCCAACCAATCACCGGTAGGTAGTAGTCCTTCTGCCAGTCTCACATTCTACTACACAGAGAAACCGTTCTCGCCCCGGGGTACCATACCGTGTCCACCATGTACCCGTAATCGGCCTCATCCAACTCCTCGATTCGGGTTCACATATATCACTCTAGTACCGAGAAAACACATGGTGGACGCACCGAAATATCATATAAAGGGAAACCGGGTTTTTAAATAATTAACTATTCTCTTTTTGAAATATCCACGGTTCCCCAAATCCAGAATTAACATGGAAACAATATATCTCAATGCGTAATCTAAGCAAGTATGAAGATATCAATGTATGTATGCACAGATATGAGTATACAGTGTGCATGTGCGCAGGTATGGTGATATCAATGTATGTGTGCACAGATATGAGTATACAGTGTGCATGTACGCAGATGTGAAGATATTAATGTATGTGTGCACATATATGAGTATACAGTGTGCATGTGCGCAGATGTGAAGATATCAATGTATATGTATGTAGTACCAGTAGGGGTATGTGGTGCATATGTGCCCAAATATGGATATAACATATGCTGTTATGCGGCAAATCATGACAACATCAATAAGGTAGAATCAGTATGATATATGATTTATAGCAATCCTATAATGTGAGTGTCATGGCAATCACTAACGGTGTGAGTGTAGCATATCAATCGTGCCTGTGCGACTTGAACCGTTAGTGATAGTGCAGTGTCTTATGCTATCATTTCTATATGCAACAATAAGATATGCTACAACAGTCCATATGAACATCTACAATCTAATATCCTAACTCGCCCTGACGCTTAACGCCATACGGGCGATTTCTCCGTAGATGTTAAATCTACTCACCTGGTCGTACGCTACTCGTAGCCGACCACCTGCTTCCCTTTCTTAGCTTCGTCCGACGTACCCGCTTGCGAACCTGGAATTACACAAGAATCCAAATATAAGCAACTATCTTGCAAAACGCGATATCGAAGTCAAACGATACGCTCGCGTCGCGAACTAAATGCGCATGTGTACGATACGCTAAACGTGTGCACGCGTCTAAAACTAACCCCGACACGCCGCGATACGCTGAATCATGGAACCCTCTCGCGTATCGCGCGAACCAAACATACTAGAAATATGATATAACGTTCCAGATTCTACCCAGGCTAACAACTTATAAAACTATACATACCACTGGCCTAGAAATAACAACAGACTCCTATCCAAGCAAACATCACCCAAAACTTCCCCTATCTGGCCGCAAATTGCGGCCAGAAAGATTAAACCGGCGGCTTCTCTATGGGTTGGGGGTCTTGGGCTCTGGTGGTGTGGTCTATACCTTGTATACAAGCTCCAGTTAACTCAATTTCAACCTGAACTACTCGGGACTATAGCAGATCACAGAAATCCAAAAAGTTCACTTAAAAACAATAAATTTGCACAATTAGAAATCCCATGGTATTTTGGTGTAATCTGGGGTCTAACTAGGTTTACATGGTCTTAATAACACCTAATTAGGCTAGGTTAACCAATACTAACAGCACTAAACCATAAGTTCACACAAATCACCATTTCAACCACAAAATCTCACTTTTTATACAAACCGAAGCTAAACTACACATGCGTTAAACAAACAAGAAGTTGGGCTCAGATTCTATACCTTACAAGACCCTAGGTGCAAGGAGAAAGGGGGTGGAGAAGATGGGAAGTGCTTCTGCAGCTGCTGGGGGCTGCTGTTGATGTTGCTGCTGCTGCCACTGCCTGCTGCTGCTGTTGTTATTGCTGCTGCTGATGCTGCTTCTGCAGCTGCTGCCTCTCTCTCTCTCTCAGCAAAGTGTGTGTGTGTGTATGTGAGAGTTGGGAGATAGAGAAAGAGGAGAGAAATGAGAGCACAAGTCAAAGACCCCCCTCTCTCCCCCTCTCTCTTCATTTAATGAGCATGGCTCATGCCCTTTTGCCCATACTCCTTCTCTCTCATCAAGTCAACACAAGAAAAGAAATTCAAATAAACAAAACAACACACAAATAAATAAAACCCAATTAAATCCCAAAACACTTAATACAAATAGGTTAACCCATCATGGTTGCTAATCATGGTTTTAACCCCAAATCTAAACCCTAGTTAACATGCACAAGTGTGTGTGTGCCTAGAAAAATCCTAATAAAATATTCATTAATTAGAATAAAATATCTGAAACTTAATTTGGTATACTTTTTACCAAAAACTATCTATTAAAATATAATTAACCCTTAAACACGACCTAAGGTGTTACAGATGCGGGCTTGTTGCCCTCTAGAACCCGGCTATCCGTGCACCCCTCCTTGGGGTAATCCTAGTACAGAAAGTAAAATATACATACAACGGGTACATCGACCGCAACCTGGTCGTGCCCCAAAATAATAATACAAACAGGCAGTGACGGCAGTCCACATGTCGGACGCTCGCCCCGCAATATCAAATGTACATAATACAACAAAAACTGTACTAGCATTGCATCCAGGCTATCCCCCACGACCGATCCGCAACATCACAGCATAACACAGAACATCAACGTGAAGGTCACGTTCGCAAATCCGTCTAACTGGGCTATAGCAGTTAGACAGGATTTATCGATCAAGTGACATTCACGGTCGCAGATATAATGTAAATACTGTGAACTAATGTGTTTAAAATATCCGATCGATCAAATTTTACCAAGTAGGCCCCAAGCACTACTGTAGCACATAAAGAAATTCTGGGCCCAAAATGAATATTCCAAAACCCCTATTTTCCCTGTAAAAAGATTACTGTGCAAAAATGGTGCACTGAAGACACTGAACTGCGGCGGAATCGCGGCCATAAGGGGGGTTTGGCCGCGGTTCCGCGATCATCCTACTGTATCAGTTCACCAAATTTTCACAGATTGCTAATATGTCCATGCACAGTATTCTGCAACGTACTGAAAAAATTTTCGAGCCAGAAAAAAATCGACAGAAACCGATGCACGAGAAAACGCGAATTTTGGAATTATGTTCGATCGGAAAAGTAAACACATTAGACAAAGCTAGACTAGGTTAATGGCGAGGCTCTGATACCACTGTAAGTGCACGGCGGCGCCCGGGCCGTCAATTCCGACGCCGGAATGCGGAAGCGGTGATTTACTTTAACTTTTCAAATCGGCACCACCGCGCACTATAAACCCGGATCGTGCCATTAAGCTAGTCCTAGCTATCTACAAGATGGGGAAAGAGATATAACGAGCGATCCGTGTCCTTCGGTCTTCTCGTCGTCGTCCCGATCTCCCGCGGAATGTCCGGTCTCCACCTCGTCGCCGGAAGGGCACCACGTCGCCGGCTTCTTTTACGGGCTCCCACCTCTATACCGAGGCAACTTGGGCACGAAGTTGGCGAGTCGACGTACCCAAGATTTGCTGTAGAATAGTGTAGTGAGCTATATGTCTCATTGGGGTGTAGGAAGTTGCCATAATGGTGGAGGAATTGAACTAGTGGAATTTGTGATGAACTTGGGAATTCTGTGGCATGAAAAGAACAACAATTCCCACATCCAAAATTTGGACAGCCCCCATGAGGGAATGGCCGGCCATGACAAAATGGTGGGAGTGAGGAATGGAGAGAGAGAGAGAGAGCAAAGGTCAAGGGGTAGGAAAGCAACTCATACAAGCAAAAAGGAAAATGATTATCATATAAAATGAGGATCACAATCCAATCCAAAACCACTCCCATCAACAACCATGATGAACCAAAAGTCAAGCCATGAAGAAAGTCAAGGAAAGCTACACCCATCATGAAAACCATCATGAAGCAAAAGTCAAGGGTGGTAGAATTATCATGACAAAACATCTTGCAAAAACAACCCTCCACAAATGCTTATTTGCACAAATGCAAATAAGCCCTCCTCCACCAATCTTCGGCCATTGAAAGATACAAATGAAAATGGCCGAAACGGAAAGCAAACTGGCAACTCCAGAAAACTGGTCCCGTAATGAATTACAGGAAAACCCCGATACTGTGCATACACACCCGCATCTGTATTCCAACCGAATACAAATGCAATGAGACAAAATCTACACTGTACTATACTAGGATCCAGCTTAAACCAAAGCCGGCTATTATTATCCGTCCGATCATGATCCGTGCAATACCGCACGTATCTGATCGAACCCTGCCATATCTCCATACGACCTCTACAGCGTTTCGCCCGAAACTTGAGCAACTGAATGTGGGGGACTCTAAAGACTCATCAATACCATGGCTGTGGATTTAACCACTAGCACGTCAGAGGTATTAACCATACGTGACGGGCTACCAGCTATTGACCAAAAGGGACGTCGATGAGCAAACTCATCCTGACACTCTACTGAGCCTGTCAGTGACAATATCCGTACAGTCCAGTCCGTTCGTCTATGAGCATCGCATGGCGGGCCTAGGGGGTTGGTAAAAGTCAGACCCCCAAAAGCGGTACAAGTCGTGTCAGAGATCAGCCCAGAACACCTTGAGATACTACTGGAATACCTACCAGTAAATCTCCTGCCTTGGCCAAGGACTTTTCATGTTCTGGTTCTCCTAGACACTGCGCGACCTCACCCCCAATACCGGGAGAGACGAACCCCTGAAGATCCGCTCACTGCCTCCATGTGGCTCGGGACTGTACCCAACTAAAACCTGTTTGCACGTCTCCTTTGAGCGTGTTAGGGTAGTAATCAAAGTACAGTGGAAACTCACACGAGACAAATGACGATCCTCAGGTCGATGAACTAACCTGTACACATGTCACCAGGGAACTGCCATCTGACATCAGGTATAAGACCAACTAGCATGTTCCCGGCGAGTCCTGTCCGGTGTACTCATAACCCAATGAGCACCTGTATACATCTTAGGTGAACCAACTGACACCAGTGGCTTGTGAGACCAGCCACCGCCCCTCGTCGGGGTCTCGACTGTATACACTAGTCTATTCTGGAGTATCGATGCCCTGTCTCGAAACTCCCACGACTAGGGACCTTTTAAGGATGTGCTTATAGACTACCAGCTTTCACGTATATGATCGCCCTCATACTGCTGGCAGTCAAGCAAGAATCCTAGGGGCTCTATCAACGTGTAATAGCGACCTGTCAGGTCACCTAAAGCAGTACACGATGATAAAGGTAAACCAGATAGCATACTATCATCTCGAGTAAGACTGTCCTACCGGGATAGGTCCTCCCTCAATCATTGCAATCACGTGCCTGTGATCCAATAATTGACTTTGAGGGCACTATCTCCAACAATTACGTTCGCAACTCTGAGAGACATATCACCTACTCTGATAACTCTACGGTTTCTCAAAGACTGTAACGAATTACAGATATGAGATCCTGATTCGGTATCTAGTACCCAGGAAGTAGAGTTAATTGACATACAGTTTTCAATCACAAACACACCCGAAGTTGAAGCCACAACATGCTTCGGATCCTGGATTCTGGCTCTCCAAGCTCTGCAATCCCTCTGCTAATGCGCCTTCCCATAACAACAGGAACAACCCTCCTTCCCTACTGTTAACCCCGAAACTTTTGTCCTTCCCTGTCCTTCTACTTTACTGACACCGCATATCAGCTTTGTGGAGGTCTTCTTCTTCTCACCCTTGGCTTCCACCTTGGGTCCAGAAGAGGAAGATTCTCCAATAAGAAGAGCGGGTGTCACCCTGGTTTCCTTCAGGGTGCCTTCATCTGGAAGTATAACTTTCTTCCCCTGGGCATAAGTAGGAGATTGGGACTGTAGACTCAAGTCAGCATATGACCCGTTTCTCAACGTGGTCTCCAGATCCGTAAGCTTATCAATATAGCTAGTCATCGTAAGGACGTTGTCCCCTATAGATGACCCGACAGCCAACCTCGCTTGAAGCAATTCGTTCGAGGTCTTATATCTTGCGATATGAGATTGCTCTCCATATAAAACTTTGTTATGGAAGAAGATAGAAACTAAGTCTATCTTCTTGTGCTGCCTCTGGTATACACCATCAACTGAGGCTATCACGAGGTACTTGGCATTCGCACATTCTTTTTCCCTTGTCTTACGGATATCCATATCCACAACGGTGGAAACTGGACGTGGGACGGCGGGGTTTTGAGTAGTAATGATGTAGTCCAGCTTGTCATAGGCAATGGACATCTGGACAAACCTTTGCCAGTCATTATAGTCAGATTCAGTCAATTTATTATCTAGATGTAACCTAGTCTCGGTCACAGGGTCGCTGCAATTAAGAGAGAGAGAGAAGAAAACACTTAGCACGATGCTCTTGCAAGTTTAGATTGGTTTTTAATTTATCTAAACAGGATGGCTCCCACTGTTTCTCGAATACTTCCTCAAACCATAAAAGAAGAACTAGTCAGGACTAATCTCACCATACAATACTTGCTTAACCGTTCAGCCAGGCTAGTGTTGGTACTTCGAGGGGGGTTTACGACGCTTTCGCGAAGTTCCTTAATTAAATAACCTCTTTTCCCTGGAGGCGTATCCCCGCTAACACTGTTCTAGACACCTACTTGGTTTATAGCATTGATCGTTAAGTGAAAATCTCCTGAAGAGTAGCATATACTCACAGTAGGATCGGGACCCAAATATCATCGTGTAATAATGTTGAAGGAATCCTACCAAAATTATCAAACTCCAAATGGTATGCAGCACTAGCAAGTTTCAGTTTCTTTAGAAACTCCCGATGTGGATTTTTGCCCCATGCTGGGTGTCAAGTTCTACCCGTCATTGTCCAGGTTAATTTGAACCCACCCGTATATACCCTTGACTAAGGCTAACAAAGTAATACGACTGTCCCAAACTAACGCATCTATCTATACTACATGTGAACACCCAGCAACTACCAATCACTATGCCTTGACTAAGGCCAACAAACATAGCTTGAATACTACTGACTATTCATATGAAACGACGGAGGGCTGCGACTGGTTTTGGCGAAACCGTGAATGTAGTGAACTTGATATAATCGAAGGAACTTGATAGCTTTTTAAAAGGAGTGGTTTAAGCTCCGCAATTAAAAAACTGTTGTATTAAAATAACCGAGTGGTTTTTAAACTTTGTTCCAATGATTCAACCTTGGTTTATTTGCTTTGCATTAATCTAATGCAGTCCCATCATTAACCTATCATTGCAGAAAACAACGAAAATACAACGTACGCTTATACCATTCGGATTTGCCGCTGGGCCCTGTCATCACCCGTTAGGTTACTTAACTAACGACAGAGCGGGGGCTGGACTAGCGCGGATGCAAAACATAAGCAACGTCTACTAGATATCATATATAGATATGTACATTCGTCTGACGTAAAAATAGGCATTCCAGATCACAGATGAACACATTAGATATTTTTGGAAGTCCGCGTTTCGTTTGAGCCTGCAACAAAAGACGATTTCGACGGTCGTGATGAATAGCCAAACCCCACCTTAGACCACTATGGGTGCGGCAAACTACCCGCCAAGTACCCAAACTGTATGAGGTTTAACTACTCGGTCTCGAAGTTATACCTCACGTTACAAGTCCTTCGGATCTTCATCGCTGTCCTCCTCGTCATCGTAGGCTCCAAGGAGCGTAACGGATCGCGGCTACCTCGACGGCCTCCTCGAGTCAAAGACGATCCACCCGAGAGTCTATAGTCTGAGCTCCTATCTCGAATCTGAGATAACTACGGCTTCTAGTTTGCTAAACTAGAAGTCCTAGATGTGTTAATTATGTATATGCCCTAGAGGCCATTGGTGTACATATGATGTATATTATAATGGATGCTTGAATATATATAGAGAGGACTTTCTTGCTCGTCATGATAGTATGCTATTTGGTTTCTAACATGTTGACTTGTATTAGTTTACTGTCTTACTCTCACATATTGATAAAGCCCTTAGGATCTGTACTCGACTACTGGGACTATGATGAGATCATTCTAGTGGGGCCACAGTAGTCGATGAGTACATTCTATAACTGTTCCTAGTCGAGGGTGTGTCGAGACAGGGCATCGATACACCAGTGTAGACTAGCGTATACGCATCTTGACCCATATGATGGGCGATGGATGATCCCATATCCATCGGTGTTTGACATCAAGGATGGTGCAAGGGTGCTCAGTGGAGACTGGGTACACTGGACGGACTCGCCGAGAACTCCCATATGGTATTATACCTCACGTCAGATGGCAGTTCTTCGGTGACACTGGTACAGGGTAGTCTGTAGACCCGAGATCGTCATAGAGTCTTTTGTGATTCCCACTGTGCTTTGATTTCCACCTTACCACGTCTAAGAGGGCGTGCAAAACAGTGGCTTTTGGGTATTGTCCCGAATCACATGGAGGCAATGAGCGATAAGAGGGGATTCGTCTTTCCCGGTATAGGGAGTTGATGTTGTGCTGTGTTCGATTGGCTATAACTGGAAGTCCCTGTCCAGGGCTGATATAGAGATTTACTGGTAAGTGTTACCAGTAGTTTCTCGCCCTGTTATGAGCCTCACATCGACACGACTTATCGGTTACTGGGGTCTGACGTATACCACCCCTAGACTAGATATGCAACATATCAGACGAAGAGACCGGACTGTACGGGAGTGTTACTGATTGGATTCACAGGAGAATGTACAGGCTTGCTTGTTGATCTTCTGATCACTCAATACCTGGGTGGCTGTTAGATTTAGCTGACCGCTTGCAGCTTATGGGTGTTTGATATGATCATCACCTGCTACCGGCGTATTGACGATTCTTTAGAGTCCTACACCGAGGTTTCTTAACTCAGGCAAAATGGAGTAGGAGCACATATGTGATATGTGCAGGACCGAGGATAATACAATATGAGGTACCGTATTATATTCTCGCGATATTTTGATATGAGCCGGATCATCGGATCAAGTGTTGATTCGATGAATCGGTACATGATATATTAGTCGGGTATATTCGATATAGCCGGATTGTCGGATCTAGTATTGATTCGATAATTTAATGTATAAATATATATATGATATATTACTTTACATTATCTAATATTGTCTCGCTTTATTGATTCATTTTCTCACCGGATAATACATTGATATATATGCGATATATGTTAATTGTATTATTTTCTTTTGTTACAAAATATATTATATATGTGATATATAATATTGTAACATGTTATAATTACTAATGCAACATGATTAGTGGAGATTATACATGGTTAGGGTTTGATTTGGGTTAGTTATTTCATGATACTTCTAGAAGGTTTTCTTTTGTTTCTTGCAAAGATATTATGATGGATATTTTTGTGAGATATTTCCTAACCCAAACCACACCTTTAACCCTAGTTAACTCTCTACAATGGTTTGCCTTGTCATCTTTGACCATGGTTGCATTTGTAATCATATAATCTTTTCATTATTCATCACAAAAGGAATTATTCATTTTTATATTCTTCTTCTTCTTCTTCCTTTGAGCTTTGAAAAGCTTTCTAGGTTTTCATTTGGTGATGAATTAAAGTGAGAATTTGATAATAAAAGAGAGAATAAATCCTACTTCATCATCCTCATCTAATCTAGCCAATTAGATTAGGGTGTTCACCTCATTAGTGAGAAAAAGCTTGAGCTAAAGAAACTTCGAAGTAGATCATCGGAGAAAAGGAAGACTACAAGCTAGCATGGATCATTCGGGTTGTAGAGCCTATCTTAAGTCCGGGAGATCATGGATCGCAGCGAAGGGACTTCTACTCGGAGCTTATGATGCGAAGGAGCGGACTACAAAGGTTGTAATCCCCCACTCTTAATTGTAAAGATGTTTACTTGCATGTGTAACCCTAATTATCTAGCAAAGATCCTAGCTTTGGGTTGTTCGGCACGTCTAAACTTTAAATCGGGCATGGTTGATGCCTTATAGACCCTTGTATGAGTGCCTAGGAAGCCTACAGTGGTATCAGACCCTAGCTAGAGCATTAGGCGACGTGTATACGAAGCTAAAACTCCGATCGAACCCCGAAACATCGAATATGACCCCCTCTCTGGATATTTTGTAAAAATGTGATTTTTTCTGCATTAAAAATACTCAAAAAATCAACAGGGAATTCTAAGAGTTACTGTGAAAAGCGATACCCAAATTCCATTAAAGCACCATGGAACCGCGGCAGAACCATGCCTTGCCCAGCGGTTCCGCAGCGGCACAGTAGAATTAGGGTTAGCTTTTTGGCACTGTACATCCGTAGGTACTTGTACATGATTCTGGGTATTTTTAATCTTACTCAAGCGTTGATTGTTCTAGGGATTATTTTGTATTCGTTGATTCGATCGGAAAGATTAATTTTGTTTTATTTTCCGGATATTTTAGAAACTGTTAAAATGTTCGAACAGATATCATTAACTCACTTTTTCCCGGCACGAAAAACTTTCAAGTGTTGAATTTTTCTTGAGTTTAAATCTTTCGGAAAAAAGTGCAAGTAACGCGGTGGACCCTCTAGAAGAACACAAACCTTAACTCGATTATGTGATCGTCTGAACCGCCTCTAAACTTTAGGGTTTGGGGCAGTACGGCGTTGCCACATGTGAGGCGTTGGCTTGACCCTTCTACGGCTGGACCATTGGTACTGTGGCATATAATGGATGCTTTTAAACTCCGCTCAAGTGTTGAGCCATTTGGGAAATTTTGGGTATTTGATTATTCGATCAGAAAGTTTAATATTTTCTATTTATCTGGAATGTGATACAATATGTGGAATTCATATAGTTAGGCATGAAATGCGAAGTATGTGATATTTCGGATTTAGGATGTATAAAGTGATTGTGGATTCCAAATGTTGTAGTTTTACACTTTCTTTTCTGTGACCGTGAGTGTAGTATGTAGTTGTATTGCCGGTTTTCATTGCTATACATCAACGACGATCAGTGTATGCATACTTACTTACGTTGATGATATGAGATATTATGTGTTGCTGTGATATGTTATATTGGATCGTCGTATTCTGAATAGCCAGAGGTTTTATGTGAGATGAGAGTTTTATTTTCATTCATGTAAAATTCATTTGTATGTAATATTCTTTTATTGGGGCACTTCCGGGATGAGGTTGATGTCACCAGTGTATATTATTTACTTTTCCGCATTAGGTAGACCCAAAGAGGGGAGCACAAGTAACCGGGTTCTAGGGTACAGTGGGAGGCCATCTCGAGGAGTCGAGACCGGGTCTCCTAACCCTAGAATTGGCTGTGTTGCTTGCCGCTCTCGTAGGGGTCTAGGGATGTGGGTTTGGCTATTCATCGCGATCGTGGAATCCGTGTTTTATACAGGCTCGTATTGAAACACGTACATCCTAGTATATCCACTATTTCATATATGTTCTTCTGCTGCAAAGTTCTGTGATGAGATCATATTACCGCCTGAGACGATTGCTTATACTATATATATATGCTGATATATAAATATTACTGCTTTCGTTTCTTCTGTGATGCTTAGGAAGCATAAGCTGATGGGATATATTAATGAGATTAATAAAAGAAAAGAAACCTAAAAGATGTTGTAGAATCAAAACTTTATAAAATGGGTAGCTACAGCTTTGCTTTGCACAGCGGTATATATGATATATCCTGCACCTTATTCGATGGGGAAAGAGCCGAGATCCCTTCACCGGGAGTGACCCCTTTAGCGAAACTAGAAAAGCCTCAAAAACACTCCTTTTCAAAATCACTTGTTTCTACAACGATATCAAGTTCATTACGCTCATGGTTTTCTGAAAAACCTGCGTAGCTTTCCGTCATTTCAGATAGATATTACTTAGTATTCGTGCTATGTTTGTTGACTTAGTCAAGGCGCAGTGTACGGTAGTTAAATAGTGTTTATCTGTTAAAGCATGAGATGTGATTGGATTAGGGTAGTCGTACAACCTTGTTGACTTAGTCAAGGGTTGTACGGGTGGGTTTAATTCAATCGGGAAATGTACGGGTTGAACTTGACTTACGATTTATGGTTTTTTGACTTAGTCAAGGTCATAGATCGCTAAGAGCAAAATATTATCGGGAATTTTAAAGTATTGAAATTTGCAATGAGATTGCATACCTCCTATGAGATAGTTGGATCCTGATACCCACTGCGAGTAAAAGTTACTCCTGGGAGAATTTTACATAGGACAATTAGCCGATCAAGTAAGTGTCTAGAAAGGTGTTAACGGGGTCATGCCTCTGGGAAAACGAGGTTTATTTTAATTAGGTCCGTTCGAAAGCACGGGGAACCTCCCTCAAGTACCGACACAGATCTGGCTGAAAGATTGACGAAATTGTAGGGTGTAATTAATCCCGGCTAATCTTATCTTTTAGGGTTTGAAAGAAGATTTGATAAAAACAGTGGGAGACATCCTGATTAGATAAGATAATAACCAATCTAATCTTGCAAGAGCATACGCTAAAGTGTTTTCCTCTCTCTCTCCAGGTAGCGACCATGTCAGGCCATAATCAAGATAATAATATGGATGTATTGACTGAACCCATTTATTATACTGAGCAGGGGAACATGTTGGAGATAGTGCCCTCAGAGTCAATTATTGGATCACAGGCACGTGATTGCAATGATTGAGGGAGGACCTATACCGGTAGGACAGTCTTACTCAAGAAGATAGTATGCTATCTGGTTTATCTTTATCATCGTGTACTGCTTTAGGTGACCTTACACGTCACTATTGCACGTTGATAGAGCCCCTAGGATTCTTGCTTGACTGCCAGCAGTATGAGGGCGATCATATACGTGGGAGCTGGAGTCTATAAGCACATCCTTAAATGGTCCCTAGTCGTGGGAGTTTCGAGACAGGGCATCGATACTCCAGAGTAGAATAGCGTATACAGTCGAGACCCCGACGAGGGGCGGTGTCCGGTCTCACAAGCCACTGGTGTCAGTTGGTTCACCTAAGATGTATACAGGTGCTCATTGGGTTATGAGTACACTGGACATGACTCGCCGGGAACATGCTAGTTGGTATTATACTTGACGTCAGATAGCAGTTCCCTGGTGACATGTGTACAGGTTAGTTCATCGACCTGAGATCGTCATTTGTCTCGCGTGAGTTCCCACTGTACTTTGATTACTACCCTACAACGCTCAAAGGAGACGTGCAAACAGGTTTTAGTTGGAGATTGTTAGTTATATGTATGCCCTAGAGGCCATTACTGTACATTGGATGTATATTGTAGTGGATGCTGGGACATATATAGGTAGGACTTTCTTGCTCGACATGATAGTACGCTATCTGGTTGCTCTTTCTCTTAACATGTATACTTTCTGTCTCTCTGATTACATGTTGATAAAGCCCTTAGGATGAGTACTCGACTTCCAGGACTATGATGCAGATCATACTAGTGGGGCCTGGGTAGTCAATGAGTACATCCTTCATTGTTCCTAGTCGTGGGAATATCGAGACGGGGCATCGATATTCCAGAGTAGACTAGCGTATATCTTCTCGACCCATGTGATGGGCGATGGATGATCCCATATCCATTAGTGTTTGACATCAGAGATGGTATACGGGTGCTCAGTGGAGACTGGGTACACTGAACGGACTCGCCGAGAACACCCAGATGGTATTATACCTCACGTCAGATGGCAGTTCTCTGGTGACACTGGTACAGCTTAGTCTGTTGACCCGAGATCGTCATAGAGTCTTGTGTGTCTCCCACTGTGCTTTGATTTCCACCCTACCACGGCTCTACTGAGTCGTGCAAACAGGTGGTTTTTGGGTATAGTCCTGATTCACATGGAGGCAATGAGCGATAGGAGGGGATTCGTCTCTCCCGGTATTGGGGGTTGATGTTGTGCTATGCTCGACTGGCCATAACAGGAAATCCCTGGCCAGGGTTGCTGTGATATACTGGTAAGAGTTATCAGTAGTTTCACGAATGTTATGGACCTCAAGTCGGCATGACTTATCGAGCTACTGGGGTCTGACGTTTACCACCCCTAGGCGAGATATGCGACATATCAGACGAACAGACCGGACTGTACGGTAAGTGTTACTGGTTGGATTCACAGGAGTGTGAGCGGGCTTGCTCGTCGATCTTCTGATCGCTCAATACCCGGGTGGCCGTTACGTTTAGCAGACCGCTTGCGGCTTGTGGGTGTTTGATATGATCATCACCTGCTGCCGGCGTATTGACGAGTCTTTAGAGTCCTACACAGAGGTTTCCTGGCTCAAGCGAAACGAAATAGGAGTGCATATGAGATATGTGCGGGACCGAGAATAATTCGTGTATGTGATACCGTATTCCATTCTCGCGATGAATGTATCGATTGGTTATATGCGATATAACCTTGTTGTCGAATCAAGGATTGATTCGATAAGCCGATACATTGGATACTAGCCGGTTATATGCGACATGACCGGACCATTGAATCAAGTGTTGATTTAATGATTTAATGTATAATTATATATTTGATATATTACTTTGCGTTAACTAGTATTGGTTCACTTTAAATGGATTTTCTCACTTGAATTGTGCAAGTTGTATATGTGATATATTTTTGTGCACATGATTGTATCATGTTTGATGATACATGCATACTTAGTTAAGTGTATGATTAAACCATGGTTGTGTAATGGTTAGGGTTTTGTATTTATTGACTATTTATTTATTTATTCATTCTTCATTTGGAAAGAAAATAAAATGGTTGATTATTTTGTTCTTTTCTTTGAAGCTTCAAGAAGCTTTGACCATTTTGTCTTCATCTACAAAACCTAACCTTTCACTAACCCTAGTTGATTCTCTACACTTAACCAAGGGTAAGATTATGATAAGTATTATATTTCTTTTCTATTTTTAATAACTCATCATATCTTCTTCTTCTTCTTCATCTTCTTCTTCCATGAAGAAAGCTTGCTACTCCAATGGCAAGTGATGAAAACTAGTGAGAAATCCAATTCTAAAGTGAACCCACTTCCTATTTCTTCATCCTCTACCTCTTTCCAAGTAGTATAGGGTGTTTCCTTCATAAGTTTTCATGGCTTGGTGAAGGTGGAGCTTGATCTAGTGATGCCTCGACGTAGATCATCTTCGGCACGTTGTCGACGACCTAGCCCGCCTTTTTCTCCGATGAAACCACCGTGAGAGTCATGGTTCGATTTGGACAGCGGAGAGGACTTCATCACGGATCCTAGCAGGTGGAGGACCGGATCTACAAAGGTTGTAGCCCCTTCCCTTTAGCTATATTTCCGTTTACTTGCTTGCATCGCCTATATATCTAGTTGACGATCCGTATTAGGTTTTGTAGGCACCTGTAAAATTTGATTTGTGCATGTTTGATCACTTGTGAGACTCCATTAGAGTGCCTAGGAACCCTACTACAAGTCGTGTCGGAGTGTAGCCCAGAACACCCTGAGATACTACTGGAATACCTACCAGTAAATCTCCTGCCTCGGCCGAGGGCTTTGTGTAATGGCTCTCCTAGACACAGCGCGACCTCACCCCCAATACCGGGAGAGACGAACCCCTGATGATCCGCTCACTGCCTCCATGTGGCTCGGGACTGTACCCAACTAAAACCTGTTTGCCCGTCTCCTTTGAGCATGGTAGGGTAGTAATCAAAGTACAGTGGGAACTCATACGAGACAAATGACGATCCTCAGGTCGATGAACTAACCTGTACACATGTCATCAGGAAACTACCATCTGACGTCAGGTATAAGACCAACTAGCATGTTCCCGGCGAGTCCTGTCCGGTGTACTCATAACCTAATGAGCACCTGTATACATCTTAGGTGAACCAACTGACACCAATGGCTTGTGAGACCGGCTACCGCCGCTCGTCGGGGTCTTGACTGTATACACTAGTCTACTTTGGAGTATCGATGCCCTGTCTCGAAACTCCCACGACCAGGGACCATTTAAGGATGTGCTTATAGACCCCAGCTCCCACGTATATGATCGCCCTCATACTGCTGGTAATCAAGCAAGAATCCTAGGGGCTTTATCAACGTGCAATAGTGATCTGTAAGGTCACCTAAAGCAGTACACGATGATAAAGGTAAACCAGATAGCATACTATCATCTTGATTAAGACTGTCCTACCGGGATAGGTCTTCCCTCAATTATTGCAATCACGTGCCTGTGATCCAATAATTGACTCTGAGGGCACTATCTCCAAAAATCTCCCACTTGCACTCAAGGCTAATTATTGCGATGTCGCATACTCACAGCCCGTGTGATACCGAACACCCAACTCCTCTACTAGCCAGTCTCACAAAGCCCGTTTGCGAAACTATTGCGTTCGAGGAATAGCCTCAGTTAGTGGATCCGCCTTGATGTTTCTTTCTATGTCTCTCTTTATCTCAAGTTCGCGGAGAAAGACATCTCCCGAAATGAGCAATACCTGTCTTAGAATGTGTCTGGATTTCTGATAGGACCTAGCTCATAAATGAACTCCAAATCAAAACTTCTTAGACCGTATCGTCAACTGAACTTAATCAGTATCCTACGCCATGCCTACCTCAGTATCCTCCTGGACCACCTGTCCATAATACCGCCCCTCGTCAGAGGGAAAACAACAGCTCTGACAACCTCTCTGTCATCTAATTGTTAGAGTATGTGCGTGTTCAAGTTCTAGTTTTAAATACCGCAATCAAGACGGTTTCGCTTGTAGCTAGCCGGTTGAGTACGGGTCGTCCGCAGGGAGATGGGAGTCTTTTTCAATGTGTTTTAACGAGTTAAGTCCGGTTGTTCGGATTTTTGTTTGTGATTATCTAAGTGTTGAGTTGATATTTAAAGCGAGCTTGTTAGGGTTAGGATTAGGTTAGTTTGAGTTAGGAGTCTCCACATCTTTCGTTGCCCCTCTTAATATCGGTGTTACGGTAATCGGCAACAACGGGGATTAGCACGACTAGGAAGGAACTTGCGAGTATAAGCTAGGCTTTCTAACGCATAAGTCCTTCCTTTTGGTGCTTGTTCGTCCGTTCTTGGCTCTTAGCCATAACTTCCGGTTAATTCAACCACAACCGGTCTCACTACGGAATCACCGCTATCATGTAGGATAGGGTGCCGTAAGGAGCGGATTGTGGTTCAATTAACGGGAGTTGATTTAAGCTGTTGGGCAAGGAAAGAGTGAGAGAGATTTCCTTCTCTCAAACTTCCCTTATCCTACCCTAACAAGAATGAACTACTCACACATCATAATACAGAAAAATAAAACAAAACAAAAGAGGAAGATAGAAAGAAGGAGATTAGAAGAATACGACTAGCTATTTGCGACCTCACCTTGGCGAGGATCGAGCGTAAGCATCATTGTCGTATGTAAGGATAAAGAAAAAGAGAGAAGAAAGAAACAACAAGGAAATAACAACAACTACTTAACGAATTAAAGTTGCAACATTTATAGCAAAAGTAAGACAAGCATGATAATAAAATGATCTTCTTTATTCACCATTCCTCACTCACAAAGCTCACTACAAGTTTAATGGAGAAGAGATGAGAAGAAGAAGAACATGTAAACTAAAACCTAGCAAAAAGAAAATACAAGAATGGACCCTTTCCTTCACAAAGTTCTGGGCTATTTATAGGCCGAAAAATGAAAACCTAGGGCAACCACCAGAACCCAGATACAAAGACCAAAATACCCCCCAAAAGTTTCTGTCTGCGGCGCCAGTATGGCCGCGGATCCGCGGCCTAGACCCCCCTTTGGCCGCGGATCCGCGGCCATATGGATGAGTTAGGGTGTGGGCTTTTTTGGTACTTTCCTGATCTTCTGTGCACTTCAGTATGGCATATGTGTTTTCTGAAAATACCTCCACATTTCTTCCAGAATTTCTGTTGAGGGAAAGGTGGACTTTTTGTCAAGATTTGGCATGATTGCCTCGAGCTCCGCGTAGATGTCTTGGTCTTGGTGTTGCCATAGTGCTTTGTGCATGAAGGTGACAATTGATTTGTCATTTTGTCTCCTAAACTGGTATCTGGCAACATACGGATGAAAAGCGGAGACCGTGTTTTATCTGTGGTTGGCAGGAACCCGGATTTTGTCGTGTTTTCCATGAATTTCACCGTTTTAGAACCGAGAACCTGTATCCTGCAATTGACTAGCAAACACGGCTCAAGAGTATCTACGGATATGCAATGTGATAAAAATTTGGCGGTATGAAAATGCAAAAATCTGATATGAACAAATACCCCCAAACTTATCATTTGCTCGTCCCGAGCAAAGCCGATTTATTCACAAAAAATTTCCTAACCTCACTTTCGCAGGGAACGCGATTGCACTGAGCATGTGCAACAAGCCGTTAAACCTCTAGGTGTCCCTAGTAGGAGGAGTGTTGTCTCCTGAGGGTTTTCAGCGGATACTACCCACAAAATCCGGTCAAGTTGGTTTTGTAAAATAACTAAGATTCAAACCCTACAGTTTTGTTTTTAGAAAATAAAAATTCTATAACCCTAAGTCTAGACCATCGAACCTTTATTTTTCACACCTCGCTTCTTATTTAACTACAGATTTTATATGTCTTTACGTGCAGTGCAGATAGTGTCGTTAAGTTCCCGAAAGATCGAATAAAGTCATCATGTCGCACAATAAAGCCCAGATAACAATTTTAAAAGGATCACATAAGTTTTATAAAGAGTTAATCATTTTTCAAGTTTCTTTTTCCAGTAAGGTTTCAACTTCAGAATTTCTATCTTCCTTAACAGGAAACTAAGTCGTATTCTTCACTCCACCTTTTTTCTTGTTTTCATTTCATACACACCTCTGTGAACGTGCAATAGTCTTTATCACAGAATAAAACCTTCATATCTCTGTTAAATTTTTTTTTATAAAAGCCTGTCTTTTATCAAGATTATTCTCACACAAAGAACCGTTAGGAATTTTAACTCGGAGAGAACACTTGCTTGACTTTGTTTTAAACTGGACTTTCTAGGCTTCTTAGCGAGCTTTGGGCCAATGCACCCAAACCAGTTGGTTTTAGGGCATTAGGTGTAAAAACACCCCAGCGGACTTAATTACTCAAGTTACCTAGGTCCAAAAACAAAAGACAGTTTGGCGTGAAAATCAGATGATTTGATACGAACGGAGATATAACCGGCAGTTCAAAAAAAAATTTCTTTTTGGATAAAAGACGTGTTTAGTGGGTTCGGTGTGTAATCATTCCAATCAAGTTTCAGATGGGTTATTTTTCAGACTTAGCTCCAATTACGGCATCAATAACATTCCTTCATATTCGCTTTACTTCATAAACTATTCTTGACATTACTTATTTCAGAACAAACCTATTTGATCCTCAGAAAATCATTTATCTGTTTAAAAGTTTTTCAACATAAAAGACTTATCATCTAATTCCCAAAAACTCACGACACGTGTAGTGTGATGTAAAGACGTATATCAGCTATAGTAATTTCAAAGGAGAGTTATCTTTCAGGTTTTCAAAATCTAAACATAAGATTTAGTTATTCCTATTTTTTTCAAACAAAAACCGTCGAAATGTTGAATCAGAGTTCTTCCACTAGCTAACTTGACAGAAATTTTTTTATATTTTTAGAAAATTTTCAGATTTTTATGGATTTTATGGATATTAATATGCAGATGCAAAATATACATATGAATGCGAAGGTAAGAAATGCGTACCGAGCGTACCCCCAAACTTAAACTGGACAGTGTCCTCACTGTCGTAGCATGAAGAGAGCAGTTGGAAGGTTCAAAATTGTCGGTTAGTGATACACAAATTTTTATTTGTTTTTGTTTTTAAAGAAAACAAAAAAGAATATACACAAATATATACAAAATGGTTTGTACATACCCCCAAACTTATTTGGAACAGTGTCCGCTGTTCTAAGCTGGATAACCGAAGTTTGGAGGTAGGCAGAGGAAGATCATTCAGGGTAAACCGGCACCTGTAGGAATAGGAGCGCCTCTGTTGGTTCGGCGCTAAGGTACGGTTTGCATCGGTGTCCGTTTACTTTGAAAAGTGAACCGTCCTTTGGATTTTCCAAATCCACAGCGCCCTGCGGATACACATTCCGCACAAAATACAGCCCTTTCCAGCGAGATCTGAGCTTTCCAGGATGGAAGTGAAGTCGGGTGTCGTAAAGCAGTACCTGCTGACCAGGTACGAAGGTTTTGCGCAAAAGGTGTTTATCGTGAAACACCTTCGTTCGATTCTTAACGACAACCGCGTTATCGTAAGCCTCATCCCTAAGCTCGCATAGTTCGTTCAGCTGCAGCTTCCGATGGCTGCCCGCATCCTCGAGAGACAGATTCAGCTCTTTTATCGCCCAAAATGCGCGATGCTCTATTTCGACAGGAAGGTGGCAGGCTTTTCCGTACACAAGCCGATAGGGAGACATGCCAAGGTCGGTCTTATAAGCGGTTCTAAATGCCCAAAGGGCATCCGTGAGTTTCAGCGACCAATCCTTACGGTTCTTGGAAACCGTCTTCTCCAGTATCTGCTTGATCTGCCGATTTGAAACTTCGGCCTGCCCGCAGGTTTGGGGGTGGTAGGGCGTAGAGAGCTTATGATTAATGGAGTATTTCCGCATCAAGGCCTCGAAAGTCTTATTGCAGAAATGACTTCCATTGTCGCTAATGATCGCTCGGGGGTGCCCAAACCGGGAGAAAATGTTTTCTTTAAGGAACCTAACGACAACCTTGTTGTCGTTAGTCCGGCTGGGCACAGCCTCGACCCATTTAGAGACGTAATCAACAGCGAGAAGGATGTACAAGTTCCCAAAAGAGCTGGGAAACGGCCCCATGAAATCTATCCCCCAAACATCGAAAATCTCCACAACCAAGATCGGTTGGAGCGGCATCTCGTTCCTCCGGTATATCCGGCCCATGTGTTGGCACCGGGAGCAAGTCTTGCAATAGTCATGAGCGTCTTTGAAAAGTTGTGGCCAGTAGAAACCACATTGCAAGATCTTCTCAGCTGTATTTCTGGGCCCAAAATGCCCGCCACACGCTTGATCGTGGCAAAACGACAGCACACTCTTGAATTCCTCATCAGGGACACACCGACGAATAATCTGGTCGGGACAGTACTTGAACAAGTAGGGTTCGTCCCAGTAAAAGTGTTTTACTTGGGATAAAAAGCGAAGTCTGTCCTGACTTGACCATTCGGTCGGTAGTAATCCCGTGGCCAAATAGTTCACAATATCTGCAAACCAGGATTCGCACGATACTGTCAAGAGCTGTTCATCCGGGAAAACGTCGTTGATCGGAATTGGAACCGAAGGCGAAGAAGGAAGTCATGAGAGATGGTCGGCAACTACGTTTTCACATCCTCGTTTGTCCTTAATGACAAGGTCAAACTCTTGAAGCAAGAGGATCCAACGTATTAACCGAGATTTTGCATCTTTCTTCGCAAAAAGATGGCGCAGAGCTGAATGGTCTGTGTAGACAATGACTGGAGAGCCGATGAGGTAGGGCCTGAACTTTTCTAAAGCAAATACAACAGCTAAGAATTCCTTCTCAGTTGTTGTATAGTTGAGTTGGGCGTCGTTCAGGGTTCGGCTTGCGTAATAGATTACGTGCGGCATCTTGTTGATGTGTTGTCCAAGGACAGCACCAATGGCAAAGTCGGATGCATCGCACATAATCTCAAATGGGTGCGTCCAGTCAGGTGAAGAGAGAACGGGAGCAGAAGTGAGTGAGCGTTTCAGTGACTCGAAGGCAGTCACACAGCTCGAGTTGAAGTCGAATGGTGTGTCCTTGGCCAGGAAAAGAGTCAAGGGCCTAGCAATCTTGCTAAAGTCCTTGATAAACCGTCTATAGAAACCGGCATGGCCAAGGAAGGCTCGGATATCTCTGACGCATTGGGGAGGAGGCAGATTGGAAATGACCTCAATCTTTGCTTTGTCAACCTCTATGCCATTTTGCGAGATGATATGTCCTAAGACAATACCTTCGCGCACCATGAAGTGGCATTTCTCCCAGTTCAAAGTGAGATTCTTGTCCTTACATCGGGTAAGGACAGCGTCAAGATGCAGCAAACACTCGTTGAAAGAGTCGCCGAAGATGGAGAAGTCATCCATGAAAATCTCCAGAAATTTTTCCACCATGTCTGAGAAAATTCCCATCATACACCGCTGGAAGGTAGCGGGCGCATTGCATAACCCAAAGGGCATGCGACGATATGCAAACTTGCCGAAAGGACAAGTGAAAGTGGTCTTGTCCTGGTCTTTTTCGGCTATGGGAATTTGATTATAGTCGGAGTAGCCATCAAGAAAGCAGTAGTACTCGTGTCCGGCCAATCGTTCAAGCATCTGGTCAATGAAGGGTAGCGGAAAGTGGTCTTTCCGCGTTGAGGCGTTGAGTTTTCTGTAATCAATGCAAACTCGCCACCCAGTTTGGGTGCGAGTAGGGATTAACTCATTCGCCTCGTTGGTTATGACCGTGATGCCCGACTTCTTGGGGACAACATGAATGGGGCTAACCCACTGGCTATCAGAGATAGGGTAAATGATACCACTATCTAGACATTTGACGATCTCCTTCTTCACAGCCTCCTTCATGACTGGATTAAGACGTCTTTGTGGATCCCGGGCTGGTTTGGCATCATCCATCAGATGAATGTGATGCTCAACGATGAGGGGACTAATCCCCTTGATGTCCGCCATGGACCAGCCAAAAGCTTGCCGGTTGCTGTGCAAGACCGCGAGAAGGGCTTTCTCTTGCTCGGGAGCTAGAGAAGCCGAGATGATGACAGGGAGGGTCTCGTTCTTACCTAAGTAAGCGTACTTAAGGTGAGACGGCAAAGGCTTGAGTTCGAGTGTTGGAGGTGAAACGATAGAAGACAAGATTGGTGCAAAGGTCTCGAACTCAAAGGACTCCAGCAAAGGTTCAAAGCGAGTGTAAGCAACCGAGTTGGATGGTTAAGGTAACTCATCCAGAAAGTCGAAGGATTCAAACTCGGGTTGTGCGCGGCTAAGATCGTTCGTGAACGTGAAACACTCGTAGTCGTTGTCGGGCGCAGAAACAGCAGCAGGTTCGAAGAGAAACGCACTAGTGGCGTCTAGATTATCGTGATCAAACAGAAACTCCTCGAATTCACACTCTTCTGGGGTGATCTCCTGGATCGAGCAGACGTCCAGTATATGAGCATTAGGTTCGGCGGGCTGATTCCCCAACCTAAAAATGTTGAGTTCAATCGTCATATTTCCAAAAGAGAGGTTCATCGAACCATTGCGACAATTGATCACAGCATTTGAGGTTGCGAGAAATGGTCGACCGAGTATCACCGGAATCTGATTCCGGGGGTTAGCTACAGGCTGTGTGTCTAATACAATGAAGTCAACGGGGAATATGAAGTCCCCGACTCTTATCAACACATCCTCTAGCTCACCCCTAGGATGGGTGATCGATCGGTCGGCCATTTGGAGAGTGCAGTGCGTGGGTTTCAGCTCTCCGATGCCTAATTGCTCGTATACTGAATACGGAAGCAAGTTAACACTAGCACCAAGATCTAATACTGCGCGGTTGATGTTCTTATCCCCAATGGTAATTGAAATCGTAGGACAGCCAGGGTCCTTCCGTTTTTGTGGTAAAGATTGGGTAAGGGCATCACTCACAGCACTAGCCAAGAAAACTTTCTTGGGTACCTGAGACTTCCTCTTTTTCGTGCACAAGTCCTTTAAGATTTTTGTGTAAGACGGGACTTGTTGGACAGCATCTAAAAGAGGAATGTTAATGTTAACTTGCTTGAATAACTCCAAAATCTTCTCCATTTGTGGATTTTGTTTGTTAGACCTCAACCGGTTTGGAAATGGAACATTTTGAAAATTGGTTGAGTCTAATGCTGGAGGAGGAGATTGTGGAGTTGGAACGGATCCCAGAATAGGTGTTTTCGTGGAGTGAGAAGTGGGTCCGTTCACAGCAGAAGAAGAGGAAGGGGAGCCTTGTGAAGAACGGAGAATAGGCTCAGAAGACGAAGAAGAAGAAGAAGAAGAAGAAGAAGAAGCGGCCGGGGTGTCATCGTTGATCCGTTTGCCAATGTTGTTTTGCAGCATCCTCCCCGATCTCAGTGTGGTCACGGCACTCACATTATGGTTTTGTTGTTCAAGAGCAACATGTGCATTATGTGGGTGACCGGGATTTGGAAGTGGCTGGGACGGGAGCTTCCCCTTCTCTCGCTCGCTCAAGGCCGCGTTCAGCTGTGCAATCTGGGCCTCGATGGTCTTGATGCTTTGCCCGTGTGCGGCAGTGTGTTGCACTAAAGATTGAATGGAAGACTGGATGTTGGCGGTGGACTGAGTAGACTGTTTAACGAACGCCTCCAGACTTCGCTCGAGCGAGGAAACCTTATCGTTGTTTGACGGAACAAAGTTGTTGGGTGGAAAAGAGTTGTTGGGTGCAAAGTTGTTCGTCTGATTTTGGAAAGGTTGGGGTTGGAAGGGCTGCTGATACTGAGTTTGTTGTTGCGCTTGTTGTTGCGGTGGAGGGGCCCTTTGGAAATTGTTGCCTTGAAATTGATTCTGATTCTGATTCCAGGCGAAATTGGGGTGGTTCCTCCAACCGGGATTGTAGGTGGAAGAGTATGGATCATTCCTCGGTCTTTGCTGGAAGGCAGCATTAACCTGATCCTGTCCTTGCGAGGGTGGATTGTAAGGACACTCTTCGGTCAAGTGGGAAGGATCGGAACAACAAGCGCAGATGGTACGAAGGGGGAGAACAGGGGCAGGAGCAGGAGCAGAAAATTTGCTTTCCATCGCTTCAAGCTTTCTTGTTATAGCAGCCATTTCAGCTTTCATCGCAATAGAGATGTCAAGTTGGTGGATTCCTACCCTAGACTGACCGGTAGAAGTGGAGGTAGAAGAAGAAGTCGGTCTGGTGCTCTCCCACTGTAGCGTTTGCAACGCAAGGTCATCAAAGAACTGCCACGCTTCCTCGTCAGATTTCGATAGGAAGTGGCCCTGACAGATGGTTTCCAACAACTGCTTCGTTGCTGGGTTCAGTCCCTCGTATAAGGTTTGGCAAAGTTGCCATTTCTCTATACCATGGTGAGGACACTGAACAAGAAGGTCTTTGTACCGGTCAAAGCACTTCCAGAAGGGTTCAGAAGGAAGCTGGGAGAATTGGTTGATTTCATTTCGAATCCTTGCGGTTTTATGATTCGGATAAATTTTTTTCAGAAACGCTTTAACAAACTCGTCCCAGCTGGTGATTGAGTGGGAAGCGGTGCTATACAGCCATTTTTCAGCGAGATCGCATAAAGTGAACGGAATGACCCGTAGACGTATAGCATCGTCCGACAGCTGGGTGGTTTTCATCATGGCACAGACGTTTTGAAATTTGTTGATGAAGATATAGGCATCTTCAGATTCAAGCCCATGAAAACGTGGAAGCATGTTGATGAAATGGGGCTTAATTTCAAAGTTGTCCCCATTGGCTGGAGGAAGAGAAAGGCAGGTGGGAAGTGCAGAACGGGTGGGGTAGAAACGATCCTGGAGCGCAATTCGCTGCGGCGCTACGACACGCGGAGGTGGTGGGATATTGGTCTCCGTAGGAGGTGGAGCCAATCCAGCGGTGGTCAAAGAGATGTTTGGATTAAATCCCGACATCGCGGAAGAAGAGGTTGGTGAAAGTGAAGGTGAAGGTGAAGATGTATGAACAGAATTCCGGTCAACGTCGGAGTTGTCCGGTAAAGGAAGGGGTGAAAGAGGAGTGGACGGAGTATCGACTTCGGAGTCGATCGCGTAGTCGGTAGCGACTAACGTAACGCAGACTAGACGGGCGCTAGTGTCCCGAGTCCAAGCGGACATACACTAAACGAGTTTAGTATAGTCAAAGCGGAGAAGGTGAGGGTAAGAAAACGTCAATTGAGAAAGGCGATGGGTGGTGTGTGAAAATGGATTTGGCGACAAAGGGCAAGTTTTTATAAAAGTTTTTGATTTTTTTCTTTTTTTTTGTTTGTTTTTAGAAAGAGATTTACAGAAATATGTACGGAAATACGGCTTAAGCAATCACAAACAAGATATGCGCAATCACACCTAGATCTAGGGTAACCTAGGTCTACTAGACCTGCTCCTGAACTTGATTGTCGAAGTTAAACAGTGTCGAGAAACGGGCTTAAAAATACACTGATCACGAGGCCAGGTAAGTGCAGAGATAAGGGGAGGTTGTCCAACGCTTTCGCGAAGTTCCTTAATTAAATAACCCTTTCTCTTTCGACGGTTGCGCCTTTAACACTTTCCTAGACACCCCGTAAACAATATACCGTTAAGCGAGGTTCTAAACACGGTTTATCTTCTCCTAATGAGCGCGAAGTCATTAGGGCTGAAGTCTAGTATTTTTTTAATTTACAATGGACAATGCATATGCTTTAGTGATTTCCGGGGACCTGGGAAGGGTGATGAAATCCCCACCCAATCTGGATTGGTTTCAAGCCCCTTAAGTCCGTATTAAAGAAATGCAAAGCAGTAACAAATCAACTGCAAACAATTTTTATTTTGCGGCGCAAAGAATCCTGCACAAGAACAGTTTATTGGAAGGGGGAGAAGAATTTGCGCAAAGAAATCTGCAGAAAACACAGTTCAGTGGAGTCCAGAGGAGTGGGAGAGAGGAGAGAGACTTACGGAGAGAAAATGCACCCCAGAAGCCAACAGATGGCCGCGTTTCCGCGGCCAAACGCATGCAATAGCCGCGGATACGCGGCAGTACTAGGGATTTGGGGCTCTGGAAAAATTGGGTGACCTTCTGTGGCTGTCCTCTTCTTGTCTGGATATACTGAATTTTTATTTGCTCACTGTACCTGCTCCAGATCTTGACAGTAGGCCGTATACTTCGTTTTTTCCGTCGCGGTGTAGCCGCGAAATGTGGGTCTATCTTCCCACGTCTTTGGCACTGTACTTGAACTCCGTATTTTCAACGTCTTGGCCACGGAACTCGAACCTTGTATTTTCCTGGACACTTGCACAAAAGCTAATCAAAAATAACAAGATGATTTTATTTTTTTTATAAAGTATATTTTTTTTGTTGTTTTTCGGTTGTTTTTATATTCACAAATTAACCCGAAATTACACAAGGAAATAAACTACCGTCTCCCCGGCAACGGCGCCATTTGATTGTTAGAGTATGTACGTGTTCAAGTTCTAGTTTTAAATACCGCAATCAAGACGGTTTCGCTTGTAGCTAGCCGGTTGAGTACGAGTCGTCCGCAGGGAGATGGGAGTCTTTTTCAATGTGTTTTAACGAGTTAAGTCCGGTTGTTCGGATTTTTGTTTGTGATTATCTAAGTGTTGAGTTGATATTTAAAGCGAGCTTGTTAGGGTTAGGATTAGGTTAGTTTGAGTTAGGAGTCTCCACATCTTTCGTTGCCCCTCTTAATATCGGTGTTACGGTAATCGGCAACAACGGGGATTAGCACGACTAGGAAGGAACTTGCGAGTATAAGCTAGGCTTTCCAACGCATAAGTCCTTCCTTTTGGTGCTTGTCCGTCCGTTCTTGGCTCTTAGCCATAACCTCCGGTTAATTCAACCACAACCGGTCTCACTACGGAATCACCGCTATCATGTAGGATAGGGTGCCGTAAGGAGCGAATTGTGGTTCAATTAACGGGAGTTGATTTAAGCTGTTGGGCAAGGAAAGAGTGAGAGAGATTTCCTTCTCTCAAACTTCCCTTATCCTACCCTAACAAGAATGAACTACTCACACATCATAATACGGAAAAATAAAACAAAACAAAAGAGGAAGATAAAAAGAAGGAGATTAGAAGAATACGACTAGCTATTTGCGACCTCACCTTGGCGAGGATCGAGCGTAAGCATCATTGTTGTATGTAAGGATAAAGAAAAAGAGAGAAGAAAGAAACAACAAGGAAATAACAACAACTACTTAACGAATTAAAGTTACAACATTTATAGCAAAAGTAAGACAAGCATGATAATAAAATGATCTTCTTTATTCACCAATCCTCACTCACAAAGCTCACTACAAGTTTAATGGAGAAGAGATGAGAAGAAGAAGAACATGTAAACTAAAACCTAGCAAAAAGAAAATACAAGAATGGACCCTTTCCTTCACAAAGTTCTGGGCTATTTATAGGCCAAAAAATGAAAACCTAGGGCAACCACCAGAACCCAGATACAAAGACCAAAATACCCCCCAAAAGTTTCTGTCTGCGGCGCCAGTATGGCCGCGGATCCGCGGCCTAGACCCCCCTTTGGCCGCGGATCCACGGCCATATGGATGAGTTAGGGTGTGGGCTTTTTTGGTACTTTCCTGATCTTCTGTGCACTTCAGTATGGCATATGTGTTTTCTGAAAATACCTCCACATTTCTTCCAGAATTTCTGTTGAGGGAAAGGTGGACTTTTTGTCAAGATTTGGCATGATTGCCTCGAGCTCCGCGTAGATGTCTTGGTCTTGGTGTTGCCATAGTGCTTTGTGCATGAAGGTGACAATTGATTTGTCATTTTGTCTCCTAAACTGGTATCTGGCAACATACGGATGAAGAGCGGAGACCGTGTTTTATCTGTGGTTGGCAGGAACCCGGATTTTGTCGTGTTTTCCATGAATTTCACCGTTTTAGAACCGAGAACCTGTATCCTGCAATTGACTAGCAAACACGGCTCAAGAGTATCTACGGATATGCAATGTGATAAAAATTTGGCGGTATGAAAATGCAAAAATCTGATATGAACATCATCCAGGTCACCTTGGAAGCCTGGAATGATAACTATCTCCTGAATGAGGCTGTTATTATCATATCCCTAGAACACTCACTTATGTTCTAAAACTGCTTCCGACTGTTTCTCCAGGATTAGATCAATATCAACTTATTGCATTTCGTGCAAAAACAACCTCTGGTGTGGCACTTGACATCTCATGATTGACTCAATTGCCTAAGCAAGTGATCTGCCCATCATGCACATCCCTCTCCGCTTTAGTCAGTAAGACACCTTTAGAGAGGGTGACTCCATCACCTGCAGGTACACTACCGTGCCAGGAGTCGTCCATTCTAAATACTCTTAGAATGCTGTCTAAGTACCCAGATTGCGAAACTACCCAAATCTAGATCTGAAACCATAGATCCAGTACCAGAATGTTTGATATGAAATCCATTTCCTTTGTGGAGAAACCACTGTGTGACAACCAAAGTATAACCGATCGTAGTATAGGAGTTTCCTTTCCTACTCTGTGTATGTCATCCAAATACCATGACAACACACCCTACTACCTTCTTAACAGATCCATCCCCTATTCTGATGAAGTCAAACCTATGACCGTCACATCAGAAATAGATGATCTATCTCCGCTATATCTGCTTAAGTCTATAAATAGACATAAGCCACTTATCCACCAATTCTTCCGCTGCTCCCACTGACTACGACAACCCTCTGGCAGAGTCATATACACATGCACTTCTAATGCTACTTTAGAACGACGCTATACTCATCCTACTGCCGGGACTCACAGTCCGGAACAACAGCAAAGGCAAGCCTGAGTAAACAAGAACCTCCCTGCCACCGTTCTTGAGGCTACCGGAGTACCTCTTGGGTGCCTGAGGTTACCCACCGTATCTGCGGAGTGGCCAATGGAATGACAAACCAGATTGAATCTTTAGGTTCTTATCAAATCTTCAGTAATCATTTGCGGTTCTGGAATCACTTCCAGTTCTACCATACTCCCACTACTTTTTTCTGAAAAAATCCATTTTACTTAAAAACTGTGGCGAGTCTAGAACAATATCACTATTGATCTTCTAGATGGTAGAAAGTCAACCCTCGTCATAGCCTGGGTCAACCCACAAACAGCCATTACAGAAACGTGCCTTGAGTAGTCCGGAGTCTGGTTTTAAGCATAAGCCGGACAACTCCCCGTACCTTAACATCGTTAAGATATGAACTGTTCTATATCCAATATAGAAACAGAGGCACCGATTTAATTGAACCAGATTCAAATCATGCAGCTGTCTCCAGTGCATGTCAACTAAATGGAAAAAGGCCGATCAGCATTACTCAACTTAGGAATGCTTTTAATTATGAGTAACCTGAAAGAGAGGCAAGTTCTCTAAATCATTACTATCAATTGAATACCATACACAAGTATCTACATCTTCGATCACCTTGAAGAATCCCGATACTTGCAACACCTGGTTCTCTACTTTATTCATATACCTAAAACTTCTCAAAATTCGGACCCTGTGTTTCTACGAAACACTTGTCTAAAAACTAGAGAAGTCATAAGTAAACCGAATATAGTATAAGGACCAGCCCCTCTGTCCTAATGGACACTGGACAACATACAATACTTTGTATAAGTCCCTTGAGTCTGATAACTCATTCCCTGTGTGTCGTAGGTTGAAAACTGTACTTATAGTTAAGAAGAATTACACCGCTGTTCAATGCTCCTTACCTAACCATCCACTGATATAGGTAAATGTCACAGACATAATTTCAAAAAGGTATATCTCACTCTATAAAAATAGACGTACAGATATATCAATTTGAAATTGGTGCATAACAGTGGATGTTCAAAACCAAATATTAGCCGTTCGGCAAACAACCCAGGCGATTTCCTCAAATATCACCAATTACAACGAATTCCGATATAATGAGGATGATCACCTAATTCCCAATAACATACTCCCACTCATTATCTGTAAAACCATACAGATGTGAGAATCAAACCTGGTAAATACATACCCTGGAGCAAGTGTCTAATTGGGAAATCAGATTTCCTTTAACAGTACACAGTGAAACTGAAACATTGAAATGTTTCATATGTGTATCCGGGTATTCCTAGTAATGCCTCTTCCATTATCAGATTCACAACTATGACCGTATATTTCTTTGCCACCTCTCCAAATCCCTTCATATGTCTTTAGTCATTACCTTCTGCACACCCACTTCGGCACCAGCCTATGGTTTGGAAGAAGACTATCCAATAAGCATAATGGGTGTACTGTCCTGATCCTAGGAACACTCGCAATGCGAGAGAAGGTGAAGATAAAAGACAAACGAATAAACCTTATTCCTATTTCTCCTGAACCAGAATCCATCCCCGAACTGGAGCAAGTTCCTTTCGAGTTCGTATATAACCATACGATGGAGTATCCAATAAACTGTGGATCTTCGTAGTGATACGGAGTGTCCTGGAGAAATACAAAGGTGAAGTGGGAGTGGTAATGAAATACTTGGTTTGGTCGTGAATAGCAGTCGCAGTTTACTTTGCCCTCCTTCTAATCCCTTTCTTTGTATTAACTTAATACCTTCTGTATACCATCGTTATGCTAATTGGTTTTCTTCATTCCCCACCATTCGGCACCAGCCTAAGGTTTGGAAGAAGACTATCTAATTTGTGTAATAGGTGTACTATCTCCTAAACCAAGGAGTACTCACAACCTGAGAGAAGGTAAAAGGAAAAAGCAACCGAATAGTCCTATTCGTTTTCTCCAGAAACGGAAACCATCCTCGAATAAATTCCTTCGAGTTCGTATATAACCATACGATGGTTTTGTCCAATGGAAGTGGACGTTCGTAGTAATACGGGGTGTCCTGGAGAAAAGGGTAAAAGTAGGAGTGGCAATGAGGCATGCAACTCTGACAATCCAAAAGCCGGTGTTTAAGAAGGTTCGGTTAATTTTGGTCACTGAGTCAAAGTCTTAGGGTCGGGTCATGGTCGCTGCCAAAGAGAGAGAGAGAAAAGAAACACTCAGCGTGCACTCTAACCTAGATCAGAATGGTTATCATTTTATCTAATCAGGAAACCTCCCACTGTAACTGAAAGGTTCCTAGGCACTCTAGTAAGGTCTCACAAGGCATCGAACATGCCAATTTAAAAAAAATGGTGCCGAGAAACCCTAGACTACGGATCTTAGACTAGATGTTTAGGCGAAATGATAATCTAGTTAACAAATTACCTAAAAGTTAGGATGCTACAACTTTTGTAGATCCGGATACCCACTTCCTTAGCTCCACGAGGGCGTCCTCTCGCTGTCCATCTTGAACCTTGAACTCTCTTGACGGCTTCATCGGAGAAACGTGCGGAATAGGTCGTCGGCTTCGAGTCAAAGACGATCTACGTCGAGGTTGCACAAGCTCAAGCTCCGACTTCACAAAGTAGTGAAACTTGTGAAGAAAACACCCAAAACCACTTGGCAAGAGGTAGAGGATGAAGAATTAGGAGGTGGGTTCACTTTAGATTTGGATTTCTCTCACTAGATCTCAAGTTGCCATTAAAGTAGCAAGCTTGAAGAAGAAGAAGAATATGAAGATGGTTATGATAAGTTCTATTAAAAAGAAATAGAAAATCAATTCTTATCATAACTTAAACTAGGGTTAAGTGTAGAGAATAAACCATGGTGAATTAAGTGGGTTAGGGTTAAGCAAGAAGACAAGAATGGTTAAAGAAGTCAAAGCTTCATGAAGCTTCAACTAATGACAAAAGAAAGCCACCATTCTCTTTAAACTTATCCAAATAAATGAATAAACAAATAAATGAATAAATAAATATGCAAAACCCTAATTATCATAATAACCATGGTTTAATTCTATTCACTTAACCATATGATCAAGTATCATCAAACATGATACAAAAAAGTGCACAAAAGTATATCACATATACAATGTGCAATCCAAGTGAGAAAAATCCGTTTAAAGTGAACCAATACTAGTTAATGCAAAGTAATATATCAAATATATAATTATACATTAAATCATTAAATCAACACTTGATTCAATGATCCGGTCATGTCGCACATGACCGGCTAGTATCCAATGTATCGGCTTATCGAATCGATCTTCGATTCGATAACTAGGTTATATCGAATATATAACCATTCGATACATATATCGCGAGAATGGAATACGGTATCACATACACGCATTATTCTCGGTCCTGCACATATCTCATATGCGCTCCTATTTCGTTTCGCTTGAGCCAGGAAACCTCTGTGTAGGACTCTAAAGACTCGTCAATACGCCGGTAGCAGATGATGATCATATCAAACACCTACAAGCCGCAAGCGGTCTGCTAAACGTAACGGCCACCCGGGTATTGAGCGATCAGAAGATCGACGAGCTAGCCCGCTCACACTCCTGCGAATCCGACCAGTAACACTTACCGTACAGCCGGTCTCTTCGTCTGATATGTCGCATATCAAGTCTAGGGGTGGTAAACGTCAGACCCCAATAACCCGATAAGTCGTGCCGATGTGAGGCTCATAACGGGTCGAGAAACTACTGGTAACACTTACCAGCAAATCTCTGATCAGCCCTGGCCAGGGACTTCCCTGCTACGGCCAATCGAGCACTGCGCAACATCAACCCGCAATACCGGGAGAGACGAAACCCCTCCTATCGCTCATTGCCTCCATGTGACTCGGGACTGTGCCCAAAGACCACCGTTTTGCACGCCCTCATGGACGTGGTAAGGTGGAGATCAAAGCACAGTGGGAATCACACAAGACTCTATGACGATCTCGGGTCTACAGACTAACCTGTACAAGTGTCACCTGAGAACTGCCATCTGACGTGAGGTATAATACCATCTGGGAGTTCTCGGCGAGTCCGTCCAGTGTACTCAGTCTCCACTGAGCACCCGTATACCATCTCTGATGTCAAACACCAATGGATATGGGATCATCCATCGCCCATCACATGGGTCGAGAAGCATATACGCTAGTCTACTCTGGTATATCGATGCCCCGTCTCGATGCACCCACGACTAGGGACCTTGAAGGATGTACTTATGGACTACCATGTCCCCACTAGTATGATCTGCATCATAGTCCAGGCAGTCAAGTACAAATCCTAAGGGCTTTACCAACATGTAACTATAAGACAGTATAAAGAGACTAGTGTACATGTTAAGATAAAGAGTAACCAGATAGCATACTATCATATCGAGCAAGAAAGTCATCTCTATATATGTCCAAGCATCCAATATAATATACATCATCTGTACAATACTGGCCTCTAGGGCATACATACAACTAACAATCTCCCACTTGCACTAAGGCCAGCTGCTGTAGTATCGCATACCGAGCATCCCGAAGAGTCTCTCAAACTGTATCTGGGGAATGGCCTTCGTGAGTGGATCCGCGGTGTTGTTCTTCGTGTCAACCCTCCTGACATCGATCTCCCGGCGATCAACTATCTCCCGGATCAGGTGATACCGCCTCAGAATATGCCTGGATCGCTGATGGGACCTAGGTTCCTTGGCCAAAGCCACCGCTCCATTGTTATCGCAATACAAAGGTATTAGATGCTCAATGGATGGAACCACACCAAGTTCAGTAATGAACTTTTTGATCCAGACAGCCTCTTTGGCAGCATCGTTGGCAGCGATGTATTCAGCCTCCATCGTCGAGTCTGCCACGGTTTCCTGCTTGGAACTCTTCCAGCTAACCGCCCCTCCGTAAAGGGTAAAGACAAAGCCCGACTGTGACTTAGAGTCGTCCTTATCACTCTGGAAGCTCGAATCGGTAAAGGACTCCACTTGGAGTTCTCCGTTACCATACACCAAGAACATATCTCTAGTCCTTCGTAAGTACTTGAGAATGCTCTTCACAGCTGTCCAGTGACTCTCTCCAGGATCAGCTTGATACCTGCTCACTACACTTAGTGAGTATGCTACATCGGGTCTGGTACATAGCATCGCATACATGATAGAGCCTACTGCCGAAGCATAGGGTATCCCTTGCATGCGAGCTCTCTCCAAATCAGTCTTGGGAGACATCTCTTTGGAGAGAGTGACTCCAGAGATCGTGGGCAAGTTCCCACGCTTGGACTCTTCCATACTAAACCTCTTTAGTATGGTGTCAATGTACCTGGATTGGGACAATCCCAAAATCCGTTTGGATCTATCTCTATAGATCCTAATTCCCAATATGCAGGAGGCATCACCAAGATCTTTCATCGAGAATCTTTGTGATAAGAAGAGCTTGACCGATTGCAGCATAGGAATATCATTTCCTATCAAGAGTATGTCGTCCACGTACAATACGAGAAAGACAACCTTACTCTCTGCCACCTTCTTGTAGATACAAGGTTCATCTGGATTTTTGACGAAATCAAACTCTTTGATAACGACGTCAAAGCAGATGTTCCAACTCCGCGATGCTTGCTTTAATCCATAAATGGATTTAAGCAGCTTGCACACCTTCCCGCTGCTCCCACTGTCTACGAAGCCCTCTGGCTGAGTCATATACACGCACTCTTCTAAATCACCGTTTAGAAAGGCGGTCTTAACATCCATTTGCCAGATTTCGTAATCATGATATGCAGCGATGGCAAGCATGATCCGGATGGATTTAAGCATAGCCACTGGAGAAAAGGTCTCGTCATAGTCCACACCTGGTCTTTGACGAAAACCCTTTGCTACAAGTCTAGCTTTGAAAGTCTCCACTTTCCCATCTACACCAAGTTTCTTCTTGAAGATCCACTTGCTCCCAATGGGTTTTACCCCTTCAGGAGCAACGTCCAAAGTCCATACTTTGTTGGTGTACATGGATTCCATCTCGGACCGCATAGCATCCAGCCATTTCACAGAGTCACCAATCGTGATGGCCTGCTCTAAGCTAGTTGGGTCATCATCCTCCATGATGCAATCCTTGCTCCCACCGTCCATGAGAAAACCGTAGTATCTCTCAGGTTGGCGAGGAACCCTACTAGATCGGCGGAGTGGCTGGGGTTCATCGGGAACTATGGAATCCTCTGGTTCCACCAGATCTTCTGTTGTAGCTTGTGCAGCTGGAACCTCTTCCAGTTCTACCTCATGACCACTAATCTCTTTTTCAAGAAATTCCATTTCTAAAAAGGTGGCATGCCGAGAAACAAACACTCTTTGTTCCTCAGGGTGGTAGAAGATATACCCTCGCGAATGTTTGGGATATCCAATAAACTTACACAGAATGGACCTTGCCGCGAGTTTGTCCGGATTTTGCGTTTTTACATAGGCCGGACAACCCCATATCTTAACATAATTAAGATATGGTCTCTTTCCTTTCCATATCTCATATGGAGTGGTCGGCACGGTTTTGGTGGGAACCATATTCAATAGGTCTGCAGCTGTTTCCAGTGCATATCCCCAGAAGGAAATAGGTAACTCAGCTGTGCTCATCATAGAGCGCACCATATCTAATAGGGTGCGGTTCCTCCGTTCTGATACACCATTGTGCTGTGGTGTATTTGGAGGAGTCAGCTGAGAGAGAATCCCATTCTCTTTTAGGAAGTCCAGGAATTCATTGCTCAAGTATTCACCTCCTCGATCAGATCGAAGGATTTTAATACTTTTTCCGGTTTGGTTCTCGACTTCTTGTTTATATTCTCTAAATTTCTCAAAAGCTTCTGATTTGTGTTTCATCAGGAACACATATCCGAATCTAGAGAGATCGTCAGTGAATGTAATGAAGTACGAAGAACCATCCCTGGCATGTGTAGACATGGGACCGCATACATCACTATGTATCAGTCCCAAGAGTTCGGTAACTCTTTCTCCGTGTCCCGTAAACGGAGTTTTGGTCATCTTGCCTTTGAGACATGACTGGCAAGTGTCATAAGATGAAAATTCGAAAGGTTTCAAATATCCATCTTTATGCAACTTAGCCAGTCGTGTCGCATTGATGTGACCTAGTCTACAATGCCACAAGAAAGAATCGTTCAGTTCTGAACTCTTCCTCTTGTGTGTGTTTGTTATACTCAGAACTGTTGATTGGTTTAGAACATAAATGCCATTGCACAACGTGCCTGATCCAACCAACTTTTGGTTATGGAAAATGTTCATAACATTGTCCTGTAATACAAAATTATATCCCTCTTTACTCAGTAAAGAAACCGATATAATGTTGCATATCAGGTTCGGTATGTAATAGCATTCGTTCAGAACCAATGTGTTACCAGTTGGTAATACAAGGTGATATTCCCCGACAGTCTTAGCTGCAACAATTGCACCATTCCCAACTCTAATGTCTTTATCACCTTCTCCAAGTTCTCTACCTTTCCTAAGCCCATGTAACTAATTACATATATGGGATCCTGACCCGGTATCCAATACCCAGGACGTAGAGCAAATGGAGAAACAGTTCTCTGTAACGAACACACCCGAAGAAAATGCATCAACATGTACTTTCTTCATTCGGGTGGCATGGGAATCCTGGTATTCCCCTATTTCCTGTTCATTCCTATAACTCTTATAAGAAAGAACGGAACCAACGTTCCCCAGCACAGTATAACATGCGGGTTCGGTCAATACATCCATATTATTATCTTGTTTAAGGCATGAAATGGTCGCTACCTGGAGAGAGAGAGAAGAAAACACTTTAGCGTATGCTCGTGCAAGATCAGATTGGTTTTTATCTTATCTAATCAGGATGGCTCCCACTGCTTTTTATCAAATCTTCCTCCAAACCTTAAAAGGAAAGACTAGCCGGGATTAATTACACACTACAAGTTCGCCAATCTTTCAGCCAGGCCAGTGTCGGTACTTTGAGGGAGGTCCCCCGTGCTTTCGCACGAACCTAATTAATGTAAACCTCGTTTTCCCAGAGGCGTAACCTCGTTAACACCTTTCTAGACACCTACTTGATCGGCTAATTGCAATGTGTAAAACTCTCCCAGGAGTAACTCTTACTCGCAGTGGGTATCGGGATCCAACTATCTCATAGAAGGTATGCAATCTCATTGCAAATTTCAACACTTGAAATTCCCGATAATATTTTGCCCCTAGCGTCCTATGACCTTGACGCAGGCCAACAAACCATAGTGCGCTAGTCAAGTTCAACCCGTCATTTCCTGATTGAATTAAACCCACCCGTACGACCCTTGACGCAGGCCAACAAAGTCGCACGACTACCCTAATCCAATCTGCATCATATGCATAAGCAGATAAATACTAGTTAGCTACCGCACACTACGCCTGGACGCAGGCCAACAAACGTAGCACGAATACTAACTACTACTCATCTGAAATGACGGAGGGCTACGCCAGGTTTTTCTGAAAACCATGAGCGTAATGAACTTGATATCGTTGTAGAATCAAATGATGTTTTGAAATGGAGTGATTTTGAGGCTTTTCTAGTTTTGCTAAAGGAGTTACTACCGGCGAAGGGATCTCGGTCCTTTCCTCATCGAATGAGGTGCGGGATATATCATATATATCGCTGTGCAAAGCAAAAACCCAAAAGCAGTCAAAAGCAAACCGAGTGTGTAGCATCTGCCAGTTATTGCTAAAGGAGTCACTCCCGGTGAAGGGATCTCGGTCCTTTCCTCATCGAATAAGGTGCAGGGTATATCATATATACCGCTATGCAAAGCAAGAACTGTAGCTACCTGTTTTGTTTTAAAATCTGATTCTACAACATCTTAGGTTTCTTTTCTTTCATTAATCACATTAATGAAGTCCCATCATTTAAGTACCTAAACATCACAGATAGATATGACGTACACTTATGCCATCCGCATTCGCCTCGATGTCCCCTCGTGCACCGTTAGGTTAGGTAACTAACGACAGAGCAGGGCAGGGCTAGCGCGGGTGTAAAACATAAGTAACGTCTATATAATATATCATATATACTATATACTATATCCATCACAGAATCACAACACAGATATCGCAGCAGAATCAACATATGAAATATTGGATATACTAGGACGTCCGTGTTTTCAATACGAGCCAGTATAAAACACGGATTCCACGGTCGTGATGAATAGCCAATCCCACACCCCTAGACCCCTACGAGAGCGGCAAGCAACCCTGCCAATTCTAGGGTTAGGAGACCCAGACTCGACTCCTCGAGTTGGTCTCCCACTGGACCCCAGAACCCGGTTACTTATGCTCCCCTCTTTGGGTCTATCCTAATGCGGAAAAGTAAATAATATACAAAAGGTGACAACTTCCGCTACCTGGAAGTGCCCCAAATAAAAGAATATTACATACAAGTTTTTACATGAATGAAAATGAAAAAACACTCATCTCACATAAAAACCCCCGGCTATTCAAACACGACAATCCAATATAACATATCCAGCAACACATAACATCACATGTCATCAACGTAAGTAAATATGCGCATCCCAATTGTCGTTGACATATAGCAACGAAACCGGCGATATCACATATTACACTTACGGTCACAGAAAAGAAAGTGTAAAACTACAACAATTGGAATCCGCAACCTCTTTAGACATCGCATGCCTAACAGATATAAATCCCGCATTTTAGTCTCATTATCGAAAACTCTTTTCAATATCATATGGGACTAAATTGCTAGATTTATAACATTCATTCAGTTATCTCATAACTACTTGTGAATTCCAATTATTGTATCACATTCCAGATAAACAGAAAATGTTAAACTTTCCGATCGAACAGTCGAATACCTAAGTTTTCCCGATACAACTCAACACATGAAATAAGTCTAACAACATTCAGTTCGTGCCTCAGTACCAACGGTCCAGCCGTAGAAGGGTCAAGCCAACGCCTCACATGTGGCACGCCGTACTGCCCCAAACCCGAAGGTTCAAAGGCCAGTTCAAGACGGTCACATAATCGAGTTAAGGTTTGTTGTCTTCTAGAGGGTCCATCGCGTTACTTGCACTACTTAGAACGTCGTTATACTACGGAAAAATCCAACACTTGGAAATTTCCCGACAGGGGAGAAATTGGGTATTTATATCCGGTCGAACTTTTTAACATATTCTGAAAATTATCCGGAAATACACAAAGACGAAATTTGATACCCCGATCGAAACATTGATTCCCAATACAACCCCAGAATACTCTTCTGTAGAGTCACAATAAAAATGTCCCAGAAAATACAGCATTATATTATATGAGTTACTGTGCAGAAATAATCATGCAAAGGAACAGTAAGGCCGCGGAAACGCCGCAGCATGCATAGCACGTGCCGCGGTTCCGCGGTGGAAAAGTTGACTTAGGCCCTCGTATTTCACAGTAATTCAAATAACACCCTGCTTGATTTTCTGCATATTTTTAATTGACAAAAATCCCATTTTTAGAAAAAGTCCAGAGAGCATTTTAGGGTTTTGGTTTTCGGTTCGTCCGGCTTTCAAACTCCGTCTAGAGTTCGCCTAAGCCTCTAGTTTGGCTCTGATACCAGTGAAAGGTTCCTAGGCACTCTAGTAAGGTCTCACAAGGCATCGAACATGCCAATTTAAAAAAAATGGTGCCGAGAAACCCTAGACTACGGATCTTAGACTAGATGTTTAGGCGAAATGATAATCTAGTTAACAAATTAACTAAAAGTTAGGATGCTACAACCTTTGTAGATCCGGATACCCACTTCCTTAACTCCACGAGGGCGTCCTCTCGCTGTCCATCTTGAACCTTGGACTCTCGTGACGGCTTCATTGGAGAAACGTGCGGAATAGGTCGTCGGCTTCGTGTCAAAGACGATCTACGTCGAGGTTGCACAAGCTCAAGCTCCGACTTCACAAAGTAGTGAAACTTGTGAAGAAAACACCCAAAACCACTTGGCAAGAGGTAGAGGATGAAGAAATAGGAGCTGGGTTCACTTTAGATTTGGATTTCTCTCACTAGATCTCAAGTTGCCATTAAAGTAGCAAGCTTGAAGAAGAAGAAGAAGATGAAGATGGTTATGATAAGTTCTATTAAAAAGAAATAGAAAATCAATACTTATCATAACTTAAACTAGGGTTAAGTGTAGAGAATAAACCATGGTGAATTAAGTGGGTTAGGGTTAAGCAAGAAGACAAGAATGGTTAAAGAAGTCAAAGCTTCATGAAGCTTCAACTAATGACAAAAGAAAGCCACCATTCTCTTTAAACTTATCCAAATAAATGAATAAACAAATAAATGAATAAATAAATATGCAAAACCCTAATTATCATAATAACCATGGTTTAATTCTATTCACTTAACCATATGATCAAGTATCATCAAACATGATACAAAAAAGTGCACAAAAGTATATCACATATACAATGTGCAATCCAAGTGAGAAAAATCCGTTTAAAGTGAACCAATACTAGTTAATGCAAAGTAATATATCAAATATATAATTATACATTAAATCATTAAATCAACACTTGATTCAATGATCCGGTCATGTCGTACATGACCGACTAGTATCCAATGTATCGGCTTATCGAATCGATCTTCGATTCGATAACTAGGTTATATCGAATATATAACCATTCGATACATATATCGCGAGAATGGAATATGGTATCACATACACGCATTATTCTCGGTCCTGCACATATCTCATATGCGCTCCTATTTCGTTTCGCTTAAGCCAGGAAACCTCTGTGTAGGACTCTAAAGACTCGTCAATACGCCGGTAGATGATGATCATATCAAACACCCACAAGCCGCAAGCGGTATGCTAAACGTAACGGCCACCCGGGTATTGAGCGATCAGAAGATCGACGAGCTAGCCCGCTCACACTCCTGCGAATCCGACCAGTAACACTTACCGTACAGTCCGGTCTCTTCGTCTGATATGTCGCATATCAAGTCTAGGGGTGGTAAACGTCAGACCCCAATAACCCGATAAGTCGTGCCGATGTGAGGCTCATAACGGGTCGAGAAACTACTGGCAACACTTACCAGCAAATCGCTGATCAGCCCTGGCCAGGGACTTCCCTGCTACGGCCAATCGAGCACTGGGCAACATCAACCCCCAATACCGGGAGAGACGAAACCCCTCCTATCGCTCATTGCCTCCATGTGACTCGGGACTGTGCCCAAAGACCACCGTTTTGCACGCCCTCATGGACGTGGTAAGGTGGAGATCAAAGCACAGTGGGAATCACACAAGACTCTATGACGATCTCGGGTCTACAGACTAACCTGTACAAGTGTCACCTGAGAACTGCCATCTGACGTGAGGTATAATACCATCTGGGAGTTCTCGGCGAGTCCGTCCAGTGTACTCAGTCTCCACTGAGCACCCGTATACCATCTCTGATGTCAAACACCAATGGATATGGGATCATCCATTGCCCATCACATGGGTCGAGAAGCGTATACGCTAGTCTACTCTGGTATATCGATGCCCCGTCTCGATACACCCACGACTAGGGACCTTGAAGGATGTACTTATGGACTACCATGTCCCCACTAGTATGATCTGCATCATAGTCCAGGCAGTCAAGTACAAATCCTAAGGGCTTTACCAACATGTAACTATAAGACAGTATAAAGAGACTAGTGTACATGTTAAGATAAAGAGTAACCAGATAGCATACTATCATATCGAGCAAGAAAGTCATCTCTATATATGTCCAAGCATCCAATATAATATACATCATCTGTACAATACTGGCCTCTAGGGCATACATACAACTAACAATAACGTCAAATTCTTCCCCAAACCTGAAAGAAGAATTAGTCGGGATCAACCGAGGAGTAAACCAACTCATCAGTGGAAATCGGGATCCAACTATCATCGCATGATAACGTGACGGGATCCGCTCACGTTATCACACTCCAGAAGGTATGCGCATATCTGGCAAGTTTCAGTTTCTTTAGAAACTCCCGATGTGATTTTTACCCCATGTTCTTATGACCTTGGCGTGAGGTCAAAATATCATAAGTCGCATGTCAAGTTCTGCCCATCATTATTCAGGTTAATTTGAACCCACCCGTACATACCCTTGACGTAAGACAAAATAGTAGTACGACTGTCCCAAACCAACGCATCTATCGATGCAACAGATAAATATCCGGTAGCTACCAATCACTATGCCTTGGCGTGAGGTCAAAATACATAGCTTGTGTTAGTGTATATGCCCTAGAGGCCATTACTGTATCATACTAGTTTGTATATTACTTAATGGATGTTTGGGATATTCACCTTGTATATACAATCTTGCTCAAAATAGTAGTATGCTACTTGGTTTGTTTCTACTTCAATGTGTACATGTGTTTATTTTTGTATATCGCCTATACACATTAGTAGAGCCCTTAGGATCTTTGCTTGATTACCAGCGATGTGATGGCCGTCACACTAGTGGGGCTGGGTAATCTATAAGCACATCCTTATGCAGGTCCCTGGTCGCAGGACTATCGAGACAGGGCATCGATACTCCGGAGTAGACCAGCGCATGCGCTTCTCATCCCAGTGTGGGAGACGGTCTGTCCCACAGCCGTCAGTACGTCGTACTTGAGATAGTATGCGGGTGCTCGTTAGGTTACGGGTACACTGGACAGGACTCGTCGGGAACTGACTAGTTGGTATTATACCTATCGTCAGTTATCAGTTCCCAGGTGACATGAGTACAGCTTAGTCCGCTGACTTGACACTGTCACTTCGCCTCGGGTGTGTTCCCACTGTACTTTGATCACTACCCTACCACGGCTCAAAGGAGTCGTGCAAACAGGTGGTGGTTGGGTGCAGTCCCGAAGCATTTGGAGGCAGTGACGGTTAGACAGGATTCGTCTCTCCCGGTATTGGGGGTTGACATCGCGCTATGTCTAGGAGAGCCATTACACGAGTAGTCCCTGGCCAGGGCAAACGAGATATACTGGTAGGTTTCCAGTGTTATCTCAGGGTGTTTTGGGCTTCGCTCCGGCACGACTTGTACCGCTATTTGGGGACTGACGTTTACCGCCCCCTAGGCCCGCCATACGATGTATCAGACGAACAGACCGGACTGTACGGAGAATGTCACACTCAGGCTCAGTAGGAGTTCAGATGGGTTTCGCCTCGTCGGTCTTCTTGTCGGCATTACCTGGGGACCGTTACGCACAGCTAGTGCCGCTTGCGGTCTGTGGTTAAACCCACTGCCAGCGTAGTGTCGAGTCTTTAGAGTCCCACACAGAAAGCTTTTCGCCTTTAGGCAAAAGAGTAGAGGTCGCATGGTATTGCGACAGGTCGCATGGTTTTGCGACAGGGTTCGGTCACATCCGTGCACTTGTGCACGTACAGTGTCCGGACAGTTTACACTAGCGGGCTTTGGTTTAAGTCAGATCCTAGTGTACCTTATGGGATTGGATTTATCCAGTTTGCATTCGTGTTCCTCGGAACGCGGATGCGCGTGTGTATGCACAGTTGACAGGGAGGCAGAGGCAGCGGATTCTCATTAGGGTTGTTGACAGTTGACCGTTGACTTTTTGACTTTATGCTCAACCCTAATGAGAATATGATATGTGATTAACTATTATATTAATTAAGTATTATGGTGATATGGTTGTTGACTTGTTGACTTTTGTTGACTAGTTGACTTTGGTGACTTGTTGACTTTTGTTGACTTGTTGACCGGTTGACTAGGCTTGACTAGTTGACCATCATGATAACCATGGTTATCATTTCATGCCAAAGACTTTTTCTTGCTTGCTCATTTGAGTAAAATGAGTGCATGACATGATAAGGTTATGGTTGCTTCTAACCATCACATAAGACTTTTTTGATATGATGAGTTATGATCACTTTGGATTATGAGAGGGTGAGAGACAAAATACTTGCTCATTCTTTCTTGCTCATTCTCTCTCTTGTTCTTGAGCTCTCCTCTTGCTCTCACCCTCAACCTCTTGCTCCCTCTCTTGATCTATGGTTCTCTTGTCTCATGAGTTGAGAATCAAGAACCATAGATAAAATCCCATACTAAATCATCTCTACTCATTCTAGTTCACTAGGTTTAGCAAACCAAGTGAACTAGTTTCTTCAAAGAACGAAGAAGGAGCTAAAGGTTGGAGCTTTCAAGTGGATCTATCTTCGGCGTACGGAGACAACGAGAAGGAGCCATCGAACCACCATCGGAGCTTGAAGAGAAGGAGTTCAAGTTTAGGTATAACCATCTTCATCCGAGTAGCTAAATATCTTTAGCTTAGTTTGCTAGTTTTAGTTTAGGTAAAGATCCCGACCTAGCTTAGTCCATGTTGCCTCTTGCGTTAAAATTTTGATTTTATACCGTTTCCGCCTCCCCGTAAGAACCGGGGGTCGCAACGTGGACTTACAGTGGTATCAGAGCCTAACTAAACTTAAACTAGCTTGGTAGTAAAGTGTAACGAAGTTCGGAACCGGAAAAATCCAAAAACCAAACTTTTACAAAAACTGAGTTTCTGTTGAAATTTTTTTGGCTCAAAATGAAAAACTTTACACTTGTAAATTCGGCTCAGGGTTTTTTGTGAACACTCAAGAAAAACGATACAGTAATTCGTCCAAACCGCCGCCCATCCGCCGCGTGAGCTTGGTATCCGCCGCGGAAGCGCCGCGCGTTGTCGTCTTCTGTGCATCGTTTTTTGTGCAGTGTGTGTCTGTATTGGTTTTGGGATTTTTGAAATATATTATATGTGCCCAGATTTTCCAGAAAAGAAATTTCCTTTTGGGGTCCTATAATTCCGTATTTTTTCCGAACTTCACTGCACTTTGACTATGATGGTTATATCTGTGATGTTTGCATGTATTGAACGTCGGCTAATCGCTATAAGTCGATTGGTCGGGGTTATACATGATCTGTAATGTGCTGGAATGTGTATATAAATATGTTGGATTGTCGCGGGTGAATAGCCGGGGGTTGTGAGACGAGAGTTTTCTTTTCTTGCAATTCATGTAAATCTGTAAATTGATGTAATAATTATTTGTATGGCCGCACAACCGGGAAGGGGTTGTAGCCGTCATTGTATAATTTCTTTTTACTGTTTTTGCTCCTAGGATAGACCCATGGAGGGGTGTACAAACTACCGGGTATGCCGAAGTGTCGAGTGGCCTACTCATGGAGATGAGGGAGGTTGCTACGCTTCGGGTACTTGGCGGGTAGTTTGCCGCACCCGTAGGGGTCTTGGGTGGGGTTTTGGCTATTCACCGCGACCGTGTTATCTGTTTTTGTTACAGGCTCGTACAAATTACTGATTGCTAGTATATCCAATGTATTTATCTGTGATCTGAAATGTTTTTCATTGCATTATATCTATATATGATATTATTTAGGCGTTGCTTATGTTTTACAGACGCGCTAGCCCAGCCCCCGCTCTGTCGTTAGTTAAGTAACCTAACGGGTAATGACGGGCCCCGTGGCGAATGCGAATGGCATAAGCGTACGTCATATTTTGGTTGTTTTCTGCAATGGTAGGATTAAATGATGGGACGCATTAAAAGAACTAATGCAAGAATATCACGCATTAAAAGAACTAATGCAAGATAATAAACCAAGTTAAAGTCGTTGGAACACTTTCGAAAAACCACTCGGTTCTTTTCAAAAACAACTTTTAAATACGGAGCTTGAGCCACTCCTGTTAAAAGCTATCTCGTTCCATCGACCAAATCAAGTTCACTACGTTCACGGTTTTGCCAAAACCATCCGTAGCCCTCCGTCGTTTCACATGAATAGTCAATAGTATTCAAGCTGTGTTTGTTGGCCAAAGTCAAGGCACAGTGATTGGTAGCTATTGGGTATTCATGTGCAGCATAGATAGATGCGTTGGTTTGGAACAGTCGTACTGCCTTGTTGGCCAAAGTCAAGGGTAGGTGCGGGTGGATTCAAATTAACCTGGAGAACGACGGGCAGAACTTGACATGTGACTTATGATTTGTTGGCCAAAGTCAAGGTCATAAGAGCATGGGGCAAAAATCCACATCGGGAGTTTCATAAGTACTGAAACTTGCTAGATTTGCATACCATTTGGAGTGTGATGATTCTGGTAGGATTCCTTCAGTTTCGTCACGCGATGATATTTGGATCCCGATCCTACTGTGAGTATATGCTACACCTCGGGAATTTTCTCACTTAACGATCAATGCTATAAACCTAGTAGGTGCCTAGAAAGGTGTTAGCGGGGCTACGCCCCCAGGGAAAAGAGGTTCTTTAATTAAGGAACTTCGCGAAAGCGTTGGAAAACCTCCCTCGAAGTACCGACACCGGCCTGGCTGAACGGTTAAGCAAGTATTGTACGGTGGGATTGATCCTGACTAATTCTTCCTTTATGGTTTGAGGAGGGATTCGAGAAACAGTGGGAGCCATCCTGTTTAGACAAACTAAAAACCACTCTAAACTTGCAAGAGCATCATGCTGAGTGTTTCTTCTTCTCTCTCCTAATTGCAGCGACCAATCAACATGACTGGACTTAAGTTACTCCTAGATAAAAACAAACTGACAGGGCCAAACTACAAAGATTGGCTCAGGAATGTCAAGATAGCAATCACTTATGACAAGCTGGGGTATCTTCTTACCACCAAAGCTCCCCCTGTCCCTGGTCCAACTTCCAGTGTCGCGGATAAGGAAATCCGCAAGACTTGGGAGATTGATAGCGCGAAGGCCAAATGCCTCCTGCTTGCCTCGATGGACAACGAACATCAGAGGAGGCATGAGAATATGGACATGGAGTCCATATTGCTCCATACAAAAGAACTGTATGGAGAGCAATCACGTATCGCAAGATACGAAGCGTCGAAAAATTTATTTTCGACAAGAATGGCCGTCGGATCATCAGTAGCCGAGCACGTGCTAAAGATGATCGGCTTCATTGAGGAGCTCGCTGACCTAGGGATCACATTGGAGAGTGAGCTATATACGGATATAGTTCTCCAGTCCCTTCCTTCCACTTACGCCCAGTTTATACTGAACTTCAACTTACAAGAAAAAGAGGTTGAACTTTCAGAGCTCCTCAACATGCTGAGGAGCGCAGAGGGCACCCTACAGAAAGGTAGGGAAACATCCACTTTGTTTGTAGGAGGATCATCTTCTTCTAGGTCCAAGGCGAAAGCCAAGGGAAAGAAGAAGAAGGCCCCCGCCAAACCAAGGGGCGGTGTTAGTAAAGTGGATACGAAGGGAAAAGGTAAAGCAACAAAGATAGCGGGGAAGCTTGTGGATAAGGAAGAATGCTTCTATTGTCATAAGAAAGGACACTGGAAGAATGATTGCAGGGCCTGGAAGGCCAGAACACAGGAATTGAAGCAGGTTGCAGCTTCAGCTTCAGGTGTGTATGTTATTGAAAACTGTCTTTCAATAAACTCTACTTCCTGGGTATTGGATACCGGATCAGGATCTCATATCTGTAATTCTTTGCAGGCGTTGAGAAACCGTAGGGTTTTGAAGGCAGGTGACATGACCCTCAGAGTTGCGAACGGAGCTAGCATGGATGCTAAAGCCGTGGGGGACTATCACCTGGGAATATCAGATGGACATGTTTTGGTTTTGCGTAATTGCTTTTTTGTACCCAACGCAACTTGTAATATCATTTCTGTATCTTTAGTTTCTAAAGAAGGTTATGAATTTGCGTTTGTAAGTAATGTTGTAAACATTCACCTTAATCAAGTTCTGATTGGGTCAGGTACATTGAGTAATGGTATATAAGTGTTAAACCAACCACAGATTTTCAACGTCCAGAATACACACAAAAGAAAGTCTCCGGAAATGAATCAGACTTTCTTATGGCATTGTAGATTGGGTCACATCAACGAGAGAAGGTTGACTAAGTTACATACAGAAGGATATTTGAATGCGTTCGAATATCAATCGTATGCCACTTGTCAATCTTGTCTCAAAGGAAAGATGACAAAGACTCCGTTTACTGGACAAGGAGTAAGAGCGAGCGAGCTCTTAGGACTCGTACACAGTGACGTGTGCGGTCCAATGTCTACACATGCCCGAAGCGGACATTCTTACTTCATTACTTTTACGGATGACTTCTCAAGGTACGGTTATGTCTTCTTAATGAAACATAAGTCCGAGGCCTTTGGAAAATTCCAGGAGTATAAGAATGAAGTAGAGAAACAGACCGGCAAAAGTATTAAGATTCTAAGATCGGATCGAGGTGGAGAATACTTAAGTGCCGAGTTCCTGGACTATTTAAAAGAGAACGGAATTCTCTCTCAGCTTACTCCTCCATACACCCCGCAACATAACGGTGTATCGGAGAGACGGAACCGCACCCTATTGGATATGGTGCGGTCCATGATGGATAATGCTGAGTTACCGCGATCATTCTGGGGGTATGCGCTAGAATCAGCAGCGTACCTTTTGAACCGAGTTCCGACTATGACTGTGCCTTCCACACCATATGAAATGTGGTGTGGGAAGAGACCCTATCTTAAGCACATTAAGACATGGGGATGTCCGGCTTTTGTCAAAAATCAGCATGCGGACAAGCTCGAGGCACGCTCAGTACAGTGCAAGTTTGTGGGGTATCCAAAGAACTCAAAAGGATATTTCTTCTACTGTGAAGAGGAACAAAAAGTTCTTGTTTCTCGTCATGCCTACTTCTTGGAAACTGAGTTTTTGGAAAACCAGATAAGTGGGAGCACAGTAGAACTGGAAGAAATTCCAGAACCACGGACTGTTACTGAAAGTTTAGTGGAACCAGAAGGTTCGGAAGAACAGGACATTCCTACACCGCTCCGCAGAAGTAGTAGGCAGTCTCATCCGCCCGAGAGATACTATGGTTTTCTCATAGACGGGGATAGAGAGGATTGCATCATAGATTATGATGAGCCTACTAGCTTCCAGCAGGCCGTTCAGAGCGTTGACTCAGTGAAATGGCTGGATGCAATGCGGACCGAAATGGAGTCCATGTACACCAACAAGGTATGGACGTTGGACATTGCTCCAGACGGGGTAAAACCCGTAGGATGCAAGTGGATCTTCAAAAGGAAGATTGGTGTAGATGGACAGGTTGAGACCTATAAAGCTAGGCTGGTAGCAAAGGGTTTTCGTCAAAGACCTGGCTTGGACTACAACGAAACCTTTTCTCCAGTAGCCATGCTGAAATCCATTCGGATCCTTCTTGCCATTGCTGCCTTCCACGATTATGAGATCTGGCAAATGGACGTAAAGACAACTTTTTTAAATGGAAATTTAGAGGAGTGTGTCTATATGGACCAGCCAGAGGGTTTCATTCAGAGTGGGAGCAGCGGAAAGGTGTGCAAGTTGCTTAAGTCCATCTATGGACTAAAGCAGGCATCGCGGAGTTGGAACATCTGCTTTGATGAGACGGTCAAAGAATTTGGCTTTATCAAAAATCCAGATGAACCATGCATCTATAGTAGATTTGTAGCGAGAACTGTAGTATTCCTCGTTTTATACGTGGATGACATTCTCTTAATAGGAAATGACATTCCTATGCTACAATCTGTCAAGGGGTTCTTGTCACACAAGTTCTCCATGAAAGACCTGGGTGATGCCTCATACATTCTGGGTATCCGGATCTACCGTGACAGATCCAAGAGGATATTAGGACTTTCTCAGTCCAGGTACATCGACACCATACTGAAGAGATTCAGTATGGAAGATTCCAAGCGCGGTAACCTACCGGCTTGTCACGGGATCACCCTCTCTAAAGAGATGTCTCCCAAGACTGATTTGGAGAGGGATCGCATGTCTATTATACCCTATGCTTCTGCGGTAGGCTCTATAATGTATGCGATGTTGTGTACCAGACCGGATGTAGCTTATGCACTGAGTGTGGTAAGCCGGTATCAGTCAAACCCTGGGGAGAAACACTGGATAGCGGTAAAGAACATTCTCAAGTACCTGAGAAGGACTAAGGAGATGTTCTTGGTGTATGGCGGAAAAGACCTCCAGATCGAGGCCTTTGCTGACTCCAGCTTCCAGAGTGACAAGGATGATTCCAAGTCCATGTCGGGTTTTGTCTTTACCCTCAATGGAGGGGCGGTGTGTTGGAAGAGTTCCAAACAGGAAACCGTTGCAGACTCGACGATGGAAGCGGAATACATCGCTGCATCTGATGCCGCAAAAGAAGCTGTCTGGATGAGGAAGTTCTTGAAAGAACTTCAGGTGGTTCCGTCCATTGTTGATCCAATACCTCTATATTGCGACAACAACGGGGCTATAGCATTAGCGAAGGAACCCAGGTCCCATCAGAGATCCAGGCACATCTTGAGGCGGTATCACCTGATCAGGGAGATCGTAGATCGCCAGGAGATCGAGGTTCGGAGAGTCGCTTCAGAAGACAACACTGCAGATCCATTCACCAAGGCCTTGCCCCAGACTCAGTTCGAGCGGCTGATCGAGATGATAGGTCTTCGATACGCCAGTACATGGCCTTAGTGCAAGTGGGAGATTGTTAGTGTATATGCCCTAGAGGCCATTACTGTATCATACTAGTTTGTATATTACTTAATGGATGCTTGGGATATTCACCTTGTATATACAATCTTGCTCAAAATAGTAGTATGCTACTCGGTTTGTTTCTAATTCAATGTGTACATGTGTTTATTTTTGTATATCGCCTATACACATTAGTAGAGCCCTTAGGATCTTTGCTTGATTACCAGCGATGTGATGGCCGTCACACTAGTGGGGCTGGGTAATCTATAAGCACATCCTTATGCAGGTCCCTGGTCGCAGGACTATCGAGACAGGGATCGATACTCCGGAGTAGACCAGCGCATGCGCTTCTCATCCCAGTGTGGGAGACGGTCTGTCCCACAGCCGTCAGTACGTCGTACTTGAGATAGTATGCGGGTGCTCGTTAGGTTACGGGTACACTGGACAGGACTCGTCGGGAACTGACTAGTTGGTATTATACCTATCGTCAGTTATCAGTTCCCAGGTGACATGAGTACAGCTTAGTCCGCTGACTTGACACTGTCACTTCGCCTCGGGTGTGTTCCCACTGTACTTTGATCACTACCCTACCACGGCTCAGAGGAGTCGTGCAAACAGGTGGTGGTTGGGTGCAGTCCCGAAGCATTTGGAGGCAGTGACGGTTAGACAGGATTCGTCTCTCCCGGTATTGGGGGTTGACATCGCGCTATGTCTAGGAGAGCCATTACACGAGTAGTCCCTGGCCAGGGCAAACGAGATATACTGGTAGGTTTCCAGTGTTATCTCAGGGTGTTTTGGGCTTCGCTCCGGCACGACTTGTACCGCTATTTGGGGACTGACGTTTACCGCCCCCTAGGCCCGCCATGCGATGTATCAGACGAACAGACCGGACTGTACGGAGAATGTCACACTCAGGCTCAGTAGGAGTTCAGATGGGTTTCGCCTCGTCGGTCTTCTTGTCGGCATTACCTGGGGACCGTTACGCACAGCTAGTGCCGCTTGCGGTCTGTGGTTAAACCCACTGCCAGCGTAGTGTCGAGTCTTTAGAATCCCACACAGAAAGCTTTTCGCCTTTAGGCAAAAGAGTAGAGGTCGCATGGTATTGCGACAGGTCGCATGGTTTTGCGACAGGGTTCGGTCACATCCGTGCACTTGTGCACGTACAGTGTCCGGACAGTTTACACTAGCGGGCTTTGGTTTAAGTCAGATCCTAGTGTACCTTATGGGATTGGATTTATCCAGTTTGCATTCGTGTTCCTCGGAACGCGGATGCGGGTGTGTATGCACAGTTGACAGGGAGGCAGAGGCAGCGGATTCTCATTAGGGTTGTTGACAGTTGACCGTTGACTTTTTGACTTTATGCTCAACCCTAATGAGAATATGATATGTGATTAACTATTATATTAATTAAGTATTATGGTGATATGGTTGTTGACTTGTTGACTTTTGTTGACTTGTTGACTTTGGTGACTTGTTGACTTTTGTTGACTTGTTGACCGGTTGACTAGGCTTGACTAGTTGACCATCATGATAACCATGGTTATCATTTCATGCCAAAGACTTTTTCTTGCTTGCTCATTTGAGTAAAATGAGTGCATGACATGATAAGGTTATGGTTGCTTCTAACCATCACATAAGACTTTTTTGATATGATGAGTTATGATCACTTTGGATTATGAGAGGGTGAGAGACAAAATACTTGCTCATTCTTTCTTGCTCATTCTCTCTCTTGTTCTTGAGCTCTCCTCTTGCTCTCACCCTCAACCTCTTGCTCCCTCTCTTGATCTATGGTTCTCTTGTCTCATGAGTTGAGAATCAAGAACCATAGATAAAATCCCATACTAAATCATCTCTACTCATTCTAGTTCACTAGGTTTAGCAAACCAAGTGAACTAGTTTCTTCAAAGAACGAAGAAGGAGCTAAAGGTTGGAGCTTTCAAGTGGATCTATCTTCGGCGTACGGAGACAACGAGAAGGAGCCATCGAACCACCATCGGAGCTTGAAGAGAAGGAGTTCAAGTTTAGGTATAACCATCTTCATCCGAGTAGCTAAATATCTTTAGCTTAGTTTGCTAGTTTTAGTTTAGGTAAAGATCCCGACCTAGCTTAGTCCATGTTGCCTCTTGCGTTAAAATTTTGATTTTATACCGTTTCCGCCTCCCCGTAAGAACCGGGGGTCGCAACGTGGACTTACAGCTTGAATACTACAGAATATTTAACCGAAATGATGGAGGGCTACGAATGGTTTCTGGCGAAATACCTTTAACGTAATGAACTTGATATCGTTGAAGGAACTGGATAGCTTTATAAAAATATAGTGACGAAAACCTTTGCTAAAGAGGTCACTCATGGTGAAGGAATCTCGGCTCTTTCCCCGTAGAATGAGGTGCAGGATATTCCAACTGAATACCACGGTGCAAAGCAAATGTAATCGGCTATAGTGAAGTTATTGCCCTGACACAAACTTCTGTCCAAGGGGTCACTCCCGGTGAAGGGATCTCGGCCCTTGCCTCGTCGATTGAGGTGTTGGATATTCATAACCGAATACCACTGTGCAAAACAAAAGAGAACGCCCTTGCAATAATAGCTTTTTGAAAAAAGTTCCAACAACATCAGAATAGGTTTGTTTTTAACTTGCATTGATCCGAATCAACGCAGTCCCATCAATTGATCACACCAATAAAGAACGAAAATAATGACGTACGTATATGCCATCCGCATTCGCCACTGTGTCCCGTTATTACCCGTTAGGTTAGTTAACTAACGACAGAGCGAGGACTGGACTAGCGCGGATGTAAAATATATACAACATCTACTATTATATATATAATATATAATTTTCGCTCAAGGCGTGATAAAATGCAACATCACAGAAATGTAATAAGCATCACAGAACAAAACAGATATCTGGGATCCCCGGGTTTCACAGAGCCGCTACTGAAACCCGACGTTCCCCTGGTCGTGTGGATAGCCTATGCAATGAAATCCTAGACCCCTACGGGCGCGGCAAGTTATCCGCCAAAACCTGAAGCGAGGCAGCCCCCTTCAGCAACGTGAATGGACCACCCAGCACTTCACGGAATTCGGTAACTTGGGCACCCCTCCTGGATCAACCTATACCCCCTACGAGTGCGGCGAATAGCCCGCCAATTCTAGAGTGAGACCCCCTCCGTCTCAACGCCATGAGATGCGGGCCCGTTGCCCTCTAGAACCCGGCTATCCGTGCACCCCAACTTGGGGTAATCCTAGTACAGAAAGTAAAATATACATACAATGGGTACATTACCCCGGTTGTGCCCCAAAAGAATAATATACAAACAGGCAGTGGCGGCAGTCCACATGTCGGACGCTCGCCCCGCAATATCAAATGCACATAATACAACCAAAACTGTACTAACATTGCATCCAGGCTATCCCCCATGACCAATCTGCAACATCACAGCACAACACAGAACATCAATGTGAATGTCACGTTCGCAAATCCGTCTAATCGGGCTATAGCAGTTAGACAGGATTTACCGATCAAGTGACATTCACGGTCGCAGATATAATGTAAATACTGTGAACTAATGTGTTTAAAATTTTCGATCGATCAAATTTTACCAAGTGGGCCCCAAGCATTACTGTAGCACTTAAAGAAATTCTGGGCCCAAAAATAATATTCCAAAACCCCTATTTTCAACCCAGAAGCCCATTGAAAAGATTTGATGCATTGATCACTCTTTACTGCTGCGGAACCGCGGCCCCAAGTAGGGTTTGGCCGCGGTTCCGTGCTCCCCTTAAGGAATCAATGCATCGAATTTCTCCAGAATGCTTATAATTTCCTGCTTCTACTTCTGCAGCACACTGAAAAATTTTTCGAGCCCAATAAAATTTGACAGAGAACTGATGCACACGAAAACGCGGTTTTTGGAATTTTGTTCGATCGGAAATGTAAACACATTAGACAAAGCTAGACTAGGTTAATGGCGTGGCTCTGATCCTAGTGTAAGTGCACGACGGCGCCCCGGCCGTCAATCCGAGGCCAAAATGCGGAAACGTTAATTTACTTTAAATCTTTGAACCGGCACCACCGCGCACAAAAATCCAGGATCGGGCCATTAAACTAATCCTATCTAACTAAAGAATGGGTTAAGAGATATACCGAGCGATCCATGTCCTTCGGTCTTCTCATCGTCGTCCCGATCTCCCGCGGAATCTCCGGTCTTCACCTCCTCGCCGGAAGGGCACCACGTCGCCGGCTTCTTTTACGGGCTCCCACCTCTGGACCGAGGCAACTCGGGCACGAAGTTGGCGAGTCGACATGCCCAAGGATACTGTAGGTTATCTGTAGAATTCATGTCTCATTTAGGGTTGTAGGAAGTTGCCTTTTTGATGGAGAAAATGAACTACTCTTTTGGAGATGAACATTGGGATTTTGCAAACATGAAGAGAACCAAAAATCCTCACTAGAATTTTTGGACCGCCCCCAACCTCACTTGGCCGGCCATGAATGAGGAAGAGAGTGAGTGGAGTGAAAACTTAGAATGGGAAAAAGAGTGAGCCCCCATATCAAACAAGAGAAAGAAAAAGTGATGATGAAAAGAAATAATCACCAACTAAAACCCACACTCCACCAACAAATCAACAACCATGATTACTTCAAAAAGTCAAGCAATCATGAACTCAAGAAAGTCAAGGGAGGCAAAACCATCATGATCCAACAATATGCAAAGACCCCCCCAAATGCTTATTTGCACAAATGCAAATAAGCCCTCCTCCACCAATCTTCAGCCAATGAATGATACAAAGAAATATGGCCGAAACAGAAAACAAACTGGCAACTACATAAAACTGATCCCGTAATAAATTATAGGAAAACCCCGCTACTGTATATACATACCCGCATTTGTATTCCGACCGAATACAAATGCAATGAGACAAAATCTACACTGTACAATACTAGGATCCGGCTTAAACCAAAGCCCGCTAGTATTATCAGTCCGATCATGATCCGTGCAATACCGCACGTAACTGATCGAACCCTGCCATATCTCCATACAGCCTCTACAGCGTTTCACCCGAAACTTGAGTAACTGTTTTGTGGTGGACTCTAAAGACTCGTCAATACTATGGCTGTGGATTTAACCACTAGCACGTCATAGGTATTAGCCATACGTGACGGGCTACCAGCTATTGACCAAAAAGGACGTCGATGAGCGAACTCATCCTGACACCCTACTGAGCCTTTCTGTGACAATATCCGAACAGTCCGGTCCGTTCGTCTATGAGCAACGCATGGCGGGCCTAGGGGTTTGGTAAAATTCAGACCCCCAAAAGCAGTACAAGTCGTGTCGGAGTGTAGCCCAGAACACCCTGAGATACTATTGGAATACCTACCAGTAAATCTCCTGCCTCGGCCGAGGGCTTTGTGTAATGGCTCTCCTAGACACAGCGCGACCTCACCCCCAATACCGAGAGAGACGAACCCCTGAAGATCCGCTTACTGCTTCCATGTGGCTCGGGACTGTACCCAACTAAAACCTGTTTGCACGTCTCTCTTTTGAGCATGGTAGGGTAGTAATCAAAGTACAGTGGGAACTCACACGAGACAAATGACGATCCTCAGGTCGATGAACTAACCTGTACACATGTCACCAGGGAACTGCTATCTGACGTCAGGTATAAGACCAACTAGCATGTTCCCGGCGAGTCCTGTCCGGTGTACTCATAACCCAATGAGCACCTGTATACATCTTAGGTGAACCAACTGACACCAGTGGCTTGTGAGACCGGCCATCGCCCCTCGTCGGGGTCTCGACTGTATACACTAGTCTACTCTGGAGTATCGATGCCCTGTCTCGAAACTCCTACGACTAGGGACCTTTTAAGGATGTACTTGTAGACCCCAGCTCCCACGTATATGATCGCCCTCATACTGCTGGTAGTCAAGCAAGAATCTTAGAGGATCTATCAACGTGCAATAGTGATCTGTAAGGTCACCTAAAGCAGTACACGATGATAAAGGTAAACCATATAGCATACTATCATCTTGAGTAAGACTGTCCTACCGGGATAGGTCCTCCCTCAATCATTGCAATCACGTGCCTGTGATCCAATAATTGACTCTGAGGGTACTATCTCCAACATCAGTGGGAGTAGCGGAAGCATGGTGGACAAGTGGCTTATGTCTATTTATAGACTAAAGCAGATATAGCGGAGATAGATCATCTATTTCTGATGTGACAGTCATAGGTTTGACTTCATCAGAATAGGGGATGGATCTGTTAAGAAGGTTGTAGGGTGTGTTGTCATGGTATTTGGATGACATACAAAGAGTAGGAAAGGAAACTCCTATACTACGATCGGTTATACTTTGGTCGTCACACAGTGGTTTCTCCACAAAGGAAATGGATTTCATATCAAACATTCTGGTTACTGGATCTATGGTTTTAGATCTAGATTTGGGAAGTGTCCTAATCTGGGTACTTAGAAAGCATTCTAAAAGTGTTTTAGAATGGACGACTCTTGGCACGGTGGTGTACCTGCGGGTAATGGAGTCACCCTCTCTAAAGGTGTCTTACAGACTAAAGGGGAGTGGGATGTGCATGATTGGCAGATCACTTGCTTAGGCAATTGAGTCAACATGAGATGTCAAGTACCACACCAGATGTTGTTTTTGCAGTAGATGCAATAAGATATTAATCCAATCCTAGAGAAACGATCGAAAGCAGTTTTAGAACATAAGTTGATGTTCTAGGGAAATGATAACGGCAGCCTCCTTTGAGAGACAGTTATCATTCCAGGCTTCCAAGGTGACCTGGATGACAAAGTGACTGTCAGAGTTATAGTTTTCCCTCTGACGAGGGGCAGTATTTTGGACAGGTGGTCCAGGTGGATACTGAGGGAAGGATGGCGCAGGATACTGATTAAGTTCAATTGACGATATAGTCTAAGAAGTTTGGATTTGGAGTTTATTTATGAGCTAGGTCCCATCAGACATCCAGACATATTCTAAGACACGTATTGCTCATTTCGGGAGATGGCTTTCTCCGCGAACTTGAGATAAAGAAAGACATAGAAAGAAACATCAGAGCGGATCCACTCACTGAGGCTGTTCCTCGAACGCAATAGTTTCGCAAACGAGCTTTGTGAGACTGACTAGTAGAGGAGTTGGGTGTTCGGTATCGCACGGGCTGTGAGTATGCGACATCGCAATAATTAGCCTTGAGTGCAAGTGGAAGATTGTTGGAGATAGTGCCCTCAGAGTCAATTATTGGATCATAGGTACGTGATTGCAATGATTGAGGGAGGACCTATACCGGTAGGACAGTCTTGCTCAAGATGATAGTATGCTATCTGGTTTATCTTTATCATTGTGTACTGCTTTAGGTGACCTTACACGTCACTATTGCACGTTGATAGAGTCTCTACGATTCTTGCTTGACTGCCAGCAGTATGAGGGCGATCATATACGTGGGAGCTGGAGTCTATAAGCACATCCTTAAATGGTCCCTAGTCGTGGGAGTTTCAAGACAGGGCATCGATACTCCAGAGTAGACTAGTGTATACAGTCGAGACCCCGACGAGGGGCGGTGGCCAGTCTCACAACCCACTGGTGTCAGTTGGTTCACCTAAGATGTATACAGGTGCTCATTGGGTTATGAGTACACCGAAAAGGACTCGCCAGGAAAATGCTAGTTGGTATTATACCTGACGTCAGATAGCAGTTCCCTGGTGACATGTGTACAGGTTAGTTCATCGACCTGAGATCGTCATTTGTCTCGTGTGAGTTCCCACTGTACTTTGATTACTACCCTACCACGCTCAAAGGAGACGTGCAAACAGGTTTTAGTTGGGTACAGTCCCGAGCCACATGGAGGCAGTGAGCGGATCTGCTGTTAGTTATATGTATGCCCTAGAGGCCATTACTGTACATAGGATGTATATTGTAGTGGATGCTGGGACATATATAGGGAGGACTTTCTTGCTCGACATGATAGTATGCTATCTGGTTACTCTTTACCTTAACGCGTACACTAATTGTCTCTCTGTTACATGTTGGTAAAGCCTTTAAGATGTGTACTTGACTACCTGGACTATGATGCGGATCATACTAGTGGGGACATGGTAGTCCATAAGTACATCCTTCAAGGTCCCTAGTCGTGGGTGTATCGAGACGGGGCATCGATATACCAGAGTAGACTAGCGTATACCTTCTCGACCCATACAGATGGGCGATGGATGATCCCATATCCATTGATGTTTGACATCAGAGATGATATACGGGTGCTCAGTGGAGACTGGGTACACTGGACGGACTCGCCGAGAACTCCCAGATGGTATTATACCTTACGTCAGATGGCAGTTCTCTCTTGACACTGGTACAGGTTAGTCTGTAGACCCGAGATCGTCATAGAGTCTTGCGTGATTCCCACTGTGCTTTGATTTCCACCTTACCACGTCCAAGAGGGCGTGCAAAATGGTTGTTTTTGGGTACAGTCCCGAATCACATGGAGGCAATGAGCGATAGGAGGGGATTCGTTTCTCCCGGTATAGGGAGTTGATGTTGTGCTGTGTTCGATTGGCTATAACCGGAAATCCCTGGCCAGGGTTGCTGAGATTTACTGGTAAGTGTTACCAGTAGTTTATTGAACTGTTATAGACCACATATCGACACGACTTATCAAGCTACTGGGGTCTGACGTTACCACCCCTAGGCGAGATATGCGACATATCAGACGAACAGACCGGACTGTACGGTAAGTGTTACTGGTTGGATTCACAGGAGTGTGAGTGGGCTTGCTCGTTGATCTTCTGATCGCTCAATACCCGGGTGGCCATTACGTTTAGCAGACCGCTGGCGTCTTGTGGGTGTTTGATATGATCATCACCTACTGCCGGCGTATTGACGAGTCTTTAGAGTCCTACACAGAGGTTTCCTGGATCAAGCGAAACGAAATAGGAGCGCATATGAGATATGTACGGGACCGAGAATAATACCAGTATGTGATACTGCATTCTATTCTCGCGATTTGTATCATCGGCAGGTTATATGTGATATAGCCGGGTTACCGAATCAAGTGTTGATTCGATACATTGATACACTTGATATTAGTCGGTTATATGCGATATGACCGAATCATTAAATCAAGTGTTGATTTAATGATTTAATGTATAATTATATATTTGATATATTATTTTACATTAACTAGTATTTGTTCACTTAAGATGGATTTTCTCACTTGATGTGCACATTGTACATATGATATATTTTTGTGCACTTGATTGTATCATGTTTGATAATACATGCAAACTTGGGTGTGTGTATGCTTTGAACCATGTTTAGGTAAATGGTTATGGTTTTAATTTATTTATTCATTTATTTTTTTATTCATTTTGGCAAGAAATAAAATGGTGGCTTTCTTTGGATTTTATTTGAAGCTTCATGATGCTTTGAAAAGTTCAACCATTTTGTTTTTTGCTTAACCTAACCATTTGCCTAAACCCTAGTTTATTATCTACATTAGTTTACTTCACCCATGGTTGCATTATGATAACTTCACTTGATTATTCTTTTTCTATGATAGATTATTCATTCCTTTTTTTCTTCTTCATCTTCTTCATGAAGAAGGAAAAGCTTTCTTGAAAAAATTTCAAGTGATGAAATCAAGTGAGAAATCCAAATCCAAAGTGAACCCACTTCCTATTTCTTCATCCTCTACCACTTGCCATGTTGTATAGGGTGTTTTCTTCACAAGGGTCATGACCAAGTGAAGATGGAGCTTGAGTTTGAGTTGTCTCGACGTAGATCATCTTCGGCATCGACGTCAACGACCTAGCCCGATCATTTCTCCGACGAAACCATCGCTAGAGTCCGGGATTCCGATGATCACAGTGGAGGGACGTCAACACGGAGCTAAAGATGTGGTGGAGCGAATCTACAAAGGTTTAGTCCCTTTCACTTAGTGTAAATGTGATTTACTTGCTATCTTTTTCGCCTTACCTCTAGTTAACGATCTCAAATTAGGGTTTCTCTGCATGTAAAATTTGAATTTGACATGGTTGATGCCTTGTGGAGCCTCTTGAGTATGGCCAGGAACCCTACAGTGGTATTAGAGCCTAGCTAGAGCCTTAGGCGATGAGTAGACGAAGTTAGAAACCCGATCGAACCCCGAAACCCTATATTACACCACTCTCTGGACTTTTTCTGAAAAAGTGGATTTTTCCAAATTAAAAATATCCAAAAAATTCAACAGGGAATTGTATGAGTTACTGTGCAGCATGTGACCCCAACTCGACCAAAGCGCCGTGGAACCGCGGCCCCACCCTTGCTTGCACGGCGGTTCCACGGCCATACTGGTGAGTTAGGCCACGTGGTTTGCACAGTAATTTATTTCTGGAGTTGCTGTGTTTTCTGGGACGTTTTAAATTTTACTCAAGAGTTGAGTTTTCTGGGTTGTATTGAGGACTCGGTGTTTCGATCGGGAAGTCTAATTTCGTCTATGTGTTCTTCCGGGTAATTTTAGAATATGTTAAAAAGTTCGACCGGATATAATTACCCAATTTTTCCCCTGCCGGGAAATTTCCAATTGTTGGATTTTTCCGTAGTTTAATGACGTTCTAAGTAGTGCAAGTAACGCGATGGTCCCTCTAGAAGACAACAAACCTTAACTCGATTATGTGACCGTATTGAACTGCCCTTTGAACCTTAGGGTTTGGGGCAGTACGGCGTGCCACATGTGAGGCGTTGTCTTGACCCTTCTACGGCTGGACCGTTGGTACTGAGGTATGAAGTGAATGTTTTTAAACTTATTTCATGTGTTGAGCTATTTCGGGAAAACTTGGGTGTTTGATTGTTCGATCGGAAAGTTTAACATTTTCTATTTTATCTGAAATGTGATACAATATTTGGAATCCACATGTAGTTATGAGATAACTGATTTGAATGTTATAAACACGGCAGTTTAGTCTCACTTGATCGGTTGCCACAGAATTTTGATGTGATCAAAAGTCCGTCGCAATCACGTAGCGTACGCGGATACTCGCCGGGTAAACTTAATAGACAGCCACGCCCCATAGCCCCGACCAAGTGACTGTAGGAGAACCTCGTCGCCGAAAGCATCCGTTCGGGTGCTCACAGGTAGCGGTGTTCCGCCTTGGTGCACTTCGTCGACGGCATCGGGGGTGCGGCCGCCTACTAAAGTTTGCGACGAGCATTCGATCAGGATGTTGGGAATCTTGTTGAATTTGCCGACTTTATATTGAAAAGTGTTTTCGATATTGAGACTAAAATGCGGGGTTTATAATTGTTAGGCATGCGATGTCTAAGAAATTCATTTGGTTAGGCATGCGATGTCTAACGAGGTTGCGGATTCCAACTGTTGTAGTTTTACACTTTCTTTTCTGTGACCGTAAGTGTAATATGTGATATCGCTGGTTTCGTTGCTATATGTCAACGAAAATTGGGATGGGCATATTTACTTACGTTGATGACATGTGATGTTGTGTGTTGCTGGATATGTTATATTGGATCATCGTGTTTGAATAGCCGGGTTTTTTTTTATGTGAGATGAGTGTTTTTCATTTTCATTCATGTAAAAACTTGTATGTAATATTCTTTTATTGGGGCACTTCCAGGTTGCGGAAGATGTCACCGTTGATGTATATTATTTACTTTTCCGCACTAGGATAGACCTAAGGAGAGGAGCACAAGTAACCGGGTTCTAGAGTCCAGTGGGAGACCAACTCGAGGAGTCGAGTCCGGGTCTCCTAACTCTAGAATTGGTAGGGTTGCTTGCCGCTCTCGTAGGGGTCTTGGGGTGTGGGTTTGGCTATTCATCGCGACCGTGGAATCCGTGTTTTATACTGGCTCGTATTGAAAACACGGACGTCCTAGTACATCCAATATTTCATATATTTTTTTTTCTGCTGCGTTATCTGTGATGTGATCATGTGATATGTTCAGATAGATATTGTATATAGTATATATGATATATTATATAGACGTTACTTATGTTTTACACCCGCGCTAGCCCTGCCCCGCTCTACCGTTAGTTACCTAACCTAACGGTGCACGAGGGGACATCGAGGCGAATGCGGATGGCATAAGTGTACGTCGTATTTATCTGTGATGTTTAGGTAACTTAAATGATGGGAATTCATTAATGTGATTAATGAAAGAAAAGAAACCTAAGATGTTGTGGAATCAAATTTTCAAAAACAGGCAGCTACAGTTCATGCTTTGCATCGCGGTGTTCCTTGTAGAATATCCTGCACCTTATTCGATAAGGAAAGGGCCGAGATCCCTTCACCGGGAGTGACCCCTTTAGCAATAACTGGCAGATGCTACAACTCTCGGTTTGTCTTTTGATTGCTTCTATAGTTTTTGGTTTGCACAGCAGTATATATGATATATCCTGCACCTTATTCGATGAGGAAAGGACCGACGATCCCTTCACCGGGAGTGACCCCTTTAGCAAAACTAGAAAAGCCTAAAAAACACTCCATTTCAAAATTCATTCGATTCTACAACGATATCAAGTTCATTACGCAATAGGTTTTTAGAAAAACCCGTCGTAGCCCTCCGTCATTTCAGATAAGTTGTATATAGTATTCGTGTTGCATTTGTTGGCTTTCGTCAAGGTGCAGTGTGCGGTAGGTATATGCTACTTATCTGCTGCATATGATGCGATTGGATTAGGGTAGTCGTGCGGCTTTGTTGGCTTTCGTCAAGGGTCGTGCGGGTGGGTTTAATTCAATCAAGAAATGTACGGGTTGAACTTGACTAGCGGGCTATGGTTTGTTGGCTTTCGTCAAGGTCATCGCACGTTAGGGGCAAAATTATCGGGAATTTCAAGTGTTAAAATTTGCAATGAGATTGCATACCTTCTATGAGATAGTTGGATCCTAATACCCGCTGCGAGTAAGAGTTACTCCTGGGAGAGTTTTACACATTACAATTAGCCGATCTAGTAGGTGTCTAGAAAGGTGTCAACGGGGTTACGCCTCTGGGAAAACGAGGTTTACTATAATTAGGTCTGTGCGAAAGAATGGGGAACCTCCCTCAAAGTACCGACACTGGCCTTGCTGAATGATTGGCGAACTTGTAGCGTGTAATTAATCCCGTCTAGTCTTTCCTTTTAGGGTTTGAAGGAAGATTTGATAAAAATAGTGGGAGCCATCCTGATTAGATAAAATAATAACCAAACTGATCTTATCAAGAGCGCACGCAGAGTGTTTTCTTCTCTCTCTCTCTCCAGGTAGCGACCATATCATGCCTTAATCAAGATAATAAATACGGATGTATTGACCGAACCCGCTTGTTATACTGAGCTGGGGAACGTTGGTCCTGCTCCAACTTATAATTGTTATAAGACAGAGCAGGAAATTGGGGATTATTAGAATTCCCGTGCCGCCCAAACGAAGAAAGTGCATACCGATGCATCATCTTCGGGTGTGTTCATTACAGAGAACTGTTTCTCAATGTCCTTTACGTCCTGGGTATATGATACCGGATCAGGATCCCACATATGTAATTATATTACATGGGCCTACAGAAAGGTAAAGAACCGAGAACGGGTGATAAGTTTCATGACAGAAAAACGGGGCAAGTGTTGCAGCCAAGTCTGTTGGTCACTGTCACTCTGTATTACCAGTACATTGATTCTGAACGAATGTTATTAGATACCGAACCTGATATACAAAAATTGATTCAGTCTCTTTATTTATTAAAGAAGGATATAATTTTGTATTGTTGGATAATATTTTGAACATTTCCTATATCAAAAGTTGATCGGTTCAGGCACGTTATCTAAAAGCATTGACATTCTAAATCAATCTACAGTTCTTAGTATACAGAACACACACAAGAGGAAGAGTTCAGATATGAACGAATCCTTCTTGAGGTATTGTAGACTAGGTCATATCAATGCGACCCGACTAGCTAAGTTACATTAAGATGCATATTTTAAATCAATTTGAATTTACATCTTGTAAAACTTGCCAGTCATGTCAGAAAGATAAGATGACCATAGCTCCGTTTATTAGAAACAGAGAAAGAGTTAGTAAACTCTTGGGATGATACATATTGATGTATGAAGGTCCCCTGTCTACACATGCCAAGACCGGTTCTTTGTACTTCATTACATTCTCTGATGATCTCTCAAGATTCTGTCATATGTTCCTGTTGAAACACAAGTCTGAACCTTTTGAGATATTCACAGAATATAAGTTCGAAGTAGAGAACCAAAATACGGGTATAAGTATTATGTCCTTTGATGAGATCAAGGAGGAGAATACTTGAGCACGGTATTTCTGGACTATTCTAAGAATGAGATTCTCTCTCAGCATTACTCCTCCGTATACACCACAGCACGTCGGTGTATCGGGGCGGAGCAACCAACACCCTATATGATATGGTGTGCTCTATGATGAGTACTACTGAGTTACCTATTTTCTTTTGGGGATATTCGCTTGTGAAGCTGCATACCTATTGAATTAGGTTCGATCAAATCAGTTGCCTACCACAACTTCACATGAGATATGGAAAGGGAAGAGTCCATATCTTAAGTTTGTTAAGATTTGGGGTTGTCTGGCATATGTCTAAAAGCATAATCCGGACAAGCTCGAGGCAAAGTCAGTTCTGTAGAAGTTTGTAGGATATCCCAAGCATTCGCAAAGGAATATCTTCTACCTAACCGAAGAACAAAAATGTTTTGTTTCTCAGCATGCCACCTTTGTGAAAGGGAATTTCTTATGAAGAAATTTGTAGACATGAGGTAGAACTGGAAAGAGTTCCAGCTATACAATACTGCAGCTAATGGTTTGACAGAACCAAAGGGTTCAATAGTCCCACGACGAACCTCAGCCTCTCCGCCCGATCTGGTAGGGTTCCTCATCCGCCTGATAGGGTTCCTCATCCGCCTGAGAGATACTTCGGTTTCTCGATGACAGTGGGATCAAGGAATGCATCATGAGATGATGACCCAACTAGTTTTCGAGCAGGCCATCGAGAGTAGGGACTCTTGTAAGAATGGCTGGATGCTTAGCGATCTGAGATGGAATCCATGTACACCAGCAAAGTATAGACTTTGGCTGCTATATCTGAAGGGTTAAAATCCCCATCAGGAGCAAGTATATCTTGAGAAGATTACTTGGTGTAGATGGAAAAGTTAAGACTTTCAAAGCTAGACCTGTTAAAGGTTTTCGTCATCGACCAGCGTGGATAATGATGAAACCTTTTCCAGTTTCTATGCTTAAATCCATCCAGATCCTACTTGCCACGGCTTCATACCATGACTACGATATCTGGTGGTTGGGTGTCATGAATGCTCTTCTAAATATTAATTTAGAAGAGAACGTCTATAAAGTATAACAGCCAGAGGGGCTTCGTAAACAGTGGGAGCAGCGGAAACGTGTGCAAGTTGCTTTACAGATTAAAGCAGGCCATCGCGGAGTTGGAACGTATGTTTTGATGTGTTAGTCAAAGAGTTTGACATCATCAAAATGGTAGATGAACCTTGTATATACAAAAGGTAGTCAGGGAGTATGGTGGTGATCCTAGTAGAGTACGTGGATGGCATACCTCTTGATAGGGAAGTAGTTTCCTGCACACCCGCTCGGTCAATCTCCGCTTATCACAATGATTCTCCAAATAGGATCAAAGTGATACCTACTAAAATCCTAGGTTTTGGATCTATGAGATAGATCTAATTGGATATTAGCATACTCACTAGTTGTAGTGAGATGGTATCAATTGATCCTGGGGAGAATCACTGGAAAATGTTCCAGGGTGATAAGGACGACTGAATGTCAGTCGCAGGCATTGTCTTTACCCTCAATAGAGGGACGGTATGTTGGAAGAGTTTCCAAGAAAGATACCGTGGCAAACTAGACGATAAAGGCTGGATACATCGCTACTTAAGATGCTACCAAAGAGGAAGTCTGGGTGTATATTAGTTCATGAGATGAACTTCATTCCAACTATTGTGAGACAATGGAGTTATGGCTTATGCCTAGAACGCCTGTCCCATCAGTGATCCAGATATATTCTGAGGCAGCATCACCTGATCATGGAGATAGTTGATCTCCAGGGTGATCGAGATTAGGAGAGTAGACTCAGAGGACAACACGGCGGATCCACTCACAAAGGCCTTTTCCCAGAGAGAGAACTTTTATGGGTTGGTTGAGTATTAGATACTGCAACCACTGCTACAGATGGCCCTAGTGCAAGTGGGAGATTGTTAGTTATATGTATACCCTAGAGGCCATTACTGTACATAGGATGTATATTGTAATGGATGCTAGGACATATATAGGGATGACTTTCTTGCTCGACATGATAGTATGCTATCTGGTTACTCTTTACCTTAACGTGTACACTGATTGTCTCTCTGTTACATGTTGGTAAAGCCCTTAGGATGTGTACTTGACTACCTGGACTATGATGCGGATCATACTTGTGGGGACATGGTAGTCCATAAGTACATCCTTCAAGGGTCCCTAGTTGTGGGTGTATCGAGATGAGGCATCGATATACCAGAGTAGACTAGCGTATACCTTCTCGACCCATACAGATGGCGATGGATGATCCCATATCCATTGATGTTTGACATCAGAGATTGATATACGGTGGTCAGTGGAGACTGGGTATACTGGACGGACTCGCCGAGAACTCCCAAATGGTATTATACCTTACGTCAGATGGCAGTTCTCTGGTGACACTGGTACAGGTTAGTCTGTAGACCCGAGATCGTCATAGATTCTTGTGTGATTCCCACCGTGCTTTGATTTCCACCTTACCACGTCCAAGAGGGCATGCAAAACGGTGGTTTTTGGGTACAGTTCCGAATCACATGGAGGCAATGAGCGATAGGAGGGGATTCGTCTCTCCCGGTATAGGGAGTTGATGTTGTGCTGTGTTCGATTGGCTATAACCGGAAATCCCTGGCCAGGGTTGCTGAGATTTACTGGTAAGTGTTACCAGTAGTTTCTCGAACTGTTATAGACCACATATCGAGACGACTTATCAAGCTACTGGAGTCTGACGTTTACCACCCCTAGGCGAGATATGCGACATATCAGACGAACAGACTGGACTGTACGGTAAGTGTTACTGGTTGGATTCACAGGAGTGTGAGCGGGCTTGCTCGTTGATCTTCTGATCGCTCAATACCCGGGTGGCCGTTACGTTTAGCAGACCGCTTGCGTCTTGGGGGTGTTTGATATGATCATCACCTGCTGCCGGCGTATTGACGAGTCTTTAGAGTCCTACACAGAGGTTTCCTGGCTCAAGCGAAACGAAATAGGAGCGCATATGAGATATGTGCGAGAACGAGAATAATACTACCAGTATGTGATACTGTATTCTATTCTCGCGATTTGTATCATCGGCAGGTTATATGTGATATAGCCAGGTTACCGAATCAAGTGTTGATTCGATACATTGATACACTTGATATTAGTCGGTTATATGCGATATGACCGAATCATTAAATCAAGTGTTGATTTAATGATTTAATGTATAATTATATATTTGATATATTACTTTACATTAACTAGTATTTGTTCACTTAAGATGGATTTTCTCACTTGATGTGCACATTGTACATATGATATATTTTTGTGCACTTGATTGTATCATGTTTGATGATACATGCAAACTTGGGTGTGTGTATGCTTTGAACCATGTTTAGGTAAATGGTTAGGGTTTTAATTTATTTATTCATTTATTTATTTATTCATTGTGCTAAGAAATAAAATGGTGGCTTTCTTTGGATTTTATTTGAAGCTTCATGAAGCTTTGAAAATTTCAACCATTTTGTTTTTTGCTTAACCTAACCATTTGCCTAAACCCTACTTTATTATCTACATTAGTTTACTTCACCCATGGTTGCATTATGATAACTTCACTTGATTATTCTTTTTCTATGATTGATTATTCATTCCTTTTTTTCTTCTTCATCTTCTTCATGAAGAAGGAAAAGCTTTCTTGAAAAAATTTCAAGTGATGAAATCAAGTGAGAAATCCAAATCCAAAGTAAACCCACTTCCTATTTCTTCATCCTCTACCACTTGCCATGTTGTATAGGGTGTTTTCTTCACAAGGGTCATGACCATGTGAAGATGGAGCTTGAGTTTGAGTTGCCTCGACGTAGATCATCTTCGGCATCGAAGTCAACGATCTAGCCAAATCATTTCTCAGACGAAACCATCGCTAGAGTCCGGGATTCCGATGATCACAGCGGAGGGACGTCAACACGGAGCTAAAGATGTGGTGGAGCGGATCTACAAAGGTTGTAGTCCCTTTCACTTAGTGTAAATGTGATTTACTTGCTATCTTTTTCGCCTTACTTCTAGTTAACGATATCAAATTAGGGTTTCTCGGCACGTAAAATTTGAATTTGGCATGGTTGATGCCTTGTGGAGCCTCTTGAGTGTGCCTAGGAACCCTACATCTGCAGGGGTTCGTCTCTCCCGGTATTGGGGGTGAGGTCGCAATGTGTCTAGGAGAGCCAGTACATGAAAGTCCTTGGCCAAGGTAGGAGATTTACTGGTAGGTATTCCAGTAATATCTCAGGGTGTTCTGGGCTACACTCCGACACGACTTGTACCGCTTTTGGGTGTCTGACTTTTACCAACCCCTAGGCCTGCCATGCGATGCTCATAGACGAACGGACCGGACTGTACGGATATTGTCACTGACAGGCTCAGAAGGGTGTCAGGATGAGTTCGCTCATCGACGACCCTTTTGGTCAATACCTGGTAGCCCGTTACGTATAAGCTAATACCTCTGCGTGCTAGTCGTTAAATCCACAACCAAAGTATCGACAAGTCTTTAGAGTCCCCCACAGACCGTTTTCTCAAGTTTCAGGCGAAACGCTGTAGTGGCAGTATGGAGATATGGCAGGGTTCGATCAGATACGTGCGGTATTGCACGGATCGTGATCGGACGGATTTTACTAGCGGACTTTGGTTTAAGCCGGATCCTAGTATTGTACAGTGTGGATTTTGTCTCATTGCATTTGTATTCAGTGGGAATACAAATGCGGGTATATATATACAGTCGCGGGTTTTTCCTGTAATTTATTACGGGATCAGTTTTCTGAAGTTGCCAGTTTGTATTCCGTTTCGGCCAATTTTCCTTTGTTCCTTCTCGGCCGGACTTTTTTGATGGGAGGGGCTAATTTGCAATTGTGCAAATTAGTATTGTGGAGGGGGTTTCTTGTGAAAGGAGAGTTTATGATTTGACTAGCATCATTTGATTCTTTTTGAATCAACTCTTTTTCATTTATGAGATTGGATTTTGATAAGGATTGATTTGTAAATGGTGTGACCATTTTTTTCTTCTTATTATCTTACACTCTTTCCTTTTGCTTGAGGCCATTTTCTTTTTCCCTCCTCCACCTAAAGATTTGGCCGGCCACTTGGGAGAGGGAAGGGGTTCATTTCGGTAGAGGAAAAATATACATCATTCATCTCATTTTCATGCCACCAAAATTCCATAGCTCATTTCCTTAGTTGATTTCTCCACCTCCACATCAATGGCAACTTCAACCCCATGAGACAAAGCTACTACACTTAGCCTACAACATTTCTTGGGCACGTCGGCTCACCAACTTCGTGCCCGAGTTGCCTCGGTCCAGAGGTGGGAGCCCATAAAAGAACCCGGTGTTGTGGTGCCCGTTCCGACGAGGAGATGAAGACCGGACGTTCCGCGAGGAGATCGGAGTGGAGGCCGAAGACCGAAGGACACGGATCGCTCGGTATAGCCTTCTACCCTTTCTCATATTTGCTAGCATTAGGTTAATGGCCCGATCCGGGTTTTATAGTGCGCGGTGGTGCCGGTTTCTAGTTTTTAGAAAAGTTTCGTTTCCGCATTCCGGCGTCGGATTGACGGCCGGGACGCCGCCGTGCACTTACAGAACATTTGTTGGATATAGTGCCCTCAGAGTCAATTATTGGATCACAGGCACGTGATTACAATGATTGTGGGAGGACCTATACCGATAGGACAGTTTTACTCAAGATGATAGTATGCTATCTGATTTATCTTTATCATCGTGTACTGTTTCAGGTGACCTTACAGGTCATTATTGCACGTTGATAGATCCCTTAGGATTCTTGCTTGACGGCCAGCATTATGATGGCGATTATATACGTGGGAGCTGGGGTCTAAAAGCACATCCTTAAAAGGTCCCTAGTCGTGGGAGTTTTCGAGACAGGGCATCGATACTCCAGAGTAGACTAGTGTATACAGTCGAGACCCCGACGAGGGGCGGTGGCCGGTTTCATAAGCCATTGGTGTCAGTTGGTTCACTTAAGATGTATACAGGTGCTCATTGGGTTATGAGTACACCGAACAGGACTCGCCGGGAACATGCTAGTTGGTATTATACCTAGCGTCAGATAGCAGTTCCCTGGTGACATGTGTACAGGTTAGTTCATCGACCTGAGATCGTCATTTGTCTTGTGGGAGTTCCCACTGTACTTTGATTACTACCCTACCAACGCTTTCGCGAAGTTCCTTAATTAAAGAACCTCTTTTCCCTGGGGGCGTAGCCCCGCTAACACCTTTCTAGGCACCTACTAGGTTTATAGCATTGATCGTTAAGTGAGAAATTTCCCGAGGAGTAGCATATACTCACAGTAGGATCGGGATCCAAATATCATCGCGTGACGAAACTGAAGGAATCCTACCAGAATCATCACACTCCAAATGGTATGCAAATCTAGCAAGTTTCAGTACTTATGAAACTCCCGATGTGGATTTTTGCCCCATGCTCTTATGACCTTGACGAAGGTCAACAAATCATAAGTCACATGTCAAGTTCTGCCCGTCATTATCCAGGTTAATTTGAATCCACCCGTATATACCCTTGACGAAGGTCAACAAGGTAATGCGAATGTCCCAAACCAACGCATCTATCTATGCTACATATGAATACCCAATAGCTACCAATCACTATGCCTTGACGAAGGTCAACAAACACAGCTTGAATACTATTGAATATTCATACGAAACGACGGAGGGCTACGAATGGTTTTGGCAAAACCGTGAACGTAGTGAACTTGATTTGGTCGATGGAACGAGATAGCTTTTAAAAGGAGTGGCTCAAGCTCCGCATTTAAAAGTTGGTTTTGAAAAGAACCGAGTGGTTTTTCGAAAGTGTTCCAACGACTTTAACTTGGTTTATTATCTTGCATTAGTTCTTTTAATGCGTGATATTCTTGCATTAGTTCTTTTAATGCGTCCCATCATTTAATCCTACCATTGCAGAAAACAACCAAAATATGACGTACGCTTATGCCATTCGCATTCGCCACGGGGCCCCGTCATTACCCGTTAGGTTACTTAACTAACGACAGAGCGGGGGCTGGGCTAGCGCGTCTGTAAAACATAAGCAACGCCTAAATAATATCATATATAGATATACTGCAATGATAAACATTTCAGATCACAGATAAATACATTGGATATACTAGGAATCTGTAATTTGTACGAGCCTGTAACAAAAACAGATTACACGGTCGCGGTGAATAGCCAATACCCCACCCAAGACCCCTACGGGTGCGGCAAACTACCCGCCAAGTACCCGAAGCGTAACAACCTCCCTCATCTCCATGAGTAGGCCACTCGACACTTCGGCATACCCGGTAGTTTGTGCACCCCTCCATGGGTCTATCCTAGGAGCAAAAACAGTAAAAAGAAATTATACAATGACGGCTACAACCCCGACCCGGTTGTGCGGCCATACAAATAATTATTACATCAATTTACAAATTTACATGAATTGCAAGAAAAGAAAACTCTCGTCTCACAACCCCCGGCTATTCACCCGCGACAATCCAACATATTTATATACACATTTCAGCACATTACAGATCATGTATAACCCCGACCAATCGACTTATAGCGATTAGCCGACGTTCAATACATGCAAACATCACAGATATAACCATCATAGTCAAAGCGCAGTGAAGTTCGGAAAAAATACGGAATTATAGGACCCCAAAAGGAAATTTCTTTTCTGGAAAATCTGGGCACATATAATATATTCCAAAAATCCCAAAACCAACACAGACACACACTGCACGAAAAACGATGCAGAGAAGACGACAAACTGCGGCGCTTCCGCGGCACATGCCTACCTCGTGCGGCGGAAGCGCGGCGGTTTGAACGAATTAGGGCAACGTTTTTCTTGGGTGTTCACACAAAACCCTGAGCCGAATTTAGGTATATAAATTTTTTCATTTTGAGCCAAAAAAAATTTCAACAGAAACTCACGTTTTGTAAAAGTTTGGTTTTTGGATTTTTCCGGTTCCGAACTTCGTTACACTTCACTACCAAGCTAGTTTAAGTTTAGTTAGGCTCTGATACCACTGTAAGTCCACGTTGCGACCCCCGGTTCTTACGAGAAGGCGGAAACGGTATAAAAATCAAATTATTAGCGCAAGGGGCAACATGGACTAAGCAAAGTCGGGATCTTTGACTAAACTAAAACTAGCATACTTAGCTAAAGAGAGTTAGCTACTCGGATGGAGATGGTTATACCTAAACTTGTCTTGAACTCCTTCTCTTCAAGCTCCGATGGTGGTCCGATGGCTCCTTCTCGTCGTCTCCGTACGCCGAAGATAGATCCACTTGAAAGCTCCAACCTTTAGCTCCTTCTTCGTTCTTTGAAGAAACTAGTTCACTTGGTTTGCTAAACCTAGTGAACTAGAATGAGTAGAGAGGAAATAGAATGGGATTTTATCTATGGTTCTTGATTCTCAACTCATGAGACAAGAGAACCATAGATCAAGAGAGGGAGCAAGAGGTTGAGGGTGAGAGCAAGAGGAGAGCTCAAGAACAAGAGAGAGAATGAGCAAGAAAGAATGAGCAAGTATTTTGTCTCTCACCCTCTCATAATCCAAAGCAATGATAACTCATCATATTAACAAAAGTCTTATGTGATGGTTAGAAGCAACCACAACCATATCATTTCATGCACTCATTTTACACAAATGAGCAAGTAAACAAAAGTCTTTGCCATGAAATGATGGCTATGGTTATCATGATGGTCAACTAGTCAAGCCTAGTCAACCGGTCAACAAGTCAACAAAAGTCAACAAGTCAACAAAGTCAACAAGTCAACAAAAGTCAACAAGTCAACAACCATATCACCATAATACTTAATTAATATAATAGTTAATCACATATCATATTCTCATTAGGGTTGAGCACAAAGTCAAATAGTCAACGGTCAACTGTCAACAACCCTAATGAGAATCCGCTGCCTCTGCCTCCCAGTCAACTGTGCATACACACCCGCATCCGCGTTCTGAGGAACACGAATGCAAACTGGATAAATCCAATCCCATAAGGTACACTAGGATCTGGCTTAAACCAAAGCCTGCTAGTGTAAACTGTCCGGACACTGTACGTGCACAAGTGCACGGATGTGACCGAACCCTGTCGCAAAACCATGCGACCTGTCGCAATACCATGCGACCTCTACTCTTTTGCCTAAAGGCGAAAAGCTTTCTGTGTGGGACTCTAAAGACTCGACACTACGCTGGCAGTGGGTTTAACCACAGACCGCAAGCGGCACTAGCTGTGCGTAACGGTCCCCAGGTAATGCCGACAAGAAGACGGACGAGGCGAAACCCATCTGAACTCCTACTGAGCCTGAGTGTGACATTCTCCGTACAGTCCGGTCTGTTCGTCTGATACATCGCATGGCGGGCCTAGGGGGCGGTAAACGTCAGTCCCCCAATAGCGGTACAAGTCGTGCCGGAGCGAAGCCCAAAACACCCTGAGATAACACTGGAAACCTACCAGTATATCTCGTTTGCCTTGGCCAGGGACTACTCGTGTAATGGCTCTCCTAGACACAGCGCGATGTCAACCCCCAATACCGGGAGAGACGAATCCTGTCTAACCGTCACTGCCTCCAAGTGCTTCGGGACTGCACCCAACCACTACCTGTTTGCACGACTCCTTTGAGCCGTGGTAGGGTAGTGATCAAAGTACAGTGGGAACACACTCGAGGCGGAGTGACAGTGTCAAGTCAGCGGACTAAGCTGTACTCATGTCACCTGGGAACTGATAACTGACGATAGGTATAATACCAACTAGTCAGTTCCCGACGAGTCCTGTCCAGTGTACCCGTAACCTAACGAGCACCCACATACTATCTCAAGTACGACGTACTGACGGCTGTGGGACAGACCGTCTCCCACACTGGGATGAGAAGCGCATGCGCTGGTCTACTCCGGAGTATCGATGCCCTGTCTCGATTGTCCTGCGACCAGGGACCTGCATGAGGATGTGCTTATAGATTACCCAGCCCCACTAGTGTGACGGCCATCACATCGCTGGTAATCAAGCAAAGATCCTAAGGGCTCTACTAATGTGTATAGGCGATATACAAAAATAAACACATGTACACATTGAAGTAGAAACAAACCAAGTAGCATACTACTATTTTGAGCAAGATTGTATATACAAGGTGAATATCCCAAGCATCCATTAAGTAATATACAAACTAGTATGATACAGTAATGGCCTCTAGGGCATATACACTAACAATCTCCCACTTGCACTAAGGCCATGTACTGGCGTATCGAAGACCTATCATCTCGATCAGCCGCTCGAACTGAGTCTGGGGCAGGGCCTTGGTGAATGGATCAGCAGTGTTATCTTCTGAAGCGACTCTCCGAACCTCGATCTCCTGGCGATCTACGATCTCCCTGATCAGGTGATACCGCCTCAAGATGTGCCTGGATCTCTGATGGGACCTGGGTTCCTTCGCTAATGCTATAGCCCCGTTGTTGTCGCAATACAGAGGTATTGGATCAACAATGGACGGAACCACCTGAAGTTCTTTCAAGAACTTCCTCATCCAGACAGCTTCTTTTGCGGCATCAGATGCAGCGATGTATTCCGCTTCCATCGTCGAGTCTGCAACGGTTTCCTGTTTGGAACTCTTCCAACACACCGCCCCTCCATTGAGGGTAAAGACAAAACCCGACATGGACTTGGAATCATCCTTGTCACTCTGGAAGCTGGAGTTAGCAAAGGCCTCGATCTGGAGGTCTTTTCCGCCATACACCAAGAACATCTCCTTAGTCCTTCTCAGGTACTTGAGAATGTTCTTTACCGCTATCCAGTGTTTCTCCCCAGGGTTTGACTGATACCGGCTTACCACACTCAGTGCATAAGCTACATCCGGTCTGGTACACAACATCGCATACATTATAGAGCCTACCGCAGAAGCGTAGTGTATAATAGACATGCGATCCCTCTCCAAATCAGTCTTGGGAGACATCTCTTTAGAGAGGGTGATCCCGTGACAAGCCGGTAGGTTACCGCGCTTGGAATCTTCCATACTGAATCTTTTCAGTATGGTGTCGATGTACCTGGACTGTGAAAGTCCTAATATCCTCTTGGATCTGTCACGGTAGATCCGGATACCCAGAATGTATGTGGCATCACCCAGGTCTTTCATGGAGAACCTGTGTGACAAGAACCCCTTGACAGATTGTAGCATAGGAATGTCATTTCCTATTAAGAGAATGTCATCCACGTACAAAACGAGGAATACTACAGTTCTCGCTACAAATCTACTATAGATGCATGGTTCATCTGGATTTTTGATAAAGCCAAATTCTTTGACTGTCTCATCAAAGCAGATGTTCCAACTCCGCGATGCCTGCTTTAGTCCATAAATGGACTTAAGCAACTTGCACACCTTTCCGCTGCTCCCACTCTGAATGAAGCCCTCTGGCTGGTCCATATAGACACACTCCTCTAAATTTCCATTTAGAAAAGCTGTCTTTACGTCCATTTGCCAGATCTCATAGTCGTGGAAGGCAGCAATGGCAAGAAGGATCCGAATGGATTTCAGCATGGCTACTGGAGAAAAGGTTTCGTCATAGTCCAAGCCAGGTCTTTGACGGAAACCCTTTGCTACCAGCCTAGCTTTATAGGTCTCAACCTGTCCATCTACACCAATCTTCCTTTTGAAGATCCACTTGCAACCTACGGGTTTTACCCCGTCTGGAGCAATGTCCAACGTCCATACCTTGTTGGTGTACATGGACTCCATTTCGGTCCGCATTGCATCCAGCCATTTCACTGAGTCAACGCTCTGAACGGCCTGCTGGAAGCTAGTAGGCTCATCATAATCTATGATGCAATCCTCTCTATCCCCGTCTATGAGAAAACCATAGTATCTCTCGGGCGGATGAGTCTGCCTACTACTCCTGCGGAGCGGCGTAGGAATGTCCTGTTCTGTTGAACCCTCTGGTTCCGCTAAGCTTTCAGTAACAGTCTGTGGTTCTGGAACTTCTTCCAGTTCTATTGTGTTCCTACTTATCTGGGTTTCCAAAAACTCAGTTTCCAAGAAGCGGGCATGCTGAGAAACAAAGACCTTTTGTTCCTCAGCTGAATAGAAAAGATACCCCCTGGAGTTCCTTGGGTATCCCACAAACTTACACTGTACTGAACGTGCCTCAAGCTTGTCCGCATGCTGCTTTTTTACAAAAGCTGGACATCCCCATACCTTAAGATACTTAAGACAGGGTTTCTTCCCAGTCCACATCTCATATGGGGTGGTAGGCACAGTCTTGGTGGGAGCCTTGTTCAAGAGATACGCAGCTGCTTCTAGTGCATATCCCCAGAATGATCGCGGTAACTCAGCGTTACTCATCATGGACCGAACCATATCCAATAGGGTTCGGTTCCGTCTCTCCGATACACCATTATGTTGCGGAGTGTATGGAGGAGTAAGCTGAGAGAGAATACCATTCTCTTTTAAGTAATTCAGGAATTCGGCACTTAAGTATTCTCCACCTCGATCCGATCTTAGAATCTTAATACTTTTGCCGGTCTGTTTCTCTACTTCATTCTTATACTCCTGGAATTTTCCAAAGGCCTCGGACTTATGTTTCATTAAGAAGACATAGCCGTACCTTGAGAAGTCATCCGTAAAAGTAATGAAGTAAGAATGTCCGCTTCGGGCATGTGTAGACATTGGACCGCATACATCACTGTGTACGAGTCCCAAGAGCTCGCTCGCTCTTACTCCTTGTCCAGTAAACGGAGTCTTTGTCATCTTTCCTTTGAGACAAGATTGACAAGTGGCATACGATTGATATTCGAACGCATTCAAATATCCTTCTGTATGTAACTTAGTCAACCTTCTCTCATTGATGTGACCCAATCTACAATGCCATAAGAAAGTCTGATTCATTTCCGGAGACTTTCTTTTGTGTGTATTCTGGACGTTGAAAATCTGTGGTTGGTTTAACACGTATATACCATTACTCAATGTACCTGACCCAATCAAAACTTGATTAAGATGAATGTTTACAACATTACTTACAAACGCAAATTCATAACCTTCTTTAGAAACTAAAGATACAGAAATGATATTACAAGTTGCGTTGGGTACAAAAAAGCAATTACGCAAAACCAAAACATGTCCATCTGACATTCCAAGGTGATAGTCCCCCACGGCTTTAGCATCCATGCTAGCTCCGTTCGCAACTCTGAGGGTCATGTCACCTGCTTTCAAAACACTACGGTTTCTCAACGCCTACAAAGAATTACAGATATGAGATCCTGATCCGGTATCCAATACCCAGGAAGTAGAGTTTATTGAAAGACAGTTTCCAATAACATACACACCTGAAGCTGAAGCTGCAACCTGCTTCAATTCCTGTGTTCTGGCCTTCCAGGCCCTGCAATCATTCTTCCAGTGTCCTTTCTTATGACAATAGAAGCATTCTTCCTTATCCACAAGCTTCCCCGCTATCTTTGTTGCTTTACCTTTTCCCTTCGTATCCACTTTACTAACACCGCCCCTTGGTTTGGCGGGGGCCTTCTTCTTCTTTCCCTTGGCTTTCGCCTTGGACCTAGAAGAAGATGATCCTCCTACAAACAAAGTGGATGTATCCCTACCTTTCTGTAGGGTGCCCTCTGCGCTCCTCAGCATGTTGAGGAGCTCTGAAAGTTCAACCTCTTTTTCTTGTAGGTTGAAGTTCAGTATGAACTGGGCGTAAGTGGAAGGAAGGGACTGGAGAACTATATCCGTATATAGCTCACTCTCTAATGTGATCCCTAGGTCAGCGAGCTCCTCAATGTAGCCGATCATCTTTAGCACGTGCTCGGCTACTGATGATCCGACGGCCATTCTTGTCGAAAATAACTTTTTCGACGCTTCGTATCTTGCGATACGTGATTGCTCTCCATACAGTTCTTTTGTATGGAGCAATATGGACTCCATGTCCATATTCTCATGCCTCCTCTGATGTTCGTTGTCCATCGAGGCAAGCAGGAGGCACTTGGCCTTCGCGCTATCAATCTCCCAAGTCTTGCGGATTTCCTTATCCGCGACGCTGGAAGTTGGACCAGGGACAGGGGGAGCTTTGGTGGTAAGAAGATACCCCAGCTTGTCATAAGTGATTGCTATCTTGACATTCCTGAGCCAATCTTTGTAGTTTGGCCCTGTCAGTTTGTTTTTATCTAGGAGTAACTTAAGTCCAGTCATGTTGATTGGTCGCTGCAATTAGGAGAGAGAAGAAGAAACACTCAGCATGATGCTCTTGCAAGTTTAGAGTGGTTTTTAATTTGTCTAAACAGGATGGCTCCCACTGTTTCTCGAATCCCTCCTCAAACCATAAAGGAAGAATTAGTCAGGATCAATCCCACCGTACAATACTTGCTTAACCGTTCAGCCAGGCCGGTGTCGGTACTTCGAGGGAGGTTTTCCAACGCTTTCGCGAAGTTCCTTAATTAAAGAACCTCTTTTCCCTGGGGGCGTAGCCCCGCTAACACCTTTCTAGGCACCTACTAGGTTTATAGCATTGATCGTTAAGTGAGAAATTTCCCGAGGAGTAGCATATACTCACAGTAGGATCGGGATCCAAATATCATCGCGTGACGAAACTGAAGGAATCCTACCAGAATCATCACACTCCAAATGGTATGCAAATCTAGCAAGTTTCAGTACTTATGAAACTCCCGATGTGGATTTTTGCCCCATGCTCTTATGACCTTGACGAAGGTCAACAAATCATAAGTCACATGTCAAGTTCTGCCCGTCATTATCCAGGTTAATTTGAATCCACCCGTATATACCCTTGACGAAGGTCAACAAGGTAATGCGAATGTCCCAAACCAACGCATCTATCTATGCTACATATGAATACCCAATAGCTACCAATCACTATGCCTTGACGAAGGTCAACAAACACAGCTTGAATACTATTGAATATTCATACGAAACGATGGAGGGCTACGAATGGTTTTGGCAAAACCGTGAACGTAGTGAACTTGATTTGGTCGATGGAACGAGATAGCTTTTAAAAGGAGTGGCTCAAGCTCCGCATTTAAAAGTTGGTTTTGAAAAGAACCGAGTGGTTTTTCGAAAGTGTTCCAACGACTTTAACTTGGTTTATTATCTTGCATTAGTTCTTTTAATGCGTGATATTCTTGCATTAGTTCTTTTAATGCGTCCCATCATTTAATCCTACCATTGCAGAAAACAACCAAAATATGACGTACGCTTATGCCATTCGCATTCGCCACGGGGCCCCGTCATTACCCGTTAGGTTACTTAACTAACGACAGAGCGGGGGCTGGGCTAGCGCGTCTGTAAAACATAAGCAACGCCTAAATAATATCATATATAGATATACTGCAATGATAAACATTTCAGATCACAGATAAATACATTGGATATACTAGGAATCTGTAATTTGTACGAGCCTGTAACAAAAACAGATTACATGGTCGCGGTGAATAGCCAATACCCCACCCAAGACCCCTACGGGTGCGGCAAACTACCCGCCAAGTACCCGAAGCGTAACAACCTCCCTCATCTCCATGAGTAGGCCACTCGACACTTCGGCATACCCGGTAGTTTGTGCACCCCTCCATGGGTCTATCCTAGGAGCAAAAACAGTAAAAAGAAATTATACAATGACGGCTACAACCCCGACCCGGTTGTGCGGCCATACAAATAATTATTACATCAATTTACAAATTTACATGAATTGCAAGAAAAGAAAACTCTCGTCTCACAACCCCCGGCTATTCACCCGCGACAATCCAACATATTTATATACACATTTCAGCACATTACAGATCATGTATAACCCCGACCAATCGACTTATAGCGATTAGCCGACGTTCAATACATGCAAACATCACAGATATAACCATCATAGTCAAAGCGCAGTGAAGTTCGGAAAAAATACGGAATTATAGGACCCCAAAAGGAAATTTCTTTTCTGGAAAATCTGGGCACATATAATATATTCCAAAAATCCCAAAACCAACACAGACACACACTGCACGAAAAACGATGCAGAGAAGACGACAAACTGCGGCGCTTCCGCGGCACATGCCTACCTCGTGCGGCGGAAGCGCGGCGGTTTGAACGAATTAGGGCAACGTTTTTCTTGGGTGTTCACACAAAACCCTGAGCCGAATTTAGGTATTTTTCATTTTGAGCCAAAAAAAATTTCAACAGAAACTCACGTTTTGTAAAAGTTTGGTTTTTGGATTTTTCCGGTTCCGAACTTCGTTACACTTCACTACCAAGCTAGTTTAAGTTTAGTTAGGCTCTGATACCACTGTAAGTCCACGTTGCGACCCCCGGTTCTTACGAGAAGGCGGAAACGGTATAAAAATCAAATTATTAGCGCAAGGGGCAACATGGACTAAGCAAAGTCGGGATCTTTGACTAAACTAAAACTAGCATACTTAGCTAAAGAGAGTTAGCTACTCGGATGGAGATGGTTATACCTAAACTTGTCTTGAACTCCTTCTCTTCAAGCTCCGATGGTGGTCCGATGGCTCCTTCTCGTCGTCTCCGTACGCCGAAGATAGATCCACTTGAAAGCTCCAACCTTTAGCTCCTTCTTCGTTCTTTGAAGAAACTAGTTCACTTGGTTTGCTAAACCTAGTGAACTAGAATGAGTAGAGAGGAAATAGAATGGGATTTTATCTATGGTTCTTGATTCTCAACTCATGAGACAAGAGAACCATAGATCAAGAGAGGGAGCAAGAGGTTGAGGGTGAGAGCAAGAGGAGAGCTCAAGAACAAGAGAGAGAATGAGCAAGAAAGAATGAGCAAGTATTTTGTCTCTCACCCTCTCATAATCCAAAGCAATGATAACTCATCATATTAACAAAAGTCTTATGTGATGGTTAGAAGCAACCACAACCATATCATTTCATGCACTCATTTTACACAAATGAGCAAGTAAACAAAAGTCTTTGCCATGAAATGATGGCTATGGTTATCATGATGGTCAACTAGTCAAGCCTAGTCAACCGGTCAACAAGTCAACAAAAGTCAACAAGTCAACAAAGTCAACAAGTCAACAAAAGTCAACAATTCAACAACCATATCACCATAATACTTAATTAATATAATAGTTAATCACATATCATATTCTTATTAGGGTTGAGCATAAAGTCAAATAGTCAACGGTCAACTGTCAACAACCCTAATGAGAATCCGCTGCCTCTGCCTCCCTGTCAACTGTGCATACACACCCGCATCCGCGTTCTGAGGAACACGAATGCAAACTGGATAAATCCAATCCCATAAGGTACACTAGGATCTGGCTTAAACCAAAGCCTGCTAGTGTAAACTGTCCGGACACTGTACGTGCACAAGTGCACGGATGTGACCGAACCCTGTCGCAAAACCATGCGACCTGTCGCAATACCATGCGACCTCTACTCTTTTGCCTAAAGGCGAAAAGCTTTCTGTGTGGGACTCTAAAGACTCGACACTACGCTGGCAGTGGGTTTAACCACAGACCGCAAGCGGCACTAGCTGTGCGTAACGGTCCCCAGGTAATGCCGACAAGAAGACGGACGAGGCGAAACCCATCTGAACTCCTACTAAGCCTGAGTGTGACATTCTCCGTACAGTCCGGTCTGTTCATCTGATACATCGCATGGCGGGCCCAGGGGGCGGTAAACGTCAGTCCCCCAATAGCGGTACAAGTCGTGCCGGAGCGAAGCCCAAAACACCCTGAGATAACACTGGAAACCTACCAGTATATCTCGTTTGCCCTGGCCAGGGACTACTCGTGTAATGGCTCTCCTAGACACAGCGCGATGTCAACCCCCAATACCGGGAGAGACGAATCCTGTCTAACCGTCACTGCCTCCAAGTGCTTCGGGACTGCACCCAACCACTACCTGTTTGCACGACTCCTTTGAGCCGTGGTAGGGTAGTGACCAAAGTACAGTGGGAACACACTCGAGGCGGAGTGACAGTGTCAAGTCAGCGGACTAAGCTGTACTCATGTCACCTGGGAACTGATAACTGACGATAGGTATAATACCAACTAGTCAGTTCCCGACGAGTCCTGTCCAGTGTACCCGTAACCTAACGAGCACCCACATACTATCTCAAGTACGACGTACTGACGGCTGTGGGACAGACCGTCTCCCACACTGGGATGAGAAGCGCATGTGCTGGTCTACTCCGGAGTATCGATGCCCTGTCTCGATAGTCCTGCGACCAGGGACCTGCATGAGGAGTGCTTATAGATTACCCAGCCCCACTAGTGTGACGGCATCACATCGCTGGTAATCAAGCAAAGATCCTAAGGGCTCTACTAATGTGTATAGGCGATATAAAAAAATAAACACATGTACACATTGAAGTAGAAACAAACCAAGTAGCATACTACTATTTTGAGCAAGATTGTATATACAAGGTGAATATCCCAAGCATCCATTAAGTAATATACAAACTAGTATGATACAGTAATGGCCTCTAGGGCATATACACTAACAGTATTTTCATAATCTCACTCTCTCACTCTCATTTTTTCCAACAAAAGAAAAGAAAAAGAAAAGAAAAGAAAAAGCTCTTCTCTTCTTCTTCTTCTTCCTCTAGCTCATTATCTCTTCCAATGGAAACTTCTCTAACCTCTATCCAAATTCATGGATGCAAGAGACAAAGTGATCACAACATTCTCTACTTCACCTTGGGCACGTCGGCTAGCACACTTCGTGCCCGAGTTGCTTCGGACGAAGCGGGAGCCCGTAAAAGGACTTCTCGATGTGGTGCCCTTTCCGACGAGGAGATGAAGACCGGAGTTGCCGCGGGAGCTTGGGATGGTGGCCAAAGACTGAAGGACACGGATCGATCGGTATATCATTCTATCCCTTTCTCTAGTTAGCTAGTTATAGGTTAATGGTTACGATCCGGGGTTTTAGGATGCGGCAGTGCCGGTTTTCAAGTCAAGAAAATTTTTCGTTTCCGCATTTTGGCTTCAGATAGAAGGCCGGAGCGCTACCGTAGTCCTACATGGTATCAGAGCAATACCATTAACCTTTTCTAGCTTGCTCTAACGTGTTTAGAAGTTCGATTGAACAAAAATTCCGAAAACCCGATTTCAAATGTGCAGTTTTCTGTCGAAATTTTTTAGTGCTATAAAATTTTTTCTGAGCATGTCAAAAAATCGTGCAGGGTTTTTTAAGCATTCTGTGAAAATTTGGTATCTTGATCACACAGTTCCACCGCGGAACCACGGCCAAACCCATGCATTGGCCGCGGTTCCGCCGCCACTTTGACTCCTTACTGCACCAAATTTTTACAGTGGGCTTCTGACATTGAAATAGGGTTTTTGGTATGTTCTGTTTGGGCCCAGATTTATTTTGAGTGCTACAGTTGTGCTTGGGGCCCACTTCGGTAAATTTGCTCGATCGAATATTTTAAACATGTTAGTTCACAGTATTTACATTATATCTGTGACCGTGAATGTCATTTGATCAGTAAATCCTGTCTAACTGCTATAGCCCTTTTAGACGGATTTGCGAACGTGACATTCACGTTGATGTTCTGTGTTGTGCTGTGATGTTGCGGATTTGTCGTGGGGATAGCCTGGATGCAATGTTAGTACAGTTTGGTTTTTTATGTACATTTGATATTGCGGGGCGAGCATCCGACATGTGGACTGCCGTTACTGCCTGTTTGTATATTATTCTTTTGGGGCACGACCGGGCTGAGGTCGATGTACCCGTTGTATATTTTACTTTATGTACTAGGATTACCCCGCGGAGGGGTGCACGGGTAGCCGGGTTTTAGAGGGCAACAGGCCTGCATCTCATGGCGTTGAGATGGAAGGGGCTTTACTCTAGAATTGGCAGGCTATTCGCCGCACTCGTAGGGGGTACAGGTTGACCCAAGGAGGGATGCTCAAGTTACCGGATTCTGTGAAGAGCTGGGCGGTCCATTCACGTTGTTGAAGGGGGCTGCCTCGCTTCAGGTTTTGGCGGGTAACTTGCCGCGCCCGTAGGGGTCTAGGATTTCATTGCACAGGCTATCCACACGACCAGGGGAACGTCGGGTTTCAGTAGCGGCTCTATGAAACCCGGGGATCCTAGATATCTGTATTGTTCTGTGATGCTTATTACATTTCTATGATGTTGCATTTTATCATGCCTTGAGTGAATATTATATATTGATATATATACTAGTAGATGTTGTATATGTTTTGCATCCGCGCTAGTCCAGTCCCCGCTCTGTCGTTAGTTAAGTAACCTAATGGGTGATGACGGGACCCAGTGGCGAATGTGGATGGTATATACGTACATCATTATTTTCGTTCTTTTGTGGTGTGATCAATTGATGGGACTGCGTTGATTCGGATCAATGCAAGCTAAACAAACCTATTCTGATGTTGTTGGAACAATTTTTCAAAAAAGCTGTTATTGTAAGGACATTCACTTTTGTTTTGCACAGTGGTATTCGGTTATGAATATCCAGCACCTCAGCCGACGAGGCAAGGGCCGAGATCCCTTCACCGGGAGTGACCCCTTGGACAGAAGTTTGCGTCAGGGTAATAACTTCACTATGGCCGATTACTTTTTTCTTTGCATCGTGGTATTCAGTTGGAATATCCTGCACCTCATTCTACGGGGAAAGAGCCGAGATCCCTTCACCGGGAGTGACCTCTTTAGCAAAGGTTTTCGTCACTATATTTTTATAAAAAGCTATCCGGTTCCTTCAACTATATCAAGTTCATTACGTTAATGGTTTTTCGCCAAAAACCAGCCGTAGCCCTCCGTCATTTCAGATTAGTATTGCTTAGTATTCGTGCTACGTATGTCGTGCATTGCCGAGGCGCAGTGTTCGGTAGCTATGTAATGCTTTTCTGTCACATGGATAAGTGGATTGGTTAGGACAGTCGTACGGTTTTGTTGGCATTGTCAAGGACTCATACGGGTGGGTTTAACACAATCAAGATAATGACGGGTTGAACTTGACTAGGACTCTTTTGATATGTTGGTATTGTCAAGGTCACTTGGGTCCTAGGGGTAAAAACACACATCGGGAGTTTCTAAAGAAACTGAAACTTGTCAGGCTTGCGCATACCTTCTGGAGTGTGGTGACGTGAGTGGATTTCGTCACGTTATCATGCGGTGATATACATTTCATCATTTATCTTTTGTGCACATGTTTGATGATACATGCTTACTTGGTTAAGTGTAAAGAATCAAACCATGGTTTAAACTAATGATTAGGGTTTTGTTTATTCATTTACTTATTTATCTATTTCTTTATTTATCTTTTTATTTTGGAAAAGATAAATGATGAAATGGTGGCTTTTTTTGTTTGCTAGTTGAACATTCATGAAGTTTTGACTTAGTCTTCTTCTTTTGTTCTTTTGCTTAACCCTAACCATCCTTTTAACCATGGTCTTTTCTCTACACTTAACTAGAGTTGAAAGTATGATAAGTATTGATTTATTTTATCAAATAAATTAGACTTATCATATCTTCTTCTTCTTCTTCATCTTCTTCTTCAATGAAGAAAGCTTGCTACTCCAATGGCAAGTCATGAAAACTAGTGAGAAATCCAAAACTAAAGTCTACCCACTTCCTATTTCTTCATCCTCTACCTCTTGCCAAGTAGTATAGGGTGTTTCCTTCATAAGTTTTCCCGACTTGGTGAAGTTTGAGCTAGTTCTAGCGATGCCTCGACGTAGATCATCTTCGGCATCGAACCGACGATCAAGCCCGCCCATTCTTCGATGATGCCAATGCTAGAGTCGTGAGTTCGATTTGGACAGCGGAGGGAGATCATCACGGAGCATACGAAGTGGTGGACCGGATCTACAAAGGTTGTAGCTCCTTTCCTTTTAGATAAAGTTGTTTATTTGCATCGTTTCGCCTAGATATCTAGTAAACGATCCGTATTAGGGTTGTAGGCACTTGTAAAATTTGATTTGGGCATGTTTGATCACTTGTGAGACTCCATTAGAGTGCCTAGGAACCCTTCAGTGGTATCAGAGACTAGCTAGAGCCTTAGGCGAAGTCCCGACGGAATCAGAAGTCCGATCGACCCAAAACCCGACTTGAAAATTGCTCTCTGGACTTTTCTGTAAAATGTGGATTTTTCGAAATTAAAAATATCCAGAAAAATCAGCAGGGAATCCTAAGAATTACTGTGCAACACGTGTCCATGATTCGATCAGAGTGCGGCGGAACCGCGGCAGAAGCATGTCTTCTGCAGCGGTTCCGCGGCAGTAAAGTCACAATATCCAATACTGTTTGCACAGTAACTCCTAGTTTCTGGTGTTAGTTTTCCTGGGAATATTTTAATATTTATTCCAGAGTTTTATTTTCTGGCTTGTATTGGGAACTCTGTATATTCGATCGGACTGTCTAATTTTGTCGGTGTGGCTTTCCGGGTAATTTTAGAATATGTTAAAAAGTTCGACCGGATATAAATACCCACTTTTTCCCCTGCCGGGAAATTTCCAATTGTTGGATTTTTCCGTAGTTTAACGACGTTCTAAGTAGTGCAAGTAACGCGATGGACCCTCTAGAAGACAACAAACCTTAACTCGATTATGTGACCGTCTTGAACTGCCCTTTGAACCTTCGGGTTTGGGGCAGTACGGCGTGCCACATGTGAGGCGTTGGCTTGACCCTTCTACGGCTGGACCATTGCTACTGAGGCACGAACTGAATGTTGTTAGACTTATTTCATGTGTTGAGTAGTATCGGGAAAACTTGGGTGTTCGATTGTTCGATCGAAAAGTTTAGCATTTTCTGTTTATCCGGAATGTGATACAATAATTGGAATTCACAAATAGTTATGAGATAACGGAATGAATATTGTAAACGTAGCAGTTTAGTCTCACTTGATCGGTTGCCACGGAGTTTTGATGTGATCAAAAGTCCGTCGCAATCACGTAGCGTACGCGGATACTCGCCGGGTAAACTTAATAGACAGACTCACTCCATAGCCCCGACCAAGTGACTGTAGGAGAACCCCGTCGCCGAAAGCATCCGTTCGGGTGCTCGCGGCAGCGGTGTTCCGCCTTGGTGCACTTTGTCGACGGCGTCGGGGGTGCGGCCGCCTACTAAAGTTTGCGACGAGCATTCGATCAGTTTTTCGGGAATCTTGTTGAATTGCCCGACTTTATATTGAAAAGTGATTTCGATTTTGAGACTAAAATGCGGGGTTTATAATTGTTAGGCATGCGATGTCTAAGTATTTCATTTGATTAGGCATGCGATGTCTATGCAGATTGCGGATTCCAACTGTTGTAGTTTTACACTTTCTTTTCTGTGACCGTAAGTGTAATATGTGATATCGCCGTTTTCGTTGCTATATGTCAACGACAATTGGGATGCGCATATTTACTTACGTTGATGACATGTGATGTTATGTGTTGCTGGATATGTTATATTGGATCGTCGTGTTTGAATAGCCGGGGGTTTTTTATGTGAGATGAGTGTTTTTTCATTTTCATTCATGTAAAAACTTGTATGTAATATTCTTTTATTGGGGCACTTCCAGGTTGCGGATGTTGTCACCATTTGTATATTATTTACTTTTCTGCACTAGGATAGACCCAAGGAGGGGAGCACAAGTAACCGGGTTCTGGGGTCCAGTGGGAGACCAACTCGAGGAGTCGAGTCCGGGTCTCCTAACCCTAGAATTGGTAGGGTTGCTTGCCGCTCTCGTAGGGGTCTAGGGGTGAGGGATTGGCTATTCATCACGACCGTGGAATCCGTGTTTTATACTGGCTCGTATTGAAAACACGGACGTCCTAGTATATCCAATATTTCATATGTTTCTTCTGCTGTGTTTTATCTGTGATGAGATCATGTGATGTTCTGTGACAGGTATTATATATAGTATATATGATATATTATATAGACGTTGCTTATGTTTTACACCCGCGCTAGCCCTGCCCCGCTCTGCCGTTAGTTACCTAACCTAACGGTGCAGACGGGACATCGAGGCGAATGCGGATGGCATAAGCGTACGTTATATTTATCTGTGATGGTTAGGTGGACTTTAATGATGGGATATTCATTAATGAGATTAATGAAAGAAAATAAACCTAATTGATGTTGTGGAATCGAATTTCAAAGTAAAAACAGGTAGCTACAGTTCTTGCTTTGCATCGCGGTGTTCATTATAGTACATCCTGCACCTTATTCGATGAGGAAAGGACCGAGATCCCTTCACCAGGAGTGACTCCTTTAGCAATAACTGGCAGATGCTACAGACTCGGTTTGTCTTTGATCGCTTCTATAGTTTCTGCTTTGCACAGTGATATATATGATATATCCCGCACCTCATTCGACGAGGAAAGGGCCGACGATCCCTTCACCGGGAGTGACCCCTTTAGCAAAACTAGAAAAGCCTCAAAAACATTCCATTTAAAAACCATTTGATTCCGCAACGAGATCAAGTTCAAAGCGTTAAAGGTTTTCACAAAAACCAGCCGCAACCCTCCGTCATTTTAGGAAGTAGAGTACTTAGTATTCGTGCTGTGTTTGTTGACCATAGTCAAGGCACAGTGTACGGTAGCTAAGTGATGTCTTCCTACACCGCATATGATGCGATTAGTTAGGACAGTCGCGTGACTTTGTTGACCTTAGTTAAGGGTCATGTGGGTGGGTCTAATTAATCACGAAATGACGGGTAGAACTTGACTAGTACTTATGATTTGTTGACCATAGTTAAGGTCATAGGTGCTAGGGGTAAAAACCTTTATCAGGAGTTTCAAGTGTTGAAACTTGCAATGAGATTGCATACCTTCTATGTGATAGTTGGATCCCGATACCCACTACGAGTAATTGTTACTCCTGGGAGAGTTTTGCACTTTACAATTAGCCGATCAAGTAGGTGTCTAGAAAGGTGTCAACGGGGTTACGCCTCTGGGAAAACGAGGTTTACAGTAATTAGGTCCGTGCGAAAGCACGGGGAACCTCCCTCAAAGTACCGACACTGGCCTGGCTGAAAGATTGGCGAACTTGTAGAGTGTAATTAATCCCGGCTAGTCTTTCCTTTTAAGGTTTGAAGGAAGATTTGATAAAAACAGTGGGAGCCATCCTGATTAGATAAAATATGTAACCAATCTGATCTTGCAAGAGCGCACGCAGAGTGTTTTCTTCTCTCTCTCTCCTGGTAGCGACCATATCACGCCTTAATCAAGATAATTAAATGGATGTATTGACCGAACCCGCTTGTTATACTGAGCTGGGGAACGTTGGTCCCGCTCCAACTTATAATTGTTATAAGACAGAGCAGGAAATAGGGGAATACCAGAATTCCTATGCCGCCCAAACGAAGAAAGTGCATATGATGCATCTCCTTCGGGTGTGTTCATTACAAAGAACTGTTTCTCAGTATCCTCTGCATCCTGGGTATATGATACCGGATCAGGATCCCAGATATGTAATCTGTTACATCGGGCTACAAAAAGGTAGAAAAACTGAGAACGGGTGATAAGTTTCATGAGGCAGAAAACGGGGCAAGTGTTGCAGCCAAGTCTGTTGGTCACTGTCACCCTGTATTACGAATACATTGATTCTGAACAAATGCTATTAGATACCGGACCTGATATACAAAATCATATCAATCTCTTTATTAGTAAAGAAAGGATATAATTTTGTATTGATGGATAATGTTTTGAGCATTTCCTATATCAAAAGTTGATCGGTTCAGGCACGTTATCTAAAAGCATTGACGTTCTAAATCAAACTACAGTTCCTCGTATACAGAACACACACAAGAGGAAGAGTTCAGAAATGAACGAATCATTCTTGAGGCATTGTAGACTAGGTCACATCAATACGACCCGACTGGCTGAAGTTACATTTTAGATGCATATTTAAATCAGTTTGAATTTACATCTTGTGAAACTTGCCAGTCATGTCACAAAGATTAGATGACCATAGCTCTGTTTATTAGAAACAGAGAAAGAGTTAGTAAACTCTTGGGACTGATACATGATGATGTATGTAAAGTCTCCTGTCTACACATGCCAGGACTGGTACTTCATACTTCATTATATTCTCTGATAATCTCTCAAGATTCAGTCATATGTTCCTGTTGAAACATAAGTCCGAACCATTTGAGATATTCACAGAATATAAATTAGAAGTAGAGAACCAAAATATGGGTATAAGTATTATGTCCTATGATAAGATCAGGGAGGTGAATACTTGTGCATAGAATTCCTAGACTATTCTAAAGGAGAATGAGATTCTCTCTCAGTGTTACTCCTCTGAATACACCACAGCACAACGGTGTATCGGGGCGGAGAAATCACACAATATTAGATATCGTGTGCTCTATGATGAGTATTACTGAGTTACCTATTTCCTTTTGGGGTTATGCACTTGAGAAGCTGCATACCTATTGAATTAGGTTTGAATCAAATCACTGCCTACCACTCCATATAAGATATGGTATGGGAAGAACCCATCTCTTAAGCGAGTTAAGATTCGGGGTTGTCCGGCCTATGTTTAAAGCAAAATCTGGACAAGATCGAGGCAGGATCAGTTCTGTAGAACTGGAAAGGTTCCAGCTATACAAAACTGCAGTTGATGATTTGACAGAACCATAAGATTCTATAGTTCCCGACGAACCTCAGCCTCTCCGCCGATCTAGTAGGGTTCCTCATCCACCTGAAAGATACCTCGGTTTCTCGATGACAGTGGGAGCAAGGATTGCATCATGAGATGATGACCCAACTATTTTCGAGCAGGCCATCGAGAGTAGGGACTCTGTAAGAATGGCTGGATGCTTAGTGATCTGAGATGGAATCCATATACACCAACAAAGTATGGACTTTGGTTGCGATATCTGAAGGGTTAAATCCCCATCAGGAGCAAGTATATCTTGAGAAGATTACTTGGTGTAGATGGAAAAGTTGAGACTTTCAAAGTTAGGCTTATTAAAGGTTTTAGTCATCAACTAGGCATGGATAATGATGAAACCTTTTTCCAGTAGCTATGCTTAAGTCTGTCCAGATCCTACTTACCACGGCTACATACCATGACTACGATATCTGGCGGTTGGGTGCCATGACTGCTTTTCTAAATACTGATTTAGAAGAGAAAGTCTATAAGAACACAGCCAGAGGTCTTCGTAACCAGTGGGAGCAGCGGAAACGTGTGCAAGTTGCTTTACATAATGAAGCAGGCATCGCGGAGTTGGAACGTCTGTTTTGATGTGATAGTCAAAGTGTTTGACTTCATCAAAATGGTAGACGAACCTTGTATATACAAAAGGGTAGTAGAGAGTAAGGTGGTCATCTTCGTATTGTACGTAGACAACATACTCTTGATAGGAAAAGAGTTTCCTATACTACGATCGATCAATCTCCTATTATCACAAGGATTCTCCAAATAGGATAAAGATGATACCTCCTAAATCCTGAGATTTGGACCTATGAGATAGATCTAAAGGGATATTAGGGTTCTCACTAGGTATAGTAAGATTGTATCAATCGATCCTGGGGAGAATCACTGGAAGTGTTCCAGGGTGATAAAGACGACTGAATGTCAGTCACAGGTACTGTCTTTACCCTCAGTAAAGGGACGGTATGTTGGAAGAGTTCCAAGCTAGACACCGTGGCAAACTAGACGATAAAGGCTGGTAACATCGCTACTGAAGATACTACCAAAGAGGAAGTTTGGGTGTATATTGGTTCATAGGATGAACTAGGTTCCTACCATTGTATGACAATGGAAGTGTGGCTTTGGCCCTGGAACCCTGGTCCCATTAGTGACCCAGACAAATTCTGAGGAAGAATCACCTGATCATGGAGATAGTTGATCTCCAGGGTGATCGAGGTTAGGAGAGTAGACTCAGAGGACAACACGGCGGATCCACTCACGAAGGCCTTTTTCCCAAAGAGAGACTTTTAGGGGATGGTTGAGTATGTGATACTGCAACCACTGCTACAGATGGCCCTAGTGCAAGTGGGAGATTGTTAGTTATATGTATGCCCTAGAGGCCATTACTGTACATTGGATGTATATTGTAGTGGATGCTGGGACATATATAGGAAGGACTTTCTTGCTCGACATGATAGTACGCTATCTGGTTGCACTTTATCTTAACATGTATACTTTCTGTCTCTCTGATTACATGTTGATAAAGCCCATAGGATGTGTACTCGACTTCCAGGACTATGATGTAGATCATACTAGTGGGGCCTGGGTAGTCCATGAGTACATCCTTGAAATGTTCCTAGTCGAGGGAATATCGAGACGGGGCATCAATATTCCAGAGTAGACTAGCGCATATCTTCTCGACCCATGCGATGGGCGATGGATGATCCCATATCCATTGGTGTTTGACATCGAAGATGGTATGCGGGTGCTCAGTGGAGACTGGGTACACTGAACGGACTCGCCGAGAACTCCCAGATGGTATTATACCTCACGTCAGATGGCAGTTCTCTGGTGACACTGGTACAGCTTAGTCTGTTGACCCGAGATCGTCATAGAGTCTTGTGTGTCTCCCACTGTGCTTTGATTTCCATCCTACCACGGCTCTACTGAGTCGTGCAAACAGGTGGTTTTTGGGTACAGTCCCGATTCACATGGAGGCAATGAGCGATAGGAGGGGATTCGTCTCTCCCGGTATTGGGGATTGATGTTGTGCTATGCTCGACTGGCCATAACAGGAAATCCCTGGCCAGGGTTGCTGTGATATACTGGTAAGAGTTATCAGTAGTTTCACGAATGTTATGGACCCTACGTCGGCATGACTTATCGAGCTATTGGGGTCTGACGTTTACCACCCCTAGGCGAGATATGCGACATATCAGACGAACAGACCGGACTGTACGGTAAGTGTTACTGGTTGGATTCACAGGAGTGTGAGCGGGCTTGCTCGTCGATCTTCTGATCGCTCAATACCCGGGTGGCCGTTACGTTTAGCAGACCGCTTGCGGCTTGTGGGTGTTTGATATGATTATCATCTGCTGCCGGCGTATTGACGAGTCTTTAGAGTCCTACACAGAGGTTTCCTAGTTCAAGCGAAACGAAATAGGAGCGCATATGAGATATGTGCGGGACCGAGAATAATTCGTGTATGTGATACCGTATTTCATTCTCGCGATGTATGTGTCGAATGGTTATATGCGATATAACCTAGTTATCGAATCAAGGATTGATTCGATAAGCCGATACATATGATACTAGTCGGTTATATCCGATATGACCGGATCGTTAAATCAAGTGTTGATTTAATGATTTAATGTATAATTATATATTTGATATATTACTTTGCATTAACTAGTATTGGTTCACTTTAAATGGATTTTCTCACTTGAATTGTGCAAGTTGTATATGTGATATACTTTTGTGCACATGTTTGTATCATGTTTGATGATACATGCTTACTTGGTTAAGTGTAAAGAATCAAACCATGGTATAAACTAATGATTAGGGTTTTGTTTAGTCATTTACTTATTTATCTATTTCTTTATTTATCTTTTTATTTTGGAAAAGATAAATGATGAAATGGTGGCTTTTTTTGTTTGCTAGTTGAACATTCATGAAGTTTTGACTTAGTCTTCTTCTTTTGTTCTTTTGCTTAACCCTAACCATCCTTTTAACCATGGTCTTTTCTCTACACTTAACTAGAGTTGAAAGTATGATAAGTATTGATTTATTTTATCAAATAAATTAGACTTATCGTATCTTCTTCTTCTTCTTCATCTTCTTCTTCAATGAAGAAAGCTTTCTACTCCAATGGCAAGTCATGAAAACTAGTGAGAAATCCAAAACTAAAGTCTACCCACTTCCTATTTCTTCATCCTCTACCTCTTGCCAAGTAGTATAGGGTGTTTCCTTCACAAGTTTTCCCGACTTGGTGAAGTTTGAGCTTGTTCTAGCGATGCCTCGACGTAGATCATCTTCGGCATCGAACCGACGATCAAGCCCGCCCATTCTTCGATGATGCCAATGCTAGATTCATGAGTTCGATTTGGACAGCGGAGGGAGATCATCGCGGAGCATACGAAGTGGTGGACCGGATCTACAAAGGTTGTAGCTCCTTTCCTTTTAGATAAAGTTGTTTATTTGCATCGTTTCGCCTAGATATCTAGTAAACGATCCGTATTAGGGTTTGTAGGCACTTGTAAAATTTGATTTGGGCATGTTTGAACACTTGTGAGACTCCATTAGAGTGCCTAGGAACCCTTCAGGCTGTTTGCCGGACGACAAATATTTGGTTTTGAATATCCGCTGTTGTAGGGTGTTTTTCGTCACCCCATTGAGATGGGAATACGCGCGCGCTTGTCAGGCGTACTACAGATTCCCCCTGCCTAGGGTAGGCCGGGGTTTATTGATTATGGGGATCCGAATCTCCGGCAGCCGCGGACTAAGCTGCCGTTAATTACCCCCCGCCTTTGGGGCGAAGGAACCTCCGATTGACGGGTTAAACTGGTCATGCGAACTCGATGTGCAGTGTACGAGTGTTTTGTTTTGGAGGGGTTTTTAATATATCGGGAGCCACGCAGTGTTTTTATGGGGGTCCCGCTACTCGGATAGCTGGCTGGGGGTCAAGGGGCCTAGCAGCCCCCTTGGGGGTGCGGGGCAGCGCCCCGTTAGAATTTTTTTTCTAACAGGGACAGTGTCGTGGAGTATGTGTGTATGTAAATATATATACATATGTACATATATACATGTATATATATAAAAAGGGGAAAAGGCATCCAAAGGATGCGTGGGGACAGCACCTTGGGCGCTGTGCGCCTAGGAGCTGTGCGCTCAGGCGCTAGAGTGCCATGTGTCGGTACGTGGGCGCTCTGCGCTTGAGCACTGGGCGCTGGAGCGCAAGCGCGCCACGTGTCGGCACGGGGGCGACTTGCGCTCGAGCACTTGTGCTGGAGCGCAAGCGCGCCACGTGTCGACACGGGGGCGACTTGCGCTGGAGCGCTTGCGCTGGAGCGCTTGCGCCACGTGTCGGCACGGGGGCGACTTGCGCTGGAGCGCAAGCGCGCCACGTGTCGACACGGGGGTGACTTGCGCTCGAGCGCTTGCGCTGGAGCGCAAGTGCGCCACGTGTCGGCACGCGGGCGCTCTGCGCTTGAGCGCCGGCGAGAAAAGAGGTTTTTAGCCTAAAAAAATTTCTCAGAAGAGAAATCAGAGAGGAGTTGGACTCCTGAGTGTGTTTTTTTTTTTTGGTTTAGTGAACGATGTTCTTCTTCCTCCTTCTCTGTTAGCTGGATCTTGAAGATCAACAGATATGGGATTTCTAAAAATCTCTTCTTTTTGAGATCTAATGGAAGATCTGAGTTCCCCTTTATGGGTTTTGTGGTGAAAAACTAATTTGTTTTATAAAAAGAAGAGTAAAACTCTTGGTTTAATTCAAGAGAAAAAGGAAGGTTTTGGAACCTTGAAGAAGGAGAAAAGATCTCAGATCTGAAGAAAATTTTGAGAGAGAGAAAAAAGTTGTGAGATTTTTTCATTATCTTTGCCTTTATAGGCTATACAATTTACACATAGCCCCTTGGGCTTCACAAAATGGCATCTTGCCTATCCCATGGCTCATGACCCATTTCTTTTTGCACATAAGTCATGGGCTTTACAAAAATTTGGCTTTATGCCTATTTTTCTTACATTTATCCATAAAATAAAATAAAAGAAATGCAACAAAATTATTTATTACAAAATTTTTATCTCGGCATGGGGGGAGGCCAACCGCTTCATGTTCGGGCTCGACCCGGGCATGGGCCCACTGGATCTGGGCTTGGGCCCACTTGGCTTGGGATTGACTTTGATTTTGACTTGATCAACTGGGGTGTAAATTTTTACCCCAACAAATTGCCCCCCATCAATAAGTGCACACCACATATGTGGGTCGTGTGCATGAAATTGATGGATCTTCTTTCTCGTGGAGGCGACTTGATTCGGTTCCCACCTTTTGGGAAGCTGGCACTGCCCTTTTTACGACATGGACGGTCGATGTGGCCCTTTTTGCGACTTGGACGGTCGGTTCTGCTCTTTTTGCGACTTGGACGGTCGGTGCTACCCTTTTAGCGACATGGACGGTCGGTGCTGCCCTTTTAGCGACGTGGACGGTCGGTTATGCCCTTTTTGCGACGTGGACGGTCGGTGCTGCTCTTTTTATGACGCGGACGGTCGGTGCTGCCCTTTTAGCGACGTGGACGGTCGGTTCTGCCCTTTTTGCGACTTGGACGGTCGATGCTGCTTTTTTAGCGACGTGGACGGTCGATGCTGCCCTTTTTGCGACTTGGACGGTCGGTTCTGCCCTTTTTACGACTTGGACGGTCGGTTCTGCCCTTTTTGTGACGTGGACGGTCGGTGCTGCCCTTTAAGCGACGTGGACGGTCGGTTCTGCCCTTTTAGCGATGTGGACGGTTGGTCCTGCCCTTTTTGCGACTTGGACGGTCGGTTCTTGATTTGACTTGCTCTGCTTCTTGTAGTGTCAGGGGTAGACTTGACTTGCTCCGCTTCTTGCGGTGTCGAGATTGGATTCTGACTTGCTCCGCTTTCTGCGGTGTCGGAGTGGAAGTTGACTTGTTGATTTTGATTTGGGTTGACATCAGCATCGCTATACTGGAATATGGTACCAGGAGCGAATCATCATCTGTCATTGAGAGGATTTTAGGATTTTGGTTTTTGTTTGGCATCTGCAATGCTGCATTGGAATAATACCAGGAGCAACTCATCATTTGCCCCGGGAGGATTTTGGAATTGGTTTTTTTTTTTAATTATTTTTTTATTTTTTTGGTGGGACTTTGAATGTGGTCTCACCGGTAGGACTTGGGAGAGGTTGGGATTGTTTTACTCCCGTGGATTGTATACAGTTTTGCAGGATGTATGATCCAGACCGTAGGGCCGGAAAAATTTCGGGACTTTGTCGGCGTCTGTATCGCTGCACTGGAATATGGTACCAGGAGCGACTCATCATTCACCGTTGGGGTATAGGATTTGGAATTTGGTTAGCGTCTGCATCGCTGCACTGGAATATGGTACCAGGAGCGACTCATCATTCGCCATTTGGGGATTGGGGAGCGATGGCTTAGGAGACAGGTTTAGATCCCTATCGCCTAAGGCCTTTCAATTTTATGGGCCGTGAGGGTCCCATAAAAACATTTTCTCCCTACGAGTCATAAGGATCCCGCAGGTGTATTTTCTCCTTAGGAGTCGTGAGGACTCCTAAGTGTGTTTTTCCTTTATGAGTCGTAAGGATCCCGCAAAGGTTTGTTCTCCTCATATATCGTGAGGACACATGAGTGGGTCTTATCACTGGAGCATTATTCCTAAAGCGGAGACCGGCCTTAACTGGTGATTACGGTGGGGCATGGGTATGATGAGAATTATTTGAGCCCGTGGATTGTATACGATGGTCAACTTGGGGACCCACCGTAGGGCCGGGGGAATTTTGAGAAATCGGATTTTAGTTGGCGTCTGCATCGCTGCACTGGAATGTGGTACCAGGAGCGACTCATCATTCGCCGTTTGAGGACTTGGAATTTGGATCTTGTTTGGCATCAGCATTGCTGCACTGGAATAATGCCAGGAGCGACTCATCATTTGCCTTGGGAGGACTTGAGATTTGGGTTTTTGGTCGGCATCAGCACCGCTAACACTGAAGCGAAATGCCAGGAGCGACTCATCATTTCCTGTTGCCCGTTAGGAACGATGGCTTAGGAGACAGGTTTGGGTCCCTATCACCTAAGGCTTTTCAATTTTATGGGCCGTGAGGGTCCCATAAAAGCATTTTCTCCCTACGAGTCGTAAGGATCTCGCAGGTGTATGTTCTCCTTAGGAATCGTGAGGATTCCTAAGTGTGTTGCTCCTTTGTGAGTCGTAAGGATCTCACGCAGGGGTTTTCCCCTCATAAGGTCGAGAGGACTTTGCGAGTGTATTAATCTCTTTTCACGAGTTTGCGCCCTTTCGGGTTTTCACAAACTCGCCGGTAGTCCTGCTGTTTTTACTCACGGAGCCCTTTCGGGTTTTCATCCGTGCTCGTTTTGCTTGTGGACATAACGTTTATTTTATTTTTTTTTTTCTTTTCCTTTTTTTTGCCGCTGGTGGGACTTTAAAAGTAGTCTCACCAGCAGGATTTGGGAGAGATAAGGGTCATTTACGCCCGTGGATTGTATACGGTTTTGCAGGATGTATGATCCAGACCGTAGGGCTGATGTGCTCAATTCTCCTGCGACTTGGAGCATTCACGTATAGTATTTCTTGAGATATCGGCCATTTATTGGTGGCATGGGCCTTTCTCCCTCGGCACTTATTAGTTGGTAGGATCCTCCGTCGAACACTTTCTCGATGACGTATGGTCCTTCCCAGTTTGGCTCGAATTTTCCCTTGGCATGTCGATTGGGGATGATCGGTCTTTTGAGGACCAACACCAATTCACCTTTCTTGAAAGCGCGGAGACGGGTTATCTTGTCATAGGCCCGTGACATTTGGGCTCGGTATAGCTCCAGATTTTGCTGTACCGCGAGCCTCTTTTCTTCGAGGGCATCGAGCTCTTCAAGTCGAAGGAGCACGTTTTCCTTCTCCGTCAACTCGTGCTGAACGGCCATTCTTAAGCTTGGAACTTCGACTTCGAGGGGGAGGACCGCCTCCACTCCGAAGAGCAATGAGTATGGAGTGGACTGTGTTGGAGTACGGTGCGTGGTACGATGTGCCCACAACGCCTCGTGAAGTTTGAGATTCCAGTCTCTCTTGTTGGCTGAAGCATTTTTCCTCAGGAGCTTGCATAGAGTCTTATTGAAGGCTTCGGCTAGCCCATTGGCTCTTGGATTATAGATGGAGGAATATCTCCAGTCTATCTTGTGCTGAGTAGCGAACCTTGAGACATTGAAGCTCTTGAAAGAAGGTCCGTTGTCAGAAATGATTCTTCTTGGTGTACCGAAGCGGTATAGAATATTATGTTGGAAGAATGTCAGAATATCTTTTGTCTTGACTTCTTTTAGCGGGACAGCTTCTGCCCATCTAAAGAAGTAGTTTGTCGCGGCCAGTATGAACCGGTGGCCTTTAGATGACGGAGGATCAATTGGGCCAACAATGTCGGTGCCCCAAACTTCGAAGGGCCACGACGCCACCGTAGGATGCAATGGGTTGGGATGCATGTGAATGAAATCACCATGGATTTGGTAGATCTGACATTTCTTTGCGTGCTCTCCGCAATCCCGTATCATGGTGGGCCAATAATACCCAAGTCGTTTAATTGGAAGTCGCATCTTGGGGCCAGATTGGTGGGCACCGCAAACGCCCGAGTGAACATCTTTCATGACCTTTTGGGCTTCGGCCAATGACAGACACCTGAGCCAGAGTTGGTCATATGACCTGCGGTATAATGTGTCATTTACAAACACGTATCGGAGAGCTCTTTTCTTCAGCTGAATCCTCGGAGATTTTTCTTTGGGCAGCTTGTCGTATCGGAGGTACTCTATGAAGGGTTCTCTCCAATCGGGCTCGTCTTGGATGATCGAAGCTTCTTTGGCAGGACTGCTCTTCTGTTCCGCGCTTTCCTCTTCTCGTAGAGAGACTGGGGGTAGAATTTGTCGGCTCCTGATTGTGATCAGAATTTCGTCCATGTCAGGGTCGGCCAGCTCCTTCGCTAAGCGAGCGAGTACGTCGGCCTTTCCATTCAACGCTCTAGGGACTCTCATTAGTTCAATATGAGTGAACCGTTTCATGAGTTCCACCACTCGGCCTCTGTACCGAGCTAACTCGGGTTTGTATATTTTATAATCGCCGCTTACTTGGTTGACGACGAGCTGGGAGTCACCGTAAACTCGTAGCCGACGGATTTCCATTTCTATGGCGAGCTCCAAACCAGCTATCAGAGCTTCATACTCAGCTTCATTGTTTGTCCGAGGCTCGGTGAGAGCGAAAGAACGCCGTAGGGTTCCCATTGATGGCGTGATGAACACCAATCCTATCCCCGCTTTTACCTCCGGGACGTTTGATCTGCCGGAGCTCCTTATTGATGAGGCCCCATCGAAGTAGAGCTCCCAATATGGCTCGTCTTCCTCGAGGTGCAGCACTTGTTCGTCGGGTAACTCACAATTTAGCGGTGACCCTTCTGGTATGGGATGAGCAGCGAGAAAGTCTGCAAGAGCTTGCCCTTTTACTGCTTTCTAAGGAGTATAAACTATGTCAAACTCGAGTAGCATAACAGCCCATCTTGCCATTCTGCCGGCTAGGCTCGCTCTGGTCATCAAGTGTTTGAGCGGGTCGACCTTGGAGATCAGCATAACCCGATGAGCAAGCAGATAGTGCCTCAGCTTCTTCACAGCAAATATCAGAGCCAGGCATTGCTTTTCGATTGGGGAATAGTTGTGTTCTGCCCCGACTAGAGTTCGACTGAGGTAGTAGAGGGCATTTTCTTTTCCCTCCTCGTTATTCTGGGCAAGGAGCGCACCGAGTGACTCATCCAGCGCGAGAATCAGCGGTTTTTTTGGAATGGGAGCGGCCAGCACTGGAGGGTGCAACAAGTACCGTTTGATGCTTTCGAACGCTGCTTGACATTCGGCATCCCAGATAAAAGGAGCTCCTTTCTTCATGAGCTTTGAGAAGGGCCTACATCTTCTCGATAAATTTGAGATAAACCTCCGTATATACGCGAGCTTGCCTTGAAAAGATCTTAGCTGCGTCAGACTCTTCGGAGGGGGAATCTCCATGATGGCCTTTATCTTTAATGGGTCAACTTCGATCCCTCGATGTCGGACTATGAAGCCCAGGAATTTTCCCGATGACACGCCAAAAGCGCATTTCAGAGGATTCATCTTCAGGTCAATTTCCCTCAGTCTGGTGAGAACGGTCCTAAGATCCTGGACATGATCGGCCTTGGTTTTAGTCTTAACGACCAGATCATCAACATAACATTCGACCACTTTATGAATTAGGTCATCGAAGATATCGGTCATTGCCCTTTGATATATAGCACCTGCGTTCTTCAGTCCGAACGGCATCACCTTGTAGCAATATATTCGGATCGGAGTTCGAAATGCTGTGTGCTTCTCATCCTCAGGCGACATCTTGACCTGATTATATCCAGACGAGCCATCCATAAAGGTGAACAACTCGTAATTTGAGGTGTCATCGACCATCATTTTCATGACCGGTAGCGGGAAGTCGTCCTTTGGACATGCCTTGTTGAGGTCCCTGAAATCGACACAAACTCGGATCTGCCCATTTTTCTTCTTCACTGGGACTATGCATGCGATCCAGTCCGCATATTTCTCTTCCCTGATGAAGCCGGCATCGATGAGTTTTTTGGTTTCCGCGATGACCTTTTCTTCCAACTCCCTTCTCATTCTTCGAGGAGCTTGTTTGACTGGCTTAGCATCGGGAGATATAGCCAACTTATGTACGGCCACTTCAGGGGAAAGGCCAGGCATTTCTTTGTATGTCCACACGAAGCAGTCGACGAACTCATGTAGCAGGGCAATTATCTGCGCTTTCATTTCCTCTGACAAGAGCGAGCTAATATAGGTCGGCCTTGGATTATCGGGCGTTCCTAAGTCAATCTCGGTTAGCTCGTCAAAGGTTGCTTGTCCGCCATCTTCGAGCTCTTGAGGAGCTTCTTCTGGCTCGGCTATCTCATCGTCATCATTTGATCTTTCGCTGGCCTCACCAACATGGATCATGTAGCACGCATTGGAATCAGGTTGAATGTAGCCTATGCCCCGTCTATCTGGAATTCGTCCATCGATGAGTGCTCGGACCTGGGGCGGATACCATATCCCTTCGTAAAACTTTGCTTCGGACTCCGTTTGATATAACCGGCATCCGCACTTCTTAAAGTATTCCCGCATCTCGGGCGCATAGTATCTGGGATTGAGGACGGCTCTTATGCCTCTCTCATAGGGAAGGCACGTGACAGAAAGATCGTCCGGGTGCACAATGGGGTTTGACCTGTAAAACAGGATGCCCTTCTGTCCATTTTTCCTTCCGGGCACGTAGAAAGTTTTCAGCTGGTCCACGGTAGAGACTGACAATGCGTCGAGCTCTTTGCACATCCGTTCCGGCACCCTTGTGATGGCCAGGGACCCTTCTGCGACTTCGAAGGTCTCTTGTAGTTTCGCTTGCTGCATGGGGGGCCAATCTGCACAGCTGTTGCACGGCAATTCCTCTTCTTCTGACTCTTCAGTGTCACTGCCAAGATGAGGGCGAACTTTGCTGCTAGATGGGCCTTCAGTAACAGATTCGTCCGTATCGCTGCCGAAATGAGGGCGAGTTTTACGGAAGGACGGGCTTCCAGCGTCGGACTCATCAGTGTCGCTTCCGAAATGCGGGCGCACTTGGGTATTTTTGCTTTTGAAAGTGACAGCCGGTGCAGATTTGCTTTTGAGTCTTGAGGCCGGTCTATCCTCAATCAGTTGTGGCTTAGCATTTTGGTGGTTCATAAAGTACCGAGAATCTTCATATCGGACTTCGTGTACACCGAACGGCTGGATGTCTCCGTCAATGCGTCTTTCTTCGCCATTTTTAGTATACTTCATGCATTGATGGAGAGTTGACGGAATGATGCCATAATCATGGAGCCACGGCTGCCCCAAGAGAATCTTATAAGATGTGTCGGCGTCGATCACGTATATCTTAGCTTCAGTTTGCAGATCCCCGAATTTGATTGGCAAAGCTATACACCCCAGAACTTGCTGGCAATTTTGGTTGAAGCCTTGAATGGCAATCCTTTCCCTTGACAGGTGTCGGACGTCCATTGACAAACTCTTCAGAGTTCGCAAGTTCATGATGTTCACTGAGGACCCGGATCAATCAATATGCGATTAATTCGATCTCCGTCACTGTACCCGGTCGCGTAAAGTGGCCGATTATGCTCAGCCGTTCCCAGTAGCAAGTCTTCATCCTTAAATGTGACTGCGGCAGCATGCAAAGCGTGCTGGGCTTCTTTCATATTAATTTTCGCAAATTGAGCCTGATACCACTCGAGGTTTTGTAGAGCATGAATGAGAACATCTCTAAGCTCCTTAGATAGGACCAAGGCGTCGTAGATGCTCAGGAGAGACGGAAGCTTCCAGAGATGTGCCAAGACATTATAGTCCACCGAGGAAGGACTTATGTTTTCATCAGCCGGTTCTCTGCCATCTTCTTCATTAGCGACTTGTTTTTCCTTCCTTTTTGGGGCGTTGCCCTGATTTGGCGGTAGAGCCCTGCCGCTTCTGAGCTGGATTTGATTGGCCTTTATGGTGAGCTCGTCGTCCTCTTCGGGAAAACAGAGCTCATCCTCGGAGTCGCTGCCAAGATGGATGGCGTAGCAGGTCACTACTGGGATCTCTTCATTGGAGTCTTCTTCTAACTCCTCCAGAATTTCAACCGCTTGTACAGGGAAGAACTCCTTCAATTGAATCAATGTTCTTTCCCTTTGTTCATATTCTTCGAGGGAATCGATATATTTTTGAATGGTCGATCTCCCTGCAGACTCTTTTTCGTGCCGAGCTGCACTTTTCTTCTTCTTGAGCTTCTTGGATTTTGAGCCTGATGGAGTCGCATTGGCAGCTGGACTGGTAGGCTTCTTCTGCCCTTCCCATTCCGTCCAGGGTTCCTTCCGAAGTAGCTTTATCATCTTCTTCGTCTTATTAGATATGTGGGTACTCCACAGAGGCCGCGATGAGTCCGTTTCATTTCTCAGGGCAGCGGGATCGGCTGTCTGCTCCCAGAAGGCTTCAGTTTCTGTCTGTATAAAGTTGGTGGTTGCAACTTGATTGTTTACCAACACACTTTTGGATAGCTCGATCTCTCCAGCCTTGTACTGCTTCTCGACCCAGTCCTTGAAGATATAGCAATCCTCGATCGCATGGCTCACTACTCGGTGGTATGGGCAATACAGGGGATTGTCGGTCATTTTTGCTTCTTGGGGTCTTTTCGACTCCGGCAATTGTAGGCCGTTGTTCAAGGCATCTTTAAATATCTTGCGGACATTGTCCCTTCTGAAAGAGTAAACCTTGTTCTTTTTCTCCTCTAGGGAAGGCCCATCTCCTCCCAGCAATGGCTTTCGAGACCGGTTAGTTTTGGATTCGGCCGCCCTTCGCTTTTCTTCATTGTCGGACGCATTGAAGACATTGGTACTGCTGGAACTCCCGCTTCTACGGTTGTCGTCCCGCTTGCTTTTCCAAGTTTTCTCTCTCTGAGAATCCGGCGGGGACTCTTGCTTCGAGCGTTCCAGCATTTGGACTTTCTTGGTTAGCTCCTGAAATGTCTTGAGGCCCGCTGTACACAAGAATGGGACCATCCAATTGCTGAGGTTCCCAATGAGAAGGCTGACGGACTGGTCCTGCTCCAGCGGCGGTTCGCGCTTGACTGTGAGATTACGCCATCGAGCGATAAAGTCGGTGTTGCTTTCATTCTTCCCCGGCTTGGTCCTCACAAGGTCGGCAATGGAGATTTTATCACTGACACTCATGAACCTTTGCCGAAACAAGGACTCCATTTGGGCAAAGGTAATGACGGACCCGTCCGGTATACTCGCATACCAGTCGAAGGCGACGCCGGTCAGGCTGTTGACAAACTGACGAAGAAGGAGCGCGTCATTGCCCCCTGTATTTCCGCACAATGCTTTGAAGTGGGCGACGTGCTGATTTGCATTCCCCGTTCCATCAAATCATCCGAACTTAGGAATGACGTAACCGCTTGGGAACTCAATCAGATCGTACTGCGCGGGGTATGGCCGCCCACTACTGCCGATTTCTTTCTGAGCTTCAGCTTCGGCCACCAATGTTTTAACCTTGCTGGTGACGAAATCCATTATCCGATCCTGTGTTAGCGGGATAGTGCTATCTGGGGCCAAGGCGTCCCCAGAAGCGGAATTTGGCCGGCTTTCATGCGGCTCGACCAGTCTTGGTCCCAAAGGAACAGGCATTGGCTGCCTCGGATTGTCATCACCCAGCTGATTATTAGCGGCTTGTGCTTGATTAGGAGGCGCTCGAGCAATTTGAGCCGTAAGCTGCATCACCACGTTCGTTAAGTCGTCAATCTTCGAATAGAGCTTGGCCATCTCTTTATCGTTGCTCCTGAGCTGTTTTCGAAGCTCTTGAAGCAGCTCTTGCTCCGCAGTCCTGGGGCGGAAAGTTGGCTCTTCCTCGCTGTCCGATCTTGACTCTGCATGGACCGAGGGGTCTCTCTTCCTATCATCCTCATCGAGAGGGTTTTCTTCATCCAGCGGGGGCGGCTGTTCTTGGGCGGCGGCAACCATATTCAGGCTAGATTGGGCTTGGGATGTGGTGGCCCCATCCTTGCTTTTGCTGCGAAGGTTGTCGCTGGGGAGCCCGCCCGCCATATAGACCGTATGGATAATATATCCAGCCGTCTTTTTATTGTCAGCGGTTGATTTCACAGATCGCTGTCTTGACCCCCTTGCTTCGGTAGCTGGTAGTCGATTGAAGGCGGCTGGCATAACCAGGTTCTTGAATAGTGCTGGTGCTTCTTCTCTGGATTTGCCCCGCTGCTTTCGTGCGGCACAAAGCGCCTGATAGACCCTTGAAGAGACAGTGTCATACTTTTTCTGTTGGGGCCGGGACACGTCTCTTTGTAGCACTGTTCGGACCGCTGTCTTCTTGATTCTGGCGGTCATGGCATTTTTCTGAACCCACTTCAGAGGCTCGAAGGAATTGCTGATTCTTACGTCCGACTCAGCCGTCATCGCAGGGCAACCCTGCACTTGGAACTTCACACGATTCCATTTGGCCGAAGCCCTGGCCCTCTTGTTGGCTCAATACCTGAGCCGCTTCTGCCTTAACTTTTCTGTTCTAAGCGCCTGGCAGACTTCGGCTCTTTGGGAAGACGCCGCGGACCGGGCGATGGAGGGCCTAGGAGATACGCTCGATTGTGCATTTGTTGGAGTCATCGCCTGAGCTCGTCCGCGACATTTGATGTTGCCCTTCGCACCGGAAGTCTTGCCCCCAGCTGGAGTGCCAGGGAGTCGTTCAGACATCATCTTAAGTTTCGGTTGTGGTGCCTTAGCAATCACAACATTCGGCCTCTTGCCACTTGGGACCGGCTTGGCCACCTGTTCCGCCGGGATTTCCGCCAGATGAGCGCTTCCGACAGGGTAGATGATGACGGAGCCAAACTGGGCGGTTCTTCCCACTGTCGACTGAGGCTTGCAGGGAGAACCACACGAGCGTTGATCTTGACCACGTACGAAATCGGGGTCACGTTGGAAGCTGAATTCGTCTGGGGAGACATTGTCGTTGAAATTTGATTGCTGCATGAAAAGAAAACATCATTTCAGTATAGGCAATCGATATTTATATTGATTGAGTTCGCATGAACATTTAACCCGGAATATGGGAGGAGAGAAGGGTCCCACCGGGCGTGCCAGAATCTGTAGGGTGTTTTTCGTTACCCCATTGAGATGGGAATACGCGCGCGCTTGTCAGGCGTACTACAGATTCCCCCTGCCTAGGGTAGGCCGGGGTTTATTGATTGTGGGGATCCGAATCTCCGGCAGCCGCGGACTAAGCTGCCGTTAATTACCCCCCGCCTTTGGGGCGAGGGAACCTCCGATTGACGGGTTAAACTGGTCATGCGAACTCGATGTGCAGTGTACGTGTGTTTTGTTTTGGAGGGGGGTTTAAATATATCGGGAGCCATGCAGAGTTTTTACGGGGGTCCCGCTACCCGGATAGCGGACTGGGGGTCAAGGGGGCTAGCAGCCCCCTTGCGGGGTGCGGGACAGCGCCCCGTTAGAATTTTTTTTCTAACAGGGACAGTGTCGTGGAGTATGTGTGTATGTAAATGTGTATACATATGTACATATATACATGTATATATATAAAAAGGGGAAAAGACATCTAAAGGATGCGTGGGGACAGCACCTTGGGCGCTGTGCGCCTAGGTGCTGTGCGCTCAGGCGCTAGAGTGCCACGTGTCGGTACGTGGGCGCTCTGCGCTTGAGCACTGGGCGCTGGAGCGCAAGCGCGCCACGTGTCGGCACGGGGGCGACTTGCGCTCGAGCACTTGCGCTTGAGCGCAAGCGCGCCACGTGTCGACACGGGGGCGACTTGCGCTCGAGCGCAAGCGTGCCACATGTCGGCACGGGGGCGACTTGCGCTCGAGCACTTGCGCTTGAGCGCAAGCGCGCCACGTGTCGGCACGGGGCGACTTGCGCTTGAGCGCTTGCGCTGGAGCGCAGGCGCGCCACGTGTCGGCACGCGGGCGCTCTGCACTTGAGCATCGGCGAGGAAAAGAGGCTTTTAGCCTAAAAAAATTTCTCAGAAGAGAAATCAGAGAGGAGTTGGACTCCTGAGTGTGTGTGTTTTTTTTTTGGTTTAGTGAACGATGTTCTTCTTCCTCCTCCTCTGTTAGCTGGATCTTGAAGATCAAGAGATATGGGATTTCTAAAAATCTCTACTTTTTGAGATCTAATGGAAGATCTGAGTTCCCCTTTATGGGTTTTGTGGTGAAAAACTAATTTGTTTCATAAAAAGAAGAGTAAAACTCTTGGTTTAATTCAAGAGATAAAGGAAGGTTTTAGAACCTTGAAGAAGGAGAAAAGATCTCAGATCTGAAGAAAATTTTGAGAGAGAGAAAAAAGTTGTGAGATATTTTCATTATCTTTGCCTTTATAGGCTATACACTTTACACATAGCCCCTTGGGCTTCACAAAATGGCATCTTGCCTATCCCATGGCTCATGAGCCATTTCTTTTTGCACATAAGCCATGGGCTTTACAAAAATTTGGCTTTATGCCTATTTTTCTTACATTTATCCATAAAATAAAATAAAAGAAATGCAACAAAATTATTTATTACAAAATTTTTATCTCGGCATGGGGGGAGGACGACCGCTTCATGTTCGGGCTCGACCCGGGCATGGGCCCACTGGATCTGGGCTTGGGCCCACTTGGCTTGGGGTTGACTTTGATTTTGACTTGATCAACCGGGGTGTAAATTGTTACCCCAACAGCTGTTATGCACCAATTTCAAATTGATATATCTGTACGTCTATTTTCATAGAGTGAGATATACCTTTTTGAAATTATGTTTATGACATTTACCTATATCAGTGGATGGTTAGGTAAGGAGCATTAAACAGCGGTGTAATTCTTCATAACCATAGTACAGTTTTCAACCTACGACGCACAGGGTTTGACATATTCAACTCAGAGGACTTATACAGAGTATTGTATGTTGTCCAGTGTCTATTAGGACAGAGGGGTTGGTCCTCGTACTATACTCGGTTTACTTGTGACTTCTCTAGTTCTTAGACAAGTGTTTCGTAGAGACACAAGGTCCAAGTTTTGAGAAGTTATAGGTATATGAATAAAGTAGAGAACCAGGTGTTGCAAGTATCGAGATTCTTCAAGGTGATCGAAGATGTAGATACTTGTGTATGGTATTCAGTTGATAGCAATGGTTTTGAGAAACTTGTTTCTCTTTCAGGTTACTCATATCTGGATGCATTCCTAAGTTGAGTAACGCCGATAGGCCTCCTTCTATTTAGTTGACATGCACTGGAGACAGTTGCATGATTTGAATCTGGTTCAATTAAATTAGTACCTCTGTTTCTGTATTAGATATAGAACAGTTCATATCTTGACATTGTTAAGGTACGGGGAGTTGTCCGGCTTATGCTTAAAACCAGACTCTGGATAACTCAAGGCACGTTTCTGTAATGGCTGTTTTTGGGTTGACCCGGGCTATGACGAGGGTTGATTTTCTACCATCTGGAAGATCAATAGTGATATTGTTCTTGACTCGCCACAGTTTTAATAAAAATGGATTTTTTCAGAAAACAGTAGTGGGAGTATGGTAGAACTGGAAGTGATTCCAGAACCGCAAACGATTACTGAAAATTTGATGAGAACCTAAAGATTCAATCTGGTTTGACATTCCATTGGCCACTCCACAGATATGGTGGGTAACCTCAGGCACCCGAGAGGTACTACCGGTAGCCTCAAGGACGGTGAGAGGGAGGTTCTTGTTTACCCAGACTTGACACTACTGTTGTTCCAGGCTATGAGACCCGGCAGAAGGATGAGTATAGCGTCGTTCTAAATTAGCTTTAGAAGTGTACGAGTATATGACTCTGCCATAGGGTTGTCGCAGTCTGTGAGAGCAGCGGAAGCATTGTGGACAAGTAGCTTATGTCTATTTGTAGATTGAAGCAGATATAGCAGAGATAGATCATCTATTTCTGATGTGATAGTCATAGGTATGACTTCATCAGAATAGGGAATGGATCTGTTAAGAAGGTAGTAGGGTGTGATGTCCTGGTACTTGGATGACATACACAGAGTAGGAAGTGATATTCCGATACTTCGATCGGTTATATTTTGGTCGTCACACAGTGGTTTCTCCACATAGGATTTAGATATTATATCAGACATTCTGGTTACTAGATCTATGGCTTTAGATCTAGATTTGGGTGGTTTCCCAATCTGGGTACTTAGACAGCATTCTAAAAGTATTTAGAATGGACGACTCCAGGCATGGTAGTGTACCTGCAGGTAATGGAGTCACCCTCTCTAAAGGTGTCTTACAGACTAAAGGGGAGAGGGATGTGCATGATTGGCAGATCACTTGCTAAGGCAATTGAGTCAATTATGAGATGTCAAGTACCACACCAGATGTTGTTTTTGCACTAGATGCAATAAGTTGATATTAACCCAATCCTAGAGAAACATTCGGAAGCAGTTTTAGAACATAAGTGAGTGTTCTAGGGATTTGATAACGGCAGCCTCCTTTAGGAGACGGTTATCATTCCAGGCTTCCAAGGTGACCTGGATGACAGAGTGGCTGTTAGAGTTATAGTTTTTCCTCTGACAAGGGGCAGTGTTTTGGACAGGTAGTCCAAGAGGACACTGAGGGAGGCATGACGCAGGATACTGATTAATTTCAGTTGATGATACAGTCTAAGAAGTTTGGATTTGCAGTTCATTTATGAGCTAGGTCCCATCAGATATCCAGACATACTCTAAGACAGGTATTGCTCATTTCGGGAGATGGCTTTCTCCGCGAACTTGAGATAAAGAGAGACATAGAAAGAAACATCTGAGCGGATCCACTCACTGAGGTTATTCCTTGAACGTTATAGTTTTGCAAACAGGTTATGTGAGACTGATTAGTAGAGGAGTTGGGTGTTCGGTATCACACGGGCTGTGAGTATGCGACATCGCAATAATTAGCCTTGAGTGCAAGTGGGAGATTGTTGGATATAGTGCTCTCAGAGTCAATTATTGGATCACAGGCACGTGATTACAATGATTGAGGGAGGACCTATGCCGATAGGACAGTCTTACTCAAGATGATAGTATGCTATCTTGTTTATCTTTATCATCGTGTACTGTTTTAGGTGACCTTACAGGTCACTATTGCACGTTGATAGAGCCCTTAGGATTCTTGCTTGACGGCCAGCATTATGATGGCGATCATATACGTGGGAGCTGAGGTCTATAAGGACATCCTTAAAAGGTCCCTAGTCATGGGAGTTTTCGAGACAGGGCATCGATACTCCAGAGTAGACTGGTGTATACAGTCGAGACCCCGACGAGGGGCGGTGGCCGGTCTTACAAGCCACTGGTGTCAGTTGGTTCACCTAAGATGTATACAGGTGCTCATTGAGTTATGAGTACACCGGACAGGACTCGCCAGGAACATGCTAGTTGGTATTATACCTAGCATCAGATAGCAGTTCCCTGGTGACATGTGTACAGGTTAGTTCATCGACCTGAGATCGTCATTTGTCTTGTGTGAGTTCCCACTGTAGTTTGATTACTACCCTTCCACGGCTCAAAAGAGTCGTGCAAACAGGTTTTAGTTGGGTACAGTCCCGAGTCACATGGAGGCAGTGAGCGGATCTGCAGGGGTTCGTCTCTCCCGGTATTGGGGGTGAGGTCGCGCTGTGTCTAGGAGAGCCATTACAGAAAGCCCTCGGCCGAGGCAGGAGATTTACTGGTAGGTATTCCAGTAGTATCTCAGGGTGTTCTGGGCTACACTCCGATATGACTTGTACCGCTTTTGGGGGTCTGACTTTTACCAACCCCCTAGACCCGCCATGCGATACTCATAGACGAACGGACCGGACTGTACGGATATTGTCACTGACAGGCTCAGTAGGGTATCAGGATGAGTTCGCTCATCGACGTCCCTTTTGGTCAATACCTGGTAGCCCGTTACGTACGGCTAATACCTCTGACGTGCTAGTGGTTAAATCCACAGCCAAAATATTGACGAGTCTTTAGAGTCCCCTACAGCCCGTTACTTGCGGTTTTGCACGCATCATGATCGGACAGATCATACTAGTAGGCTTTGGTTTAATCCAGATCCTAGTATTAGATTTGTTGGATTATTTTAGTCTCATCGCATTCACATTCAGTCGGAATGCGGATGCAGGTATGTATATACAAGTGAGGGGTATCCTTGTGATCCGTCACGAGTTTACTGTAGATGTTGCCGGATCTTTTTGTTGTGGCAAACATTTGGATTAATGTTTGCTTAAGGAAATAATGAGCTAGATTTTCATCATGACAATGCATTAATGTGACATGGACTTGTATCATGAGTCATGGTCTCTTTTTTAGCAAATGTGTCACATTAATGAATTGTTTTATGTGTTGAAATGAGATGGAGAGAGAGAGAGGCTGCCATGGTGGTGATAATTGGTCTTGTATTTTCATAATCTCACTCTCTCACTCTCATTTTTTCCAACACAAGAAAAGAAAAGGAAAAGAAAAGAAAAAGCACTTCTCTTCTTCTTCTTCCTCTAGCTCATTATCTCCTCCAATGGCAACTTCTCTAACCTCCATCCAAATTCATGGATGCAACAACTAGGAATATATTAGTAACTAATTATATTTTAATAAGTATTTTTTTTCTAAAAAGTTTACCAAATTGCCTTTCAAATATTTTATCAAAATTAATAAAGATTTTTCTAGAATTTTATCTCGACCGCACACACTTGTGCATGTTAATGTGGGTTAAACCTAGGGTTGCCAAGTTAGGTGTGCATGGTGGGTTAACCATATTTAGCCAACCATGATGGGTTAGGCCTTTGATTAAGATAATTATGTTGATTATGAGCTAATTAGTTTTAATTAAGGGTGATTAGGGTTTAAGGTTGACCTGTGTTGAGGTGAAAGAGAGATTATGATGGGTGTCATGCAAGCATTTAATGAGGGAGTGAGAATGGTGGCTATGGTTATGTCACCCATCACCTCTTTTCAAAACTTTTACACATCCCTCACATTCTCTTTCACACTCTCTTGTCTTTCACATCTCCCCCCCCCCCTCTCACACATACACAAGCATCAGCCATTTCAGCCCCAAACATCAGCAGTAGCTGCATCAGCAGCAGCACCATTATCAACTTCATATACACCAGCCCCTAAAGCCACAATACAACAGCTACTTAACCCCTAATATCAGCACAACACCAACACAACAACACAGCAAGAGCATCAGCACCTTCAGCAAAGAAAACAGCAGCAGCAGAACAGCCACTACAGCATGAATTGAGCACTTGGGCTATAGGAGCAGCACTTCTGCAGCTGCAACACTCTTCTTCTTCTTCTTCTCCTCTCCTTCTTCTAGGGTCTCTAGAGGTATAATTCCCTTAACCCAACTTCTCTTTGCCAAAGTTATGGTTATAGTGTAGTTTAGTGTTTATATTCTGTAGTTTAGTGCTAGTTGTAGAGATCTTGGGTGAGATTTAGACAAGTAATGGTTTTAATGGTTAGTATAACCTTAGTAAGTGTTGTTAAGGCTAGTGAAACAAAGATTTATCCCAGATTTCACCGGAATACCCGATTTGTCCGACTTGGCATAAAGTAGCGATTTTAACGATTTTAAAGCCTCTATTAGATCTGCTGTTGACCCGAACCTTTAAACATAAAATTGTGAAGACTGTAGCACAGTGACCTTAGCAGAGACACACACACAGAGCACGGGGACCTACCTCCAAGTTGAGGCCGCCGGTTTATTCCTTCTGGCCGCAAATTGCGGCCAGAACATGGGCTAGGGTGTTGGGTTTTTAGCTGTAGGGTTCTTCTGGGTAGCTTAGTGTAACATTTCAGAAAATATAAAATATTATTTTTGGGAATTTAATATTAAAATAATATAATTTCCGAAAACTGCCGATTTGCGAAATTGGGGTTTTCGAAAAAGGGTATAAATATATACCAATAATTGTGAAATAAATAGATATTAAAATGATTTATTCATTTAAAGATATAATTAAAGGATTTGGCATTTTTAAAATTTATTATATGCAGTTTCGATAAAAACCCGATTAGTGCACTGCTAATCGCGATTAAGCCAAATCCGCGTTTTTACAGTTTCCATGGTTAGTGCACCATGACATGTTCATTTTGTTACATGTTTCATTTCAATTGGGCTTTTTATTAGGGTTTATTGGTGTAGAGAAAAGAGAAATGATTAAGGGAAAAGTCAATGGAGACATAATGAGTGGTTAGGTGAGCTTTGGAGAGAGAAAGAGAGTGTGAATTAGTGAGAGAGAGAGGGGGGCTGCTGCCTTAGACATTTTCCCACCTCATTTTCCCTTGCCTCTTCATCTCCCTCAAGCCACAACCCTCCACTAAAATCCCTAGATCCATCTCCTAACAATCCCAAAAATCCTACACCCCTTCACAAATATTAATCCCCTCTTCAACCTCTACACATGGGACCAAGAAAAATTCAGTTTTGATGATCTTGGGGGATTCATGGGTGCTTTATGAGGTAATCCCTTCACTAATTGGGTAGTTTTCCATTTACTTAAGTATTCATATGTGTTTAGATATGATATTGTGGAGATTAGTGGACATTGGGAAACCCTAGTGAGGAATTGAGTGTTGGTTTGAATTGGGTAATGCCGAGTAGCTGTTAACTAAACTTAAGTGCTATTTAGTGACCAGGGCCAGACCTTAGAAACCCAAAACACGGATTTAGAAACCCGACATCGGATAAATGTGTGATCTGTGAAGGTATTTTGGAATCTGGAGCAACCCGGGGGCACTAAAAATTAAATTGAGCTGACAGTGAGTCGTGCAGGCACCTAGGAAGCTACCACCAAGACCCGAGCCCCTAATTCTATTCCCCGGCCGCAGATTTAATCATTCTGGCCGCAATTTGCGGCCAGAGTAGAAGGGAATGGGTTCATATTTGTTCCAGGGCTCATTTTGCACTAAATTAGACCCCTCCTATATGCAGTTTTGGCTAATTCTCACCTGAGGAAAATCTAGGAGCATTTTGGTGTATTTTAGGCTATGTTTTCCGTATTTTAAAATGCACTTTCTTGATATTTGGATTTGTATTTGGTTGTCGGGTGTTCGTACATCGACAACAAGGATTGTTTGGTTGATTTGCACGTTTAGGCCATAGGTTCCAACCTATGAGCACACTGTGCGCTGTATCGGTTTTCTGCCTCGATTTTAATACGTATTGCGATTGGTTATTATTGTAGGTACCCTCACATGGATTCCAAGTCGAAGAAGCGCGGCGTCATCGATTTCGGCGAGCGAAGACCAGGTGAGTAGATCTATATTTACCGGGGAAGTCGGGTGGATGGCGTATAGCACCCCCGCAAACTTCTGATGGAAACCGATTTATAGAGTATGGTTAGGAAACCTAGATTAGGAAACTAGGGTTAGAATATAGATATCTATGTAGTCATATTAGAAACTAGAGGATTAGTTAGAAGTGATATGTTGCTGCTATCGTAGGATGACGCTTTGCGATATTACCGCTTAGGGTACTGTAGGACTAGATAGTCGATGTAGATGTGTCATCCGAACCATATCTTTTTCTGAACCAAAGAATCATATGTATCTTTTAAATGTATATCTTGAGGGATGTTATGGATTTTCAAATGATATCTTTTCTTAAAACACCGTAACCCCTGTTTTCAAAACAAAGATTCACTTCTTTAAAAATCTGATTGTATGGTTCGGATGTGTTTGTTAGATTCGATACATATACTTAGTAGAGATAGCATATTTATGTAAATTTGACATGATATGAGACATAAATGCGATGGAAGAATACAAGACGAATTTGATGATATGATGAGATGATGATATGATATGATGGTATACGGATGCGAGTCGATCGAGATGATTTATACCCTGCCGGTCCCCTGATATGAGATTATTGCAGAAGCGACCTGGGACCTAGGTATATAGGGTTATATATATATTTATAGAATGTTGTGAATCATGGATGATAGGTCGTATGTGATATTAGGCCGTACCCTCATTTGTCGTATAGGATGATAGGATCCCTTTTAGTATAATGCCGCCGCACGATGATATTCCGTGCGTGATATGTTTGACTTGATGGTTGAACCTTACCATTGACTAGAGGTTTCCGTACGATGGATTATACCGTACGCGATGTTTTTGGGCTAGATGCCGATTGATAGATTCACCGACTCGGACATATGATAGTTATGTATACCTTATAGCTGTTAGCTGATGATTTACATGCTACATTCATGATATTATTATTGCATCGCATATACCTGTGATAGTACACCTGCACCATTATCGATGATGCGTATGTTACACGTACACTCATTTGTCGGCTCACACACTTCATCATCGATAATTGCCATGTCACTACACAGTAGAGTTGCTGCATCATGACATATACATAGATATATTCATACTTGCGGATATACACATTTGTATATCCATATTCGTGCACATATACATAGATACATTCATACTTCCGGATATACACATTTGTGTATCCATATTCATGCACATATACATAGATACATTCATACTTGCGGATATACACATTTGTATATCCATATTCGTGCACATATACATAGTTACATTCATACTTGCGGATATATATACATTCGTATATCTATATTGGTGTACATATACTTTGATACACCCATACTTGTGCACATACACATTTTATCTTCAGATTTGTGCACACATACCTGGTACATCTCTACTTGCGCATATACACATTGTACCTACATAGATAACCGGTTTTATTGTAAAATTGGGAACCGTATGCTATACTTTAAAAACTGGAATCTTTTTAAAAGAGCGGTTTTCCCTTAATATGTCATATCATTATTCCATGTTGCAAGATATACGGATATGCTCGCATTTCTTTTTACATGTCGCATACATCATGCTCTACTATTTTACGCATTGAGATTTGCTGTTTTCATAAGATTTCTGGATTTGAGAATCGTGGCTATTTCAAAAGAAAGCATATATTGTTTTAAAAACCCGGTCTCTCTTGATATGATATTTCAGTGCGTCCACCATGTGTTTTCTCAGTTCTGAGAGTGGCATGTGAAACCCGATTCGAGGAGTGATAGGCACCGTCTGCGGGTACATGGTGGACCAAATGAGGTACCCCGGGGCAAGAAGACTCGTATATGTTAGACGGTGTGCCCGGCAGGGGGAGCACTACCTACTGGTAATAGTATGTAGACTCGGCGGTTATCCGGAGGATACCGGCTGGAGTAGCGAGATGGATATGAGGGTCGACCAGGGAGTGCGGCGCCTGAGGGCCGATCTGAGGATGCAGCGCTTGATATATATGAGGATTTACATGCCGATGCTGGGCACGGTTTTCATGATGTTTTCGAGTGTCGATGCTAGGCACTCAGGTTCCATGATTTGATGTGTCGGGAGGGACACTGTTGATATATACATATATATATATATATATATATATATTTATATATATATATATCCTCATATTTTCAAGCACACTCTTTTATGATATTTACATGGATGATATTGCTGCGTCAGTGGTTGACGCGTGGACTAGATCCACATACATACATACATATACTGATTCTACTATCGGAGATTATGCACATGCTTATAGATATTGATATATGGGTGGATGAGACCCACATATCCGCATGCATTGATCTTTACTGTTGGATGTTATCCACGTGCATATAGATATTGACTGCCTTGTTCGGACATATACGACCCGGTCACCCTAGATATCATAGTATTACCTTTTGATATAGTTGACCTAGGAGTCGTTGTTTATTCGATTTCTACTTGTAGATATATTTCTAATCACGAGTTGGCAACTCACCCCCGTTGTGCCACAGTTCTTGCAGGTTGACCGCTTGGATCAGTAGCGGCTTCGCTGGCACACAGTTCCATTTGGGTGGTTTGCGTTGGTAGGTGGGGCATTTGTATCGTACCCACTCTTGTATTATATTTCATATTGTATCTAGTTAACTCTATCAATCAATCAAATTTAGAATTTGTATAAGTAATGAGCCTTAGTGAGACTTGTAGTTGCGAGATGTGAGTGATGGGTTTTATATTCACTTTGGGGGTTATATTTGCTCATTTCTTTATCTTTTTGTGGTGAACTTCGCCGTTGGGCGTCGTATATCTTATTTATACTGTATTGCGTGGTTGTGATCCGCCGTTTGGCGAAGAGCTAGCTCCCGCTTGGGGATGCCATTATTCTTGTTATGGATTGTGGTTTTGGATCAAAATATATAAAGGAGGAGCTGCCGAAATTTTTAAAAGACGAAACATGTTTTTAAACTAATAAATTTCACTTGCATCATTCATGTTCCTTTTCTATGCATTAAGAAAACTTGTGTTCATTATACCTTTATTTCAAAACCTCACCTCCTTTATTTTTCTAAAAAAGGTTTAGATTTCTGGGTTTCAACTTACTTGAATTCCGTTACGCCTTTAGACGTGGCGTGATTCAAGTGCTGGTCACGAGCTAATATTTCGGGTCGTGACAAAGTTGGTATCAGAGCGCTAGGTTTAACCTTTGTTCAAGTCTATGTTTGACTATGCGGGGTCTAGGGCGGTTATGTGTTTCGGAACTAGGCTTGACCTTATGGAACTTAGACTTGAAAGGGGGGTATTAGACCCGAACTTTCATTTCATAGGCTGGCCCTGATTGATGGAGTAGGTAGCTTAAGTAGAGTGACGTACCGTACGTATGTTCCACGGCATATTTACGATACGATACTCCACTTAAGAAACCTTAGGATGTACATATTTTGAAACCTGTGATTCTCTTTGTATACATGATTATACATCCATTGGAGATCCTTGATTCTATTTGTTTCCATGATCATACTTTCATTGATGCTGTTCTTTCTTATGATCATGTATCTATTCTGGATCTGTTGTTTTCTTTCTTTCCATTGATCTGCTCTCTTCCATACTCGATTGAGGTTCCTGTCACCATTGTTTGGGCGCAGTTTGAGCTGCTGCTAGTGTTACGGTCAGGGCGAGCTCGTCCGGTACGAGGGCTGACCATTGTGTTTTCTGGTAACATAGGAACATCTCGAGTTAGTATTGATGATTGTGACCTCTTGTCGAGGCGGGTGCTTGGTTTTACACCGGATGATCGGGCCATTACTAGAGCTGCCAGTTGAGAGAGGACTGTTGATGTACAGCATACCTCAGAGATTATGATGTCGCCTACCGTGCAGACAGATGACCCAGCTGTTGCTGAGATTGATGGGATGTCGCTCCCAGAGCTTAGGAGCTAAGACCGCCGGAGCTTCCAGGCAGAAATGCGACAGATGATAGCTAGTCTACCCCGATTTGAGAGATGAAGTTGATTCGTCCGATTTACGCGTCGGAGCAGGCCCAGTTGAGTTGAAGATTTCCAGTGTGGTGAGTCTTACTAAGATCTAGAGCAGACTGATTTAAAGATGACCGCCCCTGGAGGATTGAGGCGTTGTTCAGCGTACAGACGAATGAGCCAGTCGTTGCTGCAAATGATGAGGTATCGTCCAGAGGTTGGAGCTACTGCAACATAAGTATATACTTAGAGATATAATGGAAGGTCGCTAGCCACCCAAGGGTGAAGGACTAGGACATGTGGTTCGTTCGCTTACCCGATGCGAGGTCATCAGATAGATTGATTCCAGCTAGAGACGACTTCACGCAGATTCGTTGAGAGTCGATAGAGACGATCGAATGTCAGGAAACCATATTCCAAGTTTAAAGTATTCGGAAAGACGTGCAAGCAATTCTATGGACCCTCTAGAAGAATGAAACCCTAACTCGACATAATGACCGTGTGAAAGCCTTTGAACCTTAGGGGTTGCGACAGTTCCACGGCGCCATTAGTGAGGCTTGGGTTTGCCCTTCTATGGCTGGATCACTGATGCTGTGGCATGTACTTGATACTATTAAAATGTACCGAAGTTGTTGATCTCTTGAGGGATTATGAGGTTTTGACATATCGATCGGATGGTTCGACATCATTCGGATATCATGTGATAGGATACATTGCTTGGGAGACTCCAGATACGAGCATAGCCATTGGAGCGCAGTCCTTATAGCCACGAGAAGACGAGTCCGAATCAGTCGACATTGGAGCCGAGTGAAGTGAAGAGTTCGCACGAGAATTCGACAAGGTGACGTTCCACTCCGCTGGCATCTGAGATGCGATACGCATGCAGAGGCGTTGTATATGGATATACATTCCAGAAGGAGTCGCGAGGAGTATGCAACCGTTCCGGAACAAGAAACAGATATAGAAAGGATAATAACCTCCAGATAATTCGGCAGAAACGAGATTTGAGAGAGACCTCGATAGGACCTTTTTGGAATACTATACAAGAAGACCTGGACCCAGGAGTGGTCATATTGCTCACACCCAGCAGGCCAGGGTTCGGCATCGTCGACGAGATAGTTCACCTGGTTCGGATAGAGGACCGCACCCAGATGCGTTGTGGATTGATCAGGAATGGACGAGTATGGAGTATATCTCCGATGGTTGGGACGAGTTTCCGAAGACGTGTTCGTCCAGATATCTTCCACCGAGTGATGAAGATACCGAGTTCATGACTTCGAGTCCGTGTGAGAGACTTCGGATTGACCATGGCCGAGAACAGTTGCAGTGCGCAGATAGCATGGCGTGACGTCATAGTAAGAGATGATAAAGACGAGTGGAACCAGGAGTTCGTGCGGGACGCTGACGAGCTGTTATCATTCCCCGTCGAGATTAGAGACCTGATATGCTTATATAGGCATTGGGATACGGCCAGTTTCCGAGGAAATGTGTGCAGCACATGCAGATGTCCAGAAAACGAGAAAAGATTATATAAGAGTACCTGCCTCCGTACAGTTCGCCATAGGCGAGATCGGAAGAGACCCTGATCAGGATTCTTTCCAGGACACTGCTGCAATGAGATTTGTACCCAGGATCAGATGTGTCACGTATATTCAGAGAGCCAGAGGCCGATGCCAGTGACATGCTGCTTTACGAGTGGTCGTGATGATTGACCGAGAGATAACCAGAGAAGTGCCAGAACGGAATCGTCCCCGTTAGCACACCTAACAGGGCCGATGAGCCGATAGATTGTGAGATTGGTAATCCACAGAGAAGATAAGGAACCAGAGACCGAGGATGCCAGACCGTGAGCAGGAGGAAAGCAGATGTTCTTGTTCTACCAGTTCTAGGCGCACCGATTTATTTCTCGACATTGTAGGAGGTGTACCTCGATGTTCATTATTGCGATTTGCGTTTGTGATCTGATTATCATGCTTATATCGCTTGGATTTGAGTTTGATGACGAGTTTCCTGATATTGATTTCGTGCACCATGGTTGCACCTACTGAGTATTTACATTTTGTGCATAGTTATTGCACTTGAGATATGTTTTTGTACACCATGGTATTGGTTTTTGATTTGTGCATGGTTATCGCACTTGATATTGGTTTGTGTCTTGGTTGCACATGTTTATGAGTTCATAGATTTCATACGGTCGATTTGATTTTGTGCGTATGATACGCACTCGATTTGATGTTTGCACTCGGTATAGCTTATATGTGCTTGTAGTGCATTGATATGCGTTTTATGCTCGCAGTTGCACACGTTTACGATTTTATACACCTTGGTGTACTCGATGTTGTTGTTTATGCATTTGAATTATTGATCGGTATTTCGTGCACTGGATGCACTGTATTTGTATTTTTTGCACTAGATTGCATTCTGCATATGTTGCACCGGACGGGTATTTATGCGTTGTCGCACTGGATTTATACCCCGTACCTTGGATGCACCCGATTTATATCCTTGAGCATTCGTTTTACCAGATTTGTATTTTTGTGCGCGTTGGCACTTGCCGTTCGTTTTATGCATGTTACTGCACTATATGCTTTTACGAACCCGACGCGTTTTGGTTGGATTTTGCGCATATTAGGCGCTCGATTTTGGATTTTGTGTGCATCGAATACACTTGAGTGAGATTTTACTCATGCATGTGGGATGCTCTTGATTTGGATTTTCTTCCGTGCATATTGGATGCGATTTCATTCGTGCGGGACATATGCACTTGAGTTGTATTTTCGCGCATGTTGGGTGCATGAAATGAGATGTGATTCTGTGCACACCGGATGCATGGGATTGAGATTTTAGTGTGCTTTAGATGCACTTGGTATGGTTGTCGTGCACACCCGTTGCACTGGACAGATGCTTTGTGCACACCCGTTGCACTTAGTTTTCCCTTATGCGTATTGTGGCACCTGTATTTGGATTTGAATCACATGCGCACCTGACGCATGTGATTATTGGACACGCCTTTGCGGCTGATTATTTGGTTTTCAAGAGGAGCTATAGTCTCGCTATTTTCTTAAGTGTCCGTGAGTGATACGAACGTTTATAAAGGAAAACCTTTTGGGATATTTTGAAAAGCGACGGAACGTGTATTTAAGAAAACATATATGGACATATATTATTATTTTAAAATGAGCGTCCGTCAGTTATGCCGTGAGTTACGCATCCATGCGGCGATTTAGAAATGATTTTGCATGTATTTCATTCAAATTTTTGAGATTTTCAAAGATGCGTACTATACCCGTATTATAGTATTTGACTAGTGTATATTGGATTTCAGTAGTGGATTTCGAGATCTGCATCTCTATTGTAACTCCGAGGATATGCGTGCAAATTCGATGATTTGCGTGAGGCTTAACGGAGTTCGATTTTGAGTTTTTACTCGTTTTCATGCGCATTTGACGCGATGTGTTGTGTTATTTCTGCGTTTTCCATGATTTCGGAGCCCCGTTGTTTTGAGCCGATTATCGAAATGTTTTAGATTTTGGGGGTTTAAATTAAATTCGGGGACCGAATTTATTTAAGGGGGGAAGATTGTAACATTTCAGAAAATATAAATTATTATTTTTTGGAATTTAATATTAAAATAATATATTTTCCGAAAACTACCGATTTGCGAAATTGGGGTTTTCGAAAAAGGGTATAAATATATACCAATAATTGTGAAATAAATAGAAATTAAAATGATTTATTCATTTAAAGATATAATTAATGGATTTGGCATTTTTAAAATTTATTATATGCAGTTTCGATAAAAACCCGATTAGTGCACTGCTAATCGCGATTAAACCAAATCCGCGTTTTTACAGTTTCCATGGTTAGTGCACCATGGCATGTTCATTTAGTTACATGTTTCATTTCAATTGGGCATTTTATTAGGGTTTATCGGTGTAAAGAAAAGAGAAATGATTAAGGGAAAAGTCAATAGAGACATTATGAGTGGTTAGGTGAGCTTTGGAGAGAGAAAGAGAGTGTGAATTAGTGAGAGAGAGAGGGGGGGGTGCTGCCTTAGACATTTTCCCACCTCATTTTCCCTTGCCTCTTCATCTCCCTCAAGCCACAACCCTCCACTAAAATCCCTAGATCCATCTCCTAACAATCCCCAAAACCCTACACCCCTTCACAAATATTAATCCCCTCTTCAACCTCTACACATGGGACCAAGAAAAATTCAGTTTTGATGATCTTGGGGGATTCATGGGTGCTTTATGAGGTAATCCCTTCACTAATTGGGTAGTTTTCCATTTACTTAAGTATTCATATGTGTTTAGATATGATATTGTGGAGATTAGTGGACATTGGGAAACCCTAGTGAGGAATTGAGTGTTGGTTTGAATTGGGTGATGCCTAGTAGCTGTTAACTAAACTTAAGTGCTGTTTAGTGACCTGGACCAGACCTTAGAAACCCCAAAATATGGATTTAGAAACCCGACATCGGATAAATGTGTGATCTGTGAAGGTATTTTGAAATTTGGAGCAACCCGGGGGCACTAAAAATTAAATTGAGCTGACAGTGAGTCGTGTAGGAACCTAGGAAGCTACCACCAAGACCCGAGCCCCTAATTCTATTCCCCGGCTGCAGATTTAATAATTCTGGCCATAATTTGCGGCCAGAGTAGAAGGGAATGGGTTCATATTTGTTCCAGGGCTAATTTTACACTAAATTAGACCTCTCCTATATGCAGTTTTAGCTAATTGTCACCTGAGGAAAATCTGGGAGCATTTTGGTGTGTTTTAGGCTATGTTTCCGTATTTTAAAATGCACTTTCTTGATATTTGGATTTGTATTTGGTTGTCGGGTGTTCGTACATCGACAACAAGGATTGTTTGGTTGATTTGCACGTTTAGGCCATAGATTCCAACCTATGAGCACACTGTGCGCTGTATCAGTTTTCTGTCTTGATTTTAATACGTATTGCGATTGGTTATTATTATAGGTACCCTCGCATGGTTTCTGAGGCGAAGAAGCGTGGCGTCATCGATTTCGGCGAGCGAAGGCCAGGTGAGTAGATCTATATCTACCGGGGAAGTCGGGTGGATGGCGTATAGCTCCCCCGCAAACTTCTGATGGAAACCGATTTATAGAGTATGGTTAGGAAACCTAGATTAGGAAACTAGGGTTAGAATATAGATATCTATGTAGTCATATTAGAAACTAGAGGATTAGTTAGAAGTGATATGTTGCTACTGTTGTAGGATGACGTTTAGCGATATTACCGCTTAGGGTACTGTAGGACTGGATAGTCGATGTAGATGCGTCATCCGAACCATACCTTTTTCTAAACCAAAGAATCGTATGTATCTTTTAAATGTATATCTTGAGGGATGTTACGGATTTTCAAATGATATCTTTTCTTAAAACACCGTAACCCCTGTTTTCAAAACTACGATTCACTTCTTTAAAAATCTGATTGTATGGTTCGGATGTGTTTGTTAGATTCGATACTTATACTTAGTAGAGATAGCATATTTATCTAAATTCGACATGATATGAGACATAAATGCGATGAAAGAATACAAGACGAATTTGAAGATATGATGAGATGATGATATGATATGATAGTATACGGATTCGAGTCGATCGAGATGATTTATACCCTGCCGGTCCCCTGATATGGCAGATGCGTCCTGGGACCTAGGTATATAGGGTTATATATATATTTATAGAATGTTGTGAATCATGGATGATAGGCTGTATGTGATATTAGGCCGTACCCTCATTTGTCGTATAGGATGATAGGATCCCTTTTAGTATAATGCCGCCGCACGATGATATTCCGTGCGTGATATGTTTGACTTGATGGTTGATCCTTACCATTGACTAGAGGTTTCCGTACGATGGATTATACGGTATGCGATGTTTTTGGGCTAGATGCCGATTGATAGATTCACCGACTCGGACATATGATACTTATGTATACCTTATAGCTGTTAGCTGATGATTTACATGCTGCATTCATGATATTATTATTGCATCGCATATACCTGTGATAGTACACCAGCACCATTATCGATGATGCGTATGTTACACGTACACTCATTTGCCGGCTTACACACTTCATCATCGATAATTGCCATGTCACTACACAGTAGGGTTGCTGCATCATGACATATACATAGATATATTCATACTTGTGGATATACACATTTGTATATCCATATTCGTGCACATATACATAGATACATTCATACTTGCGGATATACACATTTGTATATCCATATTCGTGCACATATACATAGATACATTCATACTTGCGGATATACACATTTTTATATCCATATTCGTGCACATATACATAGATACATTCATACTTGCGGATATGCACATTTGTATATCGATATTCGTGCACATATACATAGATACATTCATACTTGCGGATATATATACATTCGTATATGCATATTGGTGTACATATACCTTGATACTCCCATATTTGTGCACATACACATTGTATATTCATATTTGTGCACACATACCTAGTACATCTCTACTTACGCATATACATATTGTACCTACATAGATAACCGGTTTTATTGTAAAATTGGGAACCGCATGCTATACTTTAAAAACTGGAATCTTTTTAAATGAGCGGTTTTCCCTTAATATGTCATATCACTATTCCATGTTGCATGATACACGGATATGCTCGCATTTCTTTTTACATGTCGCATACATTATGCTCTACTATTTTACGCATTGAGATATACTGTTTTCATGAGATTTCTGGATTTGAGAACCGTGGCTATTTCAAAAGAAAGCATATATTGTTTTAAAAACCCGGTTTCTCTTGATATGATATTTCAGTGCGTCCACCATGTGTTTTCTCGGTTCTGAGAGTGGCATGTGAAACCCGATTCGAGGAGTGGTAGGCACCGTCTGCGGGTACATGGTGGACCCGGTGAGGTACCCCGGGGCAAGAAAACTCGTATATGTTAGACGGTGAGCCCAGCAGGGGGAGCACTACCTACCGGTGATAGTATGTAGACTCGGCGGTTATCCGGAGGATACCGACCGGAGTAGCGAGATGGATATGAGGGCCGACTAGGGAGTGCGGCGCCTGAAGGCCGATCTGAGGATGCGGCGCCTGATATATATGAGGATTTACGTGCCGATACTGGGCACGGTTTTCATGATGTTTTCGAGTGTCGATGCTAGGCACTCAGGTTCCATGATTTGATGTGTCGGGAGGGACACTGTTGATATATATATATATATATAAATATATATATATATATATATATATATATATATATATATATCCTCATACTTTCATGCACACTCTTTTATGATATTTACATTCATGATATTGTTGCGTCAGTGGTTGACGCGTGGACTAGATCCACATACATACATACATACATACACTGATTCTAATATCGGAGATTATGCACATGCTTATAGATATTGATTTATGGGTGGATGAGACCCACATATCCGCATGCATTGATCATTACTGTTGGATGTTATCCACGTGCATATAGATATAGACTACCTTGTTGGCACATATACGACCCGGTCACCCTAGATATCATAGTATTACCTTTTGATATAGTTGACCTAGGAGTCGTTGTTTATTCGATTTCTACTTGTAGATATATTTCTATTCACGAGTTGGCAACTCACCCCCGTTGTGCCACAGTTCTTGCAGGTTGACCGCTTGGATCAGTAGCGGCTTCGCTGGCACACAGTTCTATTCGGGTCATTTGCGTTGGTAGGTGGGGCATTTGTATCCTACCCACTCTTGTATTATATTTCATTTTGTATCTAGTTAACTCCATCAATCAATCAAATTTAGAATTTGTATAAGTAATGAGACTTAGTGAGACTTGTAGTTGCGAGATGTGAGTGATGGGTTTTATATTCACTTTGGGGGTTATATTTGCTCATTTCTTTATCTTTTTGTGGTGAACTTCGCCGTTGGGCGTCGTATATCTTATTTAAACTGTATTGCGTGGTTGTGATCCGCCGTTTGGCAAAGAGCTAGCTCCCGCTTGGGGATGCCATTATTCTTTTTATGGATTGTGGTTTTGGAACAAAATATATAAATGAGGTGCTGCCGAAATTTTTAAAAGACGAAACATATTTTTAAACTAATAAATTTTACTTGCATCATTCATGTTCCTTTTCTATGCATTAAGAAAACTTGTGTTCATTAAGGACCTTGAAGGATGCACTTATGGACTACCATGTCCCCAGTAGTATGATCCGCATCATAGTCCAGGTAGTCAAGTACACATCCTAAGGGCTTTACCAACATGTAACTATAAGACAGTATAAAGAGACAAGTATACATGTTAAAGTAAAGTGCAACCAGATAGCATACTATCATATCGAGCAAGAAAGTCCTCTCTATATATGTCCAAGCATCCAATATAATATACATAATCTGTACAATACTGGCCTCTAGGGCAAACATACAGCTAACAATCTTCCACTTGCACTAGGGCCAGCTGCTGTAGTATCGCATACCTAGCATCCCGAAGAGTCTCTCAAACTGTATCTGGGGAATGGCCTTCGTGAGTGGATCCGCTGTGTTGTTCTTCGTGTCAACCCTCCTGACCTCGATCTCCCGGCAATCAACTATCTTCCGGATCAGGTGATACCGCCTCAGAATATGCCTGGATTGCTGATGGGACCTGGGTTCCTTGGCCAAAGCCACCGCTCCATTGTTATCGCAATACAAAGGTATTGGATGCTCAATGGATGGAACCACTCCAAGTTCAGTAATGAATTTCTTGATCCAGACAGCCTCTTTGGCAGCATCGTTGGCAGCGATATATTCAGCCTCCATCGTCGAGTCTGCCACGGTTTCCTGCTTGGAACTCTTCCAGCTAACCGCCCCTCCGTAAAGGGTAAAGACAAATCCCGACTGCGACTTAGAGTCGTCTTTATCACTCTGGAAGCTCGAATCGGTAAAGGACTCCACTTGGAGTTCTCCGTTACCATACACCAAGAGCATCTCTTTAGTCCTTCGTAAGTACTTGAAAATGCTCTTCACAGCTGTCCAGCGACTCTTTCCAGATCAGCTTGATACCTGCTCACTACACTTAGTGAGTATGCTACATCGGGTCTGGTAAATAGCATCGCGTACATGATGGAGCCTACAGCCGAAGCATAGGGTATCCCTTGCATGCGAGCTCTCTCCAAATCAGTCTTGGGAGACATCTCTTTGGAGAGAGTGAGCCCTGAGATCGTGGGTAAAAACCCACGTTTGGACTCTTCCATACTAAACCTCTTTAGTATGGTGTCAATATACCTGGACTGGGACAATCCCAATATCCTTTTAGATCTATCTCTATAGATCCTAATCCCCAATATGCAGGAGGCATCACCAAGATCTTTCATTGAGAATCTTTGTGATAAGAAGAGCTTGACCGATTGCAGCATAGGAATGTCATTTCCTATCAAGAGTATGTCGTCCACGTACAATACTAGGAAGACAACCTTACTCTCTGCCACCTTCTTTTAGATACAAGGTTCATCTACATTTTTGACGAAATCAAACTCTTTGATAACGACGTCAAAGCAGATGTTCCAACTCCGCGACGCTTGCTTTAATCCATAAATGGATTTAAACAGCTTGCACACCTTCCCGCTGCTCCCACTATCTACGAAGCCCTCTGGCTGAGTCATGTAGACGCACTCTTCTAAATCACCGTTTAGAAAGGCGGTCTTAACATCCATTTGCCAGATTTCATAGTCATGATATGCAGCGATGGCAAGCATGATCCGGATGGATTTAAGCATAGCTACTGAAGAAAAGGTTTCTTCATAGTCCACACCTGGTCTTTGACGAAAACCTTTTGCAACAAATCTAGCTTTGAAAGTCTCCACTTTCCCATCTACACCAAGTTTTTTCTTGAAGATCCACTTGCTCCCAATGGGTTTTACCCCTTCAAGAGCAACTTCCAAAGTCCATACTTTGTTGGTGTACATGGATTCCATCTCGAACCGCATTGCATCCAGCCATTTCACTGAGTCTCTACTTGTGATGGCCTGCTCGAAACTAGTTGGGTCATCATCAACCATGATGCAATCCTCGCTTCCACCATCAATGAGAAAACCGTAGTATCTCTCAGGTGGATGAGAAACCCTACTAGATCGGTGGAGAGGCTGGGGTTCGTCGGATACTACTGAATCCTCTGGTTCTACCAACTCTTCTATTATAGTTTGTGTCGCTGGAACCTCTTCCAGTTCTACCTCAATGCCACTAATCTTCTTCAAAAGAAAACTTTTTTCTAAGAAAGTAGCATGTCGAGAAACAAACACCTTTTGTTCCTCGGGGTGGTAGAAGATATACCCTTGTGAATTTTTGGGATATCCTATAAACTTACATAAGACAGATCTTGCCTCGAGTTTGTCTGGATTTTGTCTTTTGACATAGGCCGGACAACCCCATATCTTAATGTAATTAAGATGTGGTCTCTTCTCTTTCCATATCTCATATGGAGTGGCAGGCACAGATTTGGTAGGAACTCTATTCAATAGGTCTATGGCTGTCTCAAGCGTATACCCCTAGAAGAAAATAGGTAACTCAGTTGTACTCATCATTGAGCGTACCTTATCTAATAGGGTATGATTCCTCCGCTTCGACACACCGTTGTGCTGTGGTGTATAAGGAGGAGTAAGCTGAGAGAGAATCCCATTCTCTTTTAGATAATCCATAAAATCATTGCTCAAGTATTCTCCTCCTCGATCAGATCGAAGGATCTTAATACTTTTGCCCGTTTGGTTCTCTACTTCGTGCTTATATTCTCTGAATTTCTCAAAAGCTTCAGACTTATGTTTCATCAGGAACACATGTCCGAATCTTGAGAGATCGTCAGTGAATGTAATGAAGTAGGAAGAACCGTTCCTGGTATGTGTAGACATGGGACCGCATACATTACTATGTATCAGCCCTAAGAGTTCGGTAACTCTTTCTCCGTGTCCCGTAAACGGAGTTTTGGTCATCTTGCCTTGGAGACATGACTGGCAAGTGTCATAAGATAAAAATTCAAATGAATTCAAATATCCATCCTTATGCAACTTAGCTAGCCATGTCGCATTGATGTGACCCAGTCTACAATGCCACAAGAAGGATTCGTTCAGTTCTGAACTCTTCCTCTTGTGTGTGTTTTGTAAATTGAGGACTGTATTTTGATTGAGAATGAATATGCCATTATGTAACGAGCCTGATGCAATCAACTTTTGATCTAGGAAGATGTTCATAACATTATCCTGTACTACAAAATTATATCCTTCTTTACTCAGTAAAGAAATTGATATAATATTGCACATCATGTTCGGTATATAATAGCACTCATTCAGAATCAGTGTATTATGACTTGGTAATACAAGGTGATACTCGCCAACTGCTTTGGCTGCAATACTTGCACCATTCCCTACTTGAACGGAATGATCACCTTTTCCCAGTTCTCTACCTTTCCGTAGCCCATGTAACTGTTTACATATGTGGGATCCTGATCCGGTATCTAATATCCAGGACGTAGGGTGAACTAAAAAACAGTTCTCAATGACTAACACACCCGAAGACGGTGCATCAACATGCATGTTCTCCGTTTGGGCGGCGTGAGAATCCAGATATTCTCTTGATTCCTGTTCAGTCTTATAACACTTATAAGATAGAACGGGTCCAACGTTCCCCTGCACAGTCTAACATGCGGGTTCGGTCAATACATCCATATTATTATCTTTATTAAGGCATGATATGGTCGCTACATGGAGAGAGAGAGAAGAAAACACTTTAGCGTATGCTCTTGCAAGATCAGATTGGTTATTTATCTTATCTAATTAGGATGGCTCCCACTGTTTTTATCAAATCTTCCTTCAAACCCTAAAAGGAAAGACTAGGCGGGATTAATTACACCCTACAACTTCGTCGATCTTTCAGCCAGGCCAGTGTCGGTACTTTGAGGGAGGTTCCCCGTGCTTTCGCACGGACCTAATTAAAGTAAACCTCGTTTTCCCAAAGGCGTAACCCCGTTGACACCTTTCTAGACACCTACTTGATCGGCTAATTGTCCTGTGTAAAACTCTCCCAGGAGTAACAATTACTCGCAGTGGGTATCGGGATCCAACTATCTCATAGAAGGTATGCAATCTCATTGCAAATTTCAACACTTGAAATTCCCGATAATGCTTTTGCCCCTAGCGTGCTATGACCTTGACGCATGCCAAACAACCCATAGTCCGCTAGTCAAGTTCAACCCATACAATTCGTGATTGAATTAAACCCTCCCGTACGACCCTTGACGCATGCCAAACAACGTCGTACGAATACCCTAATCCAATCGCATCTCATGCTACAGATAAGTAATAATCAGCTACCGTACACTACGCCTTGACGCATGCCAAACAACCGCAGCACGAATACTAAATATTACTTATCTGAATTAACGGAGGGCTACGCAGGTTTTTCAGAAAACCATGAGCGTAATGAACTTGATATCGTCGTAGAATCATGTGAAATTTTGAAATGGAGTGTTTTTGAGGCTTTCATTAGTTTTGCTAAAGAGGTCACTCTCGGTGAAGGGATCTCGGCTCTTTCCTCATCGAATAAGGTGCATGACATATCATATATATCACTGTGCAAAGCAAAACTCTGAAAGCAATCAAAAAACAAACCGAGTTTTGTAGCATCTGCCAGTTTCGCTAAAGAGGTCACTCCCGGTGAAGGGATCTCGGCTCTTTCCTCATCGAATAAGGTGCAGGGCATATCATATATACCGCTATGCAAAGCAAAACTATAGCTACCCTTTTTATAAAGTTTTGATTCTACAACATCTTTTAGGTTTCTTTTCTTTCATCAATCACATTAATGAAATCCCATCATTTAAGTCATCTAAACATCACAGATAAATACGACGTACACTTATGCCATCCGCATTCGCCTCGATGTCCCCTCGTGCGCCGTTAGGTTAGGTAACTAATGGCAGAGCAAGGCAGGGCTAGCGCGGGTGTAAAACATAAGTAACGTCTATATAATATATCATATATACTATATATAGTATCTATCACATCTCATCACATGATCACATCACAGATATCGCAGCAGAATAAACATATGAAATATTGGATATACTTGGACGTCCGTGTTTTATTTTGAGCCTCTATAAAACACGGATTCCACGGTCGCGATGAATAGCCAAACCCGCACCCCTAGACCCCTACGAGAGCGGCAAGCAACCCTACCAATTCTAGAGTTAGGGGACCCGGACTCGACTCCTCGAGTTGGTCCCCCACTTGACCCTAGAACCCGGTTACTTGTGCTCCCCTCCTTGGGTCTATCCTAGTGCGGAAAAGTAAATAATATACATAAGGTGATATCAACCTCGACCCGGAAGTGCCCCAATAAAAGAATATTACATACATTTAAATTTTACATGAATGAAAATAAAAACTCTCATCTCACATAAAAACCCCCGGCTATTCAAAACACGACGATCCAATATAACATATCCAGCAACACATAACATCACATGTCATCAACGTAAGTAAATATGCGCATCCCAATTGTCGTTGACATATAGCAACGAAACCGGCGATATCACATATTACACTTATGGTCACAGAAAAGAAAGTGTAAAACTACAACATTTTGAATCCACAATCTCTTTAGACATCGTAAATCTGAAATATCACATATTCCGCATTTCATGCCTAACTGTATGAATTCCACATATTGTATCACATTCCAGATAAATAGACAGTATTAAACTTTTCGATCGAATAATCAAATACCCGAGATTTCCTAAATAGCTCAACACTTGAGTGGAGTTCAAAAATTCCAGAATACATCACAGTAGCAACGGTCCAGCCGTAGAAGGGTCAAGCCAACGCCTCACATGTGGCACGCCGTACTGCCCCAAACCCTAAGGTTCAAAGGGCAGTTCAAGACGGTCACATAATCGAGTTAAGGTTTGTTGTCTTCTAGAGGGTCCATCACATCTCATGCACGTTTTTCCGAAAGATTTAAAACCCGATAAAAATTCAACACTTGAATGTTTTTCGTGCCTGGAAAAATTGAGTTAATGATATCCGTTCGAACATTTTAATACTTTCTAAATTATCCGGAATAACAATACGAAATTAAATCTTCCGATCGAATCGACGAATACAAAAGGATCCCCAGAATACTCAACACTTGAGTCAGTTTAAAACTACCCATAAAATAGCACTATCAGACAAAAGTATTACTGTGCAAACAGATAAGCCAACTCTCACTGTACGGCCGCGGTTCCGCGGCACAAGCAGGGTATTGCCGCGGAACCGCGGCGGTCTGTACGGATGACGTCACCAATTTTGCACCGTGATGCTTAGAAATCCCTGCTATATTTTTTAGGTATTTTTAATTCTGAAAAAACCCAGATTTTGAAAGAAGTCCAGAGAGGGGGTCGTTTTGACATTTTCGGGTTTGATCGGGGTTTTAACTTCGTTAACACATCGCCTAATGCTCTAGCTAAGCTCTGATACTACTGTAGGGTTACTAGGCATGCTAACGAGGCTCTACAATGTATCGACCATGCCAAAATTAAAATTTTATGTGCCGCGCAACCCTAAGAAAGATCGTTAACTAGAGTTTAGGCGAAACTAATGGCATGTAAACAACTTTACACTAAAGGCAATGCGATATACAACCTTTGTAGATTGGTCCTCCACTTCATTTGCTCCTTGTTGAAGTCACTTCACTGTGATCAAGGTTCTCCCGGGCTCTTACATGGCTTCACGACACGAAGGATGCAACCTTGCTTGAAGTCTCCGAGGCCGAAGATGATCTACGTCGAGGGAATTCCGACTCAAGCTCCTACTTCACTAACTAGAGAATTAGTGAAGTAAACATCCTAAACTAAAGTGCTAGTCTAGTAGAGGATGGAGAAATAGGAAGTGGGTTCTCTTTAGAATTTTGTTTCTCACAAGGATTCTCACTTTGGATCAAACCCTAGCTTGCTTTTCTCTTGCTCAATGAAGAAGAAGATGATGAACAAAAGAAAAGAAATGAGGATAATGATTAAGTGAGAAGAGTAACCATGGTGAGTGAGTATCATATACTAACCCTTGTAGAGCCATAACCATAGCTAATTTGATTATGGTTGGGTTAAAAGGAATCTAAGGTAAAGACAAAGCTAGTAGACTTTGTCAAAGCAAAGTAAGCTTCTACAAGCTTCATGGTTATTCCAAAACTCTACTAATTTTGTAATTATCTTAAATAAACATAACCCACCATAATTCATAGAATGGTGTATGTCTCATACACACATGTCTAGTGTATCAACAACCATGATATAAATATATAACACATTTTAATATATATATATCATATATATATAGTAAAGATGTGTGAAAGTGAGAAAAACCGTAAAGTGAACATGTGTTAGTAAATGTAAATTAGTATATCTAATATACAATTATACACATAATTATTAAATCAACACTTGACTTAATAATCCGGTCATATCACATATAACCGGCTAACTATCATCGTATCGACTTATCGAATCAACACTTAATTCGATAACCCGGTCATATCATATACGACCGACCGATACATAAAGTCGTGAGAATAGAATACGGTATTACATACACGCATTTATTCTCGGTCTCGCACATATCATATATGCGCTCCTATTTCGTTTCGCCTGAGCCAGTAAAACCTCTGTGTAAGACTCTAAAGACTCGTCAATATGCCGGCAGTAGGTGATGATCACATCATGCACCCACAAGCCGTCAGCGGTACTAGCTGGACGTAACGGCTACCCGGGTATTGAGCGATCAGAAGATCAGCAAGCAAGCCCGCTCCAACTCCTGTGAAAGCCTGCCGGCAACACTTCCCGTACAGTCCGGTCTCCTCGTCTGATATGTCGCATATCATGTCTAAGGGTGGTAAACGTCAGACACCAATAACAGATAAGTCGTGCCGATGTGAGGCTCATAACGGATCGAGAAACTACTGGTAACACTTACCGGTAAATCTCTAATCATCCCTGGCCAGGGACTTCCTTGTTACGGCCAATCGAGCACAGCGCAACATCAACCCCCAATACCGGGAGAGACAAAACCCCTCCTCTCGCTCATTGCCTCCATGTGACTCGGGACTGTACCCAAAAACCACCGTTTTGCATGCCCTCATGGACGTGGTAAGGTGGAAATCAAAGCACAGTGGGAATCACACAAGACTCTATGACGATCTCGGGTCTACAGACTAACCTGCACAAGTGTCACCAGAAAACCGCCATCTGACGTAAGGTATAATACCATCTGGGAGTTCTCGGCGAGTCTGTCCAGTATACCCAGTCTCCACTAAGCACCCGTATACCATCTCTGATGTCAAACACCAATGGATATGGGATCATCCATCGCCCATCTCATGGGTCGAGAAGCGTATACGCTAGTCTACTCTGGTATATCGATGCCCTGTCTCGATACACCCACGACTAGGGACCTTGAAGGATGTACTTATGGACTACCATGTCCCCACTAGTATGATCCGCATCATAGTCCAGGTAGTCAAGTACACATCCTAAGGGCTTTACCAACATGTAACTATAAGACAGTATAAAGAGACAAGTATACATGTTAAAGTAAAGTGCAACCAGATAGCATACTATCATATCGAGCAAGAAAGTCCTCTCTATATATGTCCAAGCATCCAATAAAATATACATAATCTGTACAATACTGGCCTCTAGGGCATACATACAACTAACAGTAGATCGCCCGTCTATTGGACAGAGCTGAGCAAGAGCAGTATTTTGGGGCCACAGATCGTACAGGAGACGACCGAGAAGATACAGCTGATTCGAGGCAGAATGAGGACAGCTCAGAGCAGGCAGAAATCGTATGCTGACAGACGCCGCCGCAGATTAGAGTTCGCAGTTGGCGATCACGTTTTTCTGAGGGTCTCTCCAATGAAGGGAGTGATGAGGTTTGGACGGAAGGGGAAGCTTAGCCCCAAATTCATAGGTCCTTTTGAGATCCTCGAGCGGGTAGGCGCAGTAGCATATCGTTTGGCTCTTCCACCCAGTCTTTCGGATGTCCACCCCGTCTTCCACATATCGAAGCTACGCAGATATCTTCATGACCCTTCCCACACGATCCAGCATCAGACAGTTCAGCTTGAGCCCGACCTTTCGTTCACCGTGCAGCCAATCGAGATATTGGATCGGCAGGTGAAGAAACTTCGATCTAGGTCCTGCCGTCGGTGAAGGTTCTTTGGCGCAGCCCTGGCACGACCCAAAATTGGCCCGTGACGGCCTAATACTACGCAACGCCAAAAGACGTAATGCAGTAAAAGAAAGCCAAAACCCAGAAATCTAAACCAAGAAAATACGGAAAAGATAATATAAGTTTTTGAAACATTTGAAATCACAACCCAAATCCTTTAAAAGTCCCACTTTCTATCTTTCAAATTTTGGCAACACCCCCTTTTTGTAAAACTAACCAAGAAGAATACAATACAAATATACGACGCCGTAGCGAAGAAATAAAGACAATAGGAAGGAAACTGTATATAAAAGGCAACAATCCACAAATAATATACAAAAGCGTCCTCACTAAGTCTCTAAGTCAACAATACAATAGTAGATGGAGAGTACTAAATACAACGAATGTACAATATGAAATACAGATAATCATCTAACCCACCTAAGCAAAATTGTGTACTGTGAGCTGATGCGGTATCTGTAGCAAAAGATGATAGATGAGAAGCTGAATAGCCTGCCTCGACTACTCTGGGGAAAAACCTGAAACACCTGTGGCGCAACGGAGGTGAGTTGCCAACTCGTGAATAGTAGATAACATATGCAGGTAATCACAGGAATGTACGTACAACATGAATCTAAGATATGCGATTACAGTAGTAACATGTCATGTGAATGCAAGGTAATGGAAAGCACACCAGCAGGTACAATCAATATGTGAAGCAATAGTAACATGACAATATTATGCAATAACCATGCAATAGGGATATGAGAATGTAAATATGCAACTATCATAAGGGTACACTAACAGGTACTACCAATATATGAATCTGTGCATAGAATAGATAAGTGTGAGGTATGGGGTGGAATATGTCATTTCCATGGAAACCTGACATCGTGGCAGGATCACAATCCATCAAGACACTCAAATCCCAAATCCTCAAATCAGCCCCCAAGTTGGGCTCTCATATCATATAAGTTTCACACCTCCTCAATGTACAATATCGAAAAGATCCCCTATATCCAGAATGTATAAATCATCAATCTCTTTCATATCCAATATCCAGCCTCAATGAATCACCTATATCCCAAGTCGAATCTCAAATAATTTCTAACATCCTATATATATATATATATATATGCAGAAGTAAAATATGAGGGGGGCAATACACATATATTAGCGTCCCATTCCACTAATATTGGTGTAAGGGTATATATAACAACGGCTAAATCCCCTGTTATATATACAAAGGTATTAAAAGAAATATCATGAAAACCAATGTGCCAAGCATCGACACAGAAATCCTGATCACGTATCATACGCTATCCCGAAAGCACGAGTGCCTAGCTCTGACCCTCGCCTTTCGACGTATGCATACGTACATGACTCCCAGCGATGTCTCCGTGATCCCCCGCCGAGTCATGGGTACTGTCACCGGTAGGTACTCGCCCGCCTCCAGGCTCAATCGGCAAAATCCATCGATCTTCTTGCCGAGGGGAACCATACCGGGCCCCACCATGTACTCTCATACGGCAACCACACCTCGTATGGAGTATATAATCAGCACCGATAAAACTCATGGTGGACGCGCAAATATCATCCCAAGGAAACCGGGTTTTTCAATGTATGCATAATTTCATGAACTCCCACGGTTCCCAAATCCAGAAAACGCCATGTAAAATCCAAATAAACAATGAGCAAATCCAGGAACAAATAAATGCGATAAATCTGAATGTGAGCATGTAAATGAAAGTATATAGCTGAAACCAGATGTATGCAAAAATCAATAAGGTACAACTAAGTAACATCAGTGAAGATAAAAATGTACTGCAACTGAATATGCATGAAACATACAGGTGTAGCAGTGTATAGGTATCTACCTATAAGAACTGATGTCGTATACCCCCCTGGGTATAAGAAAATATGTAGGATATCCCCCCGGTACAAGTAAAATGTGTGCAAGGTATACCTATAAGCTAGATGTCATGTGTGACAAGCAATAGTATCTACAATGGTTAGTGTGTGACATGGCAATTATTGACGGTGTGTGTGTAGCATACAATCCGTGCTCGTGCAACATGAACCGTCAATAATGTGTGCAGTGCCCTACGGCTACTAGTCACAGTACAACTATATCTAAGGAAATACAGTAAAGGCGCAATTCTAACAATGACGTAGAATATGCGACAGGTATTTGAATCCTAGCCCAGACGCATAACGCCATGCGGGCGATTCCCCTGTAGATGTTAAATCTACTCACCTATGCCCCACGCTAGGTGAATCCTACCATCTGCTCCCCCCGTAGTAGTGTCCGTAGTCCCTGCCTGCAAACCTGCAAATAAGACATGGAAATCATATATAAGCCAAATATTCCGCGAAACGCGATATCGAACCAAAACGAGAAACTCGCGTCGCGAACTAAACGCGCGTGTGCACGATACGCTGAATCGTGTGTGTACGCGTCTAAAACCATCACGACACGCCGCGATACCTGGATCACAGAACCCTCTCACGTATCGCGCGTATCGCGCAAACACAACGAACACCAAATACGATATATAGTCCCAGATTTTCCTACAGGCCAAATCTTACAAAACTAGACATGCCAAAATACTAGATAACACAACATAGAACCCTAGCCAAGACCCCAACACCCCAGACCCCTACTTGGCCACAATTTGCGGCCAAACCAAATAAATCTGCGGCCTGGAAATTGAATGAGGGGCTCGTGTTCTTGTGGTGGTATCTAGATCTAGTGTACATGCTCCAGTCTTCTCAAATTTATTCTGAAGGGTCCGGGTCAATAGCATATCACAGATTGCCAGAATATCGCAATAAAAACGCTAATTTGCACAATTAAGAAACCCTATGGTATTTTAGTGTAATCTGGGGTTAAACTCAGTTAAGGTGACCCTAACAACACTTAAACAAGTAGGGTTAACTAATACAATCATCACTTAATCAATATTCCACACAAATCACCATAATCTAGCACTAAACTCATAATTAACACAAACCGACACCAACTATCACACAACTAAGCAAACTAGGAATTGGTGTTCAGAAATTATACCTTACCCACGACCCTAGGCACAAGGAGAAGAAGAAAAGAGCTGTTGTTGATGCTGGGGCTGCTGCTAATGTTGCTGGAGCTGCTTCTGCCTCTGTTGCTGCTGCTGCTGATGATGATGATGATGCTGTTGCTGATGCTGCTCTGCTGCTGCTTTTGTTGTTGCTGTTGATGCAGGTGAGTGTGTGTGTGTGTGTGTATGTGTGTGAGTCAGTGGGAGTGAAGTGAGAAGGAAAATTGAGAGGTAAAGAATGATGGCACAAGAGGTCAACCCCTCTCCCTCTCTCTTCATTAGTATAAGCATGGCCTTGCCATGATGCCCATTCTCACTCTCTCTCACTCACCAAGTCAACATTTCAACCATAATAAAAACCCTTTTTTTTTAAAAAAAAATCATTTTTTCATTTAATATTAACAACCATAACACTTAAAACCCATAATACTTAAAACAAAACTAAAAGCTAGATTAGAGAAAATGGTTAGTTAACCATGATTGCTAATCATGGTTAAACCGCTAAAACAACCCTAGTTATCATGCACAAGTGTGTGCAAGGCTAGGAAAAATCTAATAAAATAATCAATAAATAGGATAAAATATTTAAAACCCAAATTGGTAAACTATTTATTAAAAACCATATATATAAAATATAATTAGCCACAAAACACATTCTAAGGTGTTACAAGCCCGAATGGTGAGGAGATCACTTGGGTGACCGAGGGGGAGATGCGGAAGAAATTCTCTCATCTCTTTGAAGGTACGCGTAGTCATATATTTTAAATTCGGGGACGAATTTTCTTAAGGGGGGAAGACTGTAACAACTGGGAATATATTAGTAACTAATTATATATTAATAAGTATTTTTTTTCTAAAAAGTTTACCAAATTGCCTTTCAAATATTTTATCAAAATTAATAAAGATTTTTCTAGAATTTTATCTCGACCGCACACACTTATGCATGTTAATGTGGGTTATATCTAGGGTTGCCAAGTTAGGTGTGCATGGTGGGTTAACCATGTTTAGCCAACCGTGATGGGTTAGGCCTTTGATTAAGATAATTATGTTGATTATAAGCTAATTAGTTTTAATTAAGGATGATTAGGGTTTAAGGTTGACTTGTGTTGAGGTGAAAGAGAGATTATGATAGGTGTCATGCAAGCATTTAATGAGGGAGTGAGAATGGTGGCTATGGTTATGTCACCCATCACCTCTTTTCAAAACTTTTACACATCCCTCGCATTCTCTTTCACACTCTCTTGTCTTTCACATCTCCCCCCTCTCACACATACACAAGCATCAGCCATTTCAGCCCCAAACATCAGCAGTAGCTGCATCAGCAGCAGCACCATTATCAACTTCATATATACCAGCCCCTAAAGCCACAATACAACAGCTACTTAACCCCTAATATCAGCACAATACTAACACAACAACACAGCAACAGCATCAGCACCTTCAGCAAAGAAAACAGCAGCAGCAGTACAGCCACTACAACATGAATTGAGCACTTGGGCTGTAGGAGCAGCACTTCTGCAGCTGCAACACTCTTCTTCTTCTTCTCCTCTCCTTCTTCTCCTCTCCTTCTTCTAGGGTCTCTAGAGGTATAATTCCCTTAACCCGACTTCTCTTTGCCAAAGTTATGGTTATAGTGTAGTTTAGTGTTTATATTATGTAGTTTAGTGCTAGTTGTAGAGATCTTGGGTGAGATTTAGTCAAGTAATGGTTTTAATGGTTAGTATAACCTTAGTAAGTGCTGTTAAGGCTAGTGAAACCAAGATTTATCCCAAATTTCATCGGAATACCCGATTTGTCCGACTTAGCATAAATTAGCGATTTTATAGCCTCTGTTAGATCTGTTGTTGACCCGAACCTTTAAACATAAAATTATGAAGACTATAGCACAGTGACCTTAGCAGAGACACACACACAGAGCACGGGGACCCACCTCCAAGTTGAGGCCGCGGTTTATTCCTTCTGGCCGCAAATTGAGGCCAGAACAGGGGCTAGGGTGTTGGGTTTTTGGCTGTAGGGTTCTTCTGGGTAGCTTAGGGTTTTGGTATCTGTAAATTTTTAAGTTGGGCCCAGAGGCAAAATCTGGAGCTATAAATGAGTTATCGATGCTTAGAACATGTGCGACACGCGCGTGATCCGCGTGGTCCTGTGGCGCGCTGCGCGACACAGCGCGTCAAAGTTGGTTCTGGTGAGTTCACACGCGTCGCGACGTGTCGTGTGCACACGCATTTAGTTTCACGCAGGCGTATCCTTTTAGCGATAATTATACGATTTTGGTGATTCGTGTGGATTTGTGTTAAAGCGATGTTAGTGTTAGTTAGACTATCCTAATTAGGTACTGTTAGGGCAAAGTTAACCTAGGAAAACCCCAGATTACACAATAATACCCTGAGTTTTCAAATTGGTGCAAAACTTGACATTTTTGAGCAAAACTTAGCTTTTTAAAATCTGCTTTAGACCCAGTGAGTTCAGAATGAAATTGAGTGCACTGTAGCCTACTGGAGATGTCCTGATCACACCACCAGAGCCCGACCCCACCAACCCAAACCCAGGCCACCGGAATATTCATTCTGGCCGCAAATTGCGGCCGGACTAGGGAGATAGGTCCCAGGGTTTTTAGGGTAGGTGTCTGCTACATTTTGTAGGTCTCTGGTATGTGTAGTTTTGCAATATTCTATCCTAGGTAAAATCTGTGGCAGTATATCGTTACTGGTGTTTTTAGTTTGCGCGGTACGCGCGATACGCGAGTGGGTCTTGAGATTCAGCGTATCGCGGCGTGTCGGATTAAGCGTTAGGCGCGTACACACACGTTTCAGCGTATCGCATACGCGCGCGTTAATTCGCGACGTGAGTTTCTCGTTTGTTCCGATATCGTGTTTTGCGAGATTTTGATTATATTTGGATTCTTGTGTAAATTCCAGGTTCACAGGCAGGTACGTCAGACGCCTCCAGGAAAGGGAAGCAGGTGGTCGGCTATACTTAGCACGCGACCAGGTGAGTAGATTTAACATCTACGGGGAAATCACCCATATGGCGTTAAGCGTCAGGGCGTAATAGGATATTTAGTTTTATGCGTTCATGTAGACATACTAGAGTAGCATACCTTTTGTTATATATAGAACTGGTAGTATAGAACACTGCACTGTCACTAACGGTACAAGTCGCACGAGCACGATTTATATGCTACACTCACACCGTTAGTGATTGCCATGACGCTCACAGTATAGGATTGCTAGAAATCATTTATTATATTGATTCCGTTTTATTGACGTTGTCATGACTTGCCACATATCAGTATATGTTATATTCATACCCTGTACACTATATACTTACGGTTGTGCATACCTTCATTGATACCTCACTACCTGTGCACATGCACCCTTATATTTCGTCATAGTGCATATATATATTGATATGTTTACCCTTGTGCCCCTACACATCGTATATTCATACTTGTGCCACATATATCATCTATTCGTACTTGGCACATATACATCATATGTCCACCTTAGTGCACATGTACATTGCTACATTCACTTAGCATACTTACCCTTTCACACATCCATACCCATACACATATTCATATGTTACTTACATGGATGATATTGACTTGATTTGGAAATTAAGGGACAGCATGTGATATTTTCAAACCGGATCTTTTAAAAGAGCGGTTTCCTTTCCATTTACTCTTAGTGTCATACGACGCATGGCATAGACTTACACAATAGATTGATTTATGTGATTTCTGGATTTGGGAACCGGAGTACTATTTTAAGAAAATACACACTGTTTAAAACCCGGTTTCCCTTGATATGATATTTCAGTGCGTCCGCCATGTGTTTTCTCGGTGCTTGAGTGATACATGTGAACCCGAGTCGAGGAGCTGGACGAGGCCGATTGCGAGTACATGGTGGACCCGGTATGGTTCCCCGGGGCGAGAACGGATCGCTGTGCAGTAGACGGTGAGCCTGGCAGAGGGACTACTACCTACCGGTGATTGGTTTGACCTGGCGGTTATCCAGAGGATACCGACCAGAGTCGAGAGATAGATACGGGACGACTCGTACTGCCGGGGCCGAGGCCGATACCGCAGACAGAGCCCGTGGGCTGACCCGGACAGACGGATGCCCGATATATTAGCTTTTGCGTATCGATGCTGGACACGAGTTTTCTTGATATTTGGGTGCCGATGTTGGGCACTCACGATTTATGAGATTACAGGAGTTGAGGGCCGATGTGGATGAGCACCTGAGTTGTACTGGGATTTGGGTGTATTGATAGACACCAGTTATTTTTCCACGTTGATATTCCGTGTAGACATTATTTCTTCCTATACTCAGCATTCAGTACTTGACATCACATCCTGTAGCTAGCATACCTGATAGTGTACACATGCTTGTATATCATTGCGTACCCTGCTCATCATATATAGGGTTGTTAGATTGCATCACCATACCAGATTTTCACATATCTTGCTCATCACATAGAGATGTTATCAAATAGCACTTGTTGCATGATATTGAGCTTTCAGTTCATCATATAAATGTTTACCTGTTGGCATAGGTTAGAGTATCGCAGTACGTGCATACTCGCGATTACCTTTATATGTTATCTACTATTCATGAGTTGGCAACTCACCCCCGTTGTGCCACAGTGCTTGCAGGTTGCCCTTTGGAGTAGTTGCGGCTGGCTGTTTACCGCACCTTTTGACACAGATACCATTGCTGAGGCGTGTTAGCCCTTTTGCTATTAGGTGGGTTTTGTACGGTATCTGTTTACTTTTCAGTTGCATCTTGATGTATCTAGTACTCTCCATCTACTTTCATGTATTGACTTAGAGATGGTTGTGAGGATGATGTATCTTATTTTGTACTCTGGTGTCGAGCTTGTTGTGAGCCGACTTTATTTATGCAGTTTTATCTCTTATGATATTTGTTTTCACTTTAGTGCTCATTCTTCGCTTCGGCGTCGTATATTATATTGTGGTGATTGTCCCGCCGTTGGGCGCGATTCTCCTATTGGGATGCTCTATTTATTTCACATGTCACTTTTACTTATATTTCGCCTTCTACCCGATTTCGGGACAAATTTTTGGTAAAGTAAATGTTGTTAAAATTATTTAAAAAATAACTTGAACCAAAAAGGATTTTTACTAAACAACTTAAAGTTTTCTAAATGTTTTGACAAATATTCTAATAAATGTTTTAACACTCTATATTTTAATGGTTTTGATTTCTGGGTTCGGCTTACTTAGTCGCGTTACGCCTGTAGACGTTGCGCGGTTAAGTGCCGGTCACGGGCCAAACTTTGGGTCGTGACAAAGTTGGTATCAGAGCATAGGTTTTACCTTCGGAGTGTAGGATGACCCTGGTATGATGGAGTAGGTAGCTGTAGCAGAGTGGCGTAGCGTGCGTATGTTCCGCGGCATACTCACTGTTAGTTGTATGTATGCCCTAGAGGCCAGTATTGTACAGATGATGTATATTATATTGGATGCTTGGACATATATAGAGATGACTTTCTTGCTCGATATGATAGTATGCTATCTGGTTACTTTTTATCTTAACATGTACACCTGTCTCTTTAAACTGTCTTATAGTTACATGTTGATAAAGCCCGTAGGATGTGTACTTGACTACCTGGACTATGATGCAGATCATACTAGTGGGGACATGGTAGTCCATAAGTACATCCTTCAAGGTCCCTAGTCATGGGTGTATCGAGACAGGGCATCGATACACCAGTGTAGACTAGCGTATACGCTTCTCGACCCATGAGATGGGCAATGGATGATCCCATATCCATTAGTGTTTGACATCAGAGATGGTATACGGGTGCTCAGTGGAGACTGGGTACACTGGACGGACTCGCCGAGAACTCCCAGATGGTATTATACCTCACGTCAGATGGCAGTTCTCAGGTGACACTTGTACAGGTTAGTCTGTAGACCCGAGATCGTCATAGAGTCTTGTGTGATTCCCACCGTGCTTTGATCTCCACCTTACCACGTCCATGAGGGCGTGCAAAACGGTGGTCTTTGGGTCCAGTCCCGAGTCACATGGAGGCAATGAGCGATAGGAGGGGTTTCGTCTCTCCCGGTATTGGGGGTTGATGTTGCGCTGTGCTCGATTGGCCGTAACAGGGAAGTCCCTGGCCAGGGCTGATCAGAGATTTGCTGGTAAGTGTTACCAGTAGTTTCTTGACCCGTTATAAGCCTCACATCGGCACGACTTATCGGTTATTGGGGTCTGACGTATACCATCCCTAGACTTGATATGCGACATATCAGACGAACAGACCGGACTGTACGGTAAGTGTTACTGGTTGGATTCACAGGAGTGTGAGCGGGCTAGCTTGTCGATCTTCTGATCGCTCAATACCCGGATGGCCGTTACGTTTATCAGACCGCTTGCGGCTCATGGGTGCTTGATATGATCATCATCTGCTACCGGCGTATTGACGAGTCTTTAGAGTCCTACACAGAGGTTTCCTGGCTCAAGCGAAACGAAATAGGAATGCATATGAGATATGTGCAGGACCGAGAATGATGCGTGTATGTGATACCGTATTCCATTCTCGCGATGGATGTATCGATTGGTTATATTCGATATAACCTAGATATCGAATCAAGGATTGATTCGATAAGCCGATACATAGGATACTAGTCGGTTATATGCGATATGACCGGATCGTTAAATCAAGTGTTGATTTAATGATTTAATGTATAATTATATATTTGATATATTACTTTGCATTAACTAGTATTGGTTCACTTTAAATGGATTTTCTCACTTGATGTGCAAGAAGTATATGTGATATACTTTTGTGCACATATTTGTATCATGTTTGATGATACTTGATCATTTGGTTAAGTGTAAAGAATTAAACCATGGTTAAGAGATGATTAGGGTTTTGCTTTTTCATTTATTTATTTGTTTATTTTTTTTGGAAAGGATTTAGATAAGAATGGTGGCTATGTTTGTTTCTAGTTGAAGCTTCATGAAGCTTTGACTTCTTAACCATTCTTGTCTTCATGCTTAACCCTAACCCATCCAAGTAACCATGGTCTATCCTCTACACTCTACCCTAGTTAGTTTATGATAAGTATTCATTTATTATTCATTTAACTCAAGACTTATCATAATTCTAGCTTCATCTTCTTCTTCATCTTCAAGAATGAAAACTTGATGCCATCAATGGCAACTTGAGCAAAAGTGAGAGAAATCCAATTCTAAAGTGAACCCACCTCCTATTTCTTCATCCTCTACCTCTTGCCAAGTGGTTTTGGGTGTTTTCTTCACAAGTTTCACAACTTGGTGCAGTCGGAGCTTGAACTTGTGAAACCTCGACGTAGATCATCTTCGGCACGAAGCCGACGATCTTGCCCGCTCGTTTTTCCGATGAAGCCGACGATCGAGTCTAGGATTCGAGATGGATAGCGAGAGGACGCCTACGTGGAGCTAAGGAAGTGGAGAACCGGATCTACAAAGGTTGTAGCCTCTCTCCTTTAGTTAAGTTGTTAACTAGTTTAGTTTTTCGCCTAAATTTCTAGTTAACGATCCGTATTAGGGTTTCTCGGCACCCGTAAAATTTGAAATTGGTATGGTTGATACCTTGTGAGACCTCTTGAGAGTGCCTACGAACCCTACAGTGGTATCAGAGCCTAGCTAGAGCCTTAGGCGAAGTCTAGACGGAGTTTGAAGTCCGATCGAACCGAAACCCTAATATCAAAGTTGCTCTCTGTACATTTTTTTAAAACTGGGTTTTTTCCAAATTAAAAATATGCAGAAAATTCAGCAGGACTTTCTAAGAATTACTGTGAAACACGATCACCCAATTCCTCCAAAGTGCGGCGGAACCGCGGCAGAAGCCTGGCTTCTGCGGCGGTTCCGCGGCCGTATGATGACGTCACCCACCCAATTTTGCACAGTAACTTCATTTATTCAGTGCTGAGTTCTCAGGGAATTTTTAATATTTATTCAAGAGTTGAGTATTCTGGGTTGTATTGGGGACTCGATATTTCGATCGGATTATCGAACTTTGTCTTAGTGCTTTCCGGATAATTTTTTGAATATGTTAAAAAGTCCGACCGGATATAAATACCCAACTTTTCCCCTGCCGGAAAATATCCAAGTGTTGGATTTTTGTGTGGTTTAAGGACGTTCTGAGTAGTGCAAGTAACGCGATGGTCCCTCTAGAAGACAACAAACCTTAACTCGATTATGTGACCGTCTTGAACTGCCCTTTGAACCTTCGGGTTTGGGGGAGTACGGCGTGCCACATGTGAGGCGTTGGCTTGACCCTTCTACGGCTGGACCGTTGGTACTGAGGCATGAAGTGAATGTCTTTGAACCTATTTCATGTGTTGGACGGTTTCGGGAAAATTTGGGTGTTCGAATGTTCGATCGGAAAGTTTAATATATTCTATTTATCCGGAATGGGATACAATAATTGGAATTCCAAACAGTTATGAGATAACTGAATGAATGCTATAAATCTAGCGGTTTAGTCTCATTTGATATTGAAAAGAGTTTTCGATAATGGGACTAAAATGCGGGGTTTATAACTGTTAGTCATGTGATGTCTAAGTATTTCATTTGATTAGGCATGTGATGTCTAAAAGGGTTGCGGATTCCAACTGTTGTAGTTTTACACTTTCTTTTCTGTGACCGTAAGTGTAATATGTGATATCGCCGGTTTCGTTGCTATATGTCAACGACAATTGGGATACGCATGTTTACTTACGTTGATGACATGTGATGTTATGTGTTGCTGGATATGTTATATTGGATTGCCGTGTTTGAATAGCCGGGGGTTTTTATGTGAGATGAGTGTTTTTCATTTTCATTCATGTAAAAACTTGTATGTAATATTCTTTTATTGGGGCACTTCCAGGTTGCGGAAGTTGTCACCCTTTGTATATTATTTACTTTTCTGCACTAGGATAGACCCAAGGAGGGGAGCACAAGTAACCGGGTTCTAGGGTCCAGTGGGAGACCATCTCGAGGAGTCGAGTCCGGGTCTCCTAACCCTAGAATTGGTAGGGTTGCTTGCCGCTCTCGTAGGGGTCTAGGGGTGTGGGATTGGCTATTCATCACGACCGTGGAATCCGTGTTTTATACTGGCTCGTATTGAAAACACGGACGTCCTAGTATATCCAATATTTCATATGTTTCTTCTACTGCGATATCTGTGATGTGATCATGTGATATTCTGTGATAGATACTTTATATAGTATATATGATATATTATATAGACGTTACTTATGTTTTGCACCCGCACTAAGCCCTGCCCTGCTCTGTCGTTAGTTACCTAACCTAACGGTGCACGAGGGGACATCGAGGCGAATGCGGATGGCATAAGTGTACGTCATATTTATCTGTGATGTTTAGGTAACTTAAATGATGGGACTTCATTAATGTGATTAATGAAATAAAAGAAACCAAATGATGTTGTAGAATCAAATTTTAAATAAAACAGGTAGCTACAGTTCTTGCTTTGCATAGCGGTATATATGATATACCCTGCACCTTATTCGATGAGGAAAGGACCGAGATCCCTTCACCGGGAGTGACTCCTTTAGCAATAACTGGCAGATGCTACATACTCGGTTTGTTTTTGATTGCTTCTATAGTTTCTGCTTTGCACAGTGATATATATGATATATCCCGCACCTCATTCGACGAGGAAAGGGCCGACGATCCCTTCACCGGGAGTGACCCCTTTAGCAAAACTAGAAAAGCCTCAAAATCACTCTATTTTAAAACTTCATTTGATTCTACAATGATATCAAGTTCATTACACAATAGGTTTTCAGAAAAACCTGTCGTAGCCCTCCGTCATTTCAGATAAGTTGCATATAGTATTCGTGCTACATTTGTTGGCTTTCGTCAAGGTGTAGTGTGCGGTAGCTATATGCTGCTTATCTGCTGCATATGATGCGACTGGATTAGGGTAGTCGTACGGCTTTGTTGGCTTTCGTCATGGGTCGTGCGGGTGGGTTTAATTCAGTCAAGAAATGTACGGGTTGAACTTGACTAGCGGGCTGTGGTTTGTTGGCTTTCGTCAAGGTCATAGCACGCTAGGGGCAAAAGTATTATCGGGAATTTCAAGTGTTGAAATTTGCAATGAGATTGCATACCTTCTATGAGATAGTTGGATCCCGATACCCGCTGCGAGTAAGAGTTACTCCTGGGAGAGTTTTACACACTGCAATTAGCCGATCAAGTAGGTGTCTAGAAAGGTGTTAACGAGGTTACGCCTCTGGGAAAACGAGGTTTACATTAATTAGGTTCGTGCGAAAGCACGGGGGACCTCCCTCAAAGTACCGACACTGGCCTGGCTGAAAGATTGGCGAACTTGTAGTGTGTAATTAATCCCGGCTAGTCTTTCCTTTTAGGGTTTGAAGGAAGATTTGATAAAAAGCAGTGGGAGCCATCCTGATTAGATAAGATAATAACCAATCTGATCTTGCACGAGCATACGCTAAAGTGTTTTCTTCTCTCTCTCTCCAGGTAGCGACCATTTCATGCCCTAATAAAGATAATAATATGGATGTATTGACCAAACCCGCATGTTATACAGTGCTGGGGAACGTTGGTTCCGTTCTTTCTTATAAGAGTTATAGGAATGAACAGGATATAAGGGAATACCAGGATTCCCATGCCACCCGATTGAAGAAAGTACATGATGATGCATTTTCTTCGGGTGTGTTCGTTACAGAGAACTGTTTCTCCATTTGCCCTACGTCCTGGGTATTAGATACCGGGTCAGGATCCCATATATGTAATCAGTTACATGGGCTTAGAAAAGGTAGAGAACTTGGAGAAGGTGATAAAGACATAAGAGTTGGAAATGGTGCAATTGTTGCAGCTAAGACTGTCGGGGAATATCACCTTGTATTACCAACTGGTAATACATTGGTTCTGAACGAATGCTATTACATGCCGAACCTGATATGCAACATTATATCGGTTTCTTTATTAAGTAAAGAGGGATATAATTTTGTATTACAGGATAATGTTATGAACATTTTCCGTAACCAAAAGTTGGTTGGATCAGGCACGTTGTGCAATGGCATTTATGTTCTAAATCAATCAACAGTTCTGAGCATAACAAACACACACAAGAAGAAGAGTTCAGAACTGAGCGAATCCTTCTTGTGGCATTGTAGACTGGGTCACATCAATGCGACACGACTAGCTAAGTTGCATAAGGATGGATATTTGAAACCATTCGAATTTTCATCTTATGACACTTGCCAGTCATGTCTCAAAGGAAAGATGACCAAAACTCCGTTTACAGGACACGGAGAAAGAGTTACCGAACTCTTAGGACTGATACATAGTGATGTATGCGGTCCTATGTCTACACATGCCAGGGATGGTTCTTCGTACTTCATTACATTCACTGACGATCTCTCAAGATACGGACATGTGTACTTGATAAGACACAAGTCTGAAGCTTTTGAGAAATTTAGAGAATATAAACAAGAAGTCGAGAACCAAACCGGAAAAAGTATTAAAATCCTTCGATCTGATCGAGGAGGTGAATACTTGAGCAATGAATTCCTGGACTTCCTAAAAGAGAATGGGATTCTCTCTCAGCTGACTCCTCCATATACACCACAGCACAACGGTGTATCAGAACGGAGGAACCGCACCCTATTAGATATGGTGCGCTCTATGATGAGCACAGCTGAGTTACCTATTTCCTTCTGGGGGTATGCGCTTGAGACAGCCATACATCTATTGAATATGGTCCCAACCAAATCTGTGCCTACCACTCCATATGAGATATGGAAAGGAAAGAGACCAAGTCTTAACTATGTTAAGATATGGGGTTGTCCAGCCTATGTCAAACGACAAAATCCAGACAAACTCGAGGCACGGTCTGTTCTATGCAAATTTGTAGGATATCCCAAGAATTCTCAATGGTATATCTTCTACCATCCTGAGGAACAAAGAGTGTTTGTTTCTCGGCATGCCACCTTTTTAGAAAAGGAATTTCTTGAAAAAGAGATTAGTGGTCATGAGGTAGAACTGGAAGAGGTTCCAGCTGCAGAAGCTACAACAGAAGATCTGGTGGAACCAGAGGATTCCGTAGTTCCCAATGAACCCCAGCCACTCCGCCGATCTAGTAGGGTTCCTCGCCAACCTGAGAGATACTACGGTTTTCTCATGGATGGAGGGAGCGAGGATTGCATCATGGAGGATGATGACCCAACTAGCTTCGAGCAGGCCATCACGAGTAGGGACTCAGTGAAATGGCTGGATGCTATGCGGTCCGAGATGGAATCCATGTACACCAACAAAGTATGGACTTTGGAAGTTACTCCTGAAGGGGTAAAACCCATTGCGAGCAAGTGGATCTTCAAGAAAAAACTTGGTGTGGATGGGAAAGTGGAGACTTTCAAAGCTAGACTTGTAGCAAAGGGTTTTCGTCAAAGACCAGGTGTGGACTATGACGAGACCTTTTCTCCAGTGGCTATGCTTAAATCCATCCGGATCATGCATATCATGATTACGAAATCTGGCAAATGGATGTTAAGATCGCCTTTCTAAATGGTGATTTAGAAGAGTGCGTGTACATGATTCAGCCAGAGGGCTTCGTAGACAGTGGGAGCAGCGGGAAGGTGTGCAAGCTGCTTAAATCCATTTATGGATTAAAGCAAGCATCGCGGAGTTGGAACATCTGCTTTGACGTCGTTATCAAAGAGTTTGATTTCGTCAAAAACACAGATGAACCTTGTATTTACAAGAAGGTGGCAGAGAGTAAGGTTGTCTTCCTCGTATTGTACGTGGACGACATACTCTTGATAGGAAATGATATTCCTATGCTGCAATCGGTCAAGCTCTTCTTATCACAAAGATTCTCAATGAAAGATCTTGGTGATGCCTCCTGCATATTGGGAATTAGGATCTATAGAGATAGATCCAAACGGATTTTGGGATTGTCCCAATCCAGGTACATTGACACCATACTAAAGAGGTTTAGTATGGAAGAATCCAAGCGTGGGAATTTGCCCACGATCTCTGGAGTCACTCTCTCCAAAGAGATGTCTCCCAAGACTGATTTGGAGAGAGCTCGCATGCAAGGGATACCCTATGCTTCGGCTGTAGGCTCTATCATGTATGCGATGCTATGTACCAGACCCGATGTAGCATACTCACTAAGTGTAGTGAGCAGGTATCAAGCTGATCCTGGAGAGAGTCACTGGACAGCTGTGAAGAGCATTCTCAAGTACTTACGAAGGACTAAAGAGATGCTCTTGGTGTATGGTAACAGAGAACTCCAAGTGGAGTCCTTTACCGATTCGAGCTTCCAGAGTGATAAGGACGACTCTAAGTCGTAGTCGGGTTTTGTCTTTACCCTTTACGGAGGGGCGGTTAGCTGGAAGAGTTCCAAGCAGGAAACCGTGGCAGACTCGACGATGGAGGCTGAATACATCGCTGCCAACGATGCTGCTAAAGAGGCTGTCTGGATCAAGAAGTTCATTACTGAACTTGGAGTGGTTCCATCCATTGAGTATCCAATACCTTTGTATTGCGATAACAATGGAGCGGTGGCTTTAGCCAAGGAACCCAGGTCCCATCAGCGATCCAGGCATATTCTGAGGCCGTATCACCTGATCCGGGAGATAGTTGATCACCGGGAGATCGAGGTCAGGAGGGTTGACACGAAGAACAACACGGCGGATCCACTCACGAAGGCCATTCCCCAGATACAGTTTGAGAGACTCTTCGGGATGCTCGGTATGCGATACTACAGCAGCTGGCCCTAGTGCAAGTGGGAGATTGTTCGTTGTATGTATGCCCTAGAGGCCAGTATTGTAAAGATGATGTATATTATATTGGATGCTTGGACATATATAGAGATGACTTTCTTGCTCGATATGATAGTATGCTATCTGGTTACTCTTTATCTTAACATGTACACCTGTCTCTTTAAACTGTCTTATAGTTACATGTTGATAAAGCCCGTAGGATGTGTACTTGACTACCTGGACTATGATGCAGATCATACTAGTGGGGACATGGTAGTCCATAAGTACATCCTTCAAGGTCCCTAGTCGTGGGTGTATCGAGACAGGGCATCGACATACCAGTGTAGACTAGCGTATACGCTTCTCGACCCATGAGATGGGCAATGGATGATCCCATATCCATTGGTGTTTGACATCAGAGATGGTATACGGGTGCTCAGTGGAGACTGGGTACACTGGACAGACTCGCCGAGAACTCCCAGATGGTATTATACCTCACGTCAGATGGCGGTTTTCTGGTGACACTTGTGCAGGTTAGTCTGTAGACCCGAGATCGTCATAGAGTCTTGTGTGATTCCCACCGTGCTTTGATCTCCACCTTACCACGTCCATGAGGGCATGCAAAACGGTGGTCTTTGGGTACAGTCCCGAGTCATATGGAGGCAATGAGCGATAGGAGGGGTTTCGTCTCTCCCGGTATTGGGGGTTGATGTTGCGCTGTGCTCGATTGGCCGTAACAGGGAAGTCCCTGGCCAGGGCTGATCAGAGATTTGCTGGTAAGTGTTACCAGTAGTTTCTCGACCCGTTATGAGCCTCACATCGGCACGACTTATCGGTTATTGGGGTCTGACGTATACCACCCCTAGACTTGATATGCGACATATCAGACGAACAGACCGGACTGTACGGTAAGTGTTACTGGTTGGACTCACAGGAGTGTGAGCGGGCTAGCTCGTCGATCTTCTGATCGCTCAATACCCGGATGGCCGTTACGTTTAGCAGACCGCTTGCGGCTCGTGGATGCTTGATATGATCATCATCTGCTACCGGCGTATTGACGAGTCTTTAGAGTCCTACACAGAGGTTTCCTGGCTCAAGCGAAACGAAATAGGAATGCATATGAGATATGTGCAGGACCGAGAATGATGCGTGTATGTGATACCGTATTCCATTCTCGCGATGGATGTATCGATTGGTTATATTCGATATAACCTAGATATTGAATCAAGGATTGATTCGATAAGCCGATACATAGGATACTAATCGGTTATATACGATATGACCGGATCGTTAAATCAAGTGTTGATTTAATGATTTAATGTATAATAATATATTTGATATATTACTTTGCATTAACTAGTATTGGTTCACTTTAAATGGATTTTCTCACTTGATGTGCAAGAAGTATATGTGATATACTTTTGTGCACATATTTGTATCATGTTTGATGATACTTGATCATTTGGTTAAGTGTAAAGAATTAAACCATGGTTAAGAGATGATTAGGGTTTTGCTTTTTCATTTATTTATTTGTTTATTTTTTTTGGGAAAGGATTTAGATAAGAATGGTGGCTATGTTTGTTTCTAGTTGAAGCTTCATGAAGCTTTGACTTCTTAACCATTCTTGTCTTCATGCTTAACCCTAACCCATCCAAGTAACCATGGTCTATTCTCTACACTCTACCCTAGTTAGTTTATGATAAGTATTCATTTATTATTCATTTTAACTCAAGACTTATCATAATTCTAGCTTCATCTTCTTCTTCATCTTCAAGAATGAAAACTTGATGCCATCAATGGCAACTTGAGAAAAAGTGAGAGAAATCTAATTCTAAAGTGAACCTACCTCCTATTTCTTCATCCTCTACCTCTTGCCAAGTGGTTTTGGGTGTTTTCTTCACAAGTTTCACAACTTGGTGCGGTCGGAGCTTGAACTTGTGAAACCTCGACGTAGATCATCTTCGGCACGAAGCCGACGACCTTGCCCGCTCGTTTTTCCGATGAAGCCTACGATCGAATCTAGGATTTGAGATGGACAGCGTGAGGATGCCTATGTGGAGCTAAGGAAGTGGAGAACCGGATCTACAAAGGTTGTAGCCTCTCTCCTTTAGTTAAGTTGTTAACTAGTTTAGTTTTTCGCCTAAATTTCTAGTTAACGATCCGTATTAGGGTTTCTCGGCAGCCGTAAAATTTGAAATTGGCATGGTTGATGCCTTGTGAGACCTCTTGAGAGTGCCTAGGAACCCTACACTCACGACACGGTGCTCCGCCTAAGCGACCTTAGGACTTATTGATTGAAATTCCTTCACGATTGTGTACATTCCTATGATTCAATTTCTGTATTCTCATCGAATCCTAATTTTCTTTCCAGCCACTATGCCGCCAAGGACTACGAGGGCACAGAGAGCGGCTGCGAGAGTCGAGATGCCTGTTGACTCGTCCGAGACGAGGACTGATCCGGGTAGTACCCCTGTTATACCCGAGCAGACTGTTCCTCCTATGACAGATCAGATCGCCACGCTAGGGGCTGGTATGCAGGAGATGCGCCAGACGGTGGGATCCAGTATGCAGGAGATGCGTCAGATGATAGGATCGCTAGTTGAGACGCTTCGAGCGCAGCGACCAGAGGTAGCTCCACCAGTCACGGGGACCGCGATGGTATCTACAGCGCAGGCCGTTGCCCCTGCAGCCACGGAGGTGATTGCAGTATCGCTATCTGAGTTTATGAGGCTGAAGCCTCCGGCCTTCACAGGCACCGATGCAGCCGAGGACCCACGGTCCTTCATTGATAGGATGGTCCGGATATGCTATTCATTTAGATGCTTAAATGCGAGATGGGTAGAGTTCGCGAGCTTTCGCCTGGAAGGACTTGCGCAGAAATGGTGCGAATCGGTTGAGAAGGGCAGAGCAGCAGGTCTTCCTCCTATGACCTGGACAGAGTTTGTGACAATGTTCCTTGCCCGCTTCCTTCCCCACAGTGTTAGGGATGCCCGAGCATGCCGATTTGAGTCCTTACGCCAGACGCCAGAGATGACCGTGGCATAGTACGATGTGCTATTCACCGAGCTATCTGTCACGACCCGCAGGGTACGGAACGTGACTGGCACTTAAGTTTACGAAACGTCTAAAGGCGTTCGTAAAATAAGTAAGCCAAAGCCCAGAAAACAAAACCAGTTAAGCAAAAGAGTGAAGAAAACCCAATCAATTGAAAGCGAGTTATCAAATAAGTCATGTAAAACACTTTTTAAAAACAATACAAATTTTTCCCGAAAATTTCGGCAGAGTCTCCTTTGTAAATACTGACCCCCAAAAATGGGTACAACAAAATATATACATGAATCCACAAAATAAGGCATCCCCAAGCGGGAGCTAGCTCTTCGCCATACGGCGGTCACAAATCCCACGCAATGTAAATGACAATAAGCATAATAAAGCATAAGGAAGCATGAAAAAGTAGCATGTCGGCTCAAGTGAGCTCGACCCCAGATACAGTATAAAATCCATAAAATCCACAAACCTCACAGTCTCATCTCTAGGTCAATATACAATAATCTGGTAGAACAGTAGATGGAGTACACTAGATACAAGAATATACAAGAATATACAAGGTGGTACAAAAAATAACATAACCCACCTATGAGCAAATCTCGAGCTCAGGCAAAAGAGGCAAAAGACAAGTGCGCCCGCCGCTACTGAACTGACGGAGCGGACCTGCAAAAGACTGTGGCACAACGGGGGTGAGTTGCCAACTCGTGAGTAATAAATAGCATCTACAAAGGCTATCGTATGCATGCACACAAGCATCCTAGCATCTAAAATACAGGTATGACTGGATGCACTAGCAGGTGTGTATATCATATCAGTGTGCTAATATGTATGCAACATGAAAATCTGAGGTCTCAATAGGTATATATAAGAAACATTTTATCTCTTTTTGTTTTTTTGAAACTCTTTTAGAATGCCAGCATAATGTCAATGAATCGACCAAAATCGGTGTCCAGCAACGACACTCAAAAGCTGTCTCAAATCTCATAAATGTATCTCAGGCCTCAGCCGTCCGGCTGACCCATCTCAAATATCAATATCTCATCATCTAGCGGCCACGGTCGGTATCCTCTGGATATCCGCCGTCCCAAACAGTCACCGGTAGGTAATCCGTCCCCTGCCAGGCTCAACGTCATCACCACATTCCTCTTGCCCCGGGGTACCTTACCGGGCCCACCATGTACCCGTGCCGGTTCCTCCACTCCTCGACACGGATTTCCAAAGCCACAGCAAACTCATGGTGGACGACACTTACATCACTAGAAAACCGCAATTTACATGTTTTAAAAATATCATAAGTTTGGAAATTTTGCGGCTTTCCCCCGAAATCCAGCAATATCATAAAATCTCAAGAAATCCTCATAAGTGCATATATCAATGCTAATGAATGCGTATGATATCAAAAATCAAGTTGCGATGTGTGATTAATGTATTAAGCATGAACAATGAATATGATGAAGTACATGCACATGAATAGCAATCCTACGGTTTCATTTTAAGGAAATAGCACAATTTAAGTATCAATTAGTAAAAGGTTTAAATTAAAGGTTATCTAGTGTGGTGGCATGGCAATTACCAGGGTGTGTGTAAACATGAATAGTGCTCGTGCTGCATATAAAACCTGGTAATGGTGCATGTGTCCTACAATTGAGTTTGCATATATGGGTATAACCTATTGATCTAATTGCAGCAATTATCATGCCAGTATTATTATTCTAATGTCACAAGTGATTATCCAATTTACTATTTTCCAGTTTACTAAATCTATCGGGCGACTTGCGCCATCCAGACGATCGTCCCCCGTAGATGTTAAATCTACTCACCGGGATCCCTGGCTAGCTGTGTCCAATCACCGCCTTTCCCTTTCGCGCCGCGTCTGACGTCTCCGCGACCGAACCTGGAATTTACATCAATACCAAACATAAGGTTACGTATCAAGAACGACGCAAAACCCCAACGAAACTACTAAAGTTCGCTAGCTAGGTACAACGTGCACAAAGTGCGCGGACACACGCGAAAATCGCAAAAACTGCCAAAAACGCCGATTTGGGTCACCCGGCAAAACTAAAACCCGACTACCCAAAAAACCGCACTCACGCATCCTAAAAGTCGTAGGACAAGCCATACAATCATCAAGATGCCACAATTAATACATCACATAACTTTGATAAAAAAATCTAGTAAGCAGAAATTGCAATTTGATGCAAACATCGACAATTTAGCGACAAGTCAACACCACCCAACACCAACATCCAAACTAACCAAATAGCTAGCCAATACACAAATTCTAAACCATTAACTAAGCTTAAAAACCTAATTTACATAACAAAACCTTTTCTTGATTTTTGTACTTAGCAACCATAATTCAAACTATATATGAAAACCTTAATTTAACACTATATTTTAGCCTAATAAGCAAATTAACCACTTAGATTAAGGTTAGCAAAACACTAGATAGCAAATTAGGTTTAATCAACACAAATTAGGTTTAATCAACTCACTAATCATGTTTCAAATACCATTTCCATACAAAAACCTTTTCTTGAAAATCCTAAAAAGCAAATTTCACACTTCTAATTTAATCAAATTAGCATAATTGAAAACTATATCAACAAGGTAACCAAATAGATTAGTCATTAACAACTAGATTAACTATAAAATACTTAATTAACTATTATGGCTTCAAACCCTAGTCTCAATTTTCAAACAAAGTCTAAGAAATCTAGATTAACTACACTAAATTATCACTAAACCCTATAACATAAGCACTTAAACAAAGGATTTAACAAGATAGGAATTATACCTCTTGATCAATGGATCAAGCAAGAAAGTTTGCTCCAAAAATGCCTCCTTTCCACATGATTTCAACCATATTAGGCTTGAGAAGAGGTAGCACAAGGATTTTGTGTTGAAAAAGAGAAGGATTTGTGGATTTATATGGATTTTTGTAGCAATTTTGATGAAATTTTGGAGGAAATGAAAAGAGGAAGGTGAAGGGGGAGGGCTGCTGGAATTTTCGACCAGAAGAGGGATGGGGGAGGGTGTGGTCAAGTGGGGAAGGTCATGGGTCAAGTCCACAAAGTCAAAGTATCATACTTTATCCATTTTAATTAAAATAAAACCATAAACCATCAAAACAACTCAAGAAAGCAACCAAAGAAAATGAGGCCAGAAATTTCTGGTCTCACACAAGGTGGGGCTGTCCTAGGGCTGAGGAAAAAGAGAGAGGGATTTTACAAAAGAAATTTTATGCAAAAAGGCCCCCTACAACTCAAAAATTGCAAGTTTTAGCCCAAAATATTCAATAATTTCGTTTCAAATCATAAAAATTTGAAAAAAATCAAAATAAATTACTAAAAATTCATGTTATCACTAGAATATAATTATCATAATTTTAGAGATTAAAATTAGCCCGGAAAAATTTGTATTTATCGCTTATTTAATGTATTTCCTTACCGGCTTAAAATAATATTAAAAAAATGAAAAATAGGGAAAAAATTTTAAATGACCAAAATTTCATAATTAACTCATTAGTCACTAAAAACAAGTAATTACCTATCCACTTTAAGTATAATTAGCCCTAAACTGCAAAATATCGAGAAAGACGGTTTTCGGAAAAATACCGAATTTTCACCGAATTTCAAGAAAACACCAAAACGACTTTTCAAGACGCTACAATCTTCCCCCCTTAAAGAAATTCGGTCCCCGAATTTAAGAATATAGCTACGCGTACCTTCAAAGAGATGGGGATATTTCTTCCTCATCTCGCCCTCGGTCTCCCAGGTAACCTCCTCGCTGCTTGGGCTACGCCAAAGGACCTTGACGGTTGGTATAACCTTCGACCTCAACTTCTTCACCTGCCGATCCAAGATGGCCACCGGCTGCTCTGCAAAAGAAAGGTCGCGCTCTAGCTGGACTGTCGGGTGCTGAATCGCATGCGAAGGGTCGTGAAGGTACTTGCGGAGCATCGAAACATGGAAGACGGGGTGAACATCGGGAAAGCTGGGTGGAAGAGCCAAACGATATGCAACAGCGCCGACACGCTCGAGGATCTCGAAGGGACCTACGAATCTAGGGCTAAGCTTCCCCTTTCGCCCAAAACGCATCACGCCCTTCATCGGTGAGACCTTCAGAAAAACATGGTCGCCAACTGCGAACTCTAATCTGCGACGGCGCCTGTCTGCATACGATTTCTGCCTGCTCTGAGCCGCTCTCATCCGGTCTCGGATCAACTGTATCTTCGCTGTCGTCTCCTCAACAAGCTGCGGCCCCAAAATACTGCTCTCGCTGAGCTCTGTCCAACAAACGGGCGATCTGCATCTCCTCCCATACAATGCCTCGAAAGGTGCCATCTGAATAGTATCCTGGAAGCTGTTGTTGTAGGAGAACTCCACTAGAGGTAAATGACGATCCCAGCTACCACCAAAGTCTAAAACGCACGCTCTGAGCATGTCCTCGAGAGTCTGAATGGTCCGCTCTGACTGTCCATCTGTCTGCGGATGAAACGCTGTGCTGAAGCTCAAACGAGTGCCCAAAGCCTCCTGAAGTCTCTGCCAAAGTCGGCTGGTGAACTGAGTGCCTCGATCTGACACGATACAAGTCGGTACGCCATGTAGTCGCACGATCTCGTCAATATAGAGCTGAGCATACTGAGCGAAGCTGAAAGTCGTCTTCACTGGAAGGAAGTGAGCCGCTTTCGTCAATCTATCCACGATCACCCAGATGGAGTCGTACCCTCGACTGGTCCTGGGTAGACCCACAACGAAGTCCACCGAAATCTGCTCCCATTTCCACTCCGGAATGGGTAACGGCTGTAGCTCTCCTGCGGGCCTCTGGTGCTCGGCCTTGACTTGCTGACAAGTCAGGCATCTCGAAACGAACTCCGCAATGTCCCTCTTCATCCCGTCCCACCAGTAGGTCTCTCTCATATCATGGTACATCTTGGTGGAACCGGGGTGGACACTATACACTGATCGGTGTGCCTCCTCAAGAATGTCGCGCCGCAATCCATCAGCATCTGGTACGCACAGTCTAGATCCATATCGTAAAATCCCCTGATCGTCAATCACGAACTCGGAAAATCTGCCCTGTCCCATCTGTGCCATGATCTCTGAGCAACGGTCGTCACTGAGCTGTGCCTCATATATACGGTCAAGCAACTGTGGGCGTGCACGAACATGCGCGAGCTGTCCCCCTGTCTGAGTGAACTCGAACTCAACTCGGCTGTCGCATAACGTCTGCCAATCTGCTGACGACTGCCTCTGCACTGCGCGCAAAAAGGATAGACTACCCCCGGGCCTCCTACTCAACGCATCTGCCACCACATTCGCCTTGCCGGGGTGATATAAGATCTCGCAGTTGTAGTCTTTCACCAACTCCATCCAACGACGCTGTCTGAGGTTCAGGTCTCGCTGCTGAAATATGTACTTTAAGCTCTTGTGATCGGTGAATATCTGACATGACTCGCCGTAAAGGTAATGTCGCCAAATCTTCAGTGCAAAGACCACTGCAGCCATCTCCAAATCATGAGTGGGGTAGTTCTGTTCATGCTTCTTCAACTGCCGAGAAGCATAAGCGATCACCCGGCCATGCTGCATCAAAACGCATCCTAATCCCACTCGCGAAGCATCACAGTAGACAACAAATCCGCCTGATCCCGAAGGTAAAGATAATACCGGCGCCGTAGTCAAACATGTCCGCAGCTGCTGAAAACTGCGCTCGCACTCCTCCGTCCAGACGAAAGGAACTCCCTTCCGGGTCAAACCGGTCAACGGTGCAGCTATACGGGAGAAGTCCTGAACAAAACGCCTGTAGTAGCCCGCCAAGCCTAGAAAACTACGGATCTCAGTAACCGATGTAGGTCGGGGCCACTGCTGAACAGCCTCAATCTTCTTCGGGTCCACACAAATGCCGTCTCTCGTAACCACGTGACCCAAGAATCCGACGCTGTCCAGCCAGAAAGCACACTTGGAGAACTTCGCGAACAGCTGGTGCTCCCTCAGAGTCTGTAACGTAATCCGCAAGTGCTGCTCGTGCTCCTCTCTGCTCCGGGAGTACACCAAGATATCGTCGATAAACACGATGATGAACAAGTCAAGATACGGCCTGAATGTACGGTTCATCAAATCCATAAATGCTGCTGGGGCGTTGGTGAGTCCGAACGACATCACCAAAAACTCGTAGTGGCCATAGCGTGTACGGAAAGCTGTCCTCGGTATATCCTCCTGTCGGACTCGCAGCTGATGGTATCCTGATCGCAAGTCGATCCTCGAAAAATACCCCGCACCCTGAAGCTGGTCGAACAAATCATCAATGCGCGGCAACGGATATCTGTTCCGAATGGTAACTTTGTTCAGCTGGCGGTAGTCGATACATAAGCGCAAACTTCCATCCTTCTTCTTGACAAACAGGACCGGAGCACCCCACGGAGAAACACTCGGTCGAATAAGCCCCTTATCCAACAAATCCTGCAACTGATCCTTCAGCTCTCGAAGCTCTGCCGGGGCCATCCGATAAGGCGGTATAGAAATAGGCCCCGAACCAGGAATCAAATCAATGCAGAACTCAACATCGCGCTCAGGCGGTAGCCCAGGTAGCTCATCCGGGAAGACATCAGGGAACTCACAAACTATCGGGACCCGGTCCAACGGAACCTCTGCAGCTCGAGTATCACAAACAAACGCTAAGAATCCCTGACATCCCTTCCGCAAGAGTTGACCAGCGCGAAGAGACGAAATTAAGCTGGGAAGGGCGACACGACGGTCTCCCTGAATAACAAGGACTGGCTCTCCCGGAAAGCTAAAACTGACTGCCTTCTCACGGCAGTCCACCGAAGCATAACAAGTGGCTAGCCAATCCATGCCCAGAAGCACATCAAAGTCCAACATATCGAGGAGTATCAAATCAACTGATGAATCCCTCTCCCCGATACGAACGGAACACAAACGAAATACAAACCGAGCGACAAACGACTCGCCTACCGGAGTAACAACAACAAGCGGCTGATCTAACGACGACGACTCACGGCCCAACATCGGTGCAAAGTGTGTAGAGACGTACGAATGTGTAGAACCTGGGTCGAATAATACCCGTGCATCGAAAGAACAAACTGGCAAAGTACCTGTCACAACGGCATTGGATGCCTGCGCATCCTGCGGTGTCAAAGCAAAAACTCGGGCCTGTCCTCCACCGATAGCGGGCTGACCTCGACCTCGGCCTCTGCCTCCTCGTCCTCTCTGAACAGGACCGCCGCGTCCACGGCCTCTCGGTGCACCTAACTGGCGTGGAGCATCGCCTGGGGTAGGAAGTAGGGCTCTCTGAGGAGGGGGTGGTGATGGTGGTAGGGTCACATGCGGAACTGTCGCTGCTCCCTGTCGTCTCACCGGACAGTCTCTGACAAGATGGTGCAGACTCCCGCACCCAAAACATCCTGGCGACGGCTGCTGATAAGAACCATATAACTGTCCCCGCCCAAATCCTCTGCCAGGCCTATCTCTCGGAAAGAATCTGGCGCGCTGTCTCTGAGACGGTACATCGGTGCGCATCCTCTTCGGCCCAGAAACGGCCGGAGTCTGTGATATGCGTGCCTCCATCCGCAATGCTGTATCCATAGCAGCTGAATAAGTGTCGTAGTGCTGGGCGCCAATGGCAAGGTATAGCTGGGCATCAAGTCCCTGTACGAACCTCTTCACCATCTTCTCCTCGGTATCCACCAAATACTGAGCATATCGGGATAACTGTGTAAACTGGATGTCATACTCAGACACCGTCATCCCAGGTGTCTTGACTAAGGCCTCGAAGCTGCGAGCTCTGGCGTCACGAACGCTCTCTGGAAGGAAACGGGCTAGAAAGACCGCTGTAAACTCGGCCCAAGTCATAGGCGGTAGATCTGCAGCTCGACCTCTCAAGACTGACTCCCACCATGTCTGCGCGAGACCCTCTAGTCGGAAACTGGCAAGCTCTACCCATCGATCATCCGAACATCTCAGCGAACGGCAGATCCTGGCTAAACTATCAAGGAACGTCTGTGGGTCCTCCGCTGCCTCGGTGCCGGTGAATACTGGAGGTCTCAGCCTCATGAAGTCCTGTAGTGAAACCGGAATAGCCACGGTGGTGGTAATAGGAGCAGGTATCATGGTCGTCTGTGATGTAGTAGGTACGTCATCCGGCCTCGGTGTACGACTGGCTGCAACTAGGGATCCTACCATCTGACGCAGCTCCTGCATGCCCCCCATCATCTGTCGCAACTCCTCCATACCGGTCTCGAGCCTATCCATACGGCCTGGGGAAGGTGGATCGGTCCGTCCCTGCGGTGTAGGCATACCACCCTGCTCAGTCCTAGTCTCGGACGAGCCAGCTCGAATCTCGTCTCTGGCGGCAGCCCTCTGTGCCCTCGTAGCCTTCGGCGGCATAGTGGCTGTTACAGGAAAACGGATAGTAAGGACAGTGCAATAGGATCATAGGATACACGGAATTGAAGAAGGAATTTCCAAGAAAGTATATCCTAAAGTCACTTAGGCGGAGTACCGTATCGTAAGTATGCCGCGGACATACGCACGCTACGTTACCCTGCTTAAGTCACTTACTCCATCTACCAAGGGTCATCCTACACTCACAAAGGTAAACCTATCGCTCTGATACCAACTTTGTCACGACCCGCAGGGTACGGAACGTGACTGGCACTTAAGTTTACGAAACGTCTAAAGGCGTTCGTAAAATAAGTAAGCCAAAGCCCAGAAAACAAAACCAGTTAAGCAAAAGAGTGAAGAAAACCCAATCAATTGAAAGCGAGTTATCAAATAAGTCATGTAAAACACTTTTTAAAAACAATACAAATTTTTCCCGAAAATTTCGGCAGAGTCTCCTTTGTAAATACTGACCCCCAAAAATGGGTACAACAAAATATATACATGAATCCACAAAATAAGGCATCCCCAAGCGGGAGCTAGCTCTTCGCCATACGGCGGTCACAAATCCCACGCAATGTAAATGACAATAAGCATAATAAAGCATAAGGAAGCATGAAAAAGTAGCATGTCGGCTCAAGTGAGCTCGACCCCAGATACAGTATAAAATCCATAAAATCCACAAACCTCACAGTCTCATCTCTAGGTCAATATACAATAATCTGGTAGAACAGTAGATGGAGTACACTAGATACAAGAATATACAAGAATATACAAGGTGGTACAAAAAATAACATAACCCACCTATGAGCAAATCTCGAGCTCAGGCAAAAGAGGCAAAAGACAAGTGCGCCCGCCGCTACTGAACTGACGGAGCGGACCTGCAAAAGACTGTGGCACAACGGGGGTGAGTTGCCAACTCGTGAGTAATAAATAGCATCTACAAAGGCTATCGTATGCATGCACACAAGCATCCTAGCATCTAAAATACAGGTATGACTGGATGCACTAGCAGGTGTGTATATCATATCAGTGTGCTAATATGTATGCAACATGAAAATCTGAGGTCTCAATAGGTATATATAAGAAACATTTTATCTCTTTTTGTTTTTTTGAAACTCTTTTAGAATGCCAGCATAATGTCAATGAATCGACCAAAATCGGTGTCCAGCAACGACACTCAAAAGCTGTCTCAAATCTCATAAATGTATCTCAGGCCTCAGCCGTCCGGCTGACCCATCTCAAATATCAATATCTCATCATCTAGCGGCCACGGTCGGTATCCTCTGGATATCCGCCGTCCCAAACAGTCACCGGTAGGTAATCCGTCCCCTGCCAGGCTCAACGTCATCACCACATTCCTCTTGCCCCGGGGTACCTTACCGGGCCCACCATGTACCCGTGCCGGTTCCTCCACTCCTCGACACGGATTTCCAAAGCCACAGCAAACTCATGGTGGACGACACTTACATCACTAGAAAACCGCAATTTACATGTTTTAAAAATATCATAAGTTTGGAAATTTTGCGGCTTTCCCCCGAAATCCAGCAATATCATAAAATCTCAAGAAATCCTCATAAGTGCATATATCAATGCTAATGAATGCGTATGATATCAAAAATCAAGTTGCGATGTGTGATTAATGTATTAAGCATGAACAATGAATATGATGAAGTACATGCACATGAATAGCAATCCTACGGTTTCATTTTAAGGAAATAGCACAATTTAAGTATCAATTAGTAAAAGGTTTAAATTAAAGGTTATCTAGTGTGGTGGCATGGCAATTACCAGGGTGTGTGTAAACATGAATAGTGCTCGTGCTGCATATAAAACCTGGTAATGGTGCATGTGTCCTACAATTGAGTTTGCATATATGGGTATAACCTATTGATCTAATTGCAGCAATTATCATGCCAGTATTATTATTCTAATGTCACAAGTGATTATCCAATTTACTATTTTCCAGTTTACTAAATCTATCGGGCGACTTGCGCCATCCAGACGATCGTCCCCCGTAGATGTTAAATCTACTCACCGGGATCCCTGGCTAGCTGTGTCCAATCACCGCCTTTCCCTTTCGCGCCGCGTCTGACGTCTCCGCGACCGAACCTGGAATTTACATCAATACCAAACATAAGGTTACGTATCAAGAACGACGCAAAACCCCAACGAAACTACTAAAGTTCGCTAGCTAGGTACAACGTGCACAAAGTGCGCGGACACACGCGAAAATCGCAAAAACTGCCAAAAACGCCGATTTGGGTCACCCGGCAAAACTAAAACCCGACTACCCAAAAAACCGCACTCACGCATCCTAAAAGTCGTAGGACAAGCCATACAATCATCAAGATGCCACAATTAATACATCACATAACTTTGATAAAAAAATCTAGTAAGCAGAAATTGCAATTTGATGCAAACATCGACAATTTAGCGACAAGTCAACACCACCCAACACCAACATCCAAACTAACCAAATAGCTAGCCAATACACAAATTCTAAACCATTAACTAAGCTTAAAAACCTAATTTACATAACAAAACCTTTTCTTGATTTTTGTACTTAGCAACCATAATTCAAACTATATATGAAAACCTTAATTTAACACTATATTTTAGCCTAATAAGCAAATTAACCACTTAGATTAAGGTTAGCAAAACACTAGATAGCAAATTAGGTTTAATCAACACAAATTAGGTTTAATCAACTCACTAATCATGTTTCAAATACCATTTCCATACAAAAACCTTTTCTTGAAAATCCTAAAAAGCAAATTTCACACTTCTAATTTAATCAAATTAGCATAATTGAAAACTATATCAACAAGGTAACCAAATAGATTAGTCATTAACAACTAGATTAACTATAAAATACTTAATTAACTATTATGGCTTCAAACCCTAGTCTCAATTTTCAAACAAAGTCTAAGAAATCTAGATTAACTACACTAAATTATCACTAAACCCTATAACATAAGCACTTAAACAAAGGATTTAACAAGATAGGAATTATACCTCTTGATCAATGGATCAAGCAAGAAAGTTTGCTCCAAAAATGCCTCCTTTCCACATGATTTCAACCATATTAGGCTTGAGAAGAGGTAGCACAAGGATTTTGTGTTGAAAAAGAGAAGGATTTGTGGATTTATATGGATTTTTGTAGCAATTTTGATGAAATTTTGGAGGAAATGAAAAGAGGAAGGTGAAGGGGGAGGGCTGCTGGAATTTTCGACCAGAAGAGGGATGGGGGAGGGTGTGGTCAAGTGGGGAAGGTCATGGGTCAAGTCCACAAAGTCAAAGTATCATACTTTATCCATTTTAATTAAAATAAAACCATAAACCATCAAAACAACTCAAGAAAGCAACCAAAGAAAATGAGGCCAGAAATTTCTGGTCTCACACAAGGTGGGGCTGTCCTAGGGCTGAGGAAAAAGAGAGAGGGATTTTACAAAAGAAATTTTATGCAAAAAGGCCCCCTACAACTCAAAAATTGCAAGTTTTAGCCCAAAATATTCAATAATTTCGTTTCAAATCATAAAAATTTGAAAAAAATCAAAATAAATTACTAAAAATTCATGTTATCACTAGAATATAATTATCATAATTTTAGAGATTAAAATTAGCCCGGAAAAATTTGTATTTATCGCTTATTTAATGTATTTCCTTACCGGCTTAAAATAATATTAAAAAAATGAAAAATAGGGAAAAAATTTTAAATGACCAAAATTTCATAATTAACTCATTAGTCACTAAAAACAAGTAATTACCTATCCACTTTAAGTATAATTAGCCCTAAACTGCAAAATATCGAGAAAGACGGTTTTCGGAAAAATACCGAATTTTCACCGAATTTCAAGAAAACACCAAAACGACTTTTCAAGACGCTACACTATCAGTCTATGCTCCGTACCTAGTGGCTACCGAGGAGTTGCGAGTCAAGAGATTTGTCCGAGGTTTGCTTACACCACTATTCCTTGCGATCAGCGCACAGCATTACGAGACATATGCAGCAGCTGTAGACGCAGCCCTATTAGTCGAGGCACGCCTTGCGAAGACTTCGGCAATTCCAGGGCCGAAGAGAGTTCGTACTGATACATCGGCACAGAGACAGCCGTTCAGGCACCGCGACAGACACCTTGCAGGTGGCAGAGACTCGAGACGAGGTCAGCTTTTCAGTTCTTATCCCCAGGAGGGTCAGCCAGTATCATCCGGATGTTTCCGATGCGGGAGTTCCTATCATCGTGTTCGAGAGTGCCCGGAGATACCCCGGAGGGAGGCAGCAGGACCGCATGTCATACTACCACCTTCACCACCCCAGAGGGCATTGCCTATTATACCCACAGTTGCTCCGCGTCAGACTCAGGCACAGAGAGGCCGTGGTCGCGGAGGATTTTTTCCTAGATGGGGAGGCGGTCGAGGCAGAGGACAGCCAGCCACCGACAAAGTACAGCCAGTTGCTAGTAGGGGACCGCCAGTTGCAGGTGGAGGACAGGCACGGGTTTTCGCATTGACGCATCAGGACGCGCAGGCGTCCAATGCGATGGTCTCAGGTACATTATCAGTATATTCTGTTGATGCACACATATTGTTCGATCCCGGATCTACGCACTCGTACGTTTCCACACATTTTGTGCCGAGTTTGGGTAGAGAGTCTGGGTTGCTTGATCAGCCACTTGTTGTGACCACTCCCGTGGGAGAGTCGTTTGTTGCTAGGCACGTGTTCCGATCCTGTGTTGTCCGTATTGGCAAGAGAGATTTTCCTGTCGACTTGATCCTTCTGGAGATGTTGGACTTCGACGTTCTTTTCGGCATGGATTGGTTAGCCACGTGCTATGCGTCTGTGGATTGCCGTGAGAAGACAGTTAGATTTTGTTTTCCCGGCGAGTCGGCTTTTGTCGTGCAGGGGGACCGTGGTGCTTCCCCTCACAGATTAATTTCTTCTTTCGTGCTGGACAGCTTTTGAGGAAGGGATGTCAGGGATTCCTAGCCTATGTTTGCGACACTAGAGCTACAGATGTTCCATTGGACCAGATTCCGATTGTATGTGAGTTCCCTGACGTGTTCCCTGACGAGCTTCCTAGGCTACCGCCTGAGCGCGATGTTGTGTTCTGTATTGATTTGATTCCCGGCACAGGGCCTATTTCTATACCACCTTATCGGATGGCCCCGGCGGAGCTTAGTGAGTTGAAGAGTCAGTTGCAAGATTTGCTGGACAAGGGACTTATTTGACCCAGTGTTTCTCCTTGGGGTGCTCCAGTCCTGTTTGTTAAGAAGAAGGACGGCAGTTTGCGTCTGTGTATCGACTACCAGCAGTTGAATCGGATGACCGTGCAGAACAGATATCCGTTGCCACTCATCGATGACTTGTTCGACCAGCTTCAGGGGGCAGGATATTTTTCAAGGATCGATTTGCGATCAGGCTATCATCAGCTGCGAGTTCGACAGGAGGACATTCCGAAGACAGCTTTCCGTACACGTTATGGCCATTATGAGTTTTTGGTGATGTCATTCGGACTCACCAACGCGCCAGCAGCCTTCATGGACTTGATGAACCGTATATTCAGGCCGTATCTTGACTTGTTCATCATCGTATTCATTGATGATATATTGGTGTATTCCCGGAGCAGGGAAGAGCACGAGCAGCACCTGCGAATCACACTGCAGACATTGAGGGAGCGCCAGCTTTATGCAAAATTCTCCAAGTGCGCGTTCTGATTGGACAGCGTGGACTTCTTGGGTCACGTGATTACACTGGATGGTATTTGTGTAGACCCGAGGAAGGTCGAGGCCGTTCAGAGTTGGCCCAGACCTACATCCGTTACTGAGATACGCAGTTTTCTAGGACTGGCCGGCTACTACAGGCGATTTGTACTGGATTTCTCCCGTATTGCTGCACCCTTGACCGGATTGACCCGGAAGGGAGTTCCTTTCGTTTGGACGGAGGAGTTGGAGCGCCGTTTCCAGCAGCTACGGACTTGTTTCACTACGGCGCCAGTGTTGTCATTGCCTTCTGGATCGGGCGGATTTGTAGTCTATTGTGACGCTTCATGAGTGGGGCTAGGATGCGTATTGATGCAGCATGGCAGGGTGATCGCTTATGCTTCCCGGCAATTGAAGAAACATGAACAGAACTACCCCACTCATGATTTGGAGATGGCAGCAGTGGTCTTTGCGCTTAAGATTTGGCGACATTACCTATACGGCGAGTCGTGCCAGATATTCACTGACCACAAGAGCCTAAAGTATATATTTCAGCAGCGAGACCTGAATCTCCGACAGTGCTGTTGGATGGAACTGGTGAAGGACTACGACTGCGGGATCTTATATTACCCGGGCAAGGCTAACGTAGTAGCAGATGCTTTGAGTAGGAGGCCCCAGGGTAGTCTAGCGTGTTTGAGTACAGTACAGAGGCAGTCGTTGGCAGATTGGCAGATATTATGCGACAGCCGAGTGCAGTTCAAGTTCACACAGATCGGGGGATAGCTTGCGCACGTTCGTGCACGCCCACAGTTGCTTGACCGTATATATGAGGCACAGCGCAGGGATGACCGTTGCTCAGAGGTCATGGCACAAATTGGACAGGGCAGATTCTCCGAGTTCATGATTGATGATCAGGGGATATTACGATTTGGGTCTAGACTGTGCGTACCAGATGCTGAGGGATTGCGGCGCGATATTCTTGAGGAGGCACATCGATCGGTGTACAGTGTCCACTCCAGTTCCACCAAGATGTACCATGATATGAGAGAGGTCTACTGGTGGGACGGAATGAAGAAGGACATCGCAGATTTCGTATCGAGATGCCTGACTTGTCAGCAAGTCAAGGCCGAGCACCAGAGGCCCGCAGGAGAGCTACAGCCGTTACCCATTCCGGAGTGGAAATGGGAACAGATTTCGATGGATTTCATTGTGGGTCTACCCAGGACTAGGCGGGGGTATGACTCCATTTTGGGTGATCGTGGATCGTTTGACGAAAGCGGCTCACTTCCTGCCGGTGAAGACGACTTTAGGATTTGCTCAGTATGCCCAGATTTATGTCGACGAGACTGTACGACTACATGGGGTCCCGACGTGTATTGTGTCTGACCGAGGCACCCAGTTTACCAGCCGACTATGGCAGAGGCTTCAGGAGGCGTTGGGCACTCGTTTGAGTTTCACCACGGTATTTCATCTGCAGACCGACGGACAGTCAGAGCGGACCATTCAGACTCTCGAGGACATGCTCCGAGCGTGCGTTTTAGACTTTGATGGTAGCTGGGATCATCATTTACCCTTGATAGAGTTCTCCTATAATAATAGCTTCCAGGACACTATACAGATGGCACCTTTCGAGGTTTTGTATGGGAGGAGATGTAGATTGCCCGTCTGTTGGACAGAGCTGAGCGAGAGCAGTATTTTGGTGCCACAGATCGTACAGGAGACGACCGAGAAGATACAGCTTATTCGAGGCAGAATGAGGACAGCTCAGAGTAGGCAGAAATTGTATGCTGACAGACGCTGCCGCAGATTAGAGTTCGCAGTTGGCGATCACGTTTTTCTGAGGGTCTCTCCAATGAAGGGAGTGATGAGGTTTGGACGGAAGGGGAAGCTTAGCCTCAAATTCATAGGTCCTTTTGAGATCCTCGAGCGGGTAAGCGGTGTAGCATATCGTTTGGCTCTTCCACCCAGTCTTTCGGATGTCCACCCCATCTTCCACGTATCGATGCTATGCAGATATCTTCATGATTCTTCCCACACGATCCAGCATCAGACAGTTCAGCTTGAGCCCGACCTTTCGTTCACCGTGCAGCCAGTTGAGATATTGGATCGGGAGGTGAAGAAACTTCGATCTAGGGTCCTGCCGTCGGTGAAGGTTCTTTGGCGCAGCCCGAATGGTGAGGAGATCACTTGGGAGACCGAGGGGGAGATGTGTAAGAAATTCCCTCATCTCTTTGAAGGTACGCGTAGTCATATATTTTAAATTCGGGGACGAATTTTCTTAAGGGGGGAAGACTGTAACAACTGGGAATATATTAGTAACTAATTATATTTTAATAAGTATTTTTTTTCTAAAAAGTTTACCAAATTACCTTTCAAATATTTTATCAAAATTAATAAAGATTTTTCTAGAATTTTATCTCGACCGCACACACTTGTGCATGTTAATGTGGGTTAAACCTAGGGTTGCCAAGTTAGGTGTGCATGGTGGGTTAACCATGTTTAGCCAACCATGATGGGTTAGGCCTTTGATTAAGATAATTATGATGATTATGAGCTAATTAGTTTTAATTAAGGGTGATTAGGGTTTAAGGTTGACTTTTGTTGAGGTGAACGAGAGATTATGATGGGTGTCATGCAAGCATTTAATGAGAGAGTGAGAATGGTGGCTATGGTTATGTCACCCATCACCTCTTTTCAAAACTTTTACACATCCCTCACATTCTCTTTCACACTCTCTTGTCTTTCACATCTCCTCCCCTCTCACACATATACAAGCATCAGCCATTTCAGCCCCAAACATCAGCAGTAGCTGCATCAGCAGCAGCACCATTATCAACTTCATATACACCAGCCCCTAAAGCCACAATACAACAGCTACTTAACCCCAAATATCAGCACAATACCAACACAACAACACAGCAACAGAATCAGCACCTTCAGCAAAGAAAACAGCAGCAGCAGAACAGCCACTACAGCATGAATTGAGCACTTGGGCTGTAGGAGCAGCACTTCTGCAGCTGCAACACTCTTCTTCTTCTTCTTCTTCTTCTTCTTCTCCTCTCCTTCTTCTAGGGTCTCTAGAGGTATAATTCCCTTAACCCGACTTCTCTTTGCCAAAGTTATGGTTATAGTGTAGTTTAGTGTTTATATTATGTAGTTTAGTGCTAGTTGTAGAGATCTTGGGTGAGATTTAGTCAAGTAATGGTTTTAATGGTTAGTATAACCTTAGTAAGTGTTGTTAAGGCTAGTGAAACTAAGATTTATCCCAGATTTCACCGGAATACCCGATTTGTCCGACTTGGCATAAATTAGAGATTTTATAGCCTCTGTTAGATCTGCTGTTGACCCGAACCTTTAAACATAAAATTGTGAAGACTGTAGCATAGTGACCTTAGCAGAGACACACACAGAGCACGGGGACCCACCTCTAAGTTGAGGCCGCCGGTTTATTCCTTCTGGCCGCAAATTGCGGCCAGAACAGGGGCTAGGGTGTTGGGTTTTTGGCTGTAGGGTTTTTCTGGGTAGCTTAGGGTTTTGGTATCTGTAACTTTTTAAGTTTGGCCCAGAGGCAAAATCTGGAGCTATAAACGAGTTATCGATGTTTTAGAACATGTGCGACACGCGCGTGATCCGCGTGGTCCTGTGGCGCGCTGCGCGACACAGCGCGTCAAAGTTGGTTCTGGTGAGTTCACACGCGTCGCGACGTGTCGTGTGCACACGCGTCGCGACGTGTCGTGTGCACACGCGTTTAGTTTCACGCACGCGTATCCTTTTAGCGATAATTATACGATTTTGGTGATTCGTGTGGATTTGTGTTAAAGCGATGTTAGTGTTAGTTAGACTATCCTAATTAGGTACTGTTAGGGCTAAGTTAACCTAGGAAAACCCCAGATTACACAATAATACCCTGAGTTTTCAAGTTGGTGCAAACCTTGACATTTTTTAGCAAAACTTAGCTTTTTAAAATCTGCTTTAGACCCAGTGAGTTCAGAATGAAATTGAGTGGACTGTAGCCTACTGGAGATGTCCTGATCACACCACCAGAGCCCGACCCCACCAACCCAAACCCAGGCCGCCGGAAAATTAATTCTGGCCGCAAATTGCGGCCAGACTAGGGAGATAGGTCCCAGGGTTTTTAGGGTAGGTGTCTGCTACATTTTGTAGGTCTCTGGTATGTGTAGTTTTGGAATATTCTAACCTGGGTAAAATCTGGGGCAGTATATCGTTACTGGTGTTTTTACTTTGCGCGGTACGCGTGATACGCGAGTGGGTCTTGAGATTCAGCGTATCGCGGAGTGTCGGATTAAGCATTAGGCGCGTACAGACACGTTTCAGCGTATCGCACACGCGCGCGTTAATTCGCGACGCGAGTTTCTCTTTTGTTCCGATATCGCGTTTTGCGAGATTTTGATTATATTTGGATTCTTGTGTAAATTCCAGGTTCACAGGAAGGTACGTCAGACGCCGCCAGGAAAGGGAAGCAGGTGGTCGGCTATACTTAGCACGCGACCAGGTGAGTAGATTTAACATCTACGGGGAAATCGCCCGTATGGCGGTAAGCGTCAGGGCGTAATAGGATATTTAGTTTTATGCGTTCATGTAGACATACTAAAGTAGCATACCTTTTGTTATATATAGAACTGGTAGTATAGAACACTGCACTGTCACTAACGATACAAGTCGCACGAGCACGATTTATATGCTACACTCACACCGTTAGTGATTGCCATGACACTCACAGTATAGGATTGCTAGAAATCATTTATTATATTGATTCCGTTTTATTGACGTTGTCATGACTTGCCACATATCAGTATATGTTATATTCATACCCTGTACACTATATACTTACGGTTGTGCATACCTTCATTGATACCTCATTACCTGTCCACATGCACCCTTATATTTCGTCATAGTGCCTATATATATTGATATGTTTACCCTTGTGCCCCTACACATCATATATTCATACTTGTGCCACATATATCATCTATTCGTACTTGGCACATATACATCATATGTCCACCTTAGTGCACATGTACATTGCTACATTCACTTAGCATACTTACCCTTTCGCACATCCATACCCACACACATATTCATATGTTACTTACATGGATGATATTGACTTGATTTGGAAATTAAGGGACCGCATGTGATATTTTCAAACCGGATCTTTTAAAAGAGCGGTTTCCTTTCCATTTACTCTTAGTGTCATACGACGCATGGCATGGACTTACACATTAGATTGATTTATGTGATTTCTGGATTTGGGAACCGGAGTACTATTTTAAGAAAATACGCACTGTTTAAAACCCGGTTTCCCTTGATATGATATTTCAGTGTGTCCACCATGTGTTTTCTCAGTTCTAGAGTGATACATGTGAACCCGAGTCGAGGAGCTGGACGAGGCCGATTGCGGGGACATGGTGGACCTGGTATGGTACCCCAGGGCGAGAATGGATCGCTGTGCAGTAGACGGTGAGCCTGGCAGAGGGACTACTACCTACCAGTGATTGGTTGGACCTGGCGGTTATCCGGAGGATACCGACCAGAATCGAAAGACGGATACGGGACGACTCGTACTGCCGGGGCCGGGGCCGATACCGCAGACAGAGCCCGTGAGCTGACCCGGATTGATGGATGCTCGAGATATGAGCTTTTGCGTGTCGATACTGGACACGAGTTTTCTTGATATTTGGGTGCCGATGTTGGGCACTCACGATTTATGAGATTACAGGAGTTGAGAGCCGATGTGGATAACGGCGCCTGAGTTGTACTGGGATTTGGGTGTATTGATAGACACCAGTTATTTTTCTACGTTGATATTCCGTGTAGACATTATTTCTTCCCATACTCAGCATTCAGTACTTGACATCCCATCCTGTAGCTAGCATACCTGATAGAGTACACATGCTTGCATATCATTGCGTACCCTGCTCCTCATATATAGGGTTTTTAGATTGCATCACCATACTTGATTATCACATATCTTGCTCATCACATAGAGATGTTATCAGATAGCACTTGTTGCATGATATTCAGCTTTCAGTTCATCATATAAATGTTTACCTGTTGGCATAGGTTAGAGTATCGCAGTATGTGCATACTCGCGATTATCTTTATATGTTATCTACTATTCACGAGTTGGCAACTCACCCCCGTTGTGCCACAGTGCTTGCAGGTTGCCCTTTGGAGTAGCCGCGGCTGGCTATTTACCGCACCTTTTGACACAGATACCATTGCTGAGGCGTGTTAGCCCTTTTGCTATTAGGTGGGTTTTGTACGGTATCTGTTTACTTTTCAGTTGCATCTTGACGTATCTAGTACTCTCCATCTACTTTCATGTATTGACTTAGAGACAGTTGTGAGGACGATGTAAGTTATTTTGTACTCTGGTGTCGAGCTCGTTGTAAGCCGACTTTATTTATATAGTTTTATCTCTTATGATATTTGTTTTCACTTTACTGCTCATTCTTTGCTTCGGCGTCGTATATTATATTGTGGTGATTGTCCCTCCGTTGGGCGCGATTCTCCCATTGGGATGCTCTATTTATTTCACATATCACTTTTACTTATATTTCGCCTTCTACCCGATTTCGGGACAAATTTTTGGTAAAGGAAATGTTGTTAAAATTATTTAAATAATAACTTGAACCAAAAAGGATTTTTTCTAAACAACTTAAAGTTTTCTAAATGTTTTGACAAATATTCTAATAAATGTTTTAACACTCTATATTTTAATAGTTTTGATTTCTGGGTTCGGCTTACTTAGTCGCGTTACGCCTGTAGACGTTGCGTGGTTAAGTGCCGGTCATGGGCTGAACTTTGGGTCGTGACACAAAGTGATCACAACATTCTCTATTTCACCTTGGGCATGTCGGCTAGCACACTTCGTGCCCGAGTTGCTACGGACGAAGCGGGAGCCCGTAAAAGGACTTTTCGATGTGGTGCCCTTTCCGACGAGGAAATGAAGACCGGAGTTGCCGCGGGGCTTGGGATGGTGGCCAAAGACCGAAGGACACGGATCGATCGGTATAGAATTCTATCCCTTTCTCTAGTTAGCTAGTTATAGGTTAATGGTTACGATCTGGGGTTTTAGGATGCGGTAGTGCCGGTTTTCAACTGAAGAAAATTTTTCGATTCCGCATTTTGGCCTCGGATAGACGGCCGGGGCGCTACCGTAGTCCTACAACATTGGACCCGTTCTATCTTATAAGTGTTATAAGACTGAGCAGGAAATAGGAGAATATCTGGATTCTCAAGCCGCCCAAATGAAGAACAACAATGTTGATGCACCTTCTTCGGGTGTGTTAGTTATGAGTGTAAGTGCACGGCGGCGCCCCGGCCGTCAATCCGACGGCCAAATGCGGAAGCGGTGATAAACTTTAATTTTGCGAACTTAGCAAACCGGCACCACCGCGCACTAAAACCCGGATCGGGCTATTAAACTAGATCTAGCTATCAACAAGATGGGGAAGAGATTTACCGAGTGATCCGAGTCCTCCGGTCTTCTCGTCGTCGTCCCGATCTCCCGCGGAATGTCCGGTCTCCACCTCGTCGCCGGAAGGGCACCACATCGCCTACGTCTTTTACGGGCTCCCACCTCAATGCCGAGGCAACTCGGGCACGAAGCTGGCTAGTTGACGTGCCCAAGATTTGCTGTAGAATGTGTAGTGAAGTTGTCTCTTTGGGGTTTAGGATGGTTGCCATGATGGAGGAATTGGTGCAAAAAGAAACCATGGAGAGTTGCTGGAAGAAAATGGAGCATGTCTAATGAGCTCGGCCATTGACAATGTTTTTGGCTCTGTCAAGGAATAATCAGCCCCTGCACCCTCATTTTATGCTCAATGCAAACACACTAATAAATTAATCCCTCATCATAAACATTCCAGCACACTCATCTAAGGTCAATGTAACCTTTAAAATTAATTAATCCAAACTCACAAAAATTCTCCTGCACACTCAAGGGAGGGGGGCCCACGAAAATCATGAATGAAATATTCCACCCAAATCAAATCTTTCCCTCTGGAACAGTGGCCGGCCCCTTAGGAAAAAGGTATGGGTTATTTGATTAAAAAATGCAAGGAAGGAAATAAAAGAATAGGAAAAAGGTCACACCCAATCTAATCACATCCAATCTCATAAATTCAAAAGATTGATTCAAAGGCAATCTCATCATGAGAAATTTATCATAATGCCACAAATGCATAAAACCCCTCCTCAAAAACCAATTTGCACAATTGCAAATTAGTCCCTCCATCGGAAAAGTCCGGCCGGGAAAGAACAAAGGAAAACCGGCCGGAACGGAATGCAAACTGGCAACTCCAGAAAACTGGTCCCGTAATAAATTACAGGAAAACCCCCATACTGTGCATACACACCCGCATCTGTATTCCGTCCGGATACAAATGCAAAGAGACAAAATCTACACTGTACTATACTAGGATCCGGCTTAAACCAAAGCCGGCTAGTAATATCCGTTCGATTCTGATGCGTGCAATACCGCACGTATCAGATCGAACCCTGCCATATAACCATACGGCCACTAGTACAAACCGTCCGATCCTGACCCGTGCAATACCGCACGTATCTGATCGGACCCTGCCATATCTCCATACGGCCTCTACAGCGTTTCGCCCGAAAGCTGAGTAACTGAAAGTGTGGTGGACTCTAAAGACTCGTCAATACAATGGTTGTGGATTTAACCACTAGCACGTCAGAGGTATAAGCCAATACGTAACGGGCCACCAGCTATTGACTAAAAGCGACGTCGATGAGCGAACTCATCCTGACACCCTACTGAGCCTGTCAGTGACAATATCCGTACAGTCCGGTCCGTTCGTCTACGAGCATCGCATGGCGGGCCTAGGGGGTTGGTAAAAGTCAGACCCCCAAAAGCGGTACAAGTCATGTCGGAGTGTAGCCCAGAACACCCTGAGATACTACTGGAATACCTACCAGTAAATCTCCTGCCTTGGCCAAGGACTTTGTGTAATGGCTCTCCTAGACACAGCGCGACCTCACCCCCAATACCGGGAGAGACGAACCCCTGAAGATCCGCTCACTGCCTCCATGTGGCTCGGGACTGTACCCAACTAAAACCTGTTTGCACGACTCCTTTCAGCCGTGGTAGGGTAGTAATCAAAGCACAGTAGGAACTCACACGAGACAAATGACGATCCCCAGGTCGATGAACTAACCTGTACACATGTCACCTGGGAACTGCTATCTGACGTCAGGTATAAGACCAACTAGCATGTTCCCGGCGAGTCCTGTCCGGTGTACTCATAACCCAATGAGCACCTGTATACATCTTAGGTGATCCAACTGACACCAGTGGCTTGTGAGACCGGTCACCGCCCCTCGTCGGGGTCTCGACTGTATACACTAGTCTACTCTGGAGAATCGATGCCCTGTCTCGAAACTCTTACGACTAGGGACCTTTTAAGGATGTGCTTATAGACCCCAGCTCCCACTTATATGATCGCCCTCATACTGCTGGTGGTCAAGCAAGAATCCTAGGGGCTCTACCAACGTGTAATAGCGACTTGTCAGGTCACCTGAAGCAGTACACGATGATAAAGGTAAACCAGATAGCATACTATCATCTCGAGTAAGACTGTCGTACCGGGATAGGTCCTCCCTCAATCATTGCAATCACGTGCCTGTGATCCAATAATTGACTCTGAGGGCACTATCTCCAACAATCTCCCACTTGCACTCAAGGCTAATTATTGCGATGTCGCATACTCACAGCCCGTGTGATACCGAACACCCAACTCCTCTACTAGTCAGTCTCACAAAGCTCGTTTGCGAGACTATTGCGTTCGAGGAATAGCCTCAGCGAGTGGATCCGCTCTGATGTTTCTTTCTATGTCTCTCTAAATCTCAAGTTCGCGGAGAATGCCATCTCCCGAAATGAGCAATACCTGTCTTAGAATGTCTGGATGTCTGATGGGACCTAGCTCATAAATGAACTCCAAATCCAAACTTCTTAGACTGTATCGTCAACTGAACTTAATCAGTATCCTGCGCCATGCCTCCCTCAGTATCTGCCTGGATCACCTGTCCAGAATACTGCCCCCCGTCAGAAGGAAAACTATAACTCTGACAACCTCCTTGTCGTCCGGGTCACCTTGGAAGCCTGGAATGATAACTGTCTCCCAAAGAGGTTATCGTTATCATATCCCTAGAACATGCACTTATGTTCTAAAACTGCTTCCGATTGTTTCTCCAGGATTGGATCAATATCAACTTATTGCATCTTGTGCAAGAACAACATCTGGTGTGGTACTAGACATCTCATGATTGACTCAATTGCCTAAGCAAGTGATCTGCCAATCATGCACATCCCTCTCTACTTTAGTCTATAAGACACCTTTAGAGAGGGTGACTCCATTACCTGCAGGTAAACCACCATGCCAGGAGTCGTCCATTCTAAATACTCTTAGAATGCTGTCTAAGTACCCAGATTGGGAAACCACCCAAATCTAGACCTAAAACCATAGATCTAGTAACCAGTATGTCTGATACAAAATCCATTTCCTTTGTGGAGAAAACACTGTGTGACGACCAAAATATAACCGATCGTAGTATAGGAATATCACTTCCTACTATGTGTATGTTATCCAAAACCCGGATATCACACCCTACTACCTACTCAACAGATCCATCCCCCATTCTGATGACGTCAAACCTATGACTGTCACATCAGAAATAGATGATCTATCTCCGCTATATCTGCTTTAGTCTATAAATAGACATAAGCCTGATGTCCACCAATGCTTCTGCTGATCCCACTGACTACGACAACCCTCTGGCAGAGTCATATAGATGTGCACTTCTAAAGCTAGTTTAGAACGACGCTATACTCATCCTCCTGCCGGGTCGCGCAGCCTGGAACAACAACAATGGCAAGTGTAGGTAAACAAGAACTTCCCTGTCACCGTCCTTGAGGCTACCGGAGTACCTCTCGGGTGTCTGAAGTTACCCACCTTATCTGCGGAGTGGCCAATGGAATGTCAAATCAGATTGAATCTTTAGGTTCCTTATAAAATCTTCAGTAATCGTTTGCGGTTCTGGAATCACTTCCAGTTCTACCATACTCCCACTACTGTTTTTGAAAAAATCCATTTTTATTAAAACTGTGGCGAGTCAAGAACAATATCACTATTGATCTTTCTTATGGTAGAAAGTCAACCCTCGTCATAGCCTGGGTCAACCCACAAACAGCCATTACAGAAATGTGCCTTGAGTTATCCAGAGTCTGGTTTTAATCATAAGCCGGACAACTCCCCGTACCTTAACAATGTTAAGATATGAACTGTACTATATCCAATATAGAACCAGAGGCACTGATTTAATTGAACCAGATTCAAATCATGCAGCTGTCTCCAGTGCATGTCAACTAAATGGAGAGAGGCCGGTCAGCGTTACTCAACTTAGGAATGCTTCCAATTATGAGTAACCTGAAAGAGAAGCAATTTCTCTTTATCATTACTATCAACTGAATACCATACACAAGCATCTATATCTTCGATCACTTTGAAGAATCCCGATACTTTCTACACCTGGTTCTCTACTCTATTCAAATACCTATAACTCCTCAAAACATAGACCCTGTGTTTCTACGAAACACATGTCTAAGAACTAGAGAAGTTAAAAGTAAACAGAATATAGTATGAGGACCAACCCCTCTGTCCTAATGGACACTGGACAACATACAATACTCTGTATAATTCCGCCGAGTCTAACAACTCTTTCACTGTGTGTCGTAGGTTGAAAACTGTACTTATGGTTAAGAAGAATTACACCGCTGTTTAATGCTCCTTACCTAACCATCCACTGATATAGGTAAATGTCATCGACATAATATCAAAAGGTATATCTCACTCTATGAAAATAGACGTACAGATATATCAATTTGAAATTGGTGCACAACAGCGGATATTCAAAACCAAACATTTGCCGACCGGTAAACAGCCCAGGTGATCTCCTCAAATATCACCGATTACAACGAATCCCGATATAATGAGGATGATCACCCAATTCCTAATAACTTACTCCCACTCATCATCTGTAAAACCATACAGATGTGAGAATCAAACCTGGTAAATACATACCCTGGAGCAAGTGTCTAATCAGGAAATCAGTTTTCTTTTAACATTACACAGTTGAACTGAAACATTGAAATGTTTCGATGGGGTATCCTGGTATTCCTAGTAATGCCTCTACCATTAACCAGATTCACAACTATAACCGTATAATTCTTTGCCACCTCTCTAAATCCCTTTATATGTCTTTAGTCATTACCTTCTGCACACCCCTTAGGCCAATTGGTTTTCTTCCTTCCCTACCGTTCGGCACCAGCCTATGGTTTGGAAGAAGACTATCCAATAAGCATAATGGGTGTACTGTCCTAATCCTAGGAGCACTCGCAATGCGAGAGAGGGTGAAGATAAAAGACAACCGAATAAACCTTATTCCTATTTCTCCTGGACCAGAATCCATCCCCGAACTGGAACAAGTTCCTTTCGAGTTCGTATATAACCATACGATAGAGTATCCAATAAACTGTGGATCTTCGTAGTGATACGGAGTGTCCTGGAGAAATACAAAGGTGATTTAGGATTGGCGAAGAAATACTTGGTTTGGTCGTGAATATCAGTCGCATTTTACTTTGCCCTCTTACTAATCCCTTGCTTTGTCTTAATCTTAATACCTTCTGCACACCGTTTAGGCTAATTGGTTTTCTTCATTCCCTACCGGTCGGCACCAGCCTATAGTTTGGAAGAAGACTATCCAATTTGCGTAATAGGTGTACTATCTCCTATACTAAGGAGTACTCGTAACTTGAGAGGAGGCAAAAAGGAAAAGACAACTGAATAATCCTATCCGTTTTCTCTAGAACCGGAAACAATCCTCGAATTCCTTCGAGTTCGTATCTAACCATACGATGGTTTTGTCCAATGGAAGTGGACGTTCGCAGTAATACGGGGTGTCCTGGAGAAAAGGGTAAAAGCAGGAGTGGCAATGAGGTCTGCAACTCTGACAATCCAAAAGCCAGTGTTAAGAAGGTTCGGTCAACTTGGTCACTGAGTCAAAGTCTAGGGTCGGGTCAATGGTCGCTGCCAAAGAGAGAGAGAAAAGAAACACTCAGCGTGCACTCTAACCTAGATCAGAATGGTTTCCAATTTATCTAATCTGGAAACCTCCCACTGTACCTCAAACTCTCCTCCAAACCTGAAAGAAGAATTAGTCGGGGTCACCCGAGGAGTAAACTAACTCATCAGTGGGAATCGGGATCCAACTCTCATCGCATGATAACGTGACGGAATCCGCTCACGGTATCACACTCCAGAAGGTATGCGCATATCTGGCAAGTTTCAGTTCTTTTGAAACTCCCGATGTGATTTCTGCCCCATGCTCTTATGACCTTGACGAAGGCCAACAAATCATAAGTCACATGTCAAGTTCTACCCGTCATTCTCCAGGTTGATTTGAACCCACCCGCACAAGCCCTTGACGAAGGCCAACAAAGCTATACGACTGTCCCAAACCAACGCATCTATCTATGCTGCAGAAAGGCAACAAGCAGCTACCAAATAATATGCCTTGACGAAGGCCAACAAACATAGCATGAATACTACGTGCTACCCGTCTGAAACGACGGAGGGCTACGAATGGTTTCTGGCGAAAACCTTTAACGTAATGAACTTGATATCGTTGAAGGAACGGATAGCTTTTTAGAAAATATAGTGACGAAAACCTTTACTAAAGAGGTCACTCCCGGTGAAGGGATCTCGGCTCTTTCCCCGTAGAATGGGGTGCAGGATATTCCAAATGAATACCACGATGCAAAACAAAAGTAATCGGCTATAGTGAAGTTAATGCCCTGACGCAAAATTCTGTCTAAGGGGTCACTCCCGGTGAAGGGATCTCGGCCCTTGCCTCGTCGACTGAGGAGCAGGATATTCCAAATGAATACCACGATGCAAAACAAAAGTGAACGTCCTTGCAATAACAGCTTTTTGAAAAGTGTTCCAACAACATCAGAATAGGTTTGCTTATCTTGCATTGATCCGAATCAATGCTGTCCCATCAATTGATCACACCACAAAGAACGAAAATATACTGACGTACGTATATGCCATCCGCATTCGCCACTGGGTCCCGTCATCACCCGTTAGGTTAGCTAACTAACGGCAGAGCGGGGACTGGACTAGTGCGGATGAAAAACATATACAACATCTACTAATATATATACCAATATATAGTATTTCGCTCAAGGCGTGATAAAAATGCAACATCACAGAAATGTACAGCATCACAGAACAATACAGATATCTGGGATCCCCGGGTTTCACAGAGCCACTACTGAAACCCGACGTTCCCCTGGTCGTGTGGATAGCTTGTGCAATGAAATCCTAGACCCCTACGGGCGCGGCAAGTTACCCGCCAAAACCTGAAGCGAGGCAGCCCCCTTCAGCGCCGTGAATGGACCACCCAGCACTTCACGGAATCCGGTAACTTGGGCACCCCTCCTGGGTCAAACTGTACCCCCTACGAGTGCGGCGAATAGCCCGCCAATTCCAGACTGAAGCCCCCTCCGTCTCAATGCCCTGAGATGCGGGCCCGTTGCCCTCTAGAACCCGGCTATCCGTGCACCCCTCTGCGGGGTAACCCTAGTACAGAAAGTAAAATATACATACAACAGGTACATCGACCGCAACCAGGTCGTGCCCCAAAATAATAATACAAACAGGCGGTGACGGCAGTCCACATGTCGGACGCTCGCCCCGCAATATCAAATGTACATAATACAACAAAACTGTACTAGCATTGCATCCAGGCTATCCCCCACGACCGATCCGCAACATCACAGCAAATACATAGAACATCAACGTGAAAGTCACGTTCGCAAATCCGTCTAACCGGGCTATAGCAGTTAGACTGGATTTACCGATCAAGTGACATTCACGGTCGCAGATATAATGTAAATACTGTGAAAAATGTGTTTAAAATATCCGATCGATCAAAAATTAACAAGTGGGCCCCCAAGCAATACTGTAGCAAATCAAGAAATTCTGGGCCCAATATTAATATTCCAAAACCCCTAAAATTACCCATAAAGCCTACTGGAAAAATTGTACACACCGATCCATCAATACTGCGGCGGAACCGCGGCAACAAGTAGGGTTTTGCCGCGGTTCCGCGCTCCTCTGAAGAGATCAGTGTCTCGAATTTCTACAGTAGTCTTAGGTCATCTAGCACAGTACTTTTATACAACCTGAAAAAATTTTGGAGACCAAAAAATTTCAACAGAAAACTGTCGCTAGCAAAAAAATGTAGATTTTGGAATTTTGGTCGATCGGAAATGCAGAACACATCAAACGCAGCTAGACGAAGTAAATGGCGAGGCTCTGATACCACTGTAAGTGCACGGCGGCGCCCCGGCCGTCAATCCGACGGCCAAATGCGGAAGCGGTGATAAACTTTAATTTTGCGAACTTAGCAAACCGGCACCACCGCGCACTAAAACCCGGATCGGGCCATTAAACTAGATCTAGCTATCAACAAGATGGGGAAGAGATTTACCGAGTGATCCGAGTCCTCCGGTCTTCTCGTCGTCGTCCCGATCTCCCGCGGAATGTCCAGTCTCCACCTCGTCGCCGGAAGGGCACCACATCGCCTACGTCTTTTACGGGCTCCCACCTCAATGCCGAGGCAACTCGGGCACGAAGCTGGCTAGTCGACGTGCCCAAGATTTGCTGTAGAATGTGTAGTGAAGTTGTCTCTTTGGGGTTTAGGATGGTTGCCATGATGGAGGAATTGGTGCAAAAAGAAACCATGGAGAGTTGCTGGAAGAAAATGGAGCATGTCTAATGAGCTCGGCCATTGACAATGTTTTTGGCTCTGTCAAGGAATAATCAGCCCCTGCACCCTCATTTTATGCTCAATGCAAACACACTAATAAATTAATCCCTCATCATAAACATTCCAGCACACTCATCTAAGGTCAATGTAACCTTTAAAATTAATTAATCCAAACTCACAAAAATTCTCCTGCACACTCAAGGGAGGGGGGCCCACGAAAATCATGAATGAAATATTCCACCCAAATCAAATCTTTCCCTCTGGAACAGTGGCCGGCCCCTTAGGAAAAGGGTATGGGTTATTTGATTAAAAAATGCAAGGAAGGAAATAAAAGAATAGGAAAAAGGTCACACCCAATCTAATCACATCCAATCTCATAAATTCAAAAGATTGATTCAAAGGCAATCTCATCATGAGAAATTTATCATAATGCCACAAATGCATAAAACCCCTCCTCAAAAACCAATTTGCACAATTGCAAATTAGTCCCTCCATCGGAAAAGTCCGGCCGGGAAAGAACAAAGGAAAACCGGCCAGAACGGAATGCAAACTGGCAACTCCAGAAAACTGGTCCCGTAATAAATTACAGGAAAACCCCCATACTGTGCATACACACCCGCATCTGTATTCCGTCCGGATACAAATGCAAAGAGACAAAATCTACACTGTACTATACTAGGATCCGGCTTAAACCAAAGCCGGCTAGTAATATCCGTTCGATTCTGATGCGTGCAATACCGCACGTATCAGATCGAACCCTGCCATATATCCATACGGCCACTAGTACAAACCGTCCGATCCTGACCCGTGCAATACCGCACGTATCTGATCGGACCCTGCCATATCTCCATACGGCCTCTACAGCGTTTCGCCCGAAAGCTGAGTAACTGAAAGTGTGGTGGACTCTAAAGACTCGTCAATACAATGGTTGTCGATTTAACCACTAGCACGTCAGAGGTATAAGCCAATACGTAACGGGCCACCAGCTATTGACTAAAAGGGACGTCGATGAGCGAACTCATCCTGACACCCTACTGAGCCTGTCAGTGACAATATCCGTACAGTCCGGTCCGTTCGTCTACGAGCATCGCATGGCGGGCCTAGGGGGTTGGTAAAAGTCAGACCCCCAAAAGCGGTACAAGTCGTGTCGGAGTGTAGCCCAGAACACCCTGAGATACTACTGGAATACCTACCAGTAAATCTCCTGCCTTGGCCAAGGACTTTGTGTAATGGCTCTCCTAGACACAGCGCGACCTCACCCCCAATACCGGGAGAGACGAACCCTTGAAGATCCGCTCACTGCCTCCATGTGGCTCGGGACTGTACCCAACTAAAACCTGTTTGCACGACTCCTTTCAGCCGTGGTAGGGTAGTAATCAAAGCACAGTGGGAACTCACACGAGACAAATGACGATCCCCAGGTCGATGAACTAACCTGTACACATGTCACCTGGGAACTGCTATCTGACGTCAGGTATAAGACCAACTAGCATGTTCCCGGCGAGTCCTGTCCGGTGTACTCATAACCCAATGAGCACCTGTATACATCTTAGGTGATCCAACTGACACCAGTGGCTTGTGAGACCGGCCACCGCCCCTCGTCGGGGTCTCGACTGTATACACTAGTCTACTCTGGAGAATCGATGCCCTGTCTCGAAACTCCCACGACTAGGGACCTTTTAAGGATGTGCTTATAGACCCCAGCTCCCACTTATATGATCGCCCTCATACTGCTGGTGGTCAAGCAAGAATCCTAGGGGCTCTACCAACGTGTAATAGCGACTTGTCAGGTCACCTGAAGCAGTACACGATGATAAAGGTAAACCAGATAGCATACTATCATCTCGAGTAAGACTGTCATACCGGGATAGGTCCTCCCTCAATCATTGCAATCACGTGCCTGTGATCCAATAATTGACTCTGAGGGCACTATCTCCAACAATGAGAACTGTTTCTCAGTTCACCCTACGTCCTGGGTATTAGATACCGGATCAGGATCACACATATGTAATTTGTTACATGGGCTACGTAAAGGTAGAGAACTGGGAAAGGGTGATCATTCCGTAACAGTAGGGAATGGTACACATATTGTAGCCAAAGCAGTTGGCGAATATCACCTTGTATTACCAAGTAGTAATACATTGATTCTGAATTAGTGCTATTATATACCGAACATGATGTGCAACATTATATCAGTTTCTTTATTAAGTAAAGAAGGATATAATTTTGTAATAAAGGATAATGTTATGAACATCTTCCTAAATCAAAAGTTGATTGGATCAGGCTCGTTACATAATGGCATATTCATTCTCAATCAAAATACAGTCCTTAATATACAAAACACACACAAGAGGAAGAGTTCAGAAATGAACGAATCCTTCTTGTGGCATTTTAGACTTGGTCATATCAATGCGACACGGCTAGCTAAGTTACATAAGGATGGATATTTGAATACGTTTGAATTATCATCTTATGATACTTGCCATTCATGTCTCAAAGGTAAAATGACCAAAACTCCGTTTAGTGGACACGGAGAAAGAGTTACGGAACTCTTAGGACTGGTACATAGAGATGTATGCGGTCCTATGTCTACGCATGCCAGGAACGGTTCTTCCTACTTCATTACATTCACTGACGATCTCTCTAGATACGGACATGTGTTCCTGATGAAACACAAGTCTGAAGCTTTTGAGAAATTCAGAGAATATAAGCACGAAGTAGAGAACCAAACGGGAAAAAGTATTAAAATCCTTCGATCTAATCGAGGAGGAGAATACTTGAGCAATGATTTTCTGGATTATCTAAAAGAGAATGGGATTCTCTCTCAGCTTCCTCCTCCTTATACACCATAGCACAACGGTGTATCGGAGCGGAGGAATCGCACCCTATTAGATATGGTACGCTCTATGATGAGTGATGCTGAGTTACCTATTTCCTTTTGGGGGTATGCACTTGAGACAGCCATATACCTATTGAATCTAGTTCCATCTAAATATGTACCTACCACACCTTATAAGATATGGAGTGGGAAGAGACCATATTTTAAACGACTTAAGATATGGGGTTGTCCGGCCTATGTCAAAAGGCAAAATTCGGACAAACTCGAGGCACGATCAGTTCTTTGCAAGTTTGTGGGATATCCAAAGAATTCTCAAGGATATTTATTCTACCACGCTGAGGAACAAAAAGTGTTTGTTGCTCAACATGCCACCTTTTTGGAAAAGGAATTTCTTGCAAAAGAAATTAGTGGCAAAGAGGTAGAGCTGGAAGAGGTTCCAGCACCACAAGCTACAACTAATGATTTATTGGAACCAGAGGATTCAGTAGTTCCCGAAGAACCCCAGCCTCTCCGCCGATCTAGCAGGGTTTCTCATCCACCTGAGAGATACTACGGTTTTCTCATTGATGGTGGGAGCGAGGATTGCATCATGGAAGATGATGACCCGACTAGTTTCGAGCAGGCCATCACGAGTGGTGACTCTGTGAAATGGCTGGATGCAATGCGATCTGAGATGGAATCCATGTACACCAATAAAGTATGGACTTTGGAAATTGCTCCTTAAGGGGTAAAACCCATTGGGAGCAAGTGGATCTTTAAAAAGAAAATTGGTGTAGATGGAAAAGTTGAGACTTCCAAAGCTAGACTTGTTGCAAAGGGTTTTCGTCAACGACCAGGTGTGGATTATGACGAAATCTTTTCTCCAGTGGCTATGCTTAAGTCCATCCGAATCTTACTTTCCATTGTTGCATACCATGACTACGAAATCTGGCAAATGGATATTAAGACCGCCTTTCTAAACGGTGATTTAGAAGAGTGCGTGTACATGACTCAGCCAGAGGGCTTCGTAGATAGTGGGAGCACCGGAAAGGTGTGCAAACCGCTTAAACCCATCTATGGGTTAAAGCAAGCATCACGGAGTTGGAACATCTGTTTTGATATTGTAGTCAAAGTGTTTGACTTTATCAAAAACGTAGATGAACCTTGTATATATAAAAAGGTTGCAGAGAGTAAGGTTGTCTTCCTTGTATTATACGTCGATGACATAATCCTTGTTAGCCCACGGCAGCGCCCCGGCCGTCTGTCCGAGGCCAAAATGCGGAAACAAAATTTTTTCTTAACTTTAAACCGGCGCTACCGTGGACTATAAACCTGGATCGGACCATTAACCTACTACTAGCTAAGTGAAGAAAGGGTAAAGAGATATACCGAGCGATCCGTGTCCTTCGGTCTTCTCGTCGTCATCCCGATCTCCCCGCGGAATCTCCGGTCTTCATCTCCTCGCTGGAAGGGCACCACATCGCCGGGTTCTTTTACGGGCTCCCACCTCTGGACCGAGGCAACTCGGGCACGAAATTGGCGAGTCGACGTGTCCAAGAATGTTGTAGGCTAAGTGTAGGTCTCTATGTCTCAATGGGGTTGACGAAGTTGCTATTTGGAGTGGAGAAGGAGATGTGAACCTTTTTAGATGAAGTAGGGAATTTTGCAAGCATGAAGAGAACAAAATCCCACACCAAAATTTTTGGCAGCCCCTTCCTCAAGAATGGCCAGCCCCATCATCTAAAGGAATGAGAGAGGAGAGAGAGTGGATCAATCATGTAAGAAGGAATGATGAATGATGATGAGAAAAAATAAAGATTACAACCAAGTCACATCTTCAACAACCATCACAACTCAAAAGTCAAACAATGATGAACAAATGAAGGTCAAAGAATCGTAGAATCATCATGAAGCAACAATTTACAAAGACCACCCTCCACAATGCTAATTTGCACATTTGCAAATAAGCCCTCCTCCACCAATTTTTAGCCAAAGAAAGATACAAAGGAAAATGGCCGAAACGGAATGCAAACTGGCAACTTCAAAAAACTGATCCTGTAATAAATTACAGGAAAACCCCGCGACTGTATATACAAACCCGCTTTTGTATTCCGACCGAATACAAATGCAATGAGACAAAATCTACATTGTACAATACTAGGATCCGGCATAAACCAAAGCCCCCTAGTATTATCCGTCCGATCATGATCCGTGCAATACCGCACGTGTATGATCGAACCCTGCCATATCTCCATACGGCCTCTATAGCGTTTCGCCCGAAACTTGAGAAACTGTCTGTGGGGGACTCTAAAGACTCGTCAATAGTTTGGCTGTGGATTTAACAACTAGCACGTCAGAGGTATTAGCCATACATAACGGGCTACCAGGTATTGACCAAAAGGGACGTCGATGAGCGAACTCATCCTGACACCCTACTGAGCCTGTCAGTGACAATATCCGTACAGTCCGGTCCGTTCTTCTATGAGCATCGCATGGCGGGCCTAGGGGGTTGGTAAAAGTCAGACCCCCAAAAGCGGTACAAGTCGTGTCGGAGTGTAGCCCAGAACACCCTGAGATACTACTGGAATACCTACCAGTAAATCTCCTACCTCGGCCGAGGGCTTTGTGTAATGGCTCTTCTAGACACAGCGCGACCTCACCCCCAATACCAGGAGAGACGAACCCCTGCAGATCCGCTCACTGCCTCCATGTAGCTTGGGACCTTACCCAACTAAAACCAGTTTGCACGACTCCTTTAAGCCGTGGTAGGGTAGTAATCAAAGTACAGTGGGAACTCACACGAGACAAATGACGATCTCAGGTCGATAAACTAACCTGTACACATGTCACCAGGGAACAGCTATCTGACGTCAGGTATAAGACCAACTAGCATGTTCCCGGCGAGTCCTGTCCGGTGTACTCATAACCCAATGAGTACCTGTATACATCTTAGGTGAACCAACTGACACCAGTGTCTTTTGCGACCGACCACCGCCCCTCGACGGGGTCTCGACTGTATTCACTAGTCTACTCTGGAGTATCGATGCCCTATCTCGAAAACTCCTACGACTAGGGACCTTTTAAGGATATGCTTATAGACCCCAGCTCCCACGTATATGTTCGCCATCATACTGCTGGTCGTCATGCAAGAATCCTAAAGGCTCTATCAACGTGCAATAGTGACCTGTAAGGTCACCTAAAGCAGTACACGATGATAAAGAAAAACCAGATAGCATACTATCATCTTGAGTAAGACTGTCCTACTGGGATAGGTCCTCCCTCAATCATTGCAATCACGTGCCTGTGATCCAATAATTGACTCTGAGGGAACTATCTCCAACACTCCTGATAGGAAATGATGTTCCTATGTTGCATTCAGTCAAGCTCTTCTTATCACAAAGATTCTCAATGAAAGATCTAGGTGATGCCTCCTGCATATTGGGAATCATGATCTATAGAGATAGATCTAAACGGATACTGGGATTGTCCCAATCCAGGTACATTGACACCATACTAAAGAGGTTTAGTATGGAAGAATCCAAGCGTGGGAACCAATCCACGATCTCTGGACTCACTCCCTCCAAAGAGATGTCTCCCAAGACTGATTTGGAGAGAGCTCGCATGCAAGGGATACCCTATGCTTCGGCAGTGGGCTCTATCATGTATGCGATGCTATGTACGAGACCCGATGTAGCATACTCACTAAGTGTAGTAAGTCGGTATCAAGCAGATCCTGGATAGAGTCACTGGACAGCTGTGAAGAACATTCTCAAGTACTTACGAAGGACTAAGGAGATGTTCTTGGTGTATGGTAACGGAGAACTCCAGGTGGAGTCCTTTACCGATTCCATCTTCCAAAGTGATAAGGACGACTCTAAGTCGCACTCGGGATTTGTCTTTACCCTCAATGGAGGGGCGGTATGTTGGAAGAGTTCAAAACAGGATACCGTTGCAGATTCGACGATGGAGGCTGAATACATCGCTGCCAACGATGCTGCCAAAGAGGCTGTCTAGATAAAGAAGTTCATTTGTGAACTTGATGTGGTTCCATCCATTGAGCATCCAATACCTCTGTATTATCATAACAATGGAGCTATGGCTTTGGCCAAGGAACCCAGGTACCATCAGAAGTCCAGACATATTCTGAGGCAGTATCACCTGATCAGGGAGATAGTTGATCGCCGGGAGATCGAGGTCAGGAGAGTTGATACGAAGGACAACACTGCGGATCCACTCACGAAGGCCATTCCCCAGATACAGTTTGAGAGATTATTCGGGATGCTAGGTATGAGATACTACAGCAGCTGGCCTTAGTGCAAGTGGGAGATTGTTAGTTATGTATATGCCCTAGAGGCCATTGTTGTACATATGATGTATATTATAATAGATGCTTGGATATATATAGAGAAGACTTTCTTGCTTGTCATGATAGTATGCTATTTGGTTTCACTTTATCTTAACATGTTCACTTGTATTAGTTTTGTTGGATATAGTGTCCTCAGAGTCAATTATTGGATCGCAGGCACGTGATTGCAATGATTGAGGGAGGACCTATGCCAGTAGGACATTCTTACTCAAGATGATAATATGCTATCTGGTTTATTTTTATCATCGTGTACTGCTTTAGGTGACCTTACAGGTCGCTATTGTACGTTGATAGAGCCCTTAGGATTCTTGCTTGACGGCGAGCAGTATGATGGCGATCATATACGTGGGAGCTGGGGTCTATAAGCACATCCTTAAAAGGTCCCTAGTCATGGGAGTTTTCGAGACAGGGCATCGATACTCCGGAGTAGACTAGTGTATACAGTCGAGACTCCGACGTGGGGTGGTGGCCGGTCTCACAGGCCGTTGGTGTCAGTTGGTTCACCTAAGATGTATACAGGTGCTGATTGGGTTATGAGTACACCGGACAGGACTCGCCAGGAACTTGCAAGTTGGTATTATACCTGATGTCTGATAGCAGTTCCCTGGTGACATGCGTACAGGTAAGTTCATCGACCTGAGATCGTCATTTGTCTCGTGTGAGTTCCCACTGTGCTTTGATTACTACCCTACCATGGCTCAAAGGAGTCGTGCAAACAGGTTTTAGTTGGGTACAGTCCCGAGCCACATGGAGGCAGTGAGCGGATCGGCAGGGGTTTCGTCTCTCCCGGTATTGGGGGTGAGATTGCACTGTGTCTAGGAGAGCTATTACACTAAGTCCTTGGCCAAGGCAGGAGATTTACTGGTAGGTATTCCAGTAGTATCTCAGGGTGTTCTGGGCTACACTCCGACACGACGTGTACCGCTTTTGGGGGTCTGACTTTTACCAACCCCCTAGGCCCGCCATGCGATGCTCATAGACGAATGGACCGGACTGTACAGATATTGTCACTGACAGGCTCAGTAGGGTGTCAGGATGAGTTCGCTCATCGACCTCCCTTTTAGGCAATACCTGGTATCCCGTTACGTACGGCTAATACCTCTGACGTGCTAGTGGTTAAATCCACAACAAAAGTATTGACGAGTCTTTAGAGTCCCCCACAGACAGTTTCTCAAGTTTCGGGCGAAACGTTGTAGAGGCCGTATGATATATGGCAGGGTTCGATCTTATACGTGCGGTAGTGCACGGATCTTAATCGGACGAATCATACTAGTGAGCTTTGGTTTAAGCCGGATCCTAGTATTAGATTTGTTGGATTACTTTAGTCTCGTCGTATTCGCATTCAGTCGGAATGCGGATGCAGGTATGTATATACAGGTGAGGGGTATCCTTGTGATCCGTCACGAGTTTACTTTAGATGTTGCCATATCTTTTTATTGTTGCTAACATTTAGATTAATGTTTGTTAATGGAAATAATGAGCTAGAATTCATCATGACAAGCATTAAATGTGACATAGACAAATATAGTGACTCATGGTCTCTTTTTTGTGAAAAATGTCACATTGGTGTTTGATTTGTGGGTTGATTTGATGAGAGGAGAGAGAGGGGCAGCCAAGGGTGAGCTCTTGTATTTATTTTTCTTGCTCTCTCTCTCATTTCATTATTCCAACAACAAGAAAAAGAAAAAGGTTGTTCTTCTTCTCCTTCCTCTAGCTCATTATCTCCATCAATGGCAACACCTCTAACCTCCATCTAAATCAATGGATGCAAGAGACAAACTGATCACAAACATTCTCTACAACACCTTGGACACGTCGGCTAGCACACTTCGTGCCCGAGTTGCTTCGGATGAAGCGGGAGCCCGTAAAAGGACTCGTAGATGTGGTGCCCTTTCCGACGAGAAGATCAAGACTGGAGATGCCGCGAGGAGCTTGGGATGGTGGCCAAAGACCGAAGGACACGGATCGATCGGTATAGCTTTCCAACCCTCTCTCTAGATAGCTAGTTGTGGGTTAATGGTTCGATCCAGGATTTAAGCATACGATAGCGCCGTTTTTCTAGTTTGAAAAAGTTTTCGTTTCCGCATTTTGGCCTCGGAAAGATGGCCGGGGCGCTACCATAGAGTTACATGGTATCAGAGCCATGCCATTAACCTTTTCTAGCTTGCTCTAACGTGTTCAAAATATCGATCGAACGAATTTTCTAAAAAATGCATTTCCAAGTCCCAGTTTCTGTCGAATTTTTCTTGTGGTCAAAAAATTATTTAGTGTGCTGCAGAAAATCAGGCAGGGTTTTTTAGGAGTTCTGAGAAAATTTGGTTGCATGATCCTACGGTGCCGCCGCGGAACCGCGGCAATAACCCCCTTCTGGCCGTGGTTCCGCAGCCATTCTGTGCCCTCACTGCACCAAAATTTCTACAGTTCTTTCTGACTTGGGATTAGGTTTCTGGAATGTTTTTTTTGGGCCCAGATTATTTTGAGTGCTGGATTTGTGCTTGGAGCCCACTTCGGGAAATTTTGTCGATCGAAATTTTTAACATGTTAGTTCACAGTATTTACATTATATCTGTGACCGTGAATGTCATTTGATCGGTAAATCCAGTCTAATTGCTATAGTTCTTTTAGACGGATTTGCGAACGTGACATTCGCGTTGATGTTCTGTGTTGTGCTGTGATGTTGCGGATTTGTCGTGGTGGATAGCCTGGCTGCAATGGTAGTACAGTTTGGTTATATTTGTACATTTGATATTTCGGGGTGAGCGTCCGAAATGTGGACTGCCGTCACTGCCTGTTTGTATATTATTCTTTTTGGGGCACGACCGGGCTGAGATCGATATACCCGTTGTATATTTTTTACTTTCTGTACTAGGATTACCCCGCGGAGGGGTGCACGTATAGCCGGGTTCTAGAGGGCAACGGGCCCGCATCTCATGGCTTTGAGACGGAGGGGGCTTCACTCTAGAATTGGCGGGCTATTCGCCGCACTCGTAGGGGGTACAGGTTGACCCAAGGAGGGGTGCTCAAGTTACCGGATTTCGTGAAGTGCTGGATGGTCCATTCATGTTGTTGAAGGGGGTTGCCTCGCTTCAGGTATTGGCGGATAACTTGTCGTGCCCATAGGGGTCTAAGATTTCATTACACAAGCTATCCACACGGCCAGGGAAACGTCGGGTTTCAGTAGCGGCTCTATGAAACCCGGGGATCCCAGATTATCTGTATTGTTTTCTGATGCTTATTACAATTCTGTGATGTTGCATTTTATCGCGCCTTGAGAGAATATTATATATTGATATATATATACTAGTAGATGTTGTATATGTTTTACACCCGCGCTAGTCCAGTCCCCGCTCTGTCGTTAGTTAAGTAACCTAACGGGTGATGACGGGACCCAGTGGCGAATGCGGATGGCATATATGTACATCATATTTTCGTTCTTTTGTGGTGTGATTAATTGATGGGACTGCATTGATTCGGATCAATGCAAGCTAAACAAACCTATTCTGATGTTGTTGGAACATTTTTCAAAAAGCTGTTATTGTAAGGACGTTCTTTTTTGTTTTGCACAGTGGTATTCGGTTATGAATATCCAGCACCTCAGTCGACGAGGTAAGGGCCGAGATCCCTTCACCGGGAGTGACCCCTTGGACAGAAGTTTGAGTCAGGGTAATAACTTCACTATAGCCGATTACCTTTTTTGCTTTGCACCATGGTATTCAGTTGGAATATCCTGCACCTCATTATACGGGGAAAGAGCCGAGATCCCTTCACCGGGAGTGACCTCTTTAGCAAAGGTTTTCGTCACTGTATTTTTATAAAAAACTATCCGGTTCCTTCAACGATATCAATTTCATTACGTTAAAGGTTTTTCGCCAAAAACCATTCGTAGCCCTCCGTCATTTCAGAAAGGTAGCACTTAGTATTCATGCTATGTATGTTGGCCTTTGTCAAGGCATGGTTTATGGTGGCTATTTGTTACTTTTCTGCTGCATAGATAGATGAGTTGGTTTGGGACAGTCGTACTACTATTTTGGCCTTCGTCAAGGGTATGTACGAGTGGGTTCAAATTAACCTGGATAATGACGGGTAGAACTTGACATGTGACTTATGATATGTTGGCCTTCGTAAAGGTCATAAGAGCATGGGGTAAAAATCACATTAGGAGTTTCTAAAGAAACTGAAACTTGCCAGATATGCGCATACCTTCTGGAGTGTGATAACGTGAGTGGATTCCATCACGTTATCATGCGATGATAGTTGGATTCCGATTCCCACTGATGAGTTGGTTTACTCCTCGGGTGATCCCGACTAATTCTTCTTTCTGGTTTGGAGGAGAATTTGAGGTTACAGTGAGAGCTTTCCTGATTCGATAAATTGATAATCATTCTGATCTAGGTTAGAGTGCACGCTGAGTGTTTCTTTTCTCTCTCCCTTTGGCAGCGACCATGGCCCGACCCTTGACTATAACTCAGTGACCAAGTTAACCGAACCTTCTTAAAATACTGACTTTTGGATTGTCTGAGTTGCATACCTTATTGCCACTTCTACTTTTACCCTTTTCTCCAGAACACCCCGTATTACTACGAACATCCACTTCTATTGGATAAAACCATCGTATGGTTATATACGAATACGTAGGAACTTGTTCCAAATTCGAGAATGGTTTCCGGTTCTGGAGAAAACGAATAGGACTATTCAGTTGTCTTTTCCTTTTACCTTCTCTCAGGTTGCGAGTGCTCCTTGGATTAGGACGATACACCTATTACGCTTATTAGATAGTCTTCTTCCAAACCATAGGCAGGTGCCGAATGGTGGGGAATGAAGAAAACCAATTAACCTAACAAAGGTGTGCAGAAGGTATTAAGTAAAGAAAAATAAAGGGATTAGTAAGAGGGCAAAGTAAATTGCGACAGCTATTCATGACCAAACCAAGTATTTCTTCGCCAATCCTACATCACCTTTGTATTTCTCCAGGACACTCCGTATCACTACGAAGATCCACAGTTATTTGGATACTCCATCGTATGGTTATATACGAACTCGAAGGGACTTGTTCCAGTTCGGGGATGGATTCTGGTTTAGGAGAAATAAGAATAAGGTTTATTCAGTTGTCTTTTATCTTCACCTTCTCTCAGGATACGAATACTCCTAGGATTAGAAGAGTACACCCATTATGCTTATTGGATAGTCTTCTTCCAAACCATAGGCTGGTGCCGAACAGTAGGGAAGGAAGAAAACCATTTAGCCTAAAAGGGTGTGCAGAAGGTAATGACTAAAGACATATAAAGGGATTTGGAGAGATGGCAAAGAAATATACGGTTATAGTTGTGAATCTGATAATAGATGTGGCATTACTAGGAATACCCGGATACCCCTACGAAACATTTTCATGTTTCAGTTTCACTATGTATTGTTAATAGAAAACTGATTTCCCAATTAGACACTTGCTCCAGGGTATGTATTTACCAGGTATGATTCTCACATCTGTATGGTTTTACAGATGATGAGTGGGAGTAAGTTATTGGGAATTAGGTGATTGTCCTCATTATATCGGGATTCGTTGTAGTTGGTGATATTTGAGGAAATCGCCTGGGCTATTTGCCGGACGGCAAATATTTGGTTTTGAATATCCATTGGTATGCACCAATTTCAAATTGATATATCTGTACGTTTATTTTTATAAAGTGAGATATAACTTTTTGAAATTATGTCGATGACATTTACCTATATCAGTTGATGGTTAGGTAAGGAGCATTAAACAGCGGTGTAATTCTTCATAACCATAGTACAGTTTTCAAGCTACGACGCACAGGGTTTGAGTTATTCAACTCAGGGGACTTATACAGAGTATTGTATATTGTCCAGTGTCCATTAGGACAGAGGGGTTGGTCCTCGTACTATACTCTATTTACTTGTGACTTCTCTGGTTTTAGACAGGTGTTTCGTAGAAACACAAGGTCCAAGTTTTGAGAAGTTGTAGGTATAAGAGTAAAGTAGAGAACCAGGTGTTGCAAGTATCGGGATTCTTCAAGGTGATCGAAGATGTAGATACTTGTGTATGGTATTCGGTTGATAGTAATGGTTTTTGAGAAACTTGTTTCTCTTTCACGTTACTCATATCTGGATGAATTCCTAAGTTGAGTAACGCTGATCGGCCTCCTTCCATTTAGTTTACATGCACTGGAGACAGCTGCATGATTTGAATCTGGTTCCATTTAAATCAGTGCCTATGTTTCTATATTGGATATAGAACGATTCATATCTTAACGATGTTAAGGTACGGAGAGTTGTCCAGCTTATGATTAAAACCAGACTCTGGATAACTCAAGGCACGTTTCTGTAATGGCTGTTTGTGGGTTGACCCGGGATATGACAAGGGTTGACTTTCTACCATCTGGAAGATCAATAGTGATATTATTCTTGACTCGCCACAGTTTTAATAAAAATGGATTTTTTCAGAAAACAGTAGTAGGAGTATGGTAGAACTGGAAGTGATTCCAGAACCGCAAACGATTACTGAAAATTTGATAAGAACCTAAAGATTCAATCTGGTTTGACGTTCCATTGGCCATTCTGCACATATGGTGGGTAACCTCAGGCACCCGAGAGGTACTCCGGTAGCCTCAAGGATGGTGACAGGGAGGTTCTTGTTTACCCAGACTTGCCATTGCTGTTGTTCCAGACTGTGAGACCCTGCAGGAGGATGAGTATAGCGTCGTTCTAAACTAGCTTTAGAAGTGTACGTCTATATGACTCCGCCAGAGGGTTGTCGTAGTCAGTGGGAGCAGCAGAAGCTAAGTGGGGACTTGACACTACTGTTGTTCCAGGCTATGAGACCCGGCAGGAGGATGAGTATAGCGTCGTTCTGAACTGGCTTTAGAAATGCACGTGTATATGACTCTGCCAGATGGTTGTCGTAGTCAGTGGGAGCAGTGGAAGCATAGTGGACAAGTGGATTATGTCTATTTATAGACTAAAGCAGAAATAGCAGAGATAGATCATCAATTTCTGATGTGACAGTCATAGGTTTGACTTCATCAGAATAGGGGATGGATCTATTAAGAAGGTAGTAGGGTGTGATGTCCTGGTATATGGATGACATACACAGAGTAGGAGTGAAATTTCTATACAACGATCGGTTATACTTTGGTTGTCACACAGTGGTTTCTCCACAAAGGACATGGATTTCATATCAGACATTCTGGTTACTGGATCTATGGTTTTAGATCTGGATTTGGGTAGTTTCCCAATCATGGTACTTAGACAGCATTCTAAAGGTATTTAGAATGGACGGCTCCTGGCACGGTGGTGTACCTGCAGGTGATGGAGTCACCCTCTTTAAAGGTGTCTCACGGACTAAAGGGGAGAGGAATGTGCATGATTGGCAGATCACTTGCTTAGGCAATTGAGTTGATCATGAGATATCAAGTACTACACCAAATGTTGTTTTTGCATTAGATGCAATAAGTTGATATTAATCCAATCCTGGAGAAACGTTCGGAAGCAGTTTTAGAACATAAGTTGGTGTTCTAGGGATATGATAACAACAGCCTCTTTTAGGAGACAGTTATCACTCCAGGCTTCCAAGGTGACCTGGATGACAGAGTGACTGTCAGAGTTATAGTTTTCCCTCTGACAAGGGGCACTTTTTTAGACAGGTGGTCCAAGCGGATACTGAGGGAAGCATGGCGTAGGATACTGATTAAATTCAGTAGACGATACAGTCTAAGAAGTTTGGATTTGGAGTTCATTTATGAACTAGGTCCCATCAGATATCCAGACATATTGTAAGACAGGTATTGCTCATTTCGGGAGATGGCTTTCTCCGTGAACTTGAGATAAAGAGAGACATAGAAAGAAACATCAGAGCGGATCCACTCACTGAGGCAATTCCTCGAACGCAATAGTTTCATAAACCGGCTTTGTGAGACTGATTAGTAGAGGAGTTGGGTGTTCGGTATCACACGGGCTGTGAGTACGCGACATCGCAATAATTAGCCTTGAGTGCAAGTAGGAGATTGTTGGATATAGTGCCCTCAGAGTCAATTATTAGATCGCAGACATGTGATTGCAATGATTGAGGGAGGACCTATGCCGGTAGGACAGTCTTACTCAAGATGATAGTATGCTATATGGTTTATCTTTATCATCGTGTACTGCTTTAGGTGACCTTACAGGTCGCTATTGCACATTGATAGAGCCCTTAGGATTCTTGCTTGACGGTCAGCAGTATGATGGCGATCATATACGTGGGAGCTGGGGTCTATAAGCACATCCTTAAAAGGTCCCTAGTCATGGGAGTTTTCGAGACAGGGCATCGATACTCCAGAGTAGACTAGTGTATACAGTCGAGACCCCGACGAGGGGCGGTGGCCGGTCTCACAAGCCATTGGTGTCAGTTGGTTCACTTAAGATGTATACAGGTGCTCATTGGGTTATGAGTACACCGAACAAGACTCGCCGGGAACATGCTAGTTGGTATTATACCTGACGTATAGCAGTTCCCTGGTGACATGTGTACAGGTTAGTTCATCGACCTGAGATCGTCATTTGTCTCGTGTGAGTTCCCACTGTGCTTTGATTACTACCCTACCACGGCTCAAAGGAGTCATGAAAACAGGTTTTAGTTGGGTACAGTCCCGAGCCACATGGAGGCAGTGAGCGGATCGGCAGGGGTTTCGTCTCTCCCGGTATTGGGGGTGAGATCGCGCTGTGTCTAGGAGAGCTATTACACGAAGTCCTTGGCCAAGGCAGGAGATTTACTGGTAGGTATTCCAGTAGTATCTCAGGATGTTCTGGGCTACACTCCGACATGACTTGTACCGCTTTTGGGGGTCTGACTTTTACCAACCCCCTCGGCCCGCCATGCGTTGCTCATAGACGAACGGACCGGACTGTACGGATATTGTCACTGACAGGCTCAGTAGGGTGTCAGGATGAGTTCGCTCATCGACCTCCTTTTTAGTCAATACCTGGTAGCCCGTTACGTACGGCTAATACCTCTGACGTGCTAGTGGTTAAATCCACGGCCAAAATATTGACGAGTCTTTAGAGTCCCCCACAGACAGTTTCTCAAGTTTCGGGCGAAACGTTGTAGAGGCCGTATGATATATGGCAGGGTTCGATCTTATACGTGCGGTAGTGCACGGATCTTGATCGGGACGGATCATACTAGTGGGCTTTGGTTTAAGCCGGATCCTAGTATTAGATTTGTTGGATTACTTTAGTCTCATCGCATTCGCATTCAGTCGGAATGCGGATGCAGGTATGTATATACAGGTGAGGGGTATCCTTGTGATCCATCACGAGTTTACTGTAGATGTTGCCGTATCTTTTTATTGTTGCAAACATTTGGATTAATGTTTTTTAATGGAAATAATAAGCTAGAATTCATCATGATAAGCATTAAATGTGACATAGACAAATATAGTGACTCATGGTCTCTTTTTTGTGAAAAATGTCACATTGGTGTTTGATTTGTGGGTTGATTTGATGAGAGGAGAGAGAGGGGCAGTCAAGGGTGACCTTTTGTATTTCTTTTTCTTGCTCTCTCTCATTTCATTATTCCAACAACAAGAAAAAGAAAAAGGTTGCTACTTCTTCTCCTTCCTCTAGCTCATTATCTCCTTCGATGGCAACACCTCTAACCTCCATCCAAATCAATGGATGCAAGAGACAAAGTGATCACAAACATTCTCTACAACACCTTGGACACGTCGGCTAGAACACTTCGTGCCCGAGTTGCTTCGGATGAAGCGGGAGCCCCTAAAAGGACTCGTAGATGTGGTGCCCTTTCCGACGAGTAGATCAAGACCGGAGATGCCGTGAGGAGCTTGGGATGGTGGCCAAAGACCGAAGGACACGGATCGATCGGTATAGCTTTCCAACCCTCTCTCTAGATAGCTAGTTGTAGGTTAATGGTTCGATCTGGGATTTAAGCATACGATAGCGCCGTTTTTCTAGTTTGAAAAAGTTTTCGTTTCCGCATTTTGGCTTCGGAAAGATGGCCGGGGCGCTACCGTAAACTTACAAGTTTACTGCCTTACTCTCACATGTTGATAAAACCCTTAGGATCTGTACTCGACTACTGAGACTATGATGAGATCATACTAGTGGGGCCACGGTAGTCGATGAGTACATCCTATAACTGTTTCTAGTCGAGGGTGTGTCAAGACAGGGCATCGATACACCAGTGTAGACTAGCGTATACGCATCTTGACCCATATGATGGGCGATGGATGATCCCATATCCATCGGTGTTTGACATCAAGGATGGTGTACGGGTGCTCAGTGGAGACTGGGTACACTGGACGGACTCGCCGAGAACTCCCAGATGGTATTATACCTCACGTCAGATGGCAGTTCTCCGGTGACACTGGTACAGGGTAGTCTGTAGACCCGAGATCGTCATAGAGTCCTATGTGATTCCCACTGTGCTTTGATTTCCACCTTACCATGTCCAAGAAGGAGTGCAAAATGGTGGCTTTTGGGTACAGTCCCGAATCACATGGAGGCAATGAGAGATAGGAGGGGATTCGTCTCTCCCGGTATAGGGAGTTGATGTTGAGCTGTGTTCGATTGGCTATAACTGGAAGTCCCTGGCCAGGGCTGATATAGAGATTTACTGGTAATTGTTACCAGTAGTTTCTCGACCTGTTATGAGCCTCACATCGACATGAATTATCGGTTACCGGGGTCTGACGTATACCACCCCTAGACTAGATATGCAACATATTAGACGAAGAGACCGAACTGTACGGGAGTGTTACTGATTGGATTCACAGGAGAATGTACAGGCTTGCTTGTTGATCTTCTGATCGCTCAATACCTGGGTGGCTGTTACGTTTAGCTGACCGCTTGCAGCTTGTAGGTGATTGATATGATCATCACCTGCTACCGGCGTATTGACGATTCTTTAGAGTCCTACACAGATGTTTCTTGACTCAGGCAAAATGGAGTAGGAGCACATATGTGATATGTGCAGGACCGAGGATAATACGATATGAGATACCATATTATATTCTCACGGTATTTTGATATGAGCCGGATCATCGGATCAAGTGTTGATTCGATGAATCGGTACATGATATATTGGTCGGGTATATTCGATATAGCCGGATTGTCAGATCAAGTGTTGATTCGATAATTTAATGTATAAATATATATATGATATATTACTTTACATTATCTAATATTGGCTCGCTTTATTGATTCATTTTCTCACCGGATAATACATTGATATATATGCGATATATGTTAATTGTATTATTTTCTTTTGTTACAAAATATATTATATATGTGATATATAATATTGTAACATGTTATAATTACTAATGCAACATAATTAGTGGAGATTATACATGGTTAGGGTTTGATTTGGGTTAGTTCTTTCATGATACTTCTAGAAGATTTTCTTTTGTTTCTTGCAAAGATATTATAATGGATATTTTTGTGAGATATTTCCTAACCCAAACCACACCTTTAACCTTAGTTAACTTTATACAGTGGTTTGCCTTGTCATCTTTGACCATGGTTGCATTTGTAATCATATAATCTTTTCATTATTCATCACAAAAGGAATTATTCATTTTTATATTCTTCTACTTCTTCCTTTGAGCTTTGAAAAGCTTTCTAGGTTTTCATTTGGTGATGAATTAAAGTGAGAATTTGATAATAAAAGAGAGCATAAATCCTACTTCATCATCCTCATCTAATCTAGCCAATTAGATTAGGGTGTTCACCTCATTAGTGAGAAAAAGCTTGAGTTAAAGAAACTTCGAGGTAGATCATCGGAGAAAAGGAAGACTACAAGCTAGCATGGATCATTCGGGTTGTGGAGCCTCTCTTAAGTCCGGAAGATCTTGGATCGCAGCGAAGGGACTTCTACTCGGAGCTTATGATGTGAAGTAGCGGACTACAAAGGTTGTAATCCCTCACTCTTAGTTGTAAAGATGTTTACTTGCATGTGTAACCCTAATTATCTAGCAAAGATCCTAGCTTTGGGTTGTTCGGCACGTCTAAACATTAAATCGGGCATGGTTGATGCCTTATAGACCCTTGTATGAGTGCCTAGGAACCCTACAAGATGGTGTAGAGTATTTATATGGATTACTTTATCTCTCTAAACCCTAGGATTCTTAACACATGAGAGCTTTTAGGGTTTGAGGAAGAAGATGAAGACTTGAGGAGAGAGAAAGTGTTTGTGATAATGATCTAATGAATTATTACTCATGCTTGAATTATTATGAAGCATACAAATATCTCTTGATAAATATCTAGAAATATCTTGTAAGCTTCATTTAATTCAAAGGGTGAATCACCTCATGAGTCATGGTTCATTTAATGAAAACCTATACCTCATCTCCTCCACCTCATTTCCTTCTAGAAGCTTCCCGACAAATTACGAGACTGTCCCTCCCATCCGTATTTATGAAAAACACGGATAAACTGAGACTGAATAAATCCATCAGTATAATACTAGAATCTGGCTTAAACCAAAGCCCACTAGTATTATTTGCCCGATCATAGTATGTGCACAAGTGTACGTAAGTGATCGCGGCCCTGCCGTAAAACCATACGGCCTCTACACCTTTTCCCGGTGCAGGGAAACTCTCTGTGTGGGACTCTAAAGACTCGACACTACGCTGGCAGTGGGTTTAACCACAGGCCGCAAGCGGTACTAGCTGTACGTAACGGTCCCCGGGTAGACGTCGATAAGTGTAAGTCGATGTACTACACCCCAATACTTGTGGGGAGGCGGAATTTTCAAAAACGAACTTGTTTAGTGAACGAACATCGACTAACCTCTTGAATCGAAGCTAAACTATAAATAACCAAACACAAAGTGTTTCTAAACTACTGTGTTTAAGGATTATACCTAATGAACCAACTCCTTCGTCTTTACGATCTCCTTGTCCTCCTCGGCCTTCCCTTTGTAGTAGACGATCCACCCGAGAGCAAAACTCCAAGCTTAGCCTCTAAACTTGAGGCAACTAACCTTCTTGGATTGCTAATCAAAGAAGATAGAATGAAATAGAGTGATGGTTATGGATTGTTTAGTCTTACTAATCCTTGTACTCAACTCATGAGAGGGGAGGATTAGTCTTTGAAGATGGAGAGCTTGAGGAGAGAGAAGATGAGAATGAATATCATATGAGAATAGTAAGTTATCATAATAAATATGAAGCATTCTTATTTATGAAGAAAAGAATAATACATAATGAATAAGCATGCTTCACGAATATCTAATGGTGATTCATTGTCATGACTCACTAAGCATTTATCATGCATTAATGATATGCATGAATCACCCTCATGACTCACTAAACTCATTTAATGCAAGTGCCACCTAAACCTCCTTAGTCACCATCTTCTAGAAGCTTCTCGCGTAATTACGAGAACGTGTCACGACCCGCAGGGTACGGAACGTGACTGGCACTTAGGTTACGAAACGTCTCAAGACGTCCGTAAAATAATTAAGCCAAAGCCCAGAAACCAAAACCAAATAAGCAAAAGAGTGAAGATAACCCAATCAATTGAAAACGAGTTATCAAATAAGTCATATAAAACCTCTTTAAAAACAATATCAATTTTTCCGAAAATTTCGGCAGAGTCTCCTTTGTAAATACTGGCCCCCAAAATGGGTACAACAAGAATATATATGAATCCAACAAATAAGGCATCCCCAAGCGGGAGCTAGCTCTTCGCCACAAGGCGGTCACAAATCCCACGCAATATAAAGCAACAACATGCGAAATAATCATAATGAAGCATAAGAAAAACATCATGTCGACTCAAGTGAGCTCGACCCCAAAATACAGCATAAAAGTCCACAAACCTCACAGTCTCATCTCTAGGTCAATATACAATAATACTGGTAGAAACAGTAGATGGAGTACACTAGATACAAAGAATATACAAGGTGGTACAAAAATAATAACATAACCCACCTATGAGCAAAACCTCGAGTCCAAGCAAAAGAGGCAAAAGAAGCAAGCGCACCCGCCGCTACTGTACTGACGGAGCGGACCTGCAAAAGGCTATGGCACAACGGGGGTGAGTTGCCAACTCGTGAGTAATAAGTAACATCTACACAGGCTATCGAATGCATGCACACAAGCATCCTAGCATCTAAATACAGGTAAGGCAGGACATAATGGCAAGTATGTATGCAATATGGATATACTAACAGGTATGAATGCAATGCGAATCAACTCGTGATCTGAATGTGTAAGTATAAGAAATCATGTTTTTCCCTTTAAGAATGTCTTTTGAAATACCAGCACAATACCAATAGAATCAACAAGAACCTGTGTCCAGCATCGACACCTCAAAACTGTCTCAAATCTCATATTAATGTATCTCTGGCCTCAGCCGTCCGGCTGACCCATGTCAAATATCAATATCTCATCATCTAGCGGCCACGGTCGGTATCCTCTGGATATCCGCCGTCCCAAACAGTCACCGGTAGGTAATCCGTCCCCTGCCAGGCTCAACGTCAACACCACATTCCTCTTGCCCCGGGGTACCTTACCGGGCCCACCATGTACCCGTGACAGTTCCTCCACTCCTCGACACGGATCTCGAAAACCACAGCAAACTCATGGTGGACGATACTTACATCACTAGAAAACCGCAATTTACATATTTTAAAAAAAATATAATAAGTTTAGAAATTTTGCGGCTTTCCCCCGAAATCCAGAAATATCATAAAATCTCAAGAAATCCTCAAAAGTGTATATGTCAATGGTGATGAATGCATATGGTATCAATAATTAAGCTACAATGTATGATTAATAGACTAGGCATGAACAAATAATATGATGACGTACATGCACATGAATAGCAATCCTACGATTTCATTTTAAGGAATTAAAGGCAATAGCACAGGTTTAAGCATCAATTAGTAAAAGGTTTCAATTTAAAGGTTATCTAGTGTGGTGGCATGGCAATTACCAAGATGTGTGTGTAAGCATGAATAGTGCTCGTGCTGCATATAAAAACCCTGGCAATGGTGCAGGTGTCCTATAGAATGGTTTCGTATAGGTATGTCAATATAGGGCATGAATGTAGCAAATAATCATACAAGTATTACACCCCTAATTACTAACATTACTAAGAATCTTTTAAGTTACTAAAACTATCGGGCGGCTTGCGCCATCCAACGATAGTCCCCCGTAGATGTTACATCTACTCACCGGAATCCCTAGCTAGTCACGTCCAATCACCGCTTTCCCCTTTCGTGCCGCGTCTGACGTCTCCGCGACCGGACCTGGAATTTACATCAATACCAAACATAAGGTTACATATCAAGAACGACGCAAAACCAAAATGAAACTACTAACGTTCACAAGCTAGGTACAACGTGCACAAAGTGCGCGGAACACACGCGAAAATCGCAAAAACTGCAAAAAAAAAACCGCCGATTTAGTCGTCCGGCAAAACTAAAACCCAACTACTCAAAAATCCGCACTCACGCATCCTAAATGTCATAGGATAAGCCAACAATATAATCTAGATATCGCAACTAAATCGCCACAATAATATAATAAAAACCTAGTAAGCTAGAAGTTTGCAAATTTGGTGCAAACATCGACAATTTGCGACAAAGTGCACACATTATCACACAAATATCCAAATTAAATCATTAGAAAGCCACTACAATTAAGTTAACCCCTTTACCATGCATCAAAACCCACATTCCATACACAAACCTCTTCTTGAATTTGGTAATTAGCAATCTTAATGAAAATTTCACACAAGCTTAACATAGATTAGCATAATAAGAAGCCACTTAAGCAAAGTAACCTTAAAGATTGGTTTAGTAATTAACTAGATATCTAATTAGCTTTAATTAACTAAATAATGGTTCCTAAAAACCCTAGTTTAACTCTAACCATAAACCTTTAAAAACTAGATTAGAATCTAACACTAAATTAACACTAGATTTTAGCCCAATTAGCAATTTAACCACTTAGATTAAGCTAACAAAATAACTAGATAACAAAATAGCTTAATTAATCTCTTAATGGTGATCTAAACCCTAAATTAATTTCAAACCACAAACTTTAAAAAAACTAGTATGCAATTAACACTAAAATTAACACTAAAACAATTTTCAAAGTTCAATTAGCACACTTTAAACTACAATTTAACCATTTGATTAGAAATTATACCTTAAAAGATCAATCCCTATGTTGCTAAAACCTCCCAAGATGCCATCTTTCTCCAAGATTTGAACCAATTTGGGTTTGAGAAGAGAGGGAATAAGGTTTTGTGTTGAAAAAGTGAAGGATTTGTTGATTTTTATTGAATTTTGATGCAATTTTTTGAAGAAAATGAGAGAAAAAAAAAGAAGGAAAATAATGGAAATGGGGGGGGGGAGCAGGTCTCGGCCAGGAGAGGGAGAGGGGAGTGGAAAGTGAGGAATTGGAGTTGGAAAGACTAAAGTCAAAGCTCTCACATGCACTCAAAACCCATACCTACATTACTATATTTTAATCCTAACCAAAACAATTCATTCACAAAAGATAAAGTCAAAGTGAGGCAATCAAAATTCTGGACCTGATCATGGTGGGGCCGGCCTAGGGCTGAGGGAAGAGAGAGAGGGGTTTACAAAAGAAGTTTTATGCAAAATGACCCCCTACAAGTCCAAAATTGCAAGTTTTAGCTTAAAATTCAATAAATTTCGTTTTCTATAATAAAAATTAGTTAAAAATCAAAATAAAATACTAAAAATTTATGTTACAACTAGATTTTAATTATCATAATTTTAAAGATTAAAATTAGCCCGGAAAAATTTGTATTTATCGCTAATTTAATGTATTTTCTTACCGGCTTAAAATAATATTAAAAAATTGAAAAATAGGGAAATTTTTTTAAATGACCAGAATTTAATAAGTAACTCATTAGCTACTAAAAACAAGCAATTACCTATCCATTTTAGGTATAATTAGTCCTAAACTGCAAAATAACGAGAAAGACGGTTTTCGGAAAAATACCGAATTTTCACCGATTTTCAGGAAAACACCAAAACGACTTTTCAAGGCGTTACAATCTTCCCCCCTTAAAGAAATTCGGTCCCCGAATTTAAAAATATAACTACGCGTACCTTCAAAGAGATGGGGATATTTCTTCCTCATCTCGCCCTCGGTCTCCCAGGTAACCTCCTCGCTGCTCGGGCTACGCCAAAGGACCTTGACGGTTGGTATAATCTTCGACCTCAACTTCTTCACCTGCCGATCCAGGATGGCCACCGGCTGCTCTGCAAAAGAAAGGTCGCGCTCTAGCTGGACTGTTGGGTGCTGAATCGCATGCGAAGGGTCGTGAAGGTACTTGCGGAGCATCGAAACATGGAAGACGGGGTGAACATCGGGAAAGCTGGGTGGAAGAGCCAAACGATATGCAACAGCGCCGACAAGCTCGAGGATCTCGAAGGGACCTACGAATCTAGGGCTAAGCTTCCCCTTTCGCCCAAAACGCATCACGCCATTCATCGGAGAGACCCTCAGAAAAACATGGTCGCCAACTGCGAACTCTAATCTGCGACGGCGCCTGTCTGCATAGGATTTCTGTCTGCTCTGAGCTGCCCTCATCCGGTCTCGAATTAACTGTATCTTTGCTGTCGTCTCCTCAACAAGCTGCGGCCCCAAAATACTGCTCTCGCTGAGCTCTGTCCAACAGACGGGCGATCTGCATCTCCTCCCATACAATGCCTCGAAAGGTGCCATCTGAATAGTATCCTGGAAGCTGTTGTTGTAGGAGAACTCCACTAGAGGTAAATGATGATCCCAGCTACCACCAAAGTCTAAAACGCACGCTCTGAGCATGTCCTCGAGAGTCTGAATGGTCCGCTCTGACTGTCCGTCGGTCTGCGGATGAAACGCTGTGCTGAAGCTCAAACGAGTGCCCAAAGCCTCCTGAAGTCTCTGCCAAAGTCGGCTGGTGAACTGAGTGCCTCGATCTGACACGATACAAGTCGGTACGCCATGTAGTCGCACGATCTCGTCAATATAGAGCTGAGCATACTGAGCGAAACTGAAAGTCATCTTCACTGGCAGGAAGTGAGCCGCTTTCGTCAATCTATCCACGATCACCCAGATGGAGTCGTACCCTCGACTGGTCCTGGGTAGACCCACAACGAAGTCCATCGAAGTCTGCTCCCATTTCCACTCCGGAATGGGTAACGGCTGTAGCTCTCCTGCGGGCCTCTGGTGCTCGGCCTTGACTTGCTGACAAGTCAGGCATCTCGAAACGAACTCCGCAATGTCCCTCTTCATCCCGTCCCACCAGTAGGTCTCTCTCATATCATGGTACATCTTGGTGGAACCGGGGTGGACACTATACACTGATCGGTGTGCCTCCTCAAGAATGTCGCGCCGCAATCCATCAGCATCTGGTACGCACAGTCTAGATCCATAGCGTAAAATCCCCTGATCGTCAATCATGAACTCAGAAAATCTGCCCTGTCCCATCTGTGCCATGATCTCTGAGCAACGGTCGTCACTGCGTTGTGCCTCATATATACGGTCAAGCAACTGTGGGCGTGCACGAACATGCGCGAGCTGTCCCCCTGTCTGAGTGAACTCGAACTCAACTTGGCTGTCGCATAACATCTGTCAATCTGCTGACGACTGCCTCTGCACTGCGCGCAAAAAGGATAGACTACCCCCGGGCCTCCTACTCAACGCATCTGCCACTACATTCGCCTTGCCGGGGTGATATAAGATCTCGCAGTCGTAGTCTTTCACCAACTCCATCCAACGACGCTGTCTGAGGTTCAGGTATCGCTGCTGAAATATGTACTTTAAGCTCTTGTGATCGGTGAATATCTGACACGACTCGCCGTATGGGTAATGTCGCCAAATCTTCAGTTCAAAGACCACTGCAGCTATCTCCAAATCATGAGTGGGGTAGTTCTGTTCATGCTTCTTCAGCTGCTGAGAAGCATATGCGATCACCCGGCCATGCTGCATCAACACGCATCCTAATCCCACTCGCGAAGCATCACAGTAGACCACAAATCCGCCTGATCCCGAAGGCAAAGATAATACCGGCGCCGTAGTCAAACGAGTCCGTAGCTGCTGAAAACTGCACTCGCACTCCTCCGTCCAGACGAAAAGAACTCCCTTCCGGGTCAAACCGGTCAACGGTGCAGCTATACGGGAGAAGTCCTGAACAAAACGCCTGTAGTAGCCCGCCAGGCCTAGAAAACTACGGATCTCAGTAACCGATGTAGGTCGGGGCCACTGCTGAACAGCCTCAATCTTCTTCGGGTCCACACAAATGTCGTCTCTCGTAACCACGTGACCCAAGAATCCAACGCTGTCCAGCCAGAATGCACACTTGGAGAACTTTGCGAACAGCTGGTGCTCCCTCAGAGTCTGTAACGTAATCCGCAAGTGCTGCTCGTGCTCCTCTCTGCTCCGGGAGTACACCAAGATATCGTCGATAAACACGATGATGAACAAGTCAAGATACGGCCTGAATGTACGGTTCATCAAATCCATGAATGCTGCTGGGGCGTTGGTGAGTCCGAACGATGTCACCAAAAACTCGTAGTGGCCGTAGCGCGTGCGGAAAGCTGTCCTCGGTATATCCTCCTGTCGAACTCGCAGCTGATGGTACCCTGATCGTAAGTCGATCCTCGAAAAATAACCCGCGCCCTGTAGCTGGTCGAACAAATCATCAATGCGTGGCAACGGATACCTGTTCCGAACGGTAACTTTGTTCAGCTGGCGGTAGTCGATATATAAGCGCAACTTCCGTCCTTCTTCTTGACAAACAGGACCGGAGCACCCCACGGAGAAACACTAGGTCGAATAAGCCCCTTATCTAACAAATCCTGCAACTGATCCTTCAGCTCTCAAAGTTCCGCCGGGGCCATCCGATAAGGCGGTATAGAAATAGGCCCCGAGCCGGGAATCAAATCGATGCAGAACTCAACGTCGCGCTCAGGTGGTAGCCCAGGTAGCTCATCAGGGAAAACATCAGGGAACTCACAAACTACCGGGACCCGGTCCAACGGAACCTCTGCAGCTCGAGTATCACAAATACACGCTAAGAATCCCTGACATCCCTTCCGCAAGAGCTGACCAGCGCGAAGAGACGAAATTAAGCTGGGAAGGGTGACACTGCGGTCTCCCTGAATAACAAGGACTGGCTCTCCCGGAAAGCTAAATATGACTGCCTTCTCACGGCAGTCCACCGAAGCATAACAAGTGGCTAACCAATCCATGCCCAGAAGCACATCAAAGTCCAACATATCGAGGAGAATCAAATCAACCGATGAATCCCTCTCCCCGATACGAACGAAACACAATCGAAAAACAAAACGAGCGACAAATGACTCGCCTACCGGAGTACTAACAACAAGCGGATGATCTAACGACGACGACTCACGGCCCAACATTGGTGCAAAGTGTGTAGATACGTACGAATGTATGGAACTTGGGTCGAATAATACCCGTGCGTCGAAAGAACATACGGATAAGGTACCTGTCACAACGGTATTGGATGCCTGCGCATCCTGCGGTGTCAAAGCAAATACTCGGGCCTGACCTCCACCGATAGCGGGCTGACCTCGACCTCGGCCTCTGACTCCTCGTCCTCTCTGAATCGGACCGCCGCGTCCACGGCCTCTGGGTGCACCTAACTGGCTTGGAGCATCGCCGGTGGTAGGAAGTAGGGCTCTCTGAGGAAGGGGTGGTGATGGTGGTAGGGTCACATGTGGAACTGTCGCCGCTCCCTGTCGTCTCGCCGGACAGTCTCTGTTACGATGATGCAGGCTACCACACCAAAAACATCCTAACCATGGCTGCTGATCGTATGGGTGAAGGCGATATAACTGGCCCCTAAAGAATCCACCACGGCCTCTGCGAACCTTCCTAGGTGCTAACATATCAGTGCGAATCCGACTCGGTCTCGAAACGACCGCAGGGGGAGTAATATCCGATCTCTGTGCTCGATTGACCTCTACTAACGATTCCACCATCTGTCGTAGCTCCTGCATGCCCCCCATCATCTGTCGCAACTCCTCCATACCAGTCTCGAGCCTATCCATACGGCCTGGGGAAGGTGGATCGGTCTGTCCCTGCGGCGTAGGCATACCACCCTGCTCAGTTCTAGTCTCGGATGAGCCAGCTCGAATCTCGTCTCTGGCGGAAGCCCTCTGTGCCCTCGTAGCCTTCGGCGGCATAGTGGCTGTTACAGAAAAATGGATAATAAGAACAGTGCAATAGAATCATAGGATACACGGAATTGAAGAAGAATTTCAAGCAAGTATCCTAAAGTCACTTAGGCGGAGTACCGTATCGCAAGTATGCCGCGGACATACGCACGCTACGTTACCCTGCTTAAGTCACTTACTCCATCTACCAAGGGTCATCCTACACTCAAAAAGGTAAAACCTATCGCTCTGATACCAACTTTGTCACGACCCGCAGGGTACGGAACGTGACTGGCACTTAGGTTACGAAACGTCTCAAGATGTCCGTAAAATAAGTAAGCCAAAGCCCAGAAACCAAAACCAAATAAGCAAAAGAGTGAAGAGAACCCAATCAATTGAAAACGAGTTATCAAATAAGTCATATAAAACCTCTTTAAAAACAATATCAATTTTTCCGAAAATTTCGGCAGAGTCTCCTTTGTAAATACTGGCCCCCAAAATGGGTACAACAAGAATATATATGAATCCAACAAATAAGGCATCCCCAAGCGGGAGCTAGCTCTTCGCCACAAGGCGGTCACAAATCCCACGCAATATAAAGCAACAACATGCGAAATAATCATAATGAAGCATAAGAAAAACATCATGTCGACTCAAGTGAGCTCGACCCCAAAATACAACATAAAAGTCCACAAACCTCACAGTCTCATCTCTAGGTCAATATACAATAATACTGGTAGAAACAGTAGATGGAGTACACTAGATACAAAGAATATACAAGGTGGTACAAAAATAATAACATAACCCACCTATGAGCAAAACCTCGAGTCCAAGCAAAAGAGGCAAAAGAAGCAAGCGCACCCGCCGCTACTGTACTGACGGAGCGGACCTGCAAAAGGCTATGGCACAACGGGGGTGAGTTGCCAACTCGTGAGTAATAAGTAACATCTACACAGGCTATCGAATGCATGCACACAAGCATCCTAGCATCTAAATACAGGTAAGGCAGGACATAATGGCAAGTATGTATGCAATATGGATATACTAACAGGTATGAATGCAATGCGAATCAACTCGTGATCTGAATGTGTAAGTATAAGAAATCATGTTTTTCCCTTTAAAAATGTCTTTTGAAATACCAGCACAATACCAATAGAATCAACAAGAACCTGTGTCCAGCATCGACACCTCAAAACTGTCTCAAATCTCATATCAATGTATCTCTGGCCTCAGCCGTCCGGCTGACCCATGTCAAATATCAATATCTCATCATCTAGCGGCCACGGTCGGTATCCTCTGGATATCCGCCGTCCCAAACAGTCACCGGTAGGTAATCCGTCCCCTGCCAAGCTCAACGTCAACACCACATTCCTCTTGCCCCGGGGTACCTTACCGGGCCCACCATGTACCCGTGACGGTTCCTCCACTTCTCGACACGGATCTCGAAAACCACAGCAAACTCATGGTGGACGACACTTACATCACTAGAAAACCGCAATTTACATATTTAAAAAAAAATATAATAAGTTTAGAAATTTTGCGGCTTTCCCCCGAAATCCAGAAATATCATAAAATCTCAAGAAATCCTCATAAGTGTATATGTCAATGGTGATGAATGCATATGGTATCAATAATTAAGCTACGATGTATGATTAATAGACTAGGCATGAACAAATAATATGATGAGGTACATGCACATGAATAGCAATCCTACGATTTCATTTTAAGGAATTAAAGGCAATAGCACAGGTTTAAGCATCAATTAGTAAAAGGTTTCAATTTAAAGGTTATCTAGTGTGGTGGCATGGCAATTACCAGGATGTGTGTGTAAGCATGAATAGTGCTCGTGCTGCATATAAAAACCATGGCAATGGTGCAGGTGTCCTATAGAATGGTTTCGTATAGGTATGTCAATATAGGGCATGAATGTAGCAAATAATCATACAAGTATTACACCCCTAATTACTAACATTACTAAGAATCTTTTAAGTTACTAAAACTATCGGGCGGCTTGCGCCATCCAACGATAGTCCCCCGTAGATATTACATCTACTCACCGGAATCCCTAGCTAGTCACGTCCAATCACCGCTTTCCCCTTTCGTGCCGCGTCTGACGTCTCCGCGACCGGACCTGGAATTTACATCAATACCAAACATAAGGTTACATATCAAGAACGACGCAAAACCCAAACGAAACTACTAACGTTCACAAGCTAGGTACAACGTGCACAAAGTGCGCGGAACACACGCGAAAATCGCAAAAACTGCAAAAAAAAAACCGCCGATTTGGTCGTCCGGCAAAACTAAAACCCAACTACTCAAAAATCCGCACTCACGCATCCTAAATGTCATAGGATAAGCCAACAATATAATCTAGATATCGCAACTAAATCGCCACAATAATATAATAAAAACCTAGTAAGCTAGAAGTTTGCAAATTTGGTGCAAACATCGACAATTTGCGACAAAGTGCACACATTATCACACAAATATCCAAATTAAATCATTAGAAAGCCACTACAATTAAGTTAACCCCTTTACCATGCATCAAAACCCACATTCCATACACAAACCTCTTCTTGAATTTGGTAATTAGCAATCTTAATGAAAATTTCACACAAGCTTAACATAGATTAGCATAATAAGAAGCCACTTAAGCAAAGTAACCTTAAAGATTGGTTTAGTAATTAACTAGATATCTAATTAGCTTTAATTAACTAAATAATGGTTCCTAAAAACCCTAGTTTAACTCTAACCATAAACCTTTAAAAACTAGATTAGAATCTAACACTAAATTAACACTAGATTTTAGCCCAATTAGCAATTTAACCACTTAGATTAAGCTAACAAAATAACTAGATAACAAAATAGCTTAATTAATCTCTTAATGGTGATCTAAACCCTAAATTAATTTCAAACCACAAACTTTAAAAAAACTAGTATGCAATTAACACTAAAATTAACACTAAAACAATTTTCAAAGTTCAATTAGCACACTTTAAACTACAATTTAACCATTTGATTAGAAATTATACCTCAAAAGATCAATCCCTATGTTGCTAAAACCTCCCAAGATGCCATCTTTCTCCAAGACTTGAACCAATTTGGGTTTGAGAAGAGAGGGAATAAGGTTTTGTGTTGAAAAAGTGAAGGATTTGTTGATTTTTATTGAATTTTGATGCAATTTTTTGAAGAAAATGAGAGGAAAAAAAGAAGGAAAATAATGGAAATGGGGGGGAGCAGGTCTCGGCCAGGAGAGGGAGAGGGGAGTGGAAAGTGAGGAATTGGAGTTGGAAAGACTAAAGTCAAAGCTCTCACATGCACTCAAAACCCATACCTACATTACTATATTTTAATCCTAACCAAAACAATTCATTCACAAAAGATAAAGTCAAAGTGAGGCAATCAAAATTCTGGACCTGATCATGGTGGGGCTGGCCTAGGGCTGAGGGAAGAGAGAGAGGGGTTGACAAAAGAAGTTTTATGCAAAAAGACCCCCTACAAGTCCAAAATTGCAAGTTTTAGCTTAAAATTCAATAAATTTCGTTTTCTATAATAAAAATTAGTTAAAAATCAAAATAAAATACTAAAAATTTATGTTACAACTAGATTTTAATTATAATAATTTTAAAGATTAAAATTAGCCCGGAAAAATTTGTATTTATCGCTAATTTAATGTATTTTCTTACCGGCTTAAAATAATATTAAAAAATTGAAAAATAGGGAAATTTTTTTAAATGACCAGAATTTAATAAGTAACTCATTAGCTACTAAAAACAAGCAATTACCTATCCATTTTAGGTATAATTAGTCCTAAACTGCAAAATAACGAGAAAGACGGTTTTCGGAAAAATACCGAATTTTCACCGATTTTCAGGAAAACACCAAAACGACTTTTCAAGGCGTTACAGAACGCCCCTCCGATCCGTAAAAATACGGAAAAACTTTAGACTGTATAAATCCAATAACCGGATACCAGTAACTGGCTTAAACCAAAGCCGACTGGTAAAAACTGTCCGAAAGTCGTACGCGCGTAAACGCACGTATGCGTCCGAACCCTTTGTCGCAAAACCATGCGACCTCTATATCGTTTCGCCTGGAGTAGGAAAATCTCTGTGTGGGACTCTAGAGACTCGACTACTACGCTGGCAGTGGGTTTAACCACAGACCGCAAGCGGTACTAGCTGTACGTAACGGTCCCCAGGTAGTTGTCGATAAGAAGGTCGACGAGGAAACCCATCCGAACTTCTACTGAGTCTGCTGTGACAATCTCCATACAGTCCGGTCCGTTCGTCCAAGACTATCGCATATCGGGCCTAGGGGGGCGGCAAGCGTCAGTCCCCTAATAGCGGTATAAGTCGTGTCGGAGCGAAGCCTATTACACCCTGAGAAACTACTGGAACCTACCAGCAAATCTCGCTTGCCCTGGCCAGGGACTTTGCGTAATGGCTCTCTGACACAGCACGATATCTACTCCCAATACCGGGAGGGACGAATCCTGTCTAACCGCCACTGCCTCCAAGTGCTCGGGACTGCACCCAACTGCTACCTGTTTGCACGACTCCTTTGAGCCGTGGAAGGGTAGCAATCTAAGAACAGTGGGACACACTCGAGGCGAAGTAGCAGTGTCAAGTCTGCGGACTATGCTGTACTCATGTCACCTGGGAACTGTTCACTGACGACTGGTATAAAACCAACCAACAGTTCCCTGTGAGTCCTGTCCGGTGTACCCGTAACCTAACGAGCACCTGCATACTATCTCCAGTACGACGTACTGACGGCTGTGGGACAGACCATCTCCCCAACTGGGATGAGAAGCGTACACACTAGTCTACTCCGGAGTATCGATGCTCTGTCTCGATAATCCAACGACCAGGGACCTGAATAAGGATGTGCTTGTAGACTACCCAGCCCCCACTAGTGTGACTGCCATCACAACGCTGGTAGACAAGCAAGATCCTAAGAGCTCTATCAATACGTACACTCACATATTAAGATAGAAAAACCAAGTAGCATACTACCATGTTTAGCAAGACTGTTATATACATGTGAATATCCCAAGCTTCCATTAAGTAATATACAAACTAGTATGATACAGTAATGGCCTTCTAGGGCATAAACACTAACAATAAGAAGGCCGATGAGGTAACTCATCCGAACTCCTACTGAGCCTGTATGTGACAATCTTTGTACAGTCTGGTCTGTTCGTCTAAGAGTATCGCATATCGAGCCTAGGGGGATGGTGAACGCCAGACCCCTAATAGCGGTATAAGTCATGTCGGAGTGTAGCCCAAAACACCCTGAGAAACTACTAGAACACCTACCAGTAAATCTCACTTGCCGTGGCCACGGACCTTTGTGCAATGGCTCTCCAAAACAGCGCGATATCAACCCCCAATACTGGGATAGACGAATCCTGTCTAACCGCCACTGCCTCCAAGTGCTTCAGGACTGTACCCAACTACTACCTGTTTGCACGACTCCTTTGAGCCGTGGTAGGGTAGTGATCAAAGTACAGTGGGAACACACTCAAGGCGAAGTAGCAGTGTCAAGTCGACGGACTAAGCTGTACTCATGTCACCTGGGAACTGCTACCTGACGACAGGTATAATAACCATCAGCAGTTCCCGGCGAGTCCTGTCCAGTGTACTCGTAACCTAACGAGCACCTGCATACTATCTCCAGTACAACGTACTGATGGCTGTGAGATAGGCCATCTCCCGACCTGGGATGAGAAACGTATACACCAGTCTACTCCGGAGTATCGATGCCCCGTCTCGATAATCTTACGACCAGGGACCTGTATAAGGATGTGCTTATAGACTACCCAGCCCCCACTAGTGTGAATGCCATCACAACGCTGGTAATCAAGCAAAGATCCTAAGGGCTCTACTAATATGTATAAGCGATATGCTAAAAGAAACATACGCACATATCTGAGTAGAAACAAACCAAGTAGCATACTACCATTTTTAGCAAGATTGTCAATACAACTGTGAATATCCCAAGCTTCCATTAGTAATTTACAGGCTAGTATGATACAATAATGGCCTCTAGGGCATATACACTAACACGTTTCGCATGAACCAGGAAACTTCTGTGTAGGACTCTAAAGACTCGTTAATACGCCGGCAGTAGGTGATGATCATATCAAACACCCACAAGCCGCAAGCGGTCTGCTAAACGTAACGGCCACCCGGGTATTGAGAGATCATAAGATCAACAAGCAAGCCTGCTCATATTCCAGCGAATCCAATCAGTAACACTACCGTACAGTCCGGTCTTTTCTTCAGATATGTCGCATATCGCAGCCTGGGGGTGGTATAACGTCAGACCCCAATAGCCTGATAAGTCATGCCGATGCAAGGTCCATAATGGTTTGAGAAAATACTGATAACACTTACCAGTAAATCTCAGCAACCCTGGCCAGGGATTTCCTGTTATGGCCAATCGAGCATAGCGCAACATCAACCTCCAATACCGGGAGAGACGAATCCCCTCCTATCGCTCATTGCCTCCATGTGACTCGGGACTATACCCAAAAACCACCGTTTTGCACGATCCCTTGAATGTGGTAAGGTGGAAATCAAAGCACAGTGGGTGTCACGACCCGAAAGAGCACATGACTGGCCCTTGAACCATATGAAGTCTATAGGACTCCATCTGATCCAAGTAAGCCAAAAGCCCAGAAATCTAAAACCATTCTAAAAGTAAAGAAACATACAAGCAATAAACTATACAACGCCGAATGGCGAGGATCAAAATTCAAAAGAAACTCAGATAAGCATGAAAACTGTAACACTACTAAACGCAACTCTAAGGTCGAAATAATACATCACTAGTGTCTGAGTCTGAAACAATATACAAGTTTTGGTTGATGGAATTTCTAGATACAATGAATAATACATGTACAACGGTGGTTCTGATACAAAGAACCCACCTACCAAGCAAATCCCCCGCAAAGGAAAGCAGTGTGCCAGAAATGCCGCTATGGAACCTGTACGGCAAACCCTGCAAGAACTGTGGCACAATGGGGGTGAGTTTCCAACTCGTGAATAGAAAATATCTACAAGCAGAAATCGAATGCAAGACATAATCCTAGGTCAATACAATCAGTATAAAATACAACCCTCAAGAGTAAGTCTGAAGCATGAAAATGTGGCAATATAACACCTAATTATGTAGGTAGTGCCAAGTACTCGTGCCAGTGCCTCAGATAATAACATGTCATAAATGTGAGGTATGTCTGCATGAAGTAAACATGATGAAGTATGATCAATGTAATCAAAGTCTGCATGTGATCAATATCTGTATATATGTGGATCCCGTCCATCCGTCACACAATGACAATAAGCATCATGCATGTAAATGTGAGGATATAATCTAATCATGGAAAACATCATGAAACCCGTGCCTAGCATCGACACGTAAATCCCCATCTATCAGGCTCCGTCAGTCCGGATCAGCCCACGGGCTATGTCTGCGGAATCGGCCCTCAGCCCCGGCAGTACGCCCATATCCATCCATCGACTCTGGTCAGTATCCTCCGAATAACTGCCAGGTCCAACCAATCACCGGTAGGTAGTAGTCCCTCTGCCAGGCTCACCGTCTACTACACAGCGAAACCGTTCTCGCCTCGGGGTACCATACAGGGTCCACCATGTACCCGTAATCGGCCTCATCCAACTCCTCGATTCGGGTTCACATATATCACTCTAGCCCCGAGAAAACACATGGTGGACGCACCGAAATATCATATCAAGGGAAATCGGGTTTTTAAATAATTAACTATTCTCTTTTGAAATATCCACGGTTCCCCAAATCCAGAATTAACATGGAAACAACATATCTCAATGCGTAATCTAAGCAAGTATGAAGATATCAATGTATGTGTGCACTGGTATGAATATACAGTGTGCATGTGCGCAGGTATAAATATATGATGTATGTGTACAAGTATGGGTATGTGACATATAAATGAATTGCAAGTATAACAGTATATCCTGCAACATGGAAATAATAGTATGCACATACAAGGTCATATCCAGATGCAATAATGCTACTGTGTAGTGACATGGAAATTATCGATGATGAAGTGTGTGAGCCGGCGAGCAAGTATACGTGGAACATACGCATCATCGATAATGGTGCTGGTGCCCTAGCAACATGATAGAAATATAGCAATCAACATATGCAAAGCAATGTGAATAGCATGAATATGCGGAAATAGAATAATCAACGCAACAGTAAAGAATCTACACCCATATGTATATGTCATGCAGTTATGCAATTTGAAATAAGACGAATCGAGATTTTTACTAACAATAACGGCTACGGAGTTTTCAAGACATTCCTGATTCGTAGTTTTGAAATAGGTATGATTCGGGTCTAGTCTAACATCTACTATGCAAACTACAGATCTGAGTATCAAGTCAAACGGGAGGGGTATGGAAACCACCTAAATCTGAGTCGATCTATAGATATAATAGTCGGTGATCCCGCCTCAATAGTATCGCGTACGATACAGTATATCATATGACATCCTCAAGTCATGAGTGCGGATCTATCATCAATATAAAGCTCGTACGATGAATCATCGTACGGCATCCCAATAGCTGGGTACGGGTCAGTATCACATTCCTCTCATCAAATATCAGGTATCATTATCATCATATCACATAATCTGGGGTACAGATCTAAGTCTAGTACAAATCAACACCATCTATATAAGTATGAAAGCGGGGGTAAAACACATGCCCAATGGCCCGCTAAGATCACATGTCGTATCGCAAGTACGAATCACATCACATAACCGATCTCACGGTACAATGCCCAAATCATCGACTCATCTCCAATGTTATCCAATATCATCATCAACACGGTGTAAGTATAGTGAATATGCAAGGGTGCACGTATGGGTGTAAACCTATTCTAGGGTTCGCGACTATAAACTATACTAGTTTACTTCTAACCCTAAGCTATCCATAATACACCTAACGCAATATCCATGACACACTATAACTATCAAACATAATATATAGTATACCAACTACAGACTGCGGGGGTGCTATACGCCATCCACCCGACTTCCCCCAGTAGGTATAATCTACTCACCTTGCGTCTACATTTGTCGACGTCACCACGCGCATTGCTTGTTGTCCCGAAGTCTTCATGGGGTACCTATATGTCAAAGTATCGTAAATGCGTATTAAAACCAAATCAAAGCTAAAACGGCACACAAAACCCAAAATGATACGATAAAGGGCCTATAGCTTAGAACCTATGGGCACGCCTTCAAAACCATCAACAAATCCTCGATATCGTCGTATAAACGCCAAATGGTCGAGGTAAAGCACAATACAAAATTCCAGAACTAAAAATACGGAATACAGAAACACGAATCTAAAACAGCAACTAAAGAAATAGGCTCCAGATTTCACCCTAGGTCAAATTAGACAAATCTATACATGCCAGGGACCTAATCTACACATGTAGGAGCTACAGAACCAGAACGAGGCAAAATGGTGGGGTCCAGGCCGCAATTTGCGGCCAAACAGGATAAATCTGCGGCCTGAAGAAGGAGGTGGGGCTGGGGTTTTGTGTGGTGGTTCCTGGGTGCCTACACATGTCACTGTCCATTCAAAATAATTTTCAGAGTCTCGGGTTGATAGCAGATCTCAAATAACCTTCACAGATTCCACAAACTTTCCGATCTATATCGGTTTCTAAATCCGTATTCCGGGCCTTAAGTCTCAGGTTTGGGTCTCAATTCATCCACTAGGGTGTTTATCTAACCTCTGCTGAGCTCAATTTCACATTATAACTCAAATTTCCCTCAAACCCTAACTAGGTTTTCCTTAAGTCCACAAAGCACACAATATCGGTCCTATCACAACATGGGGGTAAAGGTAATGCTTAACTAAGCTTTAAGGTCCAGAAAATACCTCATTTGGCAACTCAAGAATTTTCTTGAGTTGCCCCTAGTGGCTAAAATCCTTGCTTCCTTGGTCCAAAGTGTAGATCTTGAGCTTGTGCACACTTTTAATGAAATGAATATGGGGTTTTGGTGATATTTTTGAGATGTTTTGAGGAGGTGAAGTGGGGAGGGAGGTGAGGAGCAGCAGTAGCAGCAGGGAGTTAAGGTAGAGGGAGAAAAATGAGTGTTGGGATCAAAGAAAATGGCTAAGTCATTGGTCAAAGAAGCCCATACCTCTCTCTCTCTCACCATACCTCATATAATATTCCCCTTTCTCTTTTCTTTTCTTTTTCTTTTCTCTAAATTCCTTCTCACTCAAATAGTAAACCCAAATGAGAATCCATGGTGTAAAAATGCACAAGTGTAAGAAAAGATGATATGTGCATGTTTTGCACAATTTGCTAAAAAAAACCGATTAGCGATTTTTAATCGCGATTAACACTAAATTAGCATATAACTAATCATAAAAACTTAGAAATGGCATAATTCTCTAATTTACCTTATTTTAGAATTTTCCATAATTTTTCCAAAATTTTACCCCATTTATTTATATTTAATTATACCGAATTATTAAAATATTCAATAAAATAATATTAAATTATAAATTTCCTAAAAATCATATTTTATTATTTTGAAGTGTTACAATCTATCCCCCTTAAATAAATTTGGTCCCTGAATTTAAATTAAAACCCCCAAGTACTAGAACATTCAGTAACAAACCAAGTTGTTGGATACGTGATAATCGAATCACAAAATCACAAATCATAAATACCGTCGTCGGTAGTCCCCTCTTCAAAGTCGAGAAGGTGTCGGCGCATCCAATGCTAGTAGCGCAAGATATCTATCTGCCTCTTGCTCACGGTCTGGCGTCCTCTGTCTCTGGGTCCTCATCTTCTCTGTGGATTACCAATCTCACAATCGATCGGCTCATCGGCCCTGTTAGGTGTGCTAACGGGGACGATTCCGTTCTGGCACTTCTCTGGTCATCTCTCGGTCAATCCTCACGACCACTCGTAAAGCAGCATGTCACTAGCGTCAACCTCTGATTGTTTGAATGCATATCACATCTGATCCTGGGTGCAAATATCATTGCAGTAGTGTCCTGGAAGGAATCCCGCTCAAGGTCTCTTCCGATCTTACCTATGCCGAACTGTACTGAGGCTGGCTCTCTTGCATAATCTCTTCTCACTCGATGGACATCTGTGTCCTCAGCACAACATTTTCTCGGAAATTGGTCGCCTCCCAACGCCTCTGTAAGCATATCAGGTCTCTTGCCTCGACAGAAAGTAATGACAGCTCGTCAGCGTCTCGCACGAACCTCTGGCTCCACTTGTCTCTATCGTCGTCCACTATGACGTCACGCTATGCTATCTACGCACTGCACTGTTCTCGGCCATGGTCAATCCGAAGTTTCTCGCACGGACTCGAAATCGCGTACTCTGTAGCTTCATCATTCGGTAGAAGATGTATGGCCGAACAGGTCCTCGGGAACACGTCCCAACCATCGGATGAATACTCAATACTCGTCCGTCCTTGATCAATTCGCAACGCATCTGGGTAAGGTCCTTTATCCGAACCTCGTCGACGATGCCGAAGTCTGGCCTGCTGGGTATGCGCAGTATGACCACTCCTGGGTCTAGGTCTTCTCGTATCGTATTCCAGAAAGGTCCTGTCGAGGTCTCTCCCTCAAATCTCATTCCTGCAGAATTGCCCGGAAGTCATCATCCATTGCTGAAGCAAATTCTTGTTCCGGAACGGCTTGATACTCATCGCGCCTCTTTCTGGAAGATATATCCATACACAAGGCCTCTGCATGCGTATCGCATCTCTGATGTCAGCGAAGTGGGAACGTCCTCTCGTCGAATTCTCTTGCGAACTCTTTACTTCACTCTGCTTCAATGTCGACTGCTTCGGACTCGTCTCATCGTGGCTGCACGGACTGCGCTCCAACGGCTATCCTCGTATCTGGAGTCTCCCAAGAAAAGCATCTCACCACCTAGCATCCGAAGGAAGTCGAACCATTTGATCGATTCGTCAAAACCTCTTAATTCCTCAAGAGCTCAACAACTTGGGTACAGTTTAACAGCATCGAGTACATACCACAGCATCAATGATCCAGCCGTAGAAGGGCAAACCTAAGCCTCACTAATGGCGCCGCAGAACTGCCGCAGACCCTAAGGTTCAAAGGCTTTCATACGGTCATTATGTCGAGTTAGGGTTTCTGTCACGACCCAAAATTTGGCCCGTGACGGCCCTAATACTACGCAACGCCCAAAGACGTAACGCGGTAAAAGAAAGCCAAAACCCAGAAATCTAAACCATAAAAAATACGGAAAAGATAATATAAGTTTTTGAAACATTTGAAATCGCAACCCAAATTCTTTAAAAGTCCTACTTTATTTCTTTAAAATTTTAGCAACACCCCCTTTTTGGTAAAACTAGCCAAGATAAATACAACATAAAAATATGACGCCGTAGCGAAGAAATAAAGACAATAGAGAGAAAGCTGTATATAAAAGAAAACAAATCTACAATAATATACAATATCGTCCTCACCAAGTCTCTAAGTCAACAACATACTAGTAGGTGGAGAGTACAAAATATAACGAAGGTACAATATGAAATACAGATAACCACCAACCCACCTAAGCAAAATAGTACTGTGAGCTGTTGCGGTATCTGGAGCAAAAGATGATAGCTGAAAAGCGGAATAGCCTGCCTCGACTACTCTAGGGAAAAACCTGAAACACCTGTGGCACAACGGGGGTGAGTTGCCAACTCGTGAATAGTAGATAACATATGCAGGTAATCACAGGAATGTACGTACAGCATGAATCTAAGATATGCGATTACAGTAATAACATGTCATGAAAATGCTGAATAAAGGAAAGTACACTAGCAGGTACAAACAATATGTGAAGCAATCGTAACATGACAATAATATGCAATAACCATGCAATAGGGATATGAGAATGTAAATATGCAACTATCATAAGGGTACACTAACAGGTACTACCAATATATGAAACTGTGCAAAAAATAGATAAGTGTGAGATATGGGGTAGAATATGTCATTTCCACGGAAACCTGACATCGTGGTAGGATCACAATCCATCAAGACACTCAAATCCCAATTCCTCAAATCAACCCCCACATTGGGCACTCACATCATATAAGTCTCACATCTCCTCAATGTACAATATCGAGTAATCTCCTATATCCCGAATGTACAATCAACAATCTCTTTCATATCCAATATCCAATCTCAATGAATCACCTATATCCCAAGTCGAATCTCAAGTAAGTTTCTAACATCCTAAAGGTATATATATTTGCAGAAATAAATATGATGGGGGCAATACACATATATTAGCGTCCCATTCCACTAATATTGGTGTAAGGGTATATATAACAACGGCTAATCCCCTGTTATATATACGAAGGTATTAAAAGAAATATCATGAAAACAATGTGCCAAGTATCGACACAGAAATCCTGATAAGTACGTATCATACGCTGTCCCGAAAGCACTAGTGCCTAGCTCTGACCCTCGCCTTTCGACGTATGCATACGTGCATGACTCCCAACGGTGTCTCCATGACCCCCGCCGAGTCATTGGTACTGTCACCGGATGGTATGGTTCCCCTGCCGGGATCATCGGCTCATAGCACATCGACATCCCTTTCTTGCCTCGGGGTACCTCCGGGCCCCACCATGTACCTTCTACGGCCTCGACGCCTCCTCGTAGGGGTATATATAATCAGCACCGATAAAACTCATGGTGGATGCGCAAATATCATATCAAGGAAACCGGGTTTTTCAATGTATGCATAATTTCATGAACTCCCGCGGTTCCCAAATCCAGAAAACATCATGTAAAATCCAAATAATACTGCGCAATCCAGGAATAAACATATGCGATATATCTGGAATGCAAGCATATAAATGAGAATATGTAGCTGAAACTAGATGTATGCGAAACCAAAAAGGTACAACTAAGTGACATCAGTAAAGGTAAATATGTAACTGCAACTGAATATGTGTGTAACATACAGGTGTAACAATGTATAGGTATCTACCCATAAGAACTGATGTCGTATACCCCCTGGGTATAAGAAGAATATGAGTAAGATATACCTGTAGATGTATCGTAAAAGGTAAGTGTACCTATCACTAATGGTACGATACTCTATAGGTATATAGGTATGGTAATGTCATATGTGATAAGCAGTACGAATCAATGTCACAAGGTCCCTAACCAAGCAATATAATGTCTATAATGGTTTGTGTGTGACATGGCAATTATTGACGGTGTGTGTGTAGCATACAATCCGTGCTCGTGCAACATGAACCGTCAATAATATGTGCAGTGTCCTACGGCTGCTAGTCAATGTATAACTATATCTAAGTAAATAGGTAAAGGCGCAATTCTAACAATGACGTAGAATATGCGACAAGTATTAGAATCCTAGCCCAGACGCATAACGCCATGCGGGCGATTCCCCTGTAGATGTTAAATCTACACACCTACACTCCACGCTAGGTGAATCCTACCATCTGCTCCCCCCTGTAGCAGTGTCCGTAGTCTCCGCCTGCAAACCTGAAAATGAGACAAGGAAATCACATATAAGCCAAATATCTCGCAAAACACGATATCGAACCCAAACGAGAAACTCGCGTCGCGAACTAAACGCGCGTGTGTACGATACGCTAAAACGTGTGTATACGCGTCTAGAACCACCGCGACACGCCGCGATACGCTGGATCACAGAACCCACTCACGTATCGCGCGTATCGCGTAAACAAACGGACATGAAACACGGTATTTGATCCCAGATTTTCCTACAGGTCAAAACTTACAAAACTAGACATGCCAAAGCACTACAATACACAGCAGACAACCCTACCCAAAACCTCAAGACCCAACACCCTACCCTGGCCGCAATTTGCGGCCAATAAGATTAAATCGGCGGCCAGAATTCGGTGGTAGGGGCTCGTGTTCTGGTGGTGTTGTCCATACCTAGTGAGCATGTTCCAGTCTTCTCAAATTTATCCTGAAAGGTCCGGGCCAGTAGCAGATCACAGATAGCCAATATATCGCTTTAAAATCACCAATTTGCACTAAACACAAACCCTATGGTATTTTAGTGGAATCTGGGTAAATTCTCAGTTGAAGTGGCCCTAATAAAACTTAAATAGATAGGGTTAACTAACACAATCATCACTTAAACAACATTCCACACAAAACACCATAATTAGCACTAAACTAGCTAATTTAACACTAATCGAAGTTAATTAACACACAAGCTAAGCAAACTAGGGAAAGGTTCAGAAATATACCCTAAAGAACCCTAGAGAGCAGGTGAAGAAGTGGGGAAGAGCTGCTGTAGGTTGCTGGAGCTCCTGCTACTGCTGTTGCTGCCTGCTGCTCCTGCTGCTGCTGCTGCTGATGATGATGATGCTGTTGCTGATGCTGCTCTGCTGCTGCTTCTGTTGCTGTTGTTTTTTGTTGTTGTTGTTGCTGCTTCGGGTGCTGCTGCTGCCACTGCTGTAGGTGTGTGTGAGTGTGAGTATGAGAGAATGAGTGATAAGGAATTGAGAGGAGAATGAGAGCAAACAACTAAGACCCCCCTTCTCTTTCTCTTTCCTCATTAAATGAGGCATGGTTCACACCATGATGCCCCATGCTCACTCTCTCTCTCAAAAGTCAACATTCAACCAAAATAAAACCCTTTTAAATTCATTTTCATTTTCTTTTTAAAAGAACAACCATAACTACTTAACCCAAAACACCTAAACAATAATAGAACTAGATTAAGTAATGGTTAAACCACAATTAACACCCTAGTTATCTTGCACAAGTGTGTGTGTGGCTAGAAAAATTCTAATAAAATACTCATAAAATAAGGTAAAATATTTAAAACTTAATTTGGTAAACTTTTTATTAAAATACATACATTAAAATATAATTTGCCATAAAACACATTCTAAGGTGTTACAATCTCCCTCCTAAAAGAAATTCGTCCCCGAATTTTAAAAAAAATATACTGTTACGCGTACCTTCAAAGAGAAGATTAAAATCCTCAAATCTCGCTCGCAGCCTTCCAAGTAACTATCTCACTATACGGCTACGTCCAAGAAAACCCTCCACAGATAGCGAGACCCTTGACCGATGTTCCTCCACCTGCTGAGCCATTAACACAATTGGCTGCTGGTGAACGAAAGATCGCGTCTAAGCAAAAAGGTCTGTGCTAGATCATGTGAGAAAGGTCAAGAAGGTAATTGTAAAGTATCATCACAAGGAATACGGGGTGAAAATCTAATAATCTGGGCGGAAGTGCCAAATTAAAGGCAACGAAACTAACTCGCTTATAGGACCTCGGAAAGACCTAAATCCTGGGACAAGCTTCCCAAAATCCAACACGTCATTCATCGGAAAGTCCGTAGGAATACATGATCTGTCCCTGCGAACTTGAGTCTATGACCAATACAGTCGACATAAGACCTCAGTTCGCAATGGACAATTCCCATCCTGACCTAACACAACTGGACCATCTCCGAAGTCTCTAGACTAGCTGGGGTCCAAGGTACTACTTACGCAGAGTCAGAAAAACAACAGACTGGTGATCGACACGACCTAACCCCTACCTAAAGGTGGCCAATTGGAGTGTCTCCTGATAACAGCTATCGAAGGAGAACCCTAACGATGGCGAGTGACGATCCCCAACTGCCGACAATAATCAAACAAACACACAACTTAAAAAGAACAACTGAGCAAACTGAGTATAACCGAACGACAAGAATCCGAATGGAGTCACACCCTGACTAAACTTGGGTGGAAACCATAACGAAATTCATGGAGATCTTCTCCCACTCCTACTTCGGAACGGTAAAAGGTTGCAACCCTCCAGCCGGCCTCAGATGCTCGACCCAAGCACACAACAACACAGGCACCTTGAAATGAAACCTGAAACTTCTCTTTACATCCCTATCCACCCGTAACTATCTCACAAGTCACGCTAAATGTTGGTGGAACTGGAATGCATAAATAGAGTTGACAGATGTGCATGTTCTAGGATTACACGTCTTTACCCGATGATATCAGGTACTCAAACGCGTACCTAACTTAGCACACCATTGTCACAAATCAAGGTCTCCGAATCATTACCCAGCCGAGTATGCTCAAGTATCACTGACGAACGAGCATCGGCGGGCAGTGTCTCGCGAAAACGATTTTAGGAAGGTGGTCGGGCGCGGACATGAGCAAGCTGTCCCCTCCGTAGAGACGAACTTAAGCTATACTCAACAATCACACAAAAACTGTAAATCTGCAGAAGACTATCACAACAATCAAAATCCGCTGCAGGAAGATGTACGTTAAGCTCTGGTGGTCCGTGAAAATCTGACATGACTCTCGAACAGATGGTGTCTCCAAATCTCCAACGCAAAACCACCGCGGCCATCTCCAGATCATGAGTAGAAGATCCTCCTCGTACTCCCTCCAGATGTAGGGAAGCAAAAGTGATAATTCTATAGTGTCACCTCAGTACACAATCGAGCCCACTCAAGAAACATTACAGTTAAACAACAAAATCGCCCGAACTAAAAGTAAGAAAGGACTAATGCAGTTGTTAACCGAATCTTCAACTGCTGAAAATTCCGCACACATGCCTCAGTCCACAGAAAAGAAACCTCCCTTCCGGTCCATTCAGTCGACGGTGCAGTACTACTCTAGCAATCCTGCACGAAACGGCGGTAAGAACTTGCTAAGCCCAAAAATCTGCGGATCTCCGTCCTGCACACATGTCTGGACCTTAGCTGTACGGCCACGATCTCCCTCGGAACCATATGAAACCGTCTCCCGTGACTACAAGACTTAGGAGTCAACACAAAACAAGCCTGAAGAAACACTCCGAGAATTTAGCAAACTGCTGGTGCACTCCCAGTATCTGCATAACAAATTCCCAAGTGTTACTCCTGTTCCTCAAGACACATTAGCTAGACCAGAATGTCGTAAATAACACAACAAAAACTGGTCGAGGAACGTCCTGAAGAAATCTGGTTCATCACATCTACGAATGCTGCTAGGGCATCAGTGAATCCAACGACTCACAAAAACACACAAAGCCCATCGCACGCACAAGGCAGTCTTTGGAATGCCATCACTCCGAACCCGCAATAATGATGACCTGATCCCAAGCAAACTTAGAAAATGTCTCGCACTTTGGAGCTGATCGAGAAAATCGCCACGGCGTGGTGAAGGATACCTATCCGCACCGTAAGCCGGTCCAATTGACGATCCGTCGATACACAACCTCAAAATGCCGTCTTTCTCCTTGATGAACAGAAATAGGAGCTTCCAAAAGCGAAACACTTAGACGCACAAACTCCCAATACCATAACTCCGCAGCTGATCCTTTAGCTCCCAAGCTTCGCCGGCTCATCCGGAACAACGTCGGAAAAACTCTCGCACGAAAGGAACCCGGTCCAACGATCCCACTGTGGCTCCGGTATCACGAATGAACGCCAAGAATCCACGACATCTCCTCAGAAGCCGACTAGCGAAAAAGGCTGAATTCAAGCTGTGAGAGGCGGCACAACTATCCACCTGCACAACAAGAACTGACACGCCGGGGAAAACAAAACCTAACTGTTTCCCTCACGGTAGTCCACAGACGCCTAGCACGTAGCTAACCAGTCCATGCCCAGGAGAACGTCAAATCCAACATCTCTGGAAGGATCAAAACGACGGACGAATCTCTATCTCCTATCCGATTGGCACACAACTGAATACGTGTTGTGCAACAAAAGAATCGCTGACAGAAGTTAACACAACTACGACTAATCTACCCAACCACGGTACAAGCATGAAAAATAAATGAATATATCAAGGAACATGCGAAATAAGGATACTTGAAATCTCTACATTAGACGTCTGCGCATCCTGATGAGTAGAAGCAAACTCCTGTGTCTGCCCTCTACTCGCAGCTAGATGAACTCCTCTGGTAGACTGAGCCCTCTGAGCGAACCTTCCACTTCCATGGCCTCTCTGAGTACGATCCTGACGCCGTGCTGAGGAACAATCCCTGACGAAGTGCTGAAGGCTTCCGCATCGAAAACATCCATGCGCTGACTGCTGACCATCCTTGGGATGAGAGCAGAACGACTGTCCTCGTCCTAGGCCTCTGCTACTCACACGACGGCCACGAAATCTGTCTCGACGACTAAACCTCTGCCTCTGGGCTGCTATGCTGGTACGAGTCCTCCACTGTCCTGGAATATGTGCCTCGTCAACTGGAGCTGCAACCACTGGTGCTATGTAGGTGATGGACTGCTGCATACTGATCGCAAGTGACAACTGAGTAACAGGGGTGACAACCTCCTGTTGTAGCTCCCGAATGACATCAACCAATGAGCTCATAGTCTGGCGGAAGTCCTGCATCTCTACCAAAAGTCTATCAATAGTATATGTCATAGGCTGATCCGTCTGCACCTGTGCAACTAGAGTGCCATCCTGGTCAGTACTCGTCTCACCCGAGCCAACTCTGACCTCGGCCCTCGCTGCATCACTCTGAGTCCCCATAGTCATCGGCGGCAAGGCTATAAATAGATATAAGATTCGATGAGAATAAGGAATCGAATCTCAAGGATATGAATAATCAAGGAAGGAATTTCAAGCAAATTGTACTTAGGTCACTTAATGCAAGGTACCGCATCGTGGGTATGCTGCAGACATATACACACTACGTTACTCTGTTTAAGCTACCCACTCCATCATTCTAAGGTCATCCTACACTCCGAAAGGTAAAACCTAGCGCTCTGATACCAATTTTGTCACGACCCAAAATTTGGCCCGTGACGGCCCTAATACTACGCAACGCCCAAAGACGTAACGCAGTAAAAGAAAGCCAAAACCCAGAAATCTAAACCATAAAAAATACGGAAAAGATAATATAAGTTTTTGAAACATTTGAAATCGCAACCCAAATTCTTTAAAAGTCCTACTTTATTTCTTTAAAATTTTAGCAACACCCCCTTTTTGGTAAAACTAGCCAAGATGAATACAACATAAAAATATGACGCCGTAGCGAAGAAATAAAGACAATAGAGAGAAAACTGTATATAAAAGAAAAAAAATCCACAATAATATACAATATCGTCCTCACCAAGTCTCTAAGTCAACAACATACTAGTAGATGGAGATTACAAAATACAACGAAGGTACAATATGAAATACAGATAACCACCAACCCACCTAAGCAAAATAGTACTGTGAGCTGATGCGGTATCTGGAGTAAAAGATGATAGCTGAAAAGCGGAATAGCTTGCCTCGACCACTCTAGGGAAAAACCTGAAACACCTGTGGCACAACGGGGGAGAGTTGCCAACTCGTGAATAGTAGATAACATATGCAGGTAATCGCAGGAATGTACGTACAGCATGAATCTAAGATATGCGATTACAGTAATAACATGTCATGCAAATGCTGAATAAAGGAAAGTACACTAGCAAGTACAAACAATATGTGAAGCAATCGTAACATGACAATAATATGCAATAACCATGCAATAGGGATATGAGAATGTAAATATGCAACTATCATAAGGGTACACTAACAGGTACTACCAATATATGAAACTGTGCAAAAAATAGATAAGTGTGAGGTATGGGGTAGAATATGTCATTTCCACGGAAACCTGATATCGTGGTAGGATCACAATCCATCAAGACACTCAAATCCCAATTCCTCAAATCAGCCCCCACATTGGGCACTCACATCATATAAGTCTCACATCTCCTCAATGTACAATATCGAGTAATCTCCTATATCCCGAATGTACAATCAACAATCTCTTTCATATCCAATATCCAATCTCAATGAATCACCTATATCCCAAGTCGAATCTCAAGTAAGTTTCTAACATCCTAAAGGTATATATATTTGCAGAAATAAATATGATGGGGGCAACACACATATATTAGCGTCCCATTCCACTAATATTGGTGTAAGGGTATATATAACAACGACTAATCCCCTGTTATATATACGAAGGTATTAAAAGAAATATCATGAAAACAATGTGCCAAGCATCGACACAGAAATCCTGATAAGTACGTATCATACGCTGTCCCGAAAGCACGAGTGCCTAACTCTGACCCTCGCCTTTCGACGTATGCATACGTGCATGACTCCCAACGGTGTCTCCATGACCCCGGCGAGTCATTGGTACTGTCATCGGATGGTATGGTTCCCCTGCCGGGCTCATCGGCTCATAGCACATCGACACCCCTTTCTTGCCCCGGGGTACCTCCGGGCCCCACCATGTACCCTCTACGGCCTCGACGCCTCCTCATAGGGGTATATATAATCAGCACCGATAAAACTCATGGTGGATGCGCAAATATCATATCAAGGAAACCGGGTTTTTTTATGTATGCATAATTTCATGAACTCCCGCGGTTCCCAAATCCAGAAAACATCATGTAAAATCCAAATAATAATGCGCAATCCAGGAATAAACATATGCGATATATCTGAAATGCTAGCATATAAATGAGAATATGTAGCTGAAACCAGATGTATGCGAAACCAAAAAGGTACAGCTAAGTGACATCAGTATAGGTAAATATGTAACTGCAACTGAATATGTGTGTAACATACAGGTGTAACAATGTATAGGTATCTACCCATAAGAACTGATGTCGTATACCCCCCTGGGTATAAGAAGAATATGAGTAAGATATACCTGTAGATGTATCGTAAAGGGTAAGTGTACCTATCACTAATGGTACGATACTCTATAGGTATATAGGTATGGTAATGTTATATGTGATAAGCAGTACGAATCAATGTCACAAGGTCCCTAACCAAGCAATATAATGTCTATAATGGTTTGTGTGTGACATGGCAATTATTGACGGTGTGTGTGTAGCATACAATCCGTGCTCGTGCAACATGAACCGTCAATAATATGTGCAGTGTCCTACGGCTGCTAGTCACAGTATAACTATATCTAAGTAAATAGGTAAAGGCGCAATTCTAACAATGACGTAGAATATGCGACAAGTATTAGAATCCTAGCCCAGACGCATAACGCCATGCGGGCGATTCCCCTGTAGATGTTAAATCTACTCACCTACACTCCACGCTAGGTGAATCCTACCATCTGCTCCCCCTGTAGCAGTGTCCGTAGTCTCCGCCTGCAAACCTGAAAATGAGACAAGGAAATCACATATAAGCCAAATATCTCGCAAAACGCGATATCGAACCCAAACGAGAAACTCGCGTCGCGAACTAAACGCGCGTGTGTACGATACGCTAAAACGTGTGTATACGCGTCTAGAACCACCGCGACACGCCGCGATACGCTGGATCACAGAACCCACTCACGTATCGCGCGTATCGCGCAAACAAACGGACATGAAACACGGTATTTGATCCCATATTTTCCTATAGGTCAAAACTTACAAAACTAGACATTCCAAAGCACTGCAATACACAGCAGACAACCCTACCCAAAACCTCAAGACCCAACACCTTACCCTGGCCGCAATTTGCGGCCAATAAGATTAAATCGGCGGCCAGAATTTGGGGGTAGGTGCTCATGTTCTGGTGGTGTTGTCCATACCTAGTGAGCATGTTCCGGTCTTCTCAAATTTATCCTGAAAGGTCCGGGCCAGTAGCAGATCACAGATAGCCAATATATCGCTTTAAAATCACCAATTTGCACTAAACACAAACCCTATGGTATTTTAGTGAAATCTGGGTAAATTCTCAGTTAAAGTGGCCCTAATAACACTTAAATAGATAGGGTTAACTAACACAATCATCACTTAAACAACATTCCACACAAAACACCATAATTAGCACTAAACTAGCTAATTTAACACTAATCGAAGTTAATTAACACACAAGATAAGCAAACTAGGGAAAGGGTTCAGAAATATACCCTAAAGAACCCTAGAGAGCAGGTGAAGAAGTGGAGAAGAGATGCTGTAGGTTGCTGGAGCTCCTGCTACTGCTGTTGCTGCCTGCTGCTCCTGCTGCTGCTGCTGATGATGATGATGCTGTTGCTGATGCTGCTCTGCTGCTGCTTCTATTGCTGTTGTTTTTTGTTGTTGTTGTTGCTGCCTCGGGTGCTGCTGCTGCCACTGCTGTTGGTGTGTGTGAGTGTGAGTATGAGAGAATGAGTGATAAGGAAATGAGAGGAGAATAAGAGCAAACAACCAGACCCCCCTTCTCTTTCTCTTCCCTCATTAAATGAGGCATGGTTCACACCATGATGCCCCATGCTCACTCTCTCTCTCAAAAGTCAACATTCAACCAAAATAAAACCCTTTTAAATTCATTTTCATTTTCTTTTTAAAAGAACAACCATAACTACTTAACCCAAAACACCTAAACAATAATAGAACTAGATTAAGCAATGGTTAAACCACAATTAACACCCTAGTTATCATGCACAAGTGTGTGTGCCTAGAAAAATTCTAATAAAATACTCATAAAATAGGGTAAAATATTTAAAACTTAATTTGGTAAACTTTTTATTAAAATCCATACATTAAAATATAATTAGCCACAAAACACATTCTAAGGTGTTACAGTTTCATTCTTCTAGAGGGTCCATAGAATTGCCTGCATGTTTTTCCGAATAATTTAAGCTTGGAAAATGGGCTCCTGACATTCGATCGTCTCTATCGACTCTCAACGTCTCCGCGTGAAGTCGTCTCTAGCTGGAAGCAACCTATCTGATGACCTCTCATCAGGGTAGGCGAACAATCCACATGTCCCAGTCATTCGTCCTCGACGACTAGCGACCTTCTATCATTTCCTAGTACAACTCGTACCGCAATAGCTCCAACATCTGGGGCAATATCTCGTTGTTCGCAGCAACAACTGGCTCATTCGCCTGTACGCTTACAGTGCCTCAATCCTCCAGGAAAGGCAATACATTAGCGGTCATCTCTAAATCGGTCTGCTCTAGATCTGAGTAAGACTCTCCACACTGGAAATTTTTAAATCGACTGGGCCTGCTCCGGCGCATAAATCGGACGAATCACCTTCGTCTCTCAAACCGGGTAGACTAGCTATCATCTGTCTCATATCTTCCTGGAAACTCCGGCGATCTCAGCTCGTAAGCTCCGGAAGCGACATCCTATGAATCTCAGCAACAGCTGGTCCATCTGTCTGCACGGTAGGCGACATCATAATCTCTGAGGTATGCTGTACATCAATAGTCCTCTCTCAACTGGCAGCTCTAATAATGGCCCGATCATCCGGTGCAAATCAAGCACTCGCCTCCACTAGAGGTCACAATCACCAATACTAACTCGAGACGTTCCCATGTCACCAGAAAACACAATGGCCGGCCCTTGTACCATAAGAGCTCGCACTGACCGTAACCCTAGCAGCAGCCCAAACTGCGCTCAAACATAGTGACAGGAAGCTCAATCGAGTATCGAAGAGAGCAGATCAATGGCAAGAAAGAAAACAACAGATCCAGAGTGGATACATGATCATAAGAAGGAACAGCATCAATGAAGGTATGATCATGAAACTAATAGAATCGAGGATCTCAAATGGATGTATAATCATGGATATGAAGAGAATCACTGATCTCGAAAATATGTACGTCCTAAGGTTTCTTAAGCGGAGTGGCGTGTCGTAAGTATGCCGCGGAACATACCCACGGTACGTCACTCTACTTTAGTCACCTATTCCATCAACCAAGGGTCATCCTACGCGACAAAAGTTCGGGTCAAATACCCCCTCGACTAAGTCTAAGTTTCGTATATATATAGACGCCTTAGGCTCCACATAGTCAAACTTAGACTCGAACCAAGGTTAACCTAGCGTTCTGATACCAACTTTGTCACAACCCGAAAGAGCACGTGACTGGCCCTTGAACTATATGAAGTGTATAGGACTCCATCTGATCCAAGTAAGCCAAAAGCTCAGAAATCTAAAACCATTCTAAGAGTAAAAAAACATACAAGCAATAAACTATACAACGCTGAATGGCGAGGATCAAAATTCAAAAGAAACCCAGATAAGCATGAAAACTGTAACACTACTAAGCGCGACTCTAAGGTCGAAATAATACATCACTAGTGTCTGAGTCTGAAACAATATACAAGTTTTGGTTGATGGAATTTCTAGATACAATGAATAATACATGTACAATGGCGGTTCTGATACAAAGAACCCACCTACCAAGCAAATCACCCGCAAAGGAAAGCAGTGTGCCAGAAATGCCGCTATGGAACCTGTACGGCAAACCCTGCAAGAACTGTGGCACAACGGGGGTGACTTGCCAACTCGTGAATAGAAAATATCTACAAGCAGAAATCGAATGCAAGACATAATCCTAGGTCAATACAATCAGTATAAATACAACCCTCAAGAGTAAGTCTGAAGCATGAAAATGTGGCAATGTAACACCTAATTATGTAGGTAGTGCCAAGTACTCGTGCAAGTGCCTCAGATAATAACATGTCATAAATGTGAGGTATGTCTGCATGAAGTAAACATGATGAAGTTTGATCAATGTAATCAAAGTCTGTATGTGATCAATGTCTGTATATATGTGGATCCCGTCCATCCGTCACCCAATGACAATAAGCATCATGCATGTAAATGTGAGGATATAATCTAATCATGGAAAACATCATGAAACCCGTGCCTAGCATTGACACGTAAATCCCCATCTATCGGGCTGCGTCAGTCCGGATCAGCCCACGGGCTATGTCTCCAGAATCGGCCCTCGGCCCCGGCAGTACGCCCATATCCATCCATCGACTCTGGTCAGTATCTTCCGGATAACTGCCAGGTCCAACCAATCACCGGTAGGTAGTAGTCCCTCTTCCAGGCTCACCGTCTACTACACAGCGAAACCGTTCTCGCCCCGGGGTACCATACCGGGTCCACCATGTACCCGTAATCGGCCTCATCCAACTCCTCGATTCGGGTTCACATATATCACTCTAGCCCCGAGAAAACACATGGTAGACACACCGAAATATCATATCAAGGGAAAGCGGGTTTTTAAATAATTAACTATTCTCTTTTGAAATATCCACGGTTCCCCAAATCCAGAATTAACATGGAAACAACATATCTCAATGCGTAATCTAAGCAAGTATGAAGATATCAATGTATGTGTGCACTGGTATGAATATACAGTGTGCATGTGCGCAGGTATAAATATATGATGTATGTGTACAAGTATGGGTATGTGACATATAAATGAATTGCAAGTATAACAGTATATCATGTAACATGGAAATAATAGTATGCACATACAAGGTCATATCCTGATGCAATAATGCTACTGTGTAGTGACATGGCAATTATCGATGATGAAGTGTGTGAGCCGGCGAGCAAGTGTACGTGGAACATACGCATTATCGATAATGGTGCTGGTGCCCTAGCAACATGATAGTAATATAGCAATCAACATATGCAAAGCAATGTGAATAGCATGAATATGCGGAAATAGAATAATCAACGCAACAGTAAAGAATCTACACCCATATGTATATGTCATGCAGTTATGCCATTTGAAATAAGACGAATCGGGATTTTTACTAACAATAACGGCTACGGAGTTTTTAAGACATTCCCGATTCGTAGTTTTGAAATAGGTATGACTCGGGTCTAGTCTAACATCTACTATGCAAACTACATATCTAAGTATCAAGTCAAACGGGAGGGGTATTGGAACCACCTAAATCAGAGTCGATCTATAGATATTATAGTCGGTGATCCCGCCTCAATAGTATCGCGTACGATACAGTATATCATATGACATCCTCAAGTCATGAGTGCGGATCTATCATCAATATAAAGCTCGTACGATAAATCATCGTACGGCATCCCAATAGCTGGGTACGGGTCAGTATCACATTCCTCTCATGAAATATCAGGTATCATTATCATCATATCACATAATCTGGGTTACAGATCTAAGTCTAGTACAAATCAACACCATCTATATAAGTATGAAAGCGGGGGTAAAACACATGCCCAATAGCCCGCTAAGATCACATGTCGTATCGCAAGTACGAATCACATCACATCACCGATCTCACGGCACAATGCCCAAATCATCGACTAATCTCCAATGTCATCCAATATCATCATCAACACAGTGTAAGTATAGTGAATATGCAAGGGTGCACGTGTGGGTGTAAACCTATTCTAGGGTTCGCGACTATGAACTATACTAGTTTACTTCTAACCCTAAGCTATCCATAATACACCTAACGCAATATCCATGACACACTATAACTATCAAACATAATATATAGTATACCAACTACGGACTGCAGGGGTGCTATACGCCATCCACCCGACTTCCCCCAGTAGGTATAATCTACTCACCTTGCGTCTACATTTGTCGACGTCACCACGCGCATTGCTTGTCGTCCCGAAGTCTTCATGGGGTACCTACACGTCAAAGTATCGTAAATGCGTATTAAAACCAAATCAAAGCTAAAACGGCACACGAAACCCAAAACGATACGATAAAGGGCCTATAGGTTAGAACCTATGGGCATGCCTTCAAAACCATCAACAAATCCTCGATATCGTCGTATAAACGCCAAATGGTCGAGGTAAAGCACAATACACAATTCCAGAACTAAAAATACGGAATATGGAAACACGAATCCAAAACAGCAACTAAAGAAATAGGCTCCAGATTTCACCCTAGGTCAAATTAGACAAATCTATACATGCCAGGGGCCTAATCTACACATGTAGGAGCTACAGAACCAGAACGAGGCAAAATGGTGGGGTCCAGGCCGCAATTTGCGGCCAAACAGGATAAATCTACGTCCTGAAGAAGGAGTTGGGGTTGCGGTTTTGTGTGGTGGTTCCTGGGTGCCTGCACATGTCACTGTCCATTCAAAATAATTTTCAGAGTCTCGGGTTGATAGCAGATCTCAAATAACCTTCACAGATTCCACAAACTTTCCGATATCGGTTTCTAAATCCGTATTCCGGGCCTTAAGTCTCAGGTTTGGCTCTCAATTCATGCACTAGGGTGTTTATCTAACCTCTACTGAGCTCAATTTCACATTATAACTCAAATTTCCCTCAAACCCTAACTAGGTTTTCCTTAAGTCCACAAAGCACACAATATCGGTCCTATCACAACATGGGGGTAAAGGTAATGCATAACTAAGCTTTAAGGTCCAGAAAATACCTCATTTGGCAATTCAAGAATTTTCTTGAGTTGCCTCTAGTGGCCAAAATCCTTACTTCCTTGGTCCAATGTGTAGATCTTGAGCTTATGCACACTTTTAATGAAATGAATATGGGGTTTTGGTGATATTTTTGAGATGTTTTGAGGAGGTGAAGTGGGGAGGGAGGTGAGGAGCAGCAGCAGGGAGTTAAGGGAGAGGGAGAGAAATGAGTGTTGGGATCAAAGGAAATGGCTATGTCATTGGTCAAAGAAGCCCATACCTCTCTCTCTCTCTCACCATACCTCATATAATATTCCCCTTTCTCTTTTCTTTTCTTTTTCTTTTCTCTAAATTCCTTCTCACTCAAATTGTAAACCCAAATGAGAAACCATGGTGGAAAAATGCACAAGTGTAAGAAAAGATGATATGTGCATGTTTTGCACAATTTGCTAAAAAAACCGATTAGCGATTTTTAATCGCGATTAGTACTAAATTAGCATATAACTAATCATAAAAACTTAGAAATGGCATAATTCTCAAATTTACCTTATTTTAGAATTTTCCATAATTTTTCCAAAATTTTACCCCATTTATTTGTATTTAATTATACCGAATTATTAAAATATTCAATAAAATAATATTAAATTATAAATTTCCCAAAAATCATATTTCATTATTTTGAAGTGTTACAGTGGGAATCACACAAGACTCTATGACGATCTCGTATCGACAGACTAACCTGTATCAGTGTCACCTGAGAACTGCTATCTGACGATAGGTCTAATACCATCTAGGAGTTCTCGGCGAGTCCGTTCAGTATACCCAATCTCCACTGAGCACCCGTATACCTTCTCTGATGTCAAACACTAATGGATATGGGATCATCCATCGCCCATCATATGGGTCAAGAAGCGTATACGCTAGTTGTTCAGTCGAAAATATCGTGCATTTGATATGACATTTTCCTTACTATTTTTATATAATAAAAGGTGTTTATTATAAATATGACACATATGAGGGTTTATCTATAAAAATACTACTTTCATATGTTTATATATTATAATTAACATTATGTAGGAAAATGTAAGCATATAATATCTATATAAAATTTAGTCCATTTAAATATGCATACCAAATCAAATATCTTTAACCAATTTTTAAACTATAATATCATATCCAATGGTTAAGATAATATCTCAAATAAAAACAAATTCTATTAATATTATTCTTTAAGATATTGTGCAGAAATTACATCAGGACTGGAATAAAGGAAATCCGAGTTTTCGAGATCAAATCTGCCAAAATATTAAAGTAAATCGAAGAAATCAATTCTGGTAGAGACTTAGAGAAGATTTCCAAAATCCAGATATTCAAAAGATCACCACATGTCAACTAGATGAAGCTCCAGAATTTTGAACCAAAGATCCCACCAATCCGCGGCTAAACCGCGGCCAATACCCACTAAACGCGGCGGATCCGCGGCCTATTCGAGGTGTTAAGATTTGAGATTTGGTGGGTAGGATCCTAACAGCTAGTTACCATATTAGGAAACTAGGGATTCTGGGCTTGAGGCTATTTAAAGGACTGAGAGCCTCTTGGAAAAATCATCAAACCGACGAGATCACGAAGTCCAAGACGGCTCAAGAATCCAGGTTGATCATCAACTGTTCATCTACCTCATTAAGAAGAGATCGAGAAGCAAACTAGGATTTTGTAATCACTTTCTAAAGGAACAAAGTGCAATTGATCAAGTTGATTAATAAAGGTAGTTGTTTTATTCTTATTGCATTTTATTTTCTTTATTTACATCATGATCTCTATCCGTTCTTCTATCTCCATCATGCGCGAGTAATTCTCCGCTTGTTAGGGTTCGTAGGATTAGGGTAGATCAATGGATGATTAAAAATCCTTTAACTCCTTTTAAGTCCTATAAAGTTTATAAACTTTATCAAAAGAATAGTTAACATCCTAATCGGGCGCGCTATCAATTCATTGATATTCACGACCACGATTAGAGATTAGATTAACAATTGTTTTGGTAAAGGCTAGATATGAACGAAGATCCATGTCAAGATAGGGGTTAAGAGTGGGAACCCTATTCCCTCCAGAAACCCTAATCCACATGCATCACTGTCAATCTAGTTTTAAATCTATTAAAGGATAAAAGGAATAATCTTTAATTAATCATCCATGACTACTAAATCTCAACGAACCCTACAAGCCCCCTTCTAATATAAAACCTACATCCGTAGTTAATCTAGATCTATATCCTACATCCGTGATTGTCGTAGATCTAGAATCTACAACCATTCTTTACTATTCATTATTCTTTCTCCTTTCCTAATCAATAAGCCTAAAGTAAGATTAAAAAATTCAACGTTTCCCTGAGGACGACCCGTACTCATCTCGGTCTAGCTACACGCGACACCGTTATTGATTGCAGTTATTCTACAAACACAACTCTAAAACATCAACCAATAAAATGGCGCCGTTGCCGGGGATACGTGCGTAATTTTTTTTCTTACTATTCGTGTTGAATTCTTATTCGATCCATATCATAAATAAACAAAACAGCAAATTGTGTATTTAACGATTATTGTGTGAATTTTGCAAGGGGATCTGGAGTCACAGATTTGAGGAAACAGAGATTCAGAGACATTCATCAAGATCCAGAGGAGCAAATGAAGCCACGTAGCAAATATCTCCACCACATCTCCCTAGTCAGCGGCGGAACCGCGACAATAAGGAGCAATTGGCGGCGGAACCGCGGCTTAATTAGGGGATTAGGGTTTCCAAATTCTCTGGTATCTTTCTCAACTCTTTCTCTCCCCTCTAAAATCCAATAAAATATCTTTTTTGCGGGATTCTTTGCAAAATATCGATGCTCAAAAATCTTTTTGCAAGTTTTGTAATTGGTTTGTTTGTGCATATTTTAATACGGACATTAAGGGGCAAAGACTAAATTCAGATTAGGTGGGGATTTCATCACCCTTCCTAGGCCCCACAAATTAAAAAACGAGCATCTGCATCAACCTACATTAATTAAAAAATATCTAGACAAGACTCTAAGGACTGTCGCGCTCATTAAGGACAAAGGAAGGTCGTGGGTAATCTATCGCTTATCCGCATTTCTTTTGTGGTGCCTAGGCAAGTGTGTCTAGGTAAGTGGTTACTTAATTAGGCCCGCTATTTTCGGTAATTCGTATAGCGGATACCTCCCACTTACCTGGCACTTACCTGGCCACAAGAGTGATAAAGAGGTGGTAGAGGATTGATCCTGCGACTTGTCCTTTGGAAGTCTAGGAGCGGTCTAGAGACTTGACCTAGGTAACCTTAGTTCTAGGGTTGATTGTGCATTTTATTTGTGATTTGTCTCACGTCCGAAACTTTCCAAAACAAACCAATTTTAAATCACACACACGCTGCCACCTGTGCTAAACCCGCTTAGTGCATGCTTGGCTGGACATGGGATTCTAGTGCCCGTCTTGTCCGTGTTCCTACTATCGACTCCGAAGTCGGTACTTCTTCATTTTCTTTTTCCCCTCTACCCACCACATCGAACGAGATGGACAGTTCTCTATTATATTATAACACCACCCTGCCACCACCCGTCGGTGCGCAGAATCCACCTCACATTTCTCTCCAAGAGAGATGCTATCCTATACGCGGTCCCTTCCTACCTATTTATCTATTCCACCAGCCAATGGGGATAATTTTGAAATTAAACCCCACTTCATTAACCTGTTGCCCAAATTTCACGGGCTTGATTCTGAAGACGCATATGTTTTTATCACTAAATTCGAAAACGTGTGCGCAATGATGGGTACATCACAACTTTCAGTGGATGCAATGCGCTTGCGTCTTCTCCCTTTCACTTTGTGCGATTTAGCAGAAAAATGGCTTTATAACACTGCCGCACACTCTATTACCAATTGGGATGAATTCGTGATAGCATTCCTTAAGAAATTTTACCCCAATCATAAGACCGCCTGTGTTTGGAGCGAAATCAACCAGTTTACCCGGCTTCCCAATGAACCATTTTGGAAGTGCTTTGAACGGTTTAAGGATCTGCTTGTCCAACTCATCATGGAATACATAGATGGGATCTGTGCCAAATTATATATGAAGGCATTAATCAAGCGACAAAGAAGATGCTTGAAACCATGTGTCAATGCAATTTCATGTCCAAAGACGATGGTGAAGCCTGGAAATATCTGGAAGATCTCTCCGAAAACACTTTACAGTGGAAAAGCGTTAGACCACCTTCATCTACGGGAGGCATCCATCAGCTCGATGTTCCCATCGCAGTAAAAGCCGAAATGGCAACGATGCAAAAGAAACTCGACGCTATAGAGAACAAATTCTCATCAGTCTCCCTAAACCAGGTAACGCTCCCCAAGACCGTGTGTGGTTGTCGTTCCAATCCATCTCATTTGACGGAAGAATGTCCTTTAAATTCTTCGTTTCAAGGTCACGAACACACTAATGCTACTTTTCAGCAGCGACCTAGAAACGATCTTTATTCTTCCTCATACAATCAAGGATGGAGGAATCATCATAATTTTGCTTGGAACCAAAACCAAAACCAAAATCAAAACCAGTTCCAAAGCAATTATCAAAAACCTCCTCCACAGTAACAACAACCACTACCACAGAGTCAGCACCCTTTTTAATCGCAACCTTTTCAAAACCCGGCCAACAATTCTTTCCAAACGGCCGGGACTGAAAACTCATCTGCACTTGAACGAAGCGTGGATATATTTATTCAACATTCCATGCAATCAACGGATGAAATAAAGTCTTCTATCCGAACTTTAACACAGACCACCAACTCCCACGGTGTGAATATAAAATCGATAGAAGCACAACTTGCACAAATAAATGCCGCGATGAGTGCAAGAGAAAAAGAGAAACTTTCGTCTCAACCCCTACCGAGTCCTGGCCACTCACAAAGTCATAATGTGAGTGCCGTTACCACATTGAGATCAGGAAGAGTGTTGAACAATCAAATGGGTGAATAGATTGATGATGAGAAATCAATTGAAACCCCGGCTTCCACTTCTTGCCCTATTTCGTCTAGTCTTCCACCTTCTTCCGAGCCTATTCTCCGTTTTCCTCAAGGCTCGAACACTACGCCCACTTCCTTGAATCTACCTAAAAAGATCCCCACTCCAATTCTGGGATCGATTCCATCCCCACAAACTTCTCCACAAATGTTGGACCCAAAACTTATTGATAAAGCTCCATTTCCAAATAGGTTGAGGGCCAACAAACCTAACGCACAAATGGAGAAGGTTGTGAAAATGTTTAAGCAAGTTAACATAAATATCCCTCTCCTAGATGCTATTCAACAAGTTCCGTCTTATGCAAAAATCCTTAAGGACTTGTACACTAGGAAGAGAAAAACTCAAGTGCCGAAAAAGGTATTCATGATAAGTAACGTGAGCACAGCTTTTACCCAACAATTGCCTAAGAAACGTAAGGACCCCGGTTGTCCTACAATATCTATAACTATTGGGGGTAAAAGCATCAATCGTGTTCTACTTGACCTCGGCGCTAGTGTTAACTTACTTCTATATTCCGTCCATGAGTAGCTAGGTATAGGAGAGTTGAAACCTGCCCACTGCACTCTCCAGATGGCAGACCGATCTATCGCCCAACCTAGGGGTGAACTAGAGGATGTGTTAATCAAAGTCGGGGAATTCATATTCCCTCTGGACTTTATTGTTTTAGATACACAGCCTGTGGCAAACCCACGCAACCAAATCCCGGTGATACTCGGTCGACCTTTCCTAGCAACTTCCAACGCTGCCACTAATTGTCGTAACGGTTCTATGAACTTATCCATCGGGAAGATGACAATTGAGCTTAATATTTACAAGCTAGGAAGTCAACCATCTGAACCTTCTGCTCATTTAATCGATGTATGTTCCATCAGCGAGATAGCTTTCGACTGTTAGTTATATGTATGCCCTAGAGGCCATTACTGTACATTGGATGTATATTGTAGTGGATGCTGGGACATATATAGGGAGGACTTTCTTGCTCGACATGATAATATGCTATCTGGTTACTCTTTACCTTAACGTGTACATTGAGTGTCTCTCTGTTACATGTTGGTAAAGCCCTTAGGATGTGTACTTGACTACCTGGACTATGATGCAGATCATACTAGTGGGGGCATGGTAGTCCATAAGTACATCTTTCAAGGTCCCTAGTCGTGGGTATATCGAGACGGGGCATCGACATACCAGAGTAGACTAGCGTATCCCTTTTCGACCCATGCAGATGGGCGATGGATGATCCCATATGCATTGGTATTTGACATCAGAGATGGTATGCGGGTGCTCAGTGGAGACTGGCTACACTGGACGGACTCGCCGAGAACTCCCAGATGGTATTATACCTTACGTCAGATGGCAGTTCTCTGGTGATACTGGTACAGAGTAGTCTGTTGACCCGAGATCGTCATAGAGTCTTATGTGATTCCCACTGTGCTTTGATTTCCACCTTACCACGTCCAAGAGGGCATGCAAAACGGTGGTTTTTGGGTACAGTCCCGAATCACATAGAGGCAATGAGCGATAGGAGGGGATTCGTCTCTCCCGGTATAGGGAGTTGATGTTGCGCTGTGTTCGATTGGCTATAACCGGAAATCCCTGGCTAGGGTTGCTGAGATTTACTGGTAAGTGTTACCAGTAGTTTCTCGAACTGTTATAGACCTCATATCGACATGACTTATCGAGCTGTTGGGGTCTGACGTTTACCACCCCTAGGCGAGATATGCGACATATCAGACGACGAGACCGGACTGTACGGTAAGTGTTACTGGTTGGATTCACAGGAGTATGAGCGGGCTTGCTCGTCGATCTTCTGATCGCTCAATACCCGGGTGGCGGTTACGTTTAGCAGACCGCTTGCGGCTTGTGGGTGTTTGATATGATCATCACCTGCTGCCGGAGTATTGACGAGTCTTTAGAGTCCTACACAGAGGTTTCCTGGCTCAAGCGAAACGAAATAGGAGCGCATATGAGATATGTGCGGGACCGAGAATAATGCGTGTACGTGATACCGTATTCTATTCTCGCGATGAATGTATCGATTGGTTGTATGCGATATAACCTAGTTATCGAATCAAGGATTAATTCGATAAGCCGATACATTGGATACTAGTCGGTTATATGCGATATGACCGGATCATTAAATCAAGTGTTGATTTAATGATTTAATGCATAATTATATATTTGATATATTACTTTGCATTAACTAGTATTGGTTCACTTTAAATGGATTTTCTCACTTGATGTGCACATTGTATATGTGATATATTTTTGTGTGCACTTGATTGTATCATGTTTGATGATACATGCTTACTTGAGTTTGTGTAAAGATTAAACCATGGTTATTTAAATGGTTAGGGTTTTGATTTTCATATCTATTTATTTATTTATTTATTATGGAAAAGATAAAGAGGAAATGGTGGCTTTCTTTGTTTGTTGTTGAAGCTTCATGAAGCTTTGACTAAGTGACCATTTTGTCTTCATACTTAACCCTAACCATTCAAATTAACCATAGTCTATTCTTTACACCTAACCATGGTTAGTATATGATAAGTATTCATATTATTTTCTTTTTGAAAAGAACTTATCATATTCATTATCTTCTTCTTCTTCTTCTTCAAGATGAAAAAGCTTGCCTCCATCAATGGCGACTAGTGAAAAAGAGTGAGAAATCCAATTCTAAAGTGAACCCACTTCCTATTTCTTCATCCTCTACCTCTTGACAAGTAGTATAGGGTGTTTTCTTCACAAGTTTCTTGACTTGGTGAAGTTGGAGCTTGATCTAGTGTTGCCTCGACGTAGATCATCTTCGGCATCGAAGTCGACGACCTAACCCGCCCATTTCTCCGATGAAGCCGACGCTAGAGTCCGGGATCCGATATGGACAGTGAGGGGACTTCATCACGGAGCCATGGAGGTGGAGAACCGGATCTACAAAGGTTGTAGCCTCTTTCTTGTAGTTAAGTTGTTAACTAGTTTCATTTTTCGCCTAAACTCTAGTCAACGATCCGTATTAGGGTTTCCCGGCACTTGTAAAATTTGAAATTGGCATAGTTGATGCCATATAAGACCTTATTAGCATGCCTAGGAACCCTACAGTGGTATCAGAGCCTAGCTAGAGCCTTAGGCGAAGTCTAGATGACGTTTGAAGTCCGATCGAACCGAAACCCTAACTCTAAAATGCTCTCTGGAAATTTTCTGAAAATTTGGATTTTTATGAATTAAAAATTGCTAAAAAATTCAGCAGGGTGTTATTTGAATTACTGTGAAATTCGAGGGGCTGATTCAACTAAAGCGCGGCGGAACCGCGGCACAAGCATGGCTTGTGCTGCGGTTCCGCGGCCATTTTGTCGCATTAATTTCTGAATTTTGCACAGTAATTCATGTTTTCAGGTGCTGAGTTTTCTGGGAATTTTTAATTTGAACTCAAGAGTTGAGTTTTCTGGGGTGTTTTGGAGCTTGGATGATTCGATCGGATTATCATACTTTGTCTATGTGGCTTTCCGGATATTTTAGAATATATTAAAAAGTTCGACCGGATATAAATACCCACTTTTCCCCCTGCCGGGAAATTTCCAATTGTTGGATTTTTCTGTAGTTTAATCACGTTCTAAGTAGTGCAAGTAACGCGATGGTCCCTCTAGAAGACAACAAACCTTAACTCGATTATGTGACCGTCTTGAACTGCCCTTTGAACCTTCGGGTTTGGGGCAGCACGGCGTGCCACATGTGAGGCGTTGGCTTGACCCTTCTACGGCTGGACCGTTGGTACTGAGGCATGAACTGAATGTTTTTAGACTTATTTCATGTGTTGAGCTGTATTGGGAAAACCTGGGTGTTCGATTGTTCGATCGGAAAGTTTAATATTTTCTATTTATCCGGAATGTGATACAACATTTGGAATTCACAAGTAGTTATGAGATAACTGAATGAATGTTATAAATCTAGCAGTTTAGTCTCACTTGATCGGTTGCCACGGAATTTTGATGTGATCAAAAGTCCGTCGCAATCACGTAGTGTACGCGGATACTCGCCGGGTAAACTTAATAGACAACCTCACTCCATAGCCCCGACCAAGTGACTGTAGGAGAACCCCGTCGCCGAAAGCATCCGTTCGGGTGCTCGCGGCAGCGGTGTTCCGCCTTGGTGCACTTCGTCGACGACATCAGGGGTGCGGCCGTCTACTAAAGTTTGCGACGAGCATTCGATCAGGATGTCGGGAATCTTGTTGAATTGCCCGACTTGATATTGAAAAGTGTTTTCGATTTTGAGACTAAAATGTGGGGTTTATAATTGTTAGGCATGCGATGTCTAAGTAATTCATTTGATTAGGCATGCGATGTCTATGGAGGTTGCGGATTCCAACTGTTGTAGTTTTACACTTTCTTTTCTGTGACCGTAAGTGTAATATGTGATATCGCCGGTTTCGTTGCTATATGTCAACGGCAATTGGGATGCGCATATTTACTTACGTTGATGACATGTGATGTTATGTGTTGCTGGATATGTTATATTGGATCGTCGTGTTTGAATAGCCCGGGGGTTTTTATGTGAGATGAGTGTTTTTCATTTTCATTCATGTAAAAACATGTATGTAATATTCTTTTATTGGGGCACTTCCAGGTTGCGGAAGATGACACCTTTTGTATATTATTTACTTTTCCGCACTAGGATAGACCCAAGGAGGAGGGCATAAGTAACCGGGTTCTAGAGTCCAGTGGGAGACCAACTCGAGGAGTCGAGTCCGGGTCTCCTAACTCTAGAATTGGTAGGGTTGCTTGCCGCTCTCGTAGGGGTCTAGGGGTGTGGGTTTGGCTATTCATCGCGACCGTGGAATCCGTGTTTTATACTAGCTCGTATTGAAAACACGGACGTTCTAGTATATCCAATATTTCATATGTTTCTTCTGCTGCGATATCTGTGATGTGATCATGTGATGTTCTGTGATAGATACTGTATATAGTATATATGATATATTATATAGATGTTACTTATGTTTTACACCCGCGCTAGCCCTGCCCCGCTCTGCCGTTAGTTACCTAACCTAACGGTGCATGAGGGGACATCGAGGCGAATGCGGATGGCATAAGTGTACATCGTATTTATCTGTGATGTTTAGGTACTTAAATGATGGGACTTCATTAATATGATTAATGAAATAAAAAGAAACCTAAAGATGTTGTAGAATCGAATTTCAAAATAAAACAGGTAGCTACAGTTCTTGCTTTGCACAGCGGTATATATGATATATCCTGCACCTTATTCGATGAGGAAAGTACCGAGATCCCTTTACCGGGAGTGACTCCTTTAGCAATAACTGGCAGATGCTACACACTCGGTTTGTCTTTTGATTGCTTCTATAGTTTCTGCTTTGCACAGTGATATATATGATATATCCCGCACCTCATTCGACGAGGAAAGGACCGACGATCCCTTCACCGGGAGTGACTCCTTTAGCAAAACTACAAAAGCCTAAAAAAAACACTTCATTTTAAAATCATTTGATTCTACAACGATATCAAGTTCATTACGCAATAGGTTTTCAGAAAAACCTGTCGTAGCCCTCAGTCATTTCAGATAAGTTGTATATAGTATTCGTGCTACATTTGTTGGCTTTCGTCAAGGTGCAGTGTGCGGTAGCTATATGCTGCTTATCTGCAGCATACGATGCGATTGGATTAGGGTAGTCGTGCGGTTTTGTTGGCTTTCATCAAGGGTCGAGCGGGTGGGTTTAATTCAATCAAGAAATGTACGGGTTGAACTTGACTAGCGGGCTATGGTTTGTTGGCTTTCGTCAAGGTCATAGCACGTTAGGGGCAAAATATTATCGGGAATTTCAGGTGTTGAAATTTGCAATGAGATTGCATACCTTCTATGAGATAGTTGGATCCCGATACCCACTGCGAGTAAGAGTTACTCCTGGGAGAGTTTTACACATTACAATTAGCCGATCAAGTAGGTGTCTAGAAAGGTGTCAACGGGGTTACGCCTCTGGGAAAACGGGGTTTACTTTAATTAGGTCCGTGCGAAAGCACGGGGAACCTCCCTCAAAGTACCGACACTGGCCTGGCTGAAAGATTGGCGAAGTTGTAGGGTGTAATTAATCCCGGCTAGTCTTTCCTTTTAGGGTTTGAAGGAAGATTTGATAAAAACAGTGGGAGCCATCCTGATTAGATAAAATAATAACCAATCTATTCTTGCAAAAGCGCACGCTGAGTGTTTTCTGTAGGGTTCCTAGGCACGCTAAAGAGGACTCACAAGGCATCAACCATGCGAATTTCAAATTTTACATGTGCCGAGAAACCCTAATACGGATCGTTAACTAGAATTTTAGGCGAAACAAATACAAGTAAACGACTTTACTCTAAGTGAACGGAAATACAACCTTTGTAGATCCGGTTCTCCACCTCCATAGCTCCATGATGAAGTCCCCTCGCTGTACAAATCGCATCCCGGACCCTAGCGTCGGCTTCATCGGAGAAATGGGCGGGCAAGGTCGTCGGCTTCATGCCGAAGATGATCTACGTCGAGGCATCACAAGATCAAGCTCCAACTTCACCAAGTCATGAAACTTATGAAGAAAACACCCTTTACTACTTGGCAAGAGGTAGAGGATGAAGAAATAGGAGGTGGGTTCACTTTAGAATTGGATTTCTCACTCATTAGCTCAAGTTGCCATTGATGGAGCAAGCTTTCTTCATGTTGATGATGAAGAAGAAGAAGAAGGAATATTATGATAAGTATCTCCAAAATGAATAATAAAATCAATACTTATCATATGGCAACCATGATTAGGTGTAGAGAATAGACCATGGTTAATTGGAAGGGTTAGGGTTAAACATGAAGACAAAATGGTCACTAGGTCAAAGCTTCAAGAAACTTCAAAAACAAACAAAGAAAGCCACCATTTTCTCTTCATCATTTTCTTTTGCTAAAATAAACAAAATGGATAAATAAATGAATAATTGAATAAGTAAATGAAGCAAAAGAAACCCTAACCATTGACCAACCATGGTTTAAACTATACACCAAACTATCATGTATCATCAAACATGATACAATCAAATGCACAAAAGTATATCATATATACAATGTGCACTTCAAGTGAGAAAATCCTTTTTAAGTGAACCTTTATTAGTTAATGTAAAGTGATATATCAAATATATAATTATACATTAAATCATTAAATCAACACTTGATTTAACGACCCGGTCATATCGCATATAACCGACTAATATCAATAGTAACAACTTATCGAATCTACACTTGATCCGATAACCCGGCTATAACGCATATAACCGATCAATGTTACAAATCGCGAGAATGGAATACGGTATCACATACACGCATTATTCTCGGTCCCGCATATATCTCATATGCGCTCCTATTTCGTTTCGCTTGAGCCAGGAAGCCTCTGTGTAGGACACTAAAGACTCGTCAATACGCCGGCAGTAGGTGATGATCATATCAAACACCCACAAGCCGCAAGCGGTCTGCTAAACATAACGGCCACCCGGGTATTGAACGATCAGAAGATCGACGAGCAAGCCCGCTCACACTCCTGTGAATCCAACCAGTAACACTTACCGTATAGTCCGGTCTCATCGTCTGATATGTCGCATATCTCGCCTAGGGGTGGTAAACGTCAGACCCCAATAGCTCGATAAGTCGTGTCGATATGAGGTCTATAACAGTTCGAGAAACTACTAGTAACACTTACCAGTAAATCTCAGCAACCCTGGCCAGGGATTTCCGGTTATAGCCAATCGGACACAGCGCAACATCAACTCCCTATACCGGGAGAGACGAATCCCCTCCTATCGCTCATTGCCTCCATGTGATTCGGGACTGTACCCAAAAACCACCGTTTTGCACGCCTTCTTGGACGTGGTAAGGTGAAAATCAAAGCACAGTGGGAACCACACAAGACTTTATGACGATCTCGGGTCAACAGACTACTCTGTACCAGTGTCACCAGAGAACTGCCATCTGACGTAAGGTATAATACCATCTGGGAGTTCTCGGCGAGTCCGTCCAGTGTACCCAGTCTCCACTGAGCACCCGTATATCATCTCTGATGTCAAACACCAACGGATATGGGATCATCCATCGCCCATCTGTATGGGTCGAGAAGGTATACGCTAGTCTACTCTGGTATATCGATGCCCCGTCTTGATATACCCACGACTAGGGACCTTGAAGGATGTACTTATGGACTACCCTGTCCCCACTAGTATGATCCGCATCATAGTCCATGTAGTCAAGTATACATCCTAAGGGCTTTACCAACATGTAACAGAGAGACAATCAGTGTACACGTTAAGGTAAAGAGCAACCAGATAGCATACTATCATGTCGAGCAAGAAAGTCCTCCCTATATATGTCCAAGCATCCACTACAATATACATCCTATGTATAGTAATGGCCTCTAGGGCATACATATAACTAACAATCTCCCACTTGTACTAGGGCCATCTGATAGCAGTGGTTGTAGTATCTCATACTCAACCATCCCATAAAAGTCTCTCTCTGGGATAATGCCTTTGTGAGTGGATCCGCCGTGTTGTCCTCTGAGTCTACTCTCGTAACCTCGATCACCCTGGAGATCAACCATCTCCATGATCAGGTGACACTGCCTTAGAATATGTCTGGATCACTGATGGGACTGGCGTTCCTTGGCATAAGCCACAACTCCATTGTCACACAATGGGAGGAACTTAGTTCATCTCATGAACTAGTATACACCCAGACAGCCTCTTTGGTAGCATCTTAAGTAGTGATGTATCCAGCCTTAATCGTCTAGTATGCCACGGTATCTAGCTTGGAACTCTTCCAACATACCGTCCCTTTACTGAGGGTAAAGACAATGCCTGTGACTGACTTTCAGTCGTCCTTATCACTCTGGAACCTTTCCAGTGATTCTCCCCAGGATCGATTGATACCATCTCACTATAACTAGTGAGAATCCTAACATCCAATTAGATCTATCTCATAGATCCAAAACCCAGGATTTAAGAGGTATCACTTTGATCCTTTATGGAGAATCATTGTGATAAGCGGACATTGACCGAGCGTAGCATAGGAAACTCCTTCCCTATCAAGAGTATGTCATCCACGTACTCTACGAGGATCATTACCATACTCCCTACTACCCTTTTGTATATACAAGGTTCATCTACCATTTTGATGATGTCAAACTGTTTGACTACTACATCAAAACAGATGTTCCAACTCCGCGATGCCTGCTTTATCCTATAAAGCATCTTGTATACGTTTCTGCTGCTCCCACTGTTTATGAAGCCCTCTGACTGTGTACTTATAGACTCTCTCTTCTAAAACATCATTTAGAAAAGCAGTCATGACACCCAACCGCCAGATATCGTAGTTATGGTATGTAGCCATGGCAAGTAGGATCCAGATGGACTTAAGCATAGCCACTGGAAAAGGTTTCATCATTATCCATACCTGGTCAATGATGCAAACCTTTTAACAAGTCTAGCTTTGAAAGTCTCAACTTTTCCATCTACACCAAGTAATCTTCTCAAGATATACTTGCTTCTGATGGGGATTTAACCCTTCAGATAAAGCAACTAAAGTCCATACTTTGTTGGTGTATAAGGATTCCATCTCCGATCACTAAGCATCCAGCCATTCTTATAGAGTCCCACTCCTGATGGCCAGCTCGAAACTAGTTGGGTCATCATCTCATGACGCAATCCTCGCTCCCACTGTCATAGAGAAACCGAAGTAACTCTCAGGTGGGTGAGGAACCCTACTAGATCGGCGGAGAGGCTGATGTTCGTTGGAATCTACTGAATCCTTTGGTTCTGTCAAATCATCAGCTGCAGTTTGTATAGATGGAACATTTCCAGTTCTACATAACAGACCTTGCCTCAAGCTTGTCCGGATTTTGCTTTTAGACATAGGCCGGACAACCCCAAATCTTAACTAGCTTAAGACATGGGCTCTTCCCATACCATATCTCATATGCAGTGGTAGGCAATTGATTTGATTTAAACCCTTTTCAATAGGTATGCAGCTTCTCAAGTGCATAACTCCCAAAAGGAAAATAGGAAACTCAGTAGTACTCATCATAGAGCGCACCATATCGAATAGGGTGTGATTGCTCCACCCCGATATACCATCGTGCTATGGTGTATACGGAGGAGTAATGTTGAGAGAGAATCTCATTCTCCTTTAGAATAGTTGAAGAATTCCGTGCTCAAGTATTCTCCTCCTTGATCTCATCAAAGGACATAAACTTATATCCGTATTTTGGTTCTCCACTTCTAACTTATATTCTGTGAATATCTCAAAAGTTTCGGACTTGTGTTTCAACAAGAACATATGTCTGAATCTTGAGAGATTATCAGAGAATGTAATGAAGTACAAAGAACCGGTCCTGGCATATGTAGACAGGGGACCTACATACATCAACATGTATCATCCCAAAAGTTCATTAACTCTTTCTCTGTTTCCAGTAAACGGATCTATGGTCATCTTATCTTTGTGACATGACTGGCGAGTTTCACAAGATGTAAATTTAAACTAATTTAAATATGCATCTTTATGTAACTCTAGTTAGTCGGGTCACATTGATCTGACCTAGTCTACAATATCTCAAGAAGGATTCGTTCATTTCTGAACTCTTCCACTTGTGTGTGTTCCATATACTAAGAACTGTAGTTTGATTTAGAACATCAATGCTTTTAGATAACGTGCCTGAGCCGATCAACTTTTGATATAGGAAATGTTCAAAACATTATTCAACAATACAAAATTTTATCATTTCTTTACTTATAAAGAGACTGATATGATTTTGTATATCAGGTTCTGTATCTAATAACATTCGTTCAGAATCAATGTATTTTTAATACAGGGTGATAGTGACCAACAGACTTGGCTGCAACACTTGCCCCGTTTTCTGCCTCATGAAACTTATCACCCATTCTCAGTTCTCTACCTATCTGTAGCCCTATGTAACAGATTACATATCTGGGATCCTGATCCGGTATCAAATACCCAGGACGTAGAGGATACAGAGAAACAGTTCTTTGTAACGAACACACCCGAAGATGATGCATCATTATGCACTTTCTTCGTTTGGGCGGCACGGGAATTCTGGTAATCCCCAATTTCCTGCTCTGTCTTATAACAATTATAAGTTGGAGCGGGACCAACGTTCCCCAGCTCAGTATAACAAGTGGGTTCGGTCAAATATCCATATTATTATCTTGATTAAGGCGTGATATGGTCGCTACCTGGAGAGAGAGAGAAGAAAACACTCAGCATGCGCTCTTGTAAGAATAGATTGGTTATTATTTTATCTAATCAGGATGGCTCCCACTGTTTTTTATCAAATCTTCCTTCAAACCCTAAAAGGAAAGACTAGCTGGGATTAATTACAAACTACAAGTTCGCCAATCTTTCAGCCAGGCCAGTGTCGGTACTTTGAGGGAGGTCCTCCGTGCTTTCGCACGAACCTAATTAATGTAAACCTCGTTTTCCCAGAGGCGTAACCCCGTTGACACCTTTCTAGACACCTACTTGATCGGCTAATTGTAATGTGTAAAACTCTCCCAGGAGTAACTCTTACTCGCAGCGGGTATCGGGATCCAACTATCTCATAGAAGGTATGCAATCTCATTGCAAATTTCAACACTTGAAATTCCCGATAATATTTTGCCCCTAGCGTGCTATGACCTTGACGCATTCCAAACAACCCATAGTCCGCTAGTCAAGTTCAACCCGTACATTTCTTGATTGAATTAAACCCACCCGCACGACCCTTGACGCATGCCAAACAACGCCGTACGAATACCCTAATCCAATCGCATCGTATGCTAGCAGATAAGCACTAGTTAGCTACCGTACACTACGCCTTGACGCATGCCAAACAACCGCAGCACGAATACTAACTAGTACTTATCTGAAATGACGGAGGGCTACGACAGGTTTTTCTAAAAACCTATTGCGTAATGAACTTGATATCGTCGTAGAATCAAATGATTTTAAAATGGAGTGTTTTTTAGGCTTTTCTAGTTTTGCTAAAGGAGTCACTCCCGGTGAAGGGATCGTCGGTCCTTTCCTCGTCGAATGAGGTGCGGGATATATCATATATATCACTGTGCAAAGCAGAAACTTTTAAATGCAATCAAAAGACAAACCGAGTGTGTAGCATCTGCCAGTTATTGCTAAAGGAGTCACTCCCGGTGAAGGGATCTCGGTCCTTTCCTTATCGAATAAGGTGCAGGATATATCATATATACCGCTGTACAAAGCAAGAACTGTAGCTACCTGTTTTATTTTTGAAATTCGATTCTACAACATCTTAGGTTTCTTTTTCTTTCATTAATCATATTAATGAAGTCCCATCATTTAAGTACCTAAACATCACAGATAAATACGACGTACACTTATGCCATCCGCATTCGCCTCGATGTCCCCTCGTGCACCGTTAGGTTAGGTAACTAACGGCAGAGCGGGGCAGGGCTAGCACGGGTGTAAAACATAAGTAACGCCTATATAATATATCATATATACTATATAAAGTATCTATCATAGAACATCACATGATCACATCACAGATATCGCAGCAGAAGAATCATATGAAATATTGGATATACTAGGACGTCCGTGTTTTCAATACGAGCCAGTATAAAATACGGATTCCACGGTCGCGATGAATAGCCAAACCCACACCCCTAGACCCCTACTAGAGCGGCAAGCAACCCTACCAATTCTAGAGTTAGGAGACCCGGACTCGACTCCTCGAGTTGGTCTCCCACTGGACTCCAGAACCCGGTTACTTGTGCTCCCCTCCTTGGGTCTATCCTAGTGCGGAAAAGTAAATAATATACAAACGGTGACATCATCCGCAATCTGGAAGTGCCCCAATAAAAGAATATTACATACAAGTTTTTACATGAATGAAAATGAAAAACACTCATCTCACATAAAAAACCCCGGCTATTCAAACACGACGATCCAATATAACATATCCAGCAACACATAACATCACATGTCATCAACATAAGTAAATATGCGCATCCCAATTGTCGTTGACATATAGCAACAAAACCGACGATATCACATATTACACTTACGGTCATAGAAAAGAAAGTGTAAAACTACAACAGTTGGAATCCGCAACCTCCTTAGACATCGCATGCCTAAACCAATGAATTCCTTAGACATCACATGCCTAACAATTATAAACCCCGCATTTTAGTCTCATTATCGAAAACACTTTTCAATATCAAGTCGGGCAATTCAACAGGATTCCCGACATCCTGATCGAATGCTCGTCGCAAACTTCAGTAGGCGGCCGCACCCCCCGATACCGTCGACGAAGTGCACCAAGGCGGAACACCGCTGCCGCAAGCACCCGAACGGATGCTTTCGGCGACGGGGTTCTCCTACAGTCACTTGGTCGGGGCTATGGAGCGAGGCTGTCTATTAAGTTTACCCAGCGAGTATCCGCGTACGCTACGTGATTGCGACGGACTTTTGATCACATCAAAATTCCGTGGCAACCGATGAAGTGAGACTAAACTGCTATGTTTATAACATTCATTCAGTTATCTCATAACTATTTGTGAATTCCAAATGTTGTATCACATTCCGAGTAAATAGAAAATGTTAAACTTTCCGATCGAACAATCGAACACCCAAGTTTTCCCGATACAGCTCAACACATGAAATAAGTCTAAAAACATTCAGTTCATGCCTCAGTACCAACGGTCCAGCCGTAGAAGGGTCAAGCCAACGCCTCACATGTGGCACGCCGTACTGCCCCAAACCCTAAGGTTCAAAGGGCAGTTCAAGACGGTCACATAATCGAGTTAAGGTTTGTTGTCTTCTAGAAGGACCATCGCGTTACTTGCACTACTTCGAACGTCTTTAAACCACGGAAAAATCCAACACTTGGAAATTTTCCGGCAGGGGAAAAAGTGGGTATTTATATCCGGTCGAACTTTTTAACATATTCAAAAATTATTCGGAAAGGCACACAGACAAAATTAGACAATCCGATCGAAACACCGAGTCCCCAATACAACCCAGAAAATTCATCTCTTGAATAAATATTAAAAATTCCCAGGAAAACCAGCACTGCAAAGTAGGAGTTACTGTGCAAAATTCATTGAACAATGAGACATTACGACCGCGGAACCGCCGCAGAAGCCTTGCTTCTGCCGCGGTTCCGCCGCACTCTTGTTGAATCATGGACACGTGCTACACAGTAATTCATAGGATTCCCTGCTGATTTTTCTGCATATTTTTAATCTGGAAAAAACCACGATTTTCAAAATTATCCAGAGAGCATTTTTTGGGTTAGGGTTTCGGTTCGATCGGACTTCTAACATCGTCTACGCATCGCCTAAGGCTCTAGTTAGGCTCTGATACCACTGTAGGGTTCCTAGGCACGCTAATGAGGACTCACAAGGCATCAACCATGCCAATTTCAAATTTTACATGTGCCGAGAAACCCTAATACGGATCGTTAACTAGAATTTTAGGCGAAACAAATTCAAGTAAACGACTTTACTCTAAGTGAACGGAAATACAACCTTTGTAGATCCGGTTCTCCACCTCCATAGCTCCATGATGAAGTCCCCTCGCTGTACAAATCGCATCCCGGACCCTAGCGTCGGCTTCATCGGAGAAATGGGCGGGCAAGGTCGTCGGCTTCGTGCCGAAGATGATCTACGTCGAGGCATCACAAGATCAAGCTCCAACTTCACCAAGTCATGAAACTTGTGAAGAAAACACCCTTTACTACTTGGCAAGAGGTAGAGGATGAAGAAATAGGAGGTGGGTTCACTTTAGAATTGGATTTCTCACTCATTAGCTCAAGTTGCCATTGATGGAGCAAGCTTTCTTCATGTTGATGATGAAGAAGAAGAAGAAGGAATATTATGATAAGTATCTCCAAAATGAATAATAAAATCAATACTTATCATATAGCAACCATGATTAGGTGTAGAGAATAGACCATGGTTAATTGGAAGGGTTAGGGTTAAACATGAAGACAAAATGGTCACTAGGTCAAAGCTTCAAGAAGCTTCAAAAACAAACAAAGAATGCCACCATTTTCTCTTCATCATTTTCTTTTGATAAAATAAACAAAATGGATAAATAAATGAATAATTGAATAAGTAAATGAAGCAAAAGAAACCCTAACCATTGACCAACCATGGTTTAAACTATACACCAAACTATCATGTATCATCAAACATGATACAATCAAATGCACAAAAGTATATCATATATACAATGTGCACTTCAAGTGAGAAAATCCTTTGTAAGTGAACCTTTATTAGTTAATGTAAAGTGATATATCAAATATATAATTATACATTAAATCATTAAATCAACACTTGATTTAACGACCCGGTCATATCGCATATAACCGACTAATATCAATAGTAACAACTTATCGAATCAACATTTGATCCGATAACCCGGCTATAACGCATATAACCTATCAATGTTACAAATCGCGAGAATGGAATACGGTATCACATACACGCATTATTCTCGGTCCCGCACATATCTCATATGCGCTCCTATTTCGTTTCGCTTGAGCCAGGAAGCCTCTGTGTAGGACACTAAAGACTCGTCAATACGCCGGCAGTAGGTGATGATCATATCAAACACCCACAAGCCGCAAGCGGTCTGCTAAACGTAACGGCCACCCGGGTATTGAACGATCAGAAGATCGACGAGCAAGCCCGCTCACACTCCTGTGAATCCAACCAGTAACACTTACCGTACAGTCCGGTCTCGTCGTCTGATATGTCGCATATCTCGCCTAGGGGTGGTAAACGTCAGATCCCAATAGCTCGATAAGTCGTGTCGATATGAGGTCTATAACAGTTCGAGAAACTACTGGTAACACTTACCAGTAAATCTCAGCAACCCTGGCCAGGGATTTCCGGTTATAGCCAATCGGACACAGCGCAACATCAACTCCCTATACCGGGAGAGACGAATCCCCTCCTATCGCTCATTGCCTCCATGTGATTCGGGACTGTACCCAAAAACCACCGTTTTGCACGCCCTCTTGGACGTGGTAAGGTGGAAATCAAAGCACAGTGGGAACCACACAAGACTTTATGACGATCTCGGGTCAACAGACTACTCTGTACCAGTGTCACCAGAGAACTGCCATCTGACGTAAGGTATAATACCATCTGGGAGTTCTCGGCGAGTCCGTCCAGTGTACCCAGTCTCCACTGAGCACCCGTATATCATCTCTGATGTCAAACACCAACGGATATGGGATCATCCATCGCCCATCTGTATGGGTCGAGAAGGTATACGCTAGTCTACTCTGGTATATCGATGCCCCGTCTCGATATACCCACGACTAGGGACCTTGAAGGATGTACTTATGGACTACCCTGTCCCCACTAGTATGATCCGCATCATAGTCCAGGTAGTCAAGTACACATCCTAAGGGCTTTACCAACATATAACAGAGAGACAATCAGTGTACACGTTAAGGTAAAGAGCAACCAGATAGCATACTATCATGTCGAGCAAGAAAGTCCTCCCTATATATGTCCAAGCATCCACTACAATATACATCCTATGTATAGTAATGGCCTCTAGGGCATACATATAACTAACATTTTCTTCTCTCTCTCTCCAGGTAGCGACCATATCACGTCTTAATCAAGATAATAAAACGGATATATTGACCGAACCCGCTTGTTATACTGAGCTGGGGAACGTTGGTCCCGCTCCAACTTATAATTGTTATAAGACAGAGCAGGAAATTGGGGATTACCAGAATTCCCGTGCCGCCTAAACGAAGATAGTGCATGATGATGCATCATCTTCGGGTGTGTTCATTACAAAGAACTATTTCTCATTATCCTCCGCATCCTGGGTATATGATACCGGATCAGGATCCCAGATATGTAATCTGTTACATAGGGCTACAGATAGGTAGAGAACTGAGAACGGGTGATAAGTTTCATGAGACAGAAAACGGGGCAAGTGTTGCAGCCAAGTCTGTTGGTCACTGTCACCCTGTATTATCAGTATAATGATTCTGAACAAATGCTATTAGATACCGAACCTGATATACAAAATCATATCTGTCTTTTTATTAGTAAAGAAACGATAAAATTTTGTATTGTTGGATAATGTTTTGAACATTTCCTATATCAAAAGTTGATCGGTTCAGGCACGTTATCTAAAAGCATTGATGTTCTAAATCAAACTACAGTTCTTAGTATACGGAACACACACAAGAGGAAGAGTTCAGAAATGAACGAATCCTTCTTGAAGTATTGTAGACTAGGTCATATCAATGCGACCCGACTAGCTGAAGTTAAATATAGATGCATATTTAAATTAGTTTGAATTTACATCTTATGAAACTTGCCAGTCATGTCACAGAGATAAGATGACCATAGCTCTGTTTATTGGAAACAGAGAAATTGTTGGTGAACTTTTGGGATGATACATGTTGATGTATAAAGGTCCCCTGTCTACAGATGCCAAGACCGGTTCTTTATACTTCATTACATTCTCTGATAATCTCTCAAGATTCAGACATATGTTCCTGTTGAAACACAAGTCAGAACCTTTTGAGATATTCACAGAATATAAGTTAGAAGTAAAGAACCAATACGGGTATAAGTATTATGTCCTTTGATGAGATCAAGGAGGAGAATACTTGAGCACGAAGTTCTTGGACTTTTCTAAAGGAGAATGAGATTCTCTCTCAGCATTACTCTTCCGTATACACCATAGCACGATGGTATATCGGGGCGGAGCAATTGCACCCTATTCGATATGGTGCGCTCTATGATGAGTACTACTGAGTTACCTGTTTCCTTTTGGTGGTTATGCACTTGAGAAGCTGCATACCTATTGAATAGGGTTCAAATCAAATCAGTTGCCTACCACTTCATATTTGATATGATAAGGGAAGAGCCCATCTCTTAAGTTAGTTAAGATTTGGGGTTGTCCAGCCTATGTCTGAAAAGCAAAATCCGGACAAGCTCGAGGCAAGGTCTGTAATGTAGAACTGGAAAGGTTCCAGCTATACAAACTACAGCAGATGATTTGATTAAACCAAAGGATTCAATAGTTACTAACGAACCTCAGCCTCTCTGCCGATCTAGTAGGGTTTCTCACCCACCTGAGAGATACTTCTGTTTCTCTATGACAGTAGGAGCGAGGATTGCATCATGAGATGATGACCCAACTAGTTTCGAGCTGGCCATCAGCAGTGGGACTCTGTAAGAATGGCTGGATGCTTAGCGATCTGAGATGGAATCCATGTACACCAACAAAGTATGGACTTTGATTGCTATATCTGAAGGGTTAAATCCCCATCAGGAGCAAGTATATCTTGAGAAGATTACTTGGTGTAGATGGAAAAGTTGAGACTTTCAAAGCTAGACTTGTTAAAGCTTTTCGTCATCGACCAGGCGTGGATTATGATGAAACCTTTTCAAGTGGCTATGCTTAAGTCCATCCAGATCCTACTTGCCACGGCTACATACCATGACTAGGATATCTGGCGGTTGGGTGCCATGACTGCTTTTCTAAATGATGTTTTAGAAGAAAACGTCTATAAGTACACAGCCAGAGGGCTTCGTAGACAGTGGGAGCAGCGGAAACGTGTACAAGATGCTTTATAGGATAAAGCAGGTATCGCGGAGTTGGAACATCTGTTTTGATGTGTTAGTCAAAGAGTTTGATATCATCAAAATGGTAGATGAACCTTGTATAAACAAAAAGGTAGTAGGGAGTATGGTGATGATCCTCGTAGAGTACGTGGATGACATACTCTTGATAAGAAAGGAGTTTCCTATGCTACGCTCGGTCAATCTCCGCTTATCACAATGATTCTCCATATAGGATCAAAGTGATACCTCCTAAATCCTGGGTTTTGGATCTATGAGATAGATCTAATTGGATGTTAGGATTCTCACTAGTTGTAGTGAGATGGTATCAACCGATCCTGGGGAGAATCACTGGAAGGGTTCCAGGGTGATAAGGACGACTGAATGCCAGTCGCAGGCATTGTCTTTACCCTCAGTAAAGGGACGGTATGTTGGAAGAGTTCCAAGCTAGACACCGTGGCATACTAGACGATAAAGGCTCGATACATCGCTACTTAAGATGCTACCAAAGAGGCAGTCTGGATGTATATTTGTTCATGAGATGAACATAGTTCCTCCCATTGTGTGACAATGGAGTTGTGGCTTATGCCAAGGAACGTCCGTCCCATCAGTGATCCAGACATATTCTAAGGCAAGTGTCACCTGATCATGGAGATGGTTAATCTCCAGAGGATCGAGGTAAGGAGAGTTGACTCAGAGGACAACACGGCGGATCCACTCACAAAGGCCTTTTCCTAGAGAGAGACTTTTAAGGGATGGTTGAGTATGAGATACTACAACCACTGCTATCAGATGGCCCTAGTGCAAGTGGGAGATTGTTAGTTATATGTATGCCCTAGAGGCCATTACTGTACATTGGATGTATATTGTAATGGATGTTGGGACATATATAGGGAGGACTTTCTTGCTCGACATGATAGTATGCTATCTGGTCACTCTTTACCTTAACGTGTACATTGATTGTCTCTCTGTTACATGTTGTTAAAGCCCTTAGGATGTGTACTTGACTACCTGGACTATGATGCAGATCATACTAGTGGGGGCATGGTAGTCCATAAGTACATCTTTCAAGGTCCCTAGTCGTGGGTATATCGAGACGGGGCATCGATATACCAGAGTAGACTAGCGTATACCTTCTCGACCCATGCAGATGGGCGATGGATGATCCCATATCCATTGGTGTTTGACATCAGAGATGGTATGCGGGTGCTCAGTGGAGACTGGGTACACTGGACGGACTCGTAGAGAACTCCCAGATGGTATTATACCTTACGTCAGATGGCAGTTCTCTGGTGACACTGGTACAGAGTAGTCTGTTGACCCGAGATCGTCATAGAGTGTTGTGTGATTCCCACTGTGCTTTGATTTCCACCTTACCACGTCCAAGAGGGCATGCAAAACGGTGGTTTTTGGGTACAGTCCCGAATTACATGGAGGCAATGAGCGATAGGAGGGGATTCGTCTCTCCCGGTATAGGGAGTTGATGTTGCGCTGTGTTCGATTGGCTATAACCGGAAATCCCTGGCCAGGGTTGCTGAGATTTACTGGTAAGTGTTACCAGTAGTTTCTCGAACTGTTATAGACCTCATATCGACACGACTTATCGAGCTGTTGGGGTCTGACGTTTACCACCCCTAGGCGAGATATGCGACATATCAGACGACGAGACCGGACTGTACGGTAAGTTTTACTGGTTGGATTCACAGGAGTATGAGCGGGCTTGCTCGTCGATCTTCTGATCGCTCAATACCCGGGTGGCCGTTACGTTTAGCAGACCGCTTGCGGCTTGTGGGTGTTTGATATGATCATCACCTGCTGCCGGCGTATTGACGAGTCTTTAGAGTCCTACACAGAGGTTTCCTGGCTCAAGCGAAATGAAATAGGAGCGCATATGAGATATGTGCGGGACCGAGAATAATGCGTGTATGTGATACCGTATTCTATTCTCGCGATGAATGTATCGATTGGTTGTATGCGATATAACCTAGTTATCGAATCAAGGATTGATTCGATAAGCCGATACGTTGGATACTAGTCGGTTATATGCGATATGACCAGATCATTAAATCAAGTGTTGATGTAATGATTTAATGCATAATTATATATTTGATATATACTTTGCATTAACTAGTATTGGTTCACTTTAAATGGATTTTCTCACTTGATGTGCACATTGTATATGTGATATATTTTTGTGTGCACTTGATTGTATCATGTTTGATGATACATGCTTACTTGAGTTTGTGTAAAGATTAAACCATGGTTATTTAAATGGTTAGGGTTTTGATTTTCATATCTATTTATTTATTTATTTATTATGGAAAAGATAAAGAGGAAATGGTGGCTTTCTTTGTTTGTTGTTGAAGCTTCATGAAGCTTTGACTAAGTGACCATTTTGTCTTCATACTTAACCCTAACCATTCAAATTAACCATAGTCTATATTCTCTACACCTAACCATGGTTAGTATATGATAAGTATTCATATTATTTTCTTTTTGAAAAGAACTTATCATATTCATTATCTTCTTCTTCTTCTTCTTCAAGATGAAGAAGCTTGCCTCCATCAATGGCAACTAGTGAAAAAGAGTGAGAAATCCAATTCTAAAGTGAACCCACTTCCTATTTCTTCATCCTTTACCTCTTGCCAAGTAGTATAGGATGTTTTCTTCACAAGTTTCTTGACTTGGTGAAGTTGGAGCTTGATCTAGTGTTGCCTCGACGTAGATCATCTTCGGCATCGAAGTCGACGACCTAGCCCGCCCATTTCTCCGATGAAGCCGACGCTAGAGTCTGGGATCCGATATGGACAGCGAGGGGACTTCATCACGGAGCCTTGGAGGTGGAGAACCGGATCTACTAAGGTTGTAGCCTCTTTCTTGTAGTTAAGTTGTTAACTAATTTCATTTTTCTCCTAAACTCTAGTCAACGATCCGTATTAGGGTTTCCCGGCACTTGTAAAATTTGAAATTGGCATGGTTGATGCCATATGAGACCTTATTAGTATGCCTAGGAACCCTACATCGACAGCTGCGAAGCTGAAGTACTTTGCTGTGATGATCTCGACAACACTAGTGCGACATTGTTTGATCTGGAAAATTATTATAGTGAAGATATCTTCGATGAGTCCATTCCTGAGTTTGAATCCGTTGACTCGTCGCAAAAGTTAGTAGCGCTTTCCGAGTCAATATCCTATGCAAGTTATGAACCTCTTAGGGAGTCCGAGTATCATTCCCTTACCCCACCTTCTATCATCTCTCCGCCGACACTAGATCTCAAACCACTACCTTCTCATCTTAAATATGCATATTTAGGTGAGAATGAGTCTTTGCCCGTGATCATATCCGCTTCTCTAGATTTAGAGCAAGTGAACGCTCTTTTGACGGTATTGAGATCAAATCGGCAAGCATTTGGTTAGACAATGGCTGACATCAAATGGATTAGTCCCTTAATTGTTGAATATTATATACATCTGATGGATGAAGCCAAGCCAACTCGAGACCCACAAAGATGGTTAAATCCCGTTATGAAGGAGGCGGTAAAGAAAGAAATCGTCAAGTGTCTAGATAGTGGTAGAATTTACCCAATATCTGATAGCCAATGGGTAAGTCCTATTCATGTGGTCCCTAAAAAGTCTGGCATCACGGTCATAACCAATGGGTCTAATGAGTTAATCCAAACACGCACCCAAACGGGGTGGCACGTATGTATTGATTATAGTAAACTCAATGCCGCAACGAGGAAAGATCACTTTGTAAGTGCACGGCAGCGCCCTGACCGTCTTTCCGAGGCCAAAATGCGGAAACGAAACTTTTCTTTAAACTTTAAAATGGGCGCTACTGCGTACTAAAAACTCGGATCGGGCCACTAATCTAATGCTAGCTAACTAGGGAATGGGTAGAGAGATATACCGAGCGATCCATGTCCTTCGGTCTTCTCGTCCTCATCCCGATCTCCCTGCGGAATCTCCGGTCTTCATCTCCTCATCGGAAGGGCACCACATCACCGGGTTCTTTTACGGGCTCCTACCTCTGGACCGAGGCAACTCGGGCACAAAGTTGGCGAGTTGACGTGTCCAAGAATGCTGTAGGCTAAGTGTAGAATGGTTTTGTCTCATGGGGTTATATGAAGTTGCCATATGAATGTCAAAGTGGAGGAATGAAGTTTTGGATGGTGCTATAGAATTTTGTGTGAGCCAAAAAGATAAAAAAAAAACCACACAAAATTTGGACAGCCCTCACCAAGGAATGGCCGGCCATAAGAATGAGAATGGGGAGTGATCTCAAAAAAGGGGGGTAAGCAATCATACAAGAGAGAGAGAGAAAGGTTATGATTATGAACAATGATCACCACACAAGTCAAAAAGCCCATCTCTCATCATATCTCAAAAGTCAAGCCATGATGGACAAAGAATCAAATGATGGTTGAACCATCATGATCCAACTACTAACAAGAAACACCCTCCAAATTGCTAATTTTCACATTTGCAAATTAGCCCCTCCACACCAATATTCAGCCAAGGAAAGAAACAAAGGAAAATGGCCGAAACGGAATGCAAACTGGAAACTTCAAAAAACTGATCCCGTAATAAATTACAGGAAAACCCCGCGACTGTATATACATACCCGCATTTGTATTCCGACCAAATACAAATGCAAAGAGACAAAATCTACACTGTACAATACTAGGATCCGGCTTAAACCAAAGCCCGCTAGTATTATCCGTCCGATCATGATCCGTGCAATACCGCACATATATGAGACTGTCTGTGGGGGACTCTAAAGACTCGTCAATACTTTGGCTGTGGATTTAACCACTAGCACGTCAGAGGTATTAGCCATACGTAACAGGCTATCAGGTATTGACCAAAAGGGACGTCGATGAGCGAACTCATCCTGACATCCTACTGAGCCTGTCAGTGACAATATCCGTACAGTCCGGTCCGTTCGTCTATGAGAATCGCATGGCGGGCCTAGGGGGTGGTAAAAGTCAGACCCCCAAAAGCGGTACAAGTCGTGTCGGAGTGTAGCCCAGAACACCCTGAGATATTACTGGAATACCTACCAGTAAATATCCTGCCTTTGCCAAGGACTTCATATAATGGCTCTCCTAGACACAGCGCGACCTCACCCCCAATACCGGGAGAGACGGACCCCTGAAGATCCGCTCACTGCCTCCATGTGGCTCGGGACTGTACCCAACTAAAACCTGTTTGCACGACTCTTTTGAGCCGTGGTAGGTGATTGGTAGAATTTGAGTTAACCGCAATCAAGACGGTGTCGCTATGCAGCTAGCCGGTTGAGCACGGGTCGATCCACAGGGAGATGGTTGTATGTCCGTTCTTGTCTTAGACGAGTCAATAAAGAATTTGTGTATGTTTGTTCGAGACTATCCTATGTGTATTATTTGCAAGTATGAAGTTGTTAAGAAAAAGATACGAGATTATAAGCTAAAGAAATCCGTACTCAAAACTTTTGAGCCGAGTCTTGACCAATTGAAGCTAGAGCAATCGGCAACAACGTGGATTAGGGGATTTAAGCGCGGTATTCATGGAATACGGCTTATTTACCCTTGTCCTTCCGTTCTTGTCTCTTGCATTCGCCTCCGGCCAAACCGAATGCAACCGGTCGCGGTTAGGAATCACCGTTACCTTGTCAGGGTAGGGTGCCTAACGGAGAGCTTGCGTATGGTTTGGGCGGAGTTCAATAGAAAATAACGGGAAAAGGAAATGGGCAAAGAAACGTTAACTTATAATACCGTATTTCTTCTTAACAACAATAGTTACATTCATTCACAAAAAAGAACCAAAAAGAGAGAACAAAAAGAAAAGAACAAAGAAAAGAAAAGATTACAAACAAGTAATTAAGTGCATGAATATAAATTGCAAGAAAGTAAAGCAAGGTAATAAAAAGAAAGTAATAAATAAGCAAATAAAAAGAACAAGAAACTAGAACTCAAGACAAGCATGTGATCAATAGCCAACCCTTAAACTTGCAAGCTCAATCAAGAGGTTGCAAGATCAAGGGAAGGGTAGAGAACGCATGTGAAATGAAGCGCTAATTCCATAAGAAAATACGACCCTTGAGATCAATAACTAACCCTTAACCATTCAAGCTCAATGAAGAGGTTGAATGATCAAGAGAAAGCAAGAATCTCAAGGGGAAGAAGAAACAAAAGAGAATGATACAAAAAGCCCTCATCTTCATTGATCTCCCACTCAAAAAGCTCTCACTACAATTTTCATGGAAAAAGAATGAAGAAGAAGAAGAAAAAAGACTAAATCCTAACAAAAAGAAGAACAAAAGAATGACCCTTGACTTGGCTCAGTTCTGGAGTATTTATAGGCGGGGAAATGGAAACCTAGGGCAACATTCTGGCATAAGATGAAAGTACCAAACTGCCCACAAAATTTGACCCAGCAAGGAGCCTACATGGCCGCGGATCCACGGCCAATACCCCCTATTAGCCGCGGATCCGCGGCCGTATAGAGGAATTGGGTGCTCCGTTTTTCTGTGCTTCCCTGGTCTGCTGTCCCCTGTTGTCTGGTACATATATTTTCTGAAAATACTTTCACATTTCTTCCAGAATTTCTGTTGAGGAAAGGTGGACTTTTGTGGATGCTTTTGTCATGATTGCCTCGAGCTCCGCGTAGATTTCTTGGAACTTGTTGTTGCCATTGAGCCTTGTGCATGAAGGTGACATTGATTTGACATTTTGTCTTCCTAAACTGGTATCTGGCAACATACGGATGACGAGCGGAGACCGTGTTTTCTCAGTGGTTGGCAGGAACCCGGATTTTGTCGTGTTTTCCATGAATTTCACCGTTTTAGAACCGAGAACCTGTATCCTGCAAATATGTAATAAACACGGATTAAAAGCACCTACCTATAAACAACCGAGCGTAAGAATGGGCGGTATAAAATGCAGTATTCTGTGATGAACAAATACCCCCAAACTTAACTTTTGCTCGTCCCGAGAAAAACCAATTATTCACAAAAATAAAATCCTAACCGCACTTTCGCAGGGAACGCGATTGCACTCAGCGTGTGCAACAAGCCGTTAAACCTCTAGGTGTCCCTAGTAGGAGGAGTGTTGTCTCCTGAGGGTTTTCAGCGGATACTACCCACAAAATCCCGTCAAGCTAGTGTCATAAGTTAACATCGATTCTACTCATATAGTTTAGTATTTACGTTAGAAATTCTATCATCCTAAGTTAGAAATATCCAACCCTTATTTTTCACACCTCCTATCTATTTAACCTTAGGTCATATACGTTCCAAAAAAAGTTTAGAAATATGTCGGTTCTCCTGAGTTTTCCTTCTAAAGTACGGCCTTAAATCAAGGATTTTTATCAACTTTACAGAAAACACATGTCTTATTCTTTATTTCTATCTTTTATCCAAACATCGATTGTATACCCCTACGTGTGTGTGTATTTGCACCCCTACACTCAAGAATTCAATTCAAGCTATAATACCCTTGCCCTAATACCTAATACTACTTCTTTTCATTAAGGATGGACGGATTTGCTCACACACCTTTCATGCGACTATTAATGCTTCTTGAGGCACTAAAGACCGATTACTGAATGTGTGAACTTTAAAGCGTAAATAGCAGTTTCCAGGTCTTGACTTTATTCTATTTTTTTTCTTTTTTCTTTTTCTTTTTCTTTTTCTTTTTCAAGACCGGATATATTTTTCAATATGCTCTTTTGGTGTTTAGCTTTAAATACCGTTTTTTCTTTCATACTAGGCTTTCAGGCAAGAGTATTTCTAGGTATCCTCTACTATCCCAAGTTTCAAGGTGCGTGTAAGTGCAGTTTGTAGGGTATATACTTTCTACATTTGAACTCGAGAAAAGAAACTATTTTTCAGACTTATCCTTCCGTAAAACATCAATACTTTCCCTTCATCTTGACTTAACTCAAGAACTGAACTCAAGATTACCTATTTCTCAAAAAAACTGTAAGGACGTATACTTTCCAAGTTTAAACAGAATGAGGGTTATTTTTAGGGTTTTCAATTCCTAAGCCTAGAATTTAGTTATTTCTATCATATCAACTAATCTTTCGGAATAAAGATCTAAGTTACCCTATTAGCTAACTTGACGACAAAGTTTTTATATTTTTGGAAAATTTTCAATTTTTGTGGGTTTTTAATATGGTATGCAAATGCAAAATATACAAATGAATGCGAAGGAAGAAAGCTTACCGAGCACACCCCCAAACTTAAACTTGACAGTGCCCTCACTGTCAGGCTATACTAAGAGGGTCAAAATTGCCGGCGCTCCCTAAAAACAAATTATATACAAAACAAAAAAGGAAAACAAAAAAAAATATATACAAAAAAGGTGTCCCCCCCAAACTTAAGTAAAACAGTGTTTCCACTGTTAAGCGTTGAAATTCAGGATTAGGGGGGAAAGAGAACAGTATCAAGCTATACAAGGCCTTACACAGGCCAAAAGTTAGTACCAACCATTCAAAGATTTTATCTCTATAATGTGCTGGTTGGTGAAAGAAGGCATAGAGAAAAGAGATGGAGAATACGCGAGACCGTATGCGAAGAGAAGCGGGATACGGTCTTGGTATATGAGAGGAAGAAGAATGGCGGAAGGGAAAAAGAAGTGGAATACGAACTTGAGGGTGCAAATGGAGTAAATAGATTAGCACAATTTGTGATGACAGATGTGTGAAAAGCGATTGTGCTAATATATTTATCCGTCGAGAAATGGGGTCAAATTCCTCAAGATTCGTGAGAAACCATGGGTACGCCAAACTCGGTAAACCAGACACAGGAAGTGAAAATGGTACGGGTTCTTGCAAGGTCGGAACGATGGAAAGGATGGAGGGAAGTGGTTGAGGAAGGGTATCGGTTAAGGTTTCGGGAGGGTGCACACAGTCAATGAAAGGAACAGGATGAATTAGAAAATCCGACTCATCAATTAGAACTGGTTCATCCTCAAAGCTATCCTCAAAATTCTCCTCAAAATTTAGCACATCCATGCATTTCTCTTCAAAATTCAGACGCATATGGGGTTCGGGAAAAACAGTTAATGACTCGGGATGATGAATTGGAGAGAAAAACTCTGCCAGATCTACAGGTTCATCATCCAAAATATTCCCGGCGTCAATATCCTTAATCAAGTGAAAGTCAATTTTCTCCGACATCTCATCAAAAGCATGGATTTCAATCAATTCAGGTTCTAAGATGGAGGTGTAGAGGTCAAAAGGATTGTTTGTGGTTTCACTTGGAAGAGACCCTTCACAATCGGGCAAATCAAACACTACGAAGTCGCACAACTCATTCATCATTCTATCTTCAATTGATAAATCATGTGGGATAATAGATAGACTTTCAAAACAGGAGGTGTGGGATTCAATTTGGGATGAGTAGGTTTGATTTGGAAGGGGGTACAGCTCACTCTCTCCACTCAAATTCACAGCCTGTCCGACCGCCTCTTCATACATTGGAAAATTTGGAACTAGTTGAAAACTAGCTACCGGGTCACTAGGTTGTATGAGGGCGGCCATGGACGCATTCAAATCCATCATCTGTTGGCTTGACGCTACCCTAAAGTCTTCCAACGACTGTTCCAGACTAGACATAGGTTGTGATGGGGTTTCAGTAAAAGATTCAAAGTTGTTTGGATACTGAAAACTCCCAAATGGCGGTTCTGAAGCAATGTCTAGGGAAGGTGCAAAGGTAGGGTAGGATTGGTAGGAATTGAATGGTTGGATAGGGGTAGGATCAACATTTGGATAAGAAGGTGAATGAAATTGTTGATCCCAAGAATTTGAAGTGGTGAAAGGAGTGAAAGATCGGCTACGAGATTGTTCAATACGTTCAGCGATGGACAAAGGACGACTTGCAAAAGGGGTATCAACATAAGAGGGTGGGGGAGGTTGAAAAGGTTGATACAAAGTGGATTGCGGAGGGCAAGTGTTTGTCCTAGACGCTGCTATCCGATCTTTCAAAGAGATTTTGGGCATGGAGGGATCGTTCGACGTTCGGCCAAAGCAAGAACCGTAAGAAGTAATGTCTGGTTGTGGGTACCAAAGTTCGGCAAGAGTTTTGCGAGGTGGGGTACCCATGATATGAAGAGAGAAAGAAAGAAAGGCAGAGAAAAGGAGGGGAAAAAGAATGTGATGTTTTTATTTTATTTTATATATTAACAGAAGAAGGAAATATACACACAAAAAGAATATGAAAAAAAAAAACAATCACGACACAAAAATACCACACACCTAATCGTTCTAGGGTTCACCTAGGTCAACTAGACCTGCTCCAGAACTTGATTGTCGAAGTAAAATTGTGTCGAGAAACAGGCTCAAGATACACTGATCACGAGGCCAGGTAAGTGCAGAGATAAGGGGAGGTTTTCCAACGCTTTCGCGAAGTTCCTTAATTAAATAACCCTTTCTCTTTTGGCGGTTGCGCCGTTAACACTTTCCTAGACACCCCGTAAACAATATACCGTTAAGCGAGGTTCTAAACACAGTTAACTTCTCCTAGTGAGCGCGAAGTCCTTAAGGCTTAAAGTCTAATTTCTTTTAAAATTTGTGCGGGTAAACGTTATGCTCAAGTTCGTGACTTGTGGGCCACGGAAAAGGTGATGAAATCCTTTACCGTATATTGTGGGGTCCGCTTGCCCTTAAGTCCGTATTAATTGATGCAATGCGCAATTCAATAAAAATTCTATAAAGAATCAAAAAATCGTTTTTTAGTTTAAGCGCGGCACTGCAACAAATACGGGTTAGTCAATTTTTAGCGTTTGCTAGCGAACTTGCAAAGAATCCTGCAAAGAATAGTATATTGGATGCGTCGGATTTGAGAAGAAGGTGTTAGTAAAGTACGTACCGTTAAGTTTTGGGTTAGGAAACCCCCGTTGAATCAAATCCGGTAAGCTTGAAAAGTTCGCTTGCGCGGGTCAAACTACCCGGATCTTTGGCACTGTACTTTGCAATCACCTTAGCCTTGAATGTACACTTTGCTCCCCACAATCGCAGTTTGCAAATCTGCAAAAATCTGCACTCTTGCCCACAAAAATGATCAAAAAGACAAAAAGAATTTTTTTTTTTATAAATATATACAAAAAGAATGTTAACCCGAATAATAAGAAAGAAAATACGCTACCGTCTCCCCGGCAACGGCGCCATTTGATTGGAAGAATTTGAGTTAACCGCAATCAAGACGGTGTCGCTATGCAGCTAGCCGGTTGAGCACGGGTCGATCCACAGGGAGATGGTTGTATGTCCGTTCTTGTCTTAGACGAGTCAATAAAGAATTTGTGTATGTTTGTTCGAGACTATCCTATGTGTATTATTTGCAAGTATGAAGTTGTTAAGAAAAAGATACGAGATTATAAGCTAAAGAAATCCGTACTCAAAACCTTTGAGCCGAGTCTTGACCAATTGAAGCTAGAGCAATCGGCAACAACATGGATTAGGGGATTTAAGCGCGGTATTCGTGGAATACGGCTTATTTACCCTTGTCCTTCCGTTCTTGTCTCTTGCTTTCGCCTCCGGCCAAACCGAACGCAACCGGTCGCGGTTAGGAATCACCGTTACCTTGTCAGGGTAGGGTGCCTAACGGAGCGCTTGCGTATGGTTTGGGCGGAGTTCAATGGAAAATAACGGGAAAAGGAAATGGGCAAAGAAACGTTAACTTATAATACCGTATTTCTTCTTAACAACAATAGTTACATTCATTCACAAAAAAGAACCAAAAAGAGAGAACAAAAAGAAAAGAACAAAGAAAAGAAAAGATTACTAACAAGTAATTAAAGTGCATGAATATAAATTGCAAGAAAGTAAAGCAAGGTAATAAAAAGAAAGTAATAAATAAGCAAATAAAAAGAACAAGAAACTAGAACTCAAGACAAGCATGTGATCAATAGCCAACCCTTAAACTTGCAAGCTCAATCAAGAGGTTGCAAGATCAAGGGAAGGGTAGAGAACGCATGTGAAATGAAGCGCTAATTCCATAAGAAAATACGACCCTTGAGATCAATAACTAACCCTTAACCATTCAAGCTCAATGAAGAGGTTGAATGATCAAGAGAAAGCAAGAATCTCAAGGGGAAGAAGAAACAAAAGAGAATGATACAAAAAGCCCTCATCTTCATTGATCTCCCACTCAAAAAGCTCTCACTACAATTTTCATGGAAAAAGAATGAAGAAGAAGAAGAAAAAAGACTAAATCCTAACAAAAAGAAGAACAAAAGAATGACCCTTGACTTGGCTCAGTTCTGGAGTATTTATAGACGGGGAAATGGAAACCTAGGGCAACATTCTGGCATAAGATGAAAGTACCAAACTGCCCACAAAATTTGACCCAGCAAGGAGCCTACATGGCCGCGGATCCACGGCCAATACCCCCTATTAGCCGCGGATCCGCGGCCGTATAGAGGAATTGGGTGCTCCGTTTTTCTGTGCTTCCCTGGTCTGCTGTCCCCTGTTGTCTGGTACATATATTTTCTGAAAATACTTTCACATTTCTTCCAGAATTTCTGTTGAGGAAAGGTGGACTTTTGTGGATGCTTTTGTCATGATTGCCTCGAGCTCCGTGTAGATTTCTTGGAACTTGTTGTTGCCATTGAGCCTTGTGCATGAAGGTGGCATTGATTTGACATTTTGTCTTCCTAAACTGGTATCTGGCAACATACGGATGACGAGCGGAGACCGTGTTTTCTCAGTGGTTGGCAGGAACCCGGATTTTGTCGTGTTTTCCATGAATTTCACCGTTTTAGAACCGAGAACCTGTATCCTGCAAATATGTAACAAACACGGATTAAAAGCACCTACCTATAAACAACCGAGCGTAAGAATAGGCGGTATAAAATGCAGTATTCTGTGATGAACAGTAGGGTAGTAATCAAAGTACAGTGGGAAGTCATACGAAACAAATGATGATCTCAGGTCGATGAACTAACCTGTACACATGTCACCAGGGAACTGCTATCTCACGTCAGGTATAAGACCAACTAGCATGTTCCCGGCGAGTCCTGTCCGGTGTACTCATAACCCAATGAGCACCTGTATACATCTTAGGTGAACCAACTGACACCAGTGGCTTGTGAGACCGGCCACCGCCCCTCGTCGGGGTCTCGACTATATACACTAGTCTACTCTGGAGTATCGATGCCCTGTCTTGAAAACTCCCACGACTAGGGACCTTTTAAGGATGTGCTTATAGACCCCAGCTCCCACGTATATGATCGCCATCATACTGCTGGCGATCAAGCAAGAATCCTAAGGGCTCTATCAACGTGCAATAGTGACCTGTAAGGTCACCTAAGGCAGTACATGATGATAAAAATAAACCAGATAGCATACTATCATCTAGAGTAAGACTGTCCTACCGGTATAGGTCCTCCTTGAATCATTGCAATCACGTTCCTGTGATCCAATAATTGACTCTGAGGGCACTATCTCCAACAATCCCCCACTTGCACTCAAGGCTAATTATTGCGATGTCGCATACTCACAGCCCGTGTGATACCGAACACCCAACTCCTCTACTAATCAATCGCACAAAGCTCGTTTGCGAAACTAATGCGTTCGAGGAATAACCTCAGTGAGTGGATCCGCTCTAATGTTTCTTTCTATGTCTCTGTTTATCTCAAGTTCACGGAGAAAGCCATCTCCCGAAATGAGCAATACCTGTCTTAGAATATGTCTGGATATCTGATTGGAACTAGTTCATAAATGAACTCCAAATCCAAACTTCTTGGACTGTATAGTCAACTGAAGTTAATCGGTATCCTGCACCATGCCTCCCTCAGTATCCGCCTGGACCACCTATCTAAAATACTGCCCCTCGTCAGAGGGAAAACTATAACTCTGACAGTCACTCTGTCATCCAAGTCACCTTGGAAGCCTGGAATGATAACTCTCTCCCGAAGGAGGATTTCGTTATCATTTCCCCAGAACATCAACTTATGTTCTAAAACTGCTTCCAAACGTTTCTCCAGGACTGGATTAATATCAACTTATTGCATCCACTGTAAAAACAACATCTGGTGTAGTACTTGACATCTCATGATTGACTCAATTGCCTAAGCAAGCGATATGCCAATCTTGTACATCCCTCTCCCCTTTAGTCTGTAAGACACCTTTAGAGAGGCTAACTCCATCACCCGCAGGTATACTACCGTGCCAGGAGTCGTCCATTCTAAATACCTCTAGAATGCTGTCTAAGTACCCAGATTGGGACACTTCCCAAATCTAGATCTGAAACCATAGATCTAGTAACCAGAATATCTGATATAACATCCAATTCCTATGTGGAAAAACTACTGTGTGACAACCAGAGTATAACCGATCGTAGTATAGGAATTTCACTTCCTGCTCTGTGTATGTCATCCAAATACCAGGACATCATACCCTACTACCTTCTTAACAGATCCATCCCCTATTCTGATGAAGTCAAACCTATGACTGTCACATCAAAAATAGATGATCTACCTACGCTATATCTGCTTTGGTCTATAAACAGACACAAGCCACTTGATCACTATGCTTCCGCTTCTCCTACTGACTATGATAACCCTCTGGCAGAATCATATACACGTACACTTCTAAAGCCGGTTTAGAACGACGCTATACTCATCCTCCTGCCGGGTCTCACAGTCTGGAACAACAGCAATGATAAGTCTGGGTAAACAAGAACCTCCCTGTCACCGTCCTTGAGGCTACCGAAGCACCTCTCGAGTGCCTAAGGTTACCCACCATATCTGCGGAGTGGCCAATGGAATGTCAAACCAGATTGAATCTTTACGTTCTTATCAAATTTTCAATAATCGTTTGCGGTTCTGGAATCACTTCCAATTCTACCATATTCCTACTTCTGTTTTCTGAAAAAAATCCATTTTTGTTAAAACTGTGGCGAGTCAAGAACAATATCACTATTGATCTTCCAGATGGTAGAAAGTCAACCCTCGTCATAACCCGGGTCAACCTATAAACAACCATTACAGAAACGTGCCTTGAGTTATCCAGAGTCTGGTTTTAAGCATAAGCCGGACAACTCCCCGTACCTTAACATCGTCAAGATATGAACTGTTCTATATCCAATACAGAAACAGAGGCACTGATTTAATTGGAACCAGATTCAAATCATGCGGCTGTCTCCAGTGCATGTCAACTAAATGAAAGGAGGACGATCAGCATTACTCAACTTAGGAATGCTTCCAATTATGAGTAACCTGAAAAAGAAGCATGTTCTCTTAATCATTACAATTAACTGAATACCATTCACAAGTATCTACATCTTCGATCACCTTGAAGAATCCCGATACTTGCAATACCTGGTTCTCTACTTTATTCATAAACCTATAACTTCTCAAAACTTGGACCTTATGTTTCTACGAAACACTTGTCTAAAAACTAGAGAAGTCATAAGTAAACCGAATATAGTACGAGGACCAACCCCTCTGTCCTAATGGACACTGGACAACATACAATACTCTGTATAAGTCCCTTGAGTCTAATAACTCAAACCATGTGCGTCGTAGGCTGAAAACTGTACTATGGTTATGAAGAATTACACCGTTGTTTAATGCTCCTTACCTAACCATCCACTGATATAGGTAAATTTCATAGACATAATTTCAAAAAGGTATATCTCACTCTATAAAAATAGACGCACAGATATATCAATTTTGAAATTGGTGCATAACAACGGATATTCAAAACCAAATATTTGCCGTCCGGCAAACAACCCAGGTGATTTTCTCAAATATCACCAATTACAACGAATCCCGATATAATGAGGATGATCACCCAATTCCCAATAACTTACTCCCACTCATCATCTGTAAAACCATACAGATGTGAGATTCATACCTGGTAAATACATACCCTGGAGCAAGTGTCTAATTGGGAAATCAGTTTTCCTTTAACAGTACACAGTGAAACTAAAACATTGAAATGTTTCGTAGGGGTATCCTGGTATTCCTAGTAATGCCTCTTCCATTATCCAGATTCACGACTGTAACTGTATATTTCTTTGCCATCTCTCCAAATCCCTTCATATGTCTTTAGTCATTACCTTCCGTACACCCCTTTAGGCCAAATGGTTTTCTTCCTTCCCTACCGTTCGGCACCAGCCTATGGTTTGGAAGAAGACTATCCAATAAGCATAATGGGTATACTGTCCTAATCCTAGGAGCACTCACAACCTGAGAGAAGGTAAAGATAAAATACACCTGAATAAACCTTATTCCTATTTCTCCTGAACCAGAATCCATCCCCGAACTGGAATAAGTCCCTTTCGAGTTCGTATATAACCATACGATGGAGTATCCAAATAACTGTGGATCTTCGTAGTGATACGGAGTGTTCTGGAGAAATACAAAGGTGAAGTGGAAGTGGTAATGAAATACTTGGTTTGGTCATGAATAGCAGTCGCAGTTTACTTTGCCCTCTTACTAATCCTTTTATTTGTCTCTACATAATACCTTCTGTACACCATCGTTAGGCTAATTGGTTTTCTTCATTCCCTACCGGTCGGCACCTGCCTTTGGTTTGGAAGAAGACTATCCAATTTGCGTAATAGGTGTACTATCTCCTAAACCAAGGAGTACTCGCAACCTGAGAGAAGGTAAAAGGAAAAGACAACCGAATAGTCCTATTCATTTTCTCCAGAACCGGAAACCATCCTCGAATAAGTTCCTTCGAGTTCGTATATAATCATACGATGGTTTTATCCAATGGAAATGGACGTTCGTAGTAATACGGGGTGTTCTGGAGAAAAGGGTAAAAGTAGGAGTGGCAATGAGGTATGCAACTCTGACAATCCAAAAGTCAGTGTTTAAGAAGGTTCGGTTAATTTTGGTCACTGAGTCATAGTCAAGGGTCGGGCCATGGTCGCAGCCAAAGAGAGGGAGAAAAGAAACACTCAGTGTGCACTCTAACCTAGATCAGAATGGTTATCACTTTATCTAATCAGGAAACCTCCCACTGTAACGTCAAATCCTCCTCGAAACCTGAAAGAAGAATTAGTCGGGATGACCCGAGGAGTAAACCAACTCATCAGTAAGAATCGGGATCTAACTATCATCGCATGATAACGTGATGGAATCTACTCACGTTATCAAACTCCAGAAGGTATGCGCATATCTGGCAAGTTTCAGTTTCTTTAGAAACTCCCGATGTGATTTTTACCCCATGCTCTTATGACCTTGACGTAGGCCAAAATATCATAAGTCACATGTCAAGTTCTACCCGTCATTATCCAGGTTAGTTTGAACCCACCCGTACATACCCTTGACTTTGGCCAACAAGGCAGTACGACTGTCCCAAACCAACACATCTATCTATGCAACAGATAAATATCCGGTAGCTACCAATCACTATGCCTTGGCGTAGGTCAAAATACATAGCTTGAATACTACCGAACATTTAACTGAAATGACGGAGGGCTACGAATGGTTTTTGGCAAAAAACCTTTAACTTAATGAACTTGATATCGTTGAAGGAACCGGATAGCTTTTATAAAAATATAGTGACGAAAACCTTTGCTAAAGAGGTCACTCCCGGTGAAGGGATCTCGGCTCTTTCCCCGTAGAATGAGGTGCAGGATATTCCAACTGAATACCACAATGCAAAGCAAAAGGCAATCGGCTATAATGAAGTTATTGCCCTGACGCAAACTTCTGTCCAAGGGGTCACTCCCGGTAAAGGGATCTCGGCCCTTGCCTCGTCGACTGAGGTGCTGGATATTCATAACCGAATACCACTTTGCAAAACAAAAGAGAACGTCCTTGCAATAACAGCCTTTTGAAAAATGTTCCAACAACATCAGAATAGGTTTGTTTAGCTTGCATTGATCCGAATCAATGCAGTCCCATCAATTGATCACACCAATAAAGAACGAAAATAATGATGTATGTATATGCCATCCGCATTCGCCACTGGGTCCTGTCATTACCCGTTAGTTTACTTAACTAATGACAGAGCGGGGACTGGACTAGCGCGGATGAAAAACATATACAACATCTGCTAGTATATATATAAATATATAATATTCGCTCAAGGCGTGATAAAATGCAACATCACAGAAATGTAATAAGCATCACAGAACAATACAGATATCTGGGATCCTCGGGTTTCATAGAGCCGCTACTGAAACCCGACGTTCCCCTGGTCGTGTGGATAGCCTGTGCAATGAAATCCTAGACCCCTACGGGCGTGGCAAGTTACCCGCCAAAACCTGAAACGAGGCAGCCCCCTTCAGCAACGTGAATGGACCACCCAGCACTTCATGGAATGCGGTAACTTGGGCACCCCTCCTTGGATCAACCTGTACCCCCTACGAGTGCGGCGAATAGCCCGCCAATTCTAGAGTGAAGCCCCCTCCGTCTCAAAGTAATGAGATGCGGGCTCGTTGCCCTCTAGAACCCGGCTACCCATGCACCCCTCCGCAGGGTAATCCTAGTACAGAAAGTAAAATATACAACGGGTATATCGACCTCAGCCCGGTCATGCCCCAAAAGAATAATATACAAACAGGCAGTAACGGCAGTCCACATGTCAGACGCTCGCCCCGCAATATCAAATGTACGTAAATAATCAAACTGTACTACCATTGCATCCAGGCTATCCACCACGACAAATCCGCAACATCACAGCACAACACAGAACATCAACGTGAATTTCACGTTCGCAAATCCGTCTAAAAGGGCTATAGAAGTTAGACAGGATTTACCGATCAAATGACATTCACGGTCGCAGATATAATGTAAATACTATGAACTAACATGTTTAAAATTTTTGATCGACTAAATTTCCCGAAGTGGGCCCCAAGCACTACTGTAGCACTCAAAATAATTCTGGGCCCAAACAGAATATACCAATAACCCCAATTCCAAATTTAAAGAGCTCTGTACAAAATTGGTATAGTGAAGACACTGTGCCGCGACGGAACCGCGTCCGGAACAGGGGTTTGGCCGCGGTTCCGCTGTCTTGCTACAGTATCACTTTACCAATTTTTTACAGAATTCTTATAATTACCTACACTAATTTCTGCAACACTCAAAAAAAAATTTCGAGCACAAATAAAATCGACAGAAACTGATGCTCTTGAAATCGCGGTTTTTGGAATTTCTGTTCGATCGAAAATGTAAACACGTTACAGCAAGCTAGACTAGGTTAATGGCCTGGCTCTGATACCAGTGTAAGTGCACGGCAGCGCCCCGGCCGTCTTTCCGAGGCCAAAATGCGGAAACGAAAATTTTCTTTAAACTTTAAAACGGGCGCTACCGCGTACTAAAAACCCGGATCGGGCCATTAATCTAATGCTAGCTAACTAGGGAATGGGTAGAGAGATATACCGAGCGATCCGTGTCCTTCGGTCTTCTCGTCGTCATCCCGATCTCCCCGTGGAATCTCCGGTCTTCATCTCCTCATCGGAAAGGCACCACATCGCCGGGTTCTTTTACGGGCTCCCACCTCTGGACCGAGGCAACTCGGGCACGAAGTTGGCGAGTCGACGTGTCCAAGAATGCTGTAGGCTAAGTGTAGAATGGTTTTGTCTCATGGGGTTATATGAAGTTGCCATATGAATGTCAAAGTAGAGGAATGAAGTTTTGGATGGTGCTAAGGAATTTTGTGTGAGCCAAAAAGATAAAAAAAAAACCTCACACAAAATTTGGACAGCCCTCACCAAGGAATGGCCGGCCATAAGAATGAGAATGGGGAGTGATCTCAAAAAAGGGGGGTAAGCAATCATACAAGAAAGAGAGAAAGGTGATGATTAAGAACAATGATCACCACACAAGTAAAAAAGCCCATCACTCATCATATCTCAAAAGTCAAGCCATGATGGACAAAGAATCAAATGATGGTTGAACCATCATGATCCAACTACTAACAAGAAACACCCTCCAAATTGCTAATTTGCACATTTGCAAATTAGCCCCTCCATACCAATATTCAGCCAAGGAAAGAAACAAAGGAAAATGGCCGAAACGGAATGCAAACTGGAAACTTCAAAAAACTGATCCCATAATAAATTACAGGAAAACCCCGCGACTGTATATACATACCCGCATTTGTATTCCGACCGAATACAAATGCAAAGAGACAAAATCTACACTGTACAATACTAGGATTCGGCTTAAATCAAAGCCCGCTAGTATTATCCGTCCGATCATGATCCGTGCAATACCACACATATATGATCGAACCCTGCCATATCTCCATACGACCTCTACAGCATTTCGCCCGAAACTTGAGAAACTGTCTGTGGGGGACTCAAAAAACTCGTCAATACTTTGGCTGTGGATTTAACCACTAGCACGTCAGAGGTATTAGCCATACGTAACGGGCTACCAGGTATTGACCAAAAGGGACGTCGATGAGCGAACTCATCCTGACACCCTACTGAGCCTGTCAGTGACAATATCCGTACAGTCTGGTCCGTTCGTCTATAAGCATCGCATGGCGGGCCTAGGGGGTTGGTAAAAGTCAGACCCCCAAAAGCGGTACAAGTAATATCGGAGTGTAGCCCAGAACACCCTGAGATATTACTGGAATACCTACTAGTAAATCTCCTGCCTTGGCGAAGGACTTCGTGTAATGGCTCTCCTAGACACAGCGCGATCTCACCCCCAATACCGGGAGAGACGAACCCCTGAAGATCCGCTCGCTGCCTCTATGTGGCTCGGGACTGTACCCAACTAAAACCTGTTTGCACGACTCCTTTCAGCCGTGGTAGGGTAGTAATGAAAGTGCAGTGGGAACTCATACGAGACAAATGACAATCTCAGGTCGATGAACTAACATGTACACATGTCACCAGGGAACTGCTATCTCACGTCAGGTATAAGACCAACTAGCATGTTCCCGGCGAGTCCTGTCCGGTGTACTCATAACCCAATGAGCACCTGTGTACATCTTAGGTGAACCAACTGACACCAGTGGCTTGTGAGACCGGCCACCGCCCCTCGTCGGGGTCTCGATTGTAAACACTAGTCTACTCTGGAGTATCGATGCCCTGTCTCGAAAACTCCCACGACTATGGACTTTTTAAGGATGTGCTTATAGACCCCAGCTCCCACGTATATGATCGCCATCATACTGCTGGCCGTCAAGCAAGAATCCTAAGGGCTCTATCAACGCGCAATAGTGACTTGTAAGGTCACCTAAAGCAGTACACGATGATAAAGATAAACCACATAGCATACCAACATCTTGAGTAAGACCGTCTTACCGGTATAGGTCCTCTCTGAATCATTGCAATCACGTGCCTGTGATCCAATAATTGACTCTGAGAGCACTATCTCCAACACACTTCCCTCTACCTTTCATTGACCAGATGTTGGAACGATTAGCTGGTCACGAATACTATTGTTTCTTGGATGGATACTCTGGCTATAACCAGGTCCCCATCGCCGAAAAGGATCAAGATAAAAACAACATTTACTTGTCCTTTCGGTACTTTTGCTTATAGACGCATGCCGTTTGTGTTATGCAACGCTCCCGTTACATTTCAGCGGTGTATGATGGGGATATTCTCAGACATGGTCGAGAATTTCCTGGAGATTTTTATGGATGATTTCTCCATATTTGGGGACTCTTTTGAGGAATGCCTACGTCATCTTGACGCGGTTCTTACCCGCTGTAAAGATAAGAACTTAATTTTGAATTGGGAAAAATGTCATTTCATGGTCCAAGAAGGTATTGTCCTTGGACATATCATTTCATAAAAAGGCATTGAGGTTAACACAGCTAAAATTGATGTCATCCATAACCTTCCTCCTCCCAAATGCGTCAAAGATATACGATCTTTTCTTGGTCATGAAGGATTTCATAGGAGATTCATTAAGGACTTTAGCAAAATTGCTAGACCCTTAACTCTTCTCTTGGCCAAGGATACAACATTCCACTTCGATTCGGATTGTGAGGCTGCTTTTGAATCGCTTAAAAGATCTCTCACTACAGCCCCTGTTCTATCATCTCCGCTTTGGAACCACCCGTTCGAGCTTATGTGTGATGCATCAAATTTTGCTATTGGTGCAATCTTAGGACAGCGCATTGATAAGATGCCACATGTAATTTACTATGCAAGTAGAACCTTGAACGATGCACAAATTAATTACACAACTACCGAGAAAGAACTCTTGGCAGTTCTATTTGCATTAGAAAAATTCATGCCCTACTTGATTGGCTCGCCGATAGTGGTTTACACCGATCACTCCGCCCTAAAACATCTTTTATTGAAAAAGGATGCTAAGGCCAGGTTAATACGTTGGATCCTGTTGTTACAAGAATTTGATCTTGTCATACGAGACAAGAGTGGATGTGAAAACGTAGTAGCCGACCATCTTTCATGCATCTCTTCTTCACCTACAGCGACCTTGTTAATAAATGATTCATTTTCTGACGAACAGCTCTTGACTGTATCCTGTGAACCCTGGTTCATAGATATTGTGAGTTATCTAGTAACGGGACTTATTCCTAGCGATTGGTCGAAACAAGACAAACTTCGATTTCTATCCCAAGTAAAACACTTTTACTGGGATGAATCTTATTTGTTTAAGTATTGTTCCGACCAAATCATTCGCAGATGCGTCCCTAATGAAGAATTCAAGAGTGTATTGTCTTTTTGTCATGATCAAACATGTGGCGGTCACTTTGGTCCACGTAAAACGGCGGAGAAAGTTTTGCAATGTGGCTTTTATTGGCCAACATTATTTAAATATGCTTATGATCATTGCAAAACTTGTCATCGGTGTCAACACTTGGGTTGTATTTCAAGAAGAAATGAGATGCCGCTCCAACCTATCTTGGTTATGGAGATATTCGATGTTTGGGGTATTGATTTTATGGGCCCTTTTCCCAACTCTTTTGGGAATTTATATATCTTGTTAGCGATTGATTATGTCTCAAAATGGGTAGAAGCAATAACGTGTCGCACTAATGACAACAAGTTTGTTATTAAGTTCCATAAAGAAAATATAATACTGTGCAATGAAATGTACATCCTAGGGCTTCTTAAGTGGAGTAGCGTATCGTAAATATGCCGCGGAACATACGTACGGTACGTCACTCTACTCAAGCTACCTACTCCATCAACCAGGGGTCATCCTACACTCAGGAGGTAAAACCTAGCGCTCTGATACCAACTTTTTCACGACCCGAAAAGTACGGAACATGACCGGCACTTAAATTACGAAACGTCTCAAGATGTACTTAATCTAAGTAAGCCAAAACCTAGAAATCAAAACCAAGTAAGCGGTAGAGTGGAGAAAAAAACCAATTTAAATCAAGTAGTTTTAGCACCATAAGCCGAAATATGTATTTTTTTAAAATCGCAAGTCTTTTCTGAAAATTTCGGCAGAGTTTCCTTTGTAAATACTGGCCCCGAACGGGGTACAACATGATAAATATATGCATCAATAAAAAGGCATCCCCAAGCGGGAGCTAGCTCTTCGTCAAACGACGGTCACAACCACGCAAGCATATAATAAACAACGCCGAAGGGCGAGGATCAAAACTCAAAAGGAAAACTCAAATCAACATGAAACCATAATACTACAACGCGCGACTCTAAGGTCGAAATAACAAGCAACTGGTCTCAAGTCTGAAATAAATACATGTCTCGTTGATGGAGTTTAGTAGATACAACTGAAATAAATAATATACAAGGTATAATGGTGTTCACGATGCAAGTGAACCCACCTACCAAAACAAATCACCCGGAAAGGAAGCAGTGTGCCAGCAAAGCCGTAACGAAACCTGTACGGCAAAACCGGCAAGAAACTGTGGCACAACGGGGGTGAGCCAACTCGTGAGTAGAAAAACATCACAGAGCAGAAATCGTATATATGACGCAATCCTAGGTCATACGATCAATATATAATCCTCAAATGAATAAGTCTGAAGCATGAAAAGGTGTCAAGGGTAAACATCTAGATATAAGTGTAATTCCATATACTAATGTCAGTGCTTCAGGTAGCAACATATCATATGAGTGGGGTATGAATGCATGAAAACAGAATACATGTAATGAAGAAACTGCTTTCATAACTTAGTGAGATTTCTATATATTTAAAACGAGGTATCATCAATGAAATCAACATAAACAGTGTCTAGCATCGACACAAAATATAAATCCCAATATCTCAATATCTCAGGCTCCGGCTATCCGGACGGGCCTGTATCATCAAATCTCAATATCTCAATATCTCAAAATCTCAGTGTCTCAAATCTCACTATCTAGGGCGCCGTCTGTCCGGATCGGCCCCTAACATTAATCACACGACCACGAACGGTATCCTCCGGATATCCGACGCGTCAGGTAAAATCACCGGTAGGCAGTCTGCCCCTGCCGGGCTCATCGTCTACTACTCGAACTTCTTGCCCCGGGGTACCATACCTGGTCTACTATGTACCCGCAGACGGTTCATCCAACTCCTCGAATCGGGTCTCGAAATCCATCTCATAACTAAGAAAACATCATGGTGGACGACTCATACATCATGAGAAAACCGCACTTTTCATTTTAAAAAGAGAGAGAGAAAGAAGTTTATATGTATTCTTGCGGTTTTCTCCCAAATCCAGGAAATCTCATGAAAATCCGAAATCCAATCATCAATAGCACGTAAACCGTGAATATAGGCATAAAACTCTATAATACTGCACAACAGTGAATAATAATATGCATGAAGTAGCAAGTAATAACTGCAATGTATAACTGGCATATAAGGCAAGTACACTAATATCATGTCGAAACTATCAGCTAACAGGCTATGTCAATGAAATAGTATTCTCTAATGTGTATGTGACATGGCAATTACCGATGATGATGTGTGTGAGCCGGCAAGTAAGTGTACGTGGAACATACGCATCATCGGTAATGGTGCTGGTGTCCTGACAGCATGATATCAATAATGGTATATGGAACACAATATAAGCATGTGATGCGAAGCGAACAGCAATAATGTGCGGGAGATGAATGATAAACACAATGATAACTAGTCTGCATTTATATAAATATGAGTCTACAGTGTTGTCATTTGAAATAACACGAATCGTGGTGTTTTGAAAATAAGGGCTACGGTGTTTTTAAGAAAAGATACGTCCTTTGAAATATCCGTAGAATCCCTTGTCACATCTTTAAAATACACACGATCCGTTAGTTTTTGAAATAGGTATGAGTCGAATCTAATCTATCATTTACAAGTACACTACGGGGCCAAACTAAACAGGCTGATCGAAAGGTAAGGAAACCGCCTAACATCTGAGTCGATATATATATATATATATATATATGTATATATATATATATAACAGTCGGTGATTCCGCCTCAAAAGTATCCCATATGATACAATATCTATAACATGGCATCCTTAAGTCAAGAGTGCGGATCTATCATCAATATGGCTCGTACGGTAAATCCGTCGTACGGCCTCCCAAATCTGGGTACGGGTCAAATATCACATTCATCACATTATTCATCCGGTATCCTCTTTATCACATATCATGATCTGGGGTACTGATCTACGTCTAGTATAATACTGATACCATCTATGTAAAAGCATGCGTGTGTATGAAAACACCATGTCAAAGGACCCGTTAAAACATCATGTCGTATCTTAAATACGAAACCTGTCAAATCACCGATCTCACGGCCTCAAATCCAATCTCATCGACTCATCTCCAATCCCAAGTACTTTTCTCTTAATCCAGTATATGTATATATAGTCCCATACCCATGTGTATATATACATATCCCCATATACGCACGTGTAAAAGAATGAATGTATGCAAGTGTGTGTGCGTGTATGGGTGCAATAACTACTTTAGGGTTTCGTAAGTAACACTACAATTCCATGAACACTTAACCATATCCTGAATATCCATGTCTTACAAAAGATATCATATATATAGTAAATATATAGCATACTATATATCGAACTGCGGGGGTGCTATACGCCATCCACCCGATTTCCCCCGTAGATATATATCTACTCACCTTGCTTTTAGTGTGCCGATGCCGATGTCGCCATCTTCATCTTCAACGTCTCGACATCACGTGGGGTACCTACACATATAATCCAATCACAATGCTTATTAAAATCACGTCGGAAAACCAAAAACGGCACACGCTACGCTCATAGGTAAACACCTATAGCCTCGCATGCAAACACGACCAATAATCCCTAGTCGTTGACGTTCAAACGCCACACGACGGAAACGAATCATCAAATACCAAAATCCATGTTAAAACAAGTCATAAAACAATGCGCCAACACATGAAAATGATCCCAGATTTTACCCTAGGTCAAATCAGCCAATTTTGCATATACCAAGGGTCAAATTTACTGGAGATAAGTCCCTGGAACAAAAACGAACCATTTCTAACCTGCTCTGGCCGCAAATTGCGGCCAGAAAGAATTAATTTGTGGCCTAGAGGAGAGGGTAGGGGCTAGGGTTTTGGTGGTACACTCCGGGTTGCCTGCACATCACTCAGTGTTTGCAAAATAATTTTGAAAGGCTCCGGGTGTTAGCAGATTTCATAATACACTCACAGAATCCAAAATTCTTCCGATATCGGGTTTCTAAATCCGTATTCCGGGATTCTAGTCTCTGGTTTGGGTCTCCAATCAATCACCACAGGGGTTGTATAGCCTCTAGTAATCTTAATTTCACCTTTGGGTTCAACTAAAACCCTAATCCTCAACTCAAGTTTTCAAACTTCCCAAAACCACTCAATATTGGTTCTAATTAAACATGGATGTAAAAGCAATGGAAATACTAAGCTAATGGTTCAGAAAATACCTTATTTGGCAACTCAAGAAAATTCTTGAGTTGCCCCAAGTGTCCAAAATGCAAGCTTTCTTGGTCCATGGTGTAGCTAGTGAGCTTGTGCATCTTTTTATTGAAATGGGTATTGGGTTTTGAGGTGTTTTTAATGGAGTTTGAGAGGGTTGAAGAGGGGGAGGGAGTGAGGGCAGCAGCAGCAGCAAGGGAGTTGAGGGGAGAGATGATGAGGGTCAAGGAATGAAGGAGGAATGCCCAAAGTCAATGTTAACCCCTCACCTTTCTCTCTCTCACCCATACCCCATTCTTTATTCATATTCCTTTTTCTTTTCTTTTCTTTTCCTTTTCTTTTCCTTCTCTCCTCAATAGTAAACCTAAAGCAAAGAATGAAAAATGATGATAAAGCCATGTAGGAAAATGTAACACAAGTGTTTAAAAGAAAAATATATGCACGAAACACGCTTAATGTCCGATTAGCGATTTTTAATCGCGATTAGCACTTAAATAGTGTCAAATAAATCATAAACTTTTATAATTTGCATAAATCACATAAAGTACCCTCTATTTAGTAATTTCCATAATTTTCCAAATTTTTCCCAATTTATCGGTATTTAATTATACCTCAATATTAAAATATTCATTAAAATTAATATTAAATTATAAAAATTCCCAAAAAATAATATTTTATTTTTCTGAAATGTTACAATCTTTCCCTCTTAAAGAAATTCGGTCCCCGAATTTAAATTTAAATCCCTCAATACTAAAACATTTCAGTAAAAGACTAAGCCGTCGGGGTCACGAAACCACCAATACATAAAACATGTTGTAGCGCAATGCGTGTGCATGAACAATGAGCAGATAACTCAAAAACAAAACTCCGTCAAGTATCCCACAATCATCGGAGTCATGGGGAAGACATCAGTGTCTAAATCCAATATGATATACATCAACACTATACATATAAACATCAAATCTAAACCTGTAAACATCAAATCTATACATGTAAACGTCTAAAGGATATGCATGCCAAACCGTTTTAAGTCGCTGTGCGAGGCGCATAACACTGTACAGTGGCGGACGTCTCTAGTAAGAAATAACTCTCTCTATATATATATATATCCTTTGTTTACATGCACGTACCGCCATTTTGAAAACAATTTAGAAGGGTTTCCTTGTTTTAAACGTTTCGTGTCATCTCAGACACGTAGGTAAATACTGAGGCTATAGCTTCCTTTTTTGGAAATCCCTTCGATAACTATTAATGCATGCAAAATACATCCAGGTACTGTCCTCTGACTAGTCCTGCTCAGTATGAAAATAATAATAAACATCATAAAAACGTACTGCTCCATAAGAAATCAATCCCAAAATGTGCATATGAATACTACATGCGTCTGGTGCGCACGGAAATCAAAATCCATATATGTGCCATACATGTGCACAGAAACAACATCTAAGTGTAACGGGTGTGCACGAAACACCTATCAGAGGCAACATGTGTGCCTGACAGCAATATCAGGTTCATCTGATATACACAAAGAATCCCGATTTAGTGCATCTGGTGTGCACCAAAATCGCATCTCAAATCATGCGCCCAACATGTGCGAAAATCCAAATCAGGTGTATCTATCATGTACGAATAAAAATCTAACTCATGTGCATCCAATATGCACGAAATTATGAAATCCAATATCAAGCGCCGAACATGCGCAAAATCCGATCCAAGCGCGTCAAATATACGCAAGAATCCAATCAGGTGCACAAGGTGCACAAAACAAATATCGAGTATCACAATCGAAATCGACGGTATACAACACATCTCAAATCCAAATCAGGTATACCGTGGTATCAAATCTCACAACCATGTGCATCAGCGTGCTCGAAATCTAATCGAAACACTAAAAGTGAATGAAAACTATGCCGTAAGCATAAGTCAAATCATATGCATGCTCTAGGCATGAAGTCAAAATCAATACCTTAAATAACATCAAATCGAAGTCATGTGCCACTGTAGTGCACAAAATACGTATCACTGCACTACAAGCACATATGAACTATACCGAGTGCAAAACCAAATCGTGTGCGTACCCTAAGCACAAAATCAACTCAACTGTATGAAACCCATGAAATCATAAACATGTGCAGCCAAGGCACAAAACGATATCCCGTGCAATAACTGTGCATAAATCATAAATCAACACAACGGTGTATAAAGAATATCTTAAGTGCAATACTATGCACAAAATATAAATACCCAGTAGGTGCAACCATGGTGTACGAAAACAAATATCATGAAGCTCGGTCATCAAAACTCAATCATGCAATAAATCACCCAAAATACCGAAATCCATAGCGACTGATACGTGATAATCAACTCACAAAATCACCTATCATAACTACTGTCGTCGATATGTCCGTCCTTCAAAGTTGAGAGGGTGTCGGTGCATCCAATGCTAGCAGAGCAAGATATCTACTTGCCTCCTGATCATGGCCTGTCGTCTGTTGCCCTTAGGTTCTCATCTCTCACTGCGAATTGCTAAGTACATAGCTCCCCGGTTCAATGTTCCAATATGGATACGATAATGGAAGTAGTCCGCTCTGGCACATCCTCTAAGATCTCTGGCCAACTCTTATGGTCACTCATAACATGTCCCGTCGACGATGCTGAACTCTGGCCTGCTGGGTGTGCGTAAAATGACCACTCCTGGGTCCAAGTCTTCTCGTGCATTATTCCAGAAAGGTCCTGTCGAGGCCCCTCCCAAATCTCGTCTCTGCCTAACTGTCTGGAAGTTATCACCCTTCACTAAATCTGTTTCTTGTTGCGGAATGGCTGCATACTCATCGCGACTCCTTCTGGAAGATATATCCATATACAACGCCTCTGCATGCGTATCACATCTCTGATGTCGGCGGAGTGGAACGTCATCTCATCAAGATCTTGTACGAACCTCTTACTCCACTTTTGTTTAATGTCGACTGCTCCGGACTCGTCTCTCCATGGCTGCATGGACTGTGCTCCAACGGCTATACTCGTATCTGGAGTCTCCCAAGAAATGCATCTTACCATATAGCATCCGAATGAAGTCGAACCATTCGATCAATTCGTCAAAACCTCATAATCCCCCAAGAGCTCAACATCTTAGGTACAGTTTAATAGTATTGAGTACATACCACAGCATTGGTGGAGCAGACGTAGAAGGGCAAACCCAAGCCTCACTAATGGCACCGCGGAACTGCCGCAAACTCTAAGGTTCAAAGGCTTTCACACGGTCATTATGTCGAGTTAGGGTTTCATTCTTCTAGAGGGTCCATAGAATTGCTTGCACGTCTTTCCGAATACTTTAAACTTGGAATAATGGGTTTCTGACATTCGATCGCCTCCATCGACTCTCAACGTATCCGCGTGAAGTCGTCTCTAGCTGGAATCAATCTATCTGATGACCTCGCATCGGGGTAAGCGAACGAACCATATGTCCTAGTCATTCATCCTCGGGTAACTAGTGACCTTCTATCATATCTCTAAGTACAACTCGTACTTCAATAGTTCCAACATCTGGGGCAATATCTCGTCGTTCGCAGTAACGACTGGCTCATTCGTCTGCACGTTGAACAGTGCCTTAATCATCATGAACAAGGGACACCTCAATGGTCATCACATTATGGCTGGCCTCTATCAGTGGCTAAATCCTCTGGTGCTGATCTGCATGTCCAAGAAATCTCATAACAGCGATCCATCAAACGCTCATGGCGTGAAAACACAATAACACGGCGCATCTATGCAAAATGTATGTCCCGGGAATCACGCCCTGGTCAGTCCTCGTCCGTGACGAGCTCGTGCTGACCGCAACTCTAGCCGTAGCTCTCTGTGCCCATACAACCGTGGTAACAAAACCATAACTGGTACCGATGAGGCTAGATCATAGGAAGGAATATAATACTGTGCAATGAAATGTACATCCTAAGGCTTCTTAAGTGGAGTAGCGTATCGTAAATATGTCGCGGAACATACATACGGTACGTCACTCTACTCAAGCTACCTACTCCATCAACCAGGGGTCATCCTACACTCAGGAGGTAAAACCTAGCGCTCTGATACCAACTTTGTCACAACTCGAAAAGTACGGAACATGACCGGCACTTAAATTATGAAACGTCTCAAGACGTACGTAATCTAAGTAAGCCAAAACCCAGAAATCAAAACCATGTAAGCAGTAGAGTGGAGAAAAAAACCAATTTAAATCAAGTAGTTTTAGCACCATAAGCCGAAATATGTATTTTTTAAAAATCACAAGTCTTCTCTGAAAATTTCGGCAGAGTTTACTTTGTAAATACTGGCCCCGAACGGGGTACAACATGATAAATATATGCATCAATAAAAAGACATCCCCAAGCGGGAGCTAGCTCTTCGTCAAACGACGGTCACAACCACGCAAGAATATAATATACAACGCCGAAGGGCGAGGATCAAAACTCAAAAGGAAAACTCAAATCAACATGAAACCATAATACTACAACACGCGACTCTAAGGTCGAAATAATAAGCAACTGGTCTCAAGTCTAAAATAAATACATGTCTGGTTGATAGAGTTTACTAGATACAACTGAAATAAATAATATACAAGGTATAATGGTGTTCACGATGCAAGTGAACCCAGCTACCAAAGCAAATCACCCGGAAAGGAAGCGGTGTGTCAGCAAAGCCGTAACGAAACCTGTACGGCAAAACCTGCAAGAAACTGTGGCACAACGGGGGTGAGTTGCCAACTCGTGAGTAGAAAACATCACAGAGCAGAAATCGTATGTATGATGCAATCCTAGGTCATACGATCAATATACAATCCTTAAATGAATAAGTCTGAAGCATGAAAAGGTGTCAAGGGTAAACATCTAGACATAAGTGTAATCCCATGTACTCGTGTCAGTGCCTCAGGTAGCAACATATCATATGAGTGAGGTATGAATGTATGAAAATAGAATACATATAATGAAGAAACTGCTTTCATAACTTAGTGAGATTTCTATATATTTAAAACAAGGTATCATCAATGAAATCAACATAAACAGTGTCTAGCATCGACACAAAACATAAATCCCAATATCTCAATATCTCAGGCTCCGGCTATCCGGACTGGCCGGTATCATCAAATTTTAATACCTCAATATCTCAAAATCTCAGTGTCTCAAATCTCACTATCTAGGGCACCGTCAGTCCGGATCGGCCCCTAACATCAATCACACGACCACGAACGGTATCCTCCGGATATCTGACGCGTCAGGTAAAATCACCGGTAGGCAGTCTGCCCCTGCCGGGCTCATCTTCTACTAGTTGAACTTCTTGCCCCGGGGTACCATACCGGGTCCACCATGTACCCATAGACTGTTCATCCAACTCATCGAATCGGGTCTCAAAATCCATCTCATAACCGAGAAAACATCATTGTAGACGACTCATACATCATGAAAAAACCACACTTTTCATTTTAAAAAGAGAGAGAGAAAGAAGTTTATATGTATTCTTGCGGTTTTCTCCCAAATCCAGGAAATCTCATGAAAATCCGAAATCCAATCATCAATAGCACGTAAACCATGAATATAGCCATAAAACTCTATAATACTGCACAACAGTGAATAATAATATGCATAAAGTAGTAAGTAATAACTGCAATGTCTAAACTGGCATATAAGGCAAGTACACTAATATCATGTCGAAACTATCAGCTAACAGGCTATGTCAATGAAATAGTATTCTCTAAAGTGTATGTGACATGGCAATTACTGCTGATGATTTGTTTGAGCCGGCAAGTAAGTGTACGTGGAACATACGCATCATCGGTAATGGTGCTGGTGTCCTGACAGCATAATATCAATAATGGTATATGAAACACAATATAAGTATGCGATGTGAAGCGAACAGCAATAATGTGCGGGAGCTGAATGATAAACACAATGATAACCAGTCTGCATTTATATAAATATAAGTCATACAGTCGTGTCATTTGAAATAACACGAATCGTGGTGTTTTGAAAATAAGGGCTACGGTGTTTTTAAGAAAAGATACTGTAACACCTTAGGATGTGTTTAGTGGCTAATTATATTTTAATAAATGGTTTTTAATAAAAGTTTACCAAATTGATTTTCAAATATTTTTTCAAATTTAATGAATATTTTATTAGATTTTTCCCAGGCTTGCGCACACTTGTGCATGAAAACTAGGGTTAAAATGGGGTTAGACCATGATTAGCAACCATGGGGAACTAATCATTTTTCCTTAAGATAATTTTAAATTTAATTAAGTTATTGGGTTTTAATTAAGTTTGTGTTTTTTTTAAAAGGAAAATGGAAATGTTTTGAATTTGGTTGACTTGGAGGGAGAGAGAGAGAGAGAGAGAGAGAAATGGTATGATGGCCTTGCCATGCCTACATTTAATGAAGAGAGAGAGAGGAGGGGGTTTGACTTAGGTGTTATCATTTCCTTGCCTCCCATTCTTTTCTCACTTCTCTCATTCTCTCACTCTCTCTCACACACACACACACACACAATTACAGCAGCAGCCTCAGCAACAGCAGCAACATCAGCACAAGCAGCAGCAGCAAGCAGGCGGCAGCAGCAGCAGTGAGCAGCAGCAACAGCTTCAGCAGCAGCTCCAGCAGCAACAAATCTTCCTCTTCTCCTTCCTCCAGCTTCCTAGGGTCGAGAGTGAGGTATAATCTCTGAGCCTAACTTCCTAGTTCGCTAAGTTATGAAGAATTAGCTTCGGTTAGAGATAAAAGTGAGTTTTTGTGCTAATTATGGTGGTTAGTGTGGACTTTTGGTTAAGCGATGATTTTATTGGTTAGCCTAGCTTAGTTAAGTGTTGTTAGGGCCACTTAACCTTGGTAAACCCCAGATTTTACCAAAATACCCAAGGGTTTCATTTTGTGCAAAATATGACGTTTTTAGGTGAAATTTTAGCTCTCTGTGATCTGCTTGTGACCCGGCTCCTTCAGAGAAAATCTGAACAAACTGGAGCATGTACACTAGGTATAGACCACACACACCAAGCATGAACCCTAACCCCACACCCGGGCCGCCAATTTATTCTTTCTGGCCGCAATTTGCGGCCAGATGAGGGAGCTAGGTATTAGGGTTTTGGCTATAGGAGTCTGCTGCATATTCCAGCATTTTGGCATATGTAATTTTGTAAGTTTTTCACCTGGGTAGAATCTGGGACGATATATCGTTTTCTAGTATGTTTAGTTTGCGCGATAAGCGCGATACGTGAGTGGGTTCTATGATCCAGCATATCGCGACGTGTCGGGATAGTTTTAGATGCGTATACACACGTTTCAACGTATCGTACACACGCGCGTTTAGTTCGCGACGCGAGTTTCTCGTTTGATTTCGATATCGCGTTTTGTAGAATTTTGCTTATATATATGGATTCCTTGTGTAATTCCATGTTCGCAGGCGGGTATGTCGGACGCTGCAAAGAAAGGGAAGCAAGTGGTCGGCTACGTGTAGCACGCGACCAGGTGAGTAGATTTAACATCTACGGGGAAATCGCCCGTATGGCGTTAAGCGTCAGGGCGTAATAGGATATTTTAGTTGTATGTGTTCATGTAAATATACTATAGTAGCATGCCTTCTTGTTGCATATAGAATTGGTAGTATAGAACATTGCACTGTCACTAACGGTTCAAGCTGCACGAGCACTATTTGTATGTTACACTCACACCGTCAGTGATTGCCATGACACTCACATTATAGGATTGCTACGAGTTTGATATCGTCTTGATTTCCGCTTCCTTGCTGATTGTCATGAATTGCCGCATATTGGCACACATATTGATAATTTCATACCTGCGCACATGCACACTGTATATTCATACCAGTGCACACATATATTAATATTTTCATACCTGCGCACATGCACACTATATATTCATACCAGTACACACATATATTGATATTTTCATACCTACGCACATGCACACTGTATATTCATACCAGTGCACACATATATTGATATTTTCATACCTGCGCACATGCACACTGTATATTCATACCAGTGCACACATATATTGATATTTTCATACCTGCGCACATGCACACTGTATATTCATATCAGTGCACACATATATTGATATTTTCATACTTGCGCACATGCACACTGTATATGTTGGATATATATGCCCTAGTGGCCTTCATTGTATAGGATGCTAGGGATATGTATGTACATGACAATCTTGCTTAATATGATAGTACGCTATTTGGTTTGACTTTATCTTAACGTGTGATATATTTTACTTTGTATTTATAAACATGTTGATAAAGCCCATAGGGTGTTTGCCTGACTACCAGCGTTGTGATGGCAGTCATACTTGTGGGAGCCGGATAGTCAATAGGCACATCCTTAGATGTCCCTGGTCGCAGGAGTATCGAGACTGGGCATCGATACTCTAGAGTAGACTAGTATATACATATCTAGACCCTGACGAGGGGCGATGGATTGGTCCCGCGGCCATTGGTGATGTACACTTAAGATTGTATACAGATGCTCACTGGGTGTGAGTACACCGGACAGGACTCGCCGAGAACTGACTGGATGGTATTTATACCTAACGTCAGATAGAAGTTCTCAGGTGACATGTGTGCAGATAGTCCGTTGACTTAACGTCATCATTTGTCTCGTGTGAGTTCCCACTGTGCTTTGATTACTACCCTACCACGGTTCAAAGGAGTCATGCAAACAGGTTTTAGTTGGGCACAGTCCCGAGCCACGTGGAGGCAGTGAGCGACTGTTAGGGATTCGTCTTTCCCGGTATAGAGAGTTGATATCGCACAGTGATCGGTTGGTCATTACCATAAGTCCCTGGCCAGGGCTGATTGAGAATTACTAATGGACTAATCAGTAAATTCTTGGATGGTCTTGAGCCATTCCGGCATAACTTGTACGGTTATTAGGGGTCTGACGTTCACCACACCCTTAGACCATACATGCAATACTCTTAGACGAACAGACCGGACTGTGCGGATATTGTCACGGACAGGCTCAGTACGAGTTCGGATGGGTTTCCTCATCGGCCTTCTTATCGACGTCTACCTGGGGACCGTTACGTACAGCTAGTGCCACTTGCGGTCTGTGGTTAAACCCACTATCAGCGTAGTAGTCGAGTCTTTAGAGTCCCACACAGAGATTTCCCAACTCCAGGAGAAACGATATAGAGGTCGTACGGTTTTACGACAAGGGTTCCGACGAATACGTGTTTAAACGCACGTACGACATTCGGACAGGTTTTACTAGATGACTTTGGTTTAAGCCAGATTCTAGTATCAGGTTATTGGATTTATACAGTCTAAAGTTTTTCCGTGTTTTCACGGATAGGAGGGGCGTTCTCATAATTGTACGGGAAGCTTCTAGAAGCATGGTGACTTGAGGGTTTAGGTGGCATTATCATTAAATGATATTATGACTCATTTTGTGTGATTCATTATGTCATTAATACATTATTAAATGCTTAATGACTCACATAGTGAATCACTCAAATGAATTAATGTAGCATGATGAATAATCTCTTTTATTCATTTATTGATTTATTCATTATGCTTCATATATTCAAGTGAGAAAGAAAATCATTTCATTATCATCTTCACCTTCTCTCTCCTCAAGCTCATTCTCTCTTCAAACCCTAATCCTACCACTCATGAGTTGAGACCAAGGATTAGAATAGACTAAACACTCCATAACCTAACTCTATATCATCTTAGTTCTTTTGATTAGCAACTAAAAAAACTTAGTTACCTCAAGTTTGGAGGGGAAGCTTGGATTAGGGTTCTCGGGTGGATCATCTATCACTTAGAGGAGGCCGAGGAGGACGAAGAGAACGAAAAGACGAAGAACACGATTCACTAGGTATAATCTCTTCACATAGTAGCTAAGAACTTCTATGGTTGTTGTTAATTATAGTTTAGCAATGATCTTCGGTTAGTCGATGTATGCTTAAAGAACAAGATAGTTATTCATATTTCCGCCTCCCCGCAACTCGTGGGGTGTTGCACATCGACTTACAGTATATTCATACCAGTGCACACATATATTGATATTTTCATACCTGCGCACATGCATACTGTATATTCATACCAGTGCACACACATATTGATATTTTCATACCTGCACACAGGCACACTGTATATTCATACCAGTGCACACACATATTGATATTTTCATACCCGCGCACATGCACACTGTATATTCATACCAGTGCACACATATATTGATATTTTCATACCTGCGCACATGCACACTGTATATTCATACCAGTACACACATATATTGATATTTTCATACCTGCGCACATGCACACTGTATATTCATACTAGTGCTACACTCATATTCGCGTATATATCCATTTGCATATCTATACCTACATACATACATATGTCACATACATGGATGATATTGATTTGATTCCATGAAAATAGGGACCGCAAGAGATATTTTCAAAACTGGATTCTTTTAAAAAAGCAGTGTTCCCTTTTTACTCTTAGTGTCATACGACACATTGCATGGATTTACGCATTGAGTTTAGATTTATGTGATTTCTGGATTTGGGAACCGGGGTATTATTTTAAAAAAATGCGCATTGTTTTAAAAAAACCGGTTTCCCTTGATATGGTATTTCAGTGCGTCCACCATGCGTTTTCTCGGTTCTGAGACGTGTGACCTGTGAATCCGAATCGAGGAGCTGGACGAGACCGATTGTGGGTACATGGTGGACCCGGTATGGTACCCCGGGGCGAGAACGGATCGCTGTGCAGTAGACGGTGAGCCTGGCAGAGGGACCACTACCTACCGATAATTGGTTGGACCTGGCGGTTATCCGGAGGATACCGACCAGAGTCGATAGATGGATACGGGACGACATGTACTGCCGGGGCGGAGGGCCGATTCCGCAGACGGAGCCCATGGGCCGATCCGACTGACGGAGCCCGATACTTGAGGATTTTCGCGTCGATGCTAGACACGATGATTTTATGATATTTCGAGTGCCGATGTTGGGCACTCACGATTCTATGATTTATAGGATTTGAGGGCCGATGAGGATGACGACGCCTGAGTTTTACTGGGATTTTGGGTGTATTGTTGGACACCGATTATTTCCATGTTGACATTCCGTGTAGATGCTATTTACTCCCATGCTCAGCATTCAGTATTTTACATCTCATCCTATATCTGTAGTGCCTGATAGAGTACATATGACATGCACGATTATTGCATACCTGCGCACTCTATATAGATGTTGTTAGATTGCATTGCTATGCATGACCATTGCATATATGCTCATCATATAGAGATGTTATTAGATCGCACTTGTTGCATGATTATTGATTATCTAGCTCATCATATAGATGTTATCTGTTGGCAAAGGTTAGAGTATCACAGCACGTGCATACTCGCGATTACCTTTATATGTTATCTACTATTCACGAGTTGGCAACTCACCCCCGTTGTGCCACAGTGTTTGCAGGTTGCCCCTCGGAGTAGTCGCGGCAGGCTGCTTTCTTACATCTTTTGGCACAGATACCATTGCAGTTGGCGTGCGAGCTCTTTGTTGATAGGTGGGTTTTGTGTGGTATCTATTTATTTTCCAGTTGTATACATCATTGTATATAGTATTCTCCATCTACTTATTATGTATTGACTTAGAAACTAGTTGTGAGGACGATGTATATTATTTTGTACTCTGGTGTCGAGCTCGTTGTGAGCCGACTTTATTTATGCAGCATTATCTTTTATGATATTTGTTTTCACTTGCACTGTTCGTTTCTTCGCTACGGCGTCGTATACTATATTTGTGGTGATTTTTTCCGCCGTTGGGCGTGATTGCTCCTGTTTGGGATGCTTTATTTTTATTGTGTATCACTTTATTCATATATTGTCCTGTATCCGATTTCGGGGCTAGTTTTTACAAAGGAAATGCTGCCAAAATTTTTAAGATAATAACTTGAACTTTAAAGAATTTTACTAAATTACTTAAGGTTTTCTAAACTTTTTAACAAATGTTTCTATTAAATGTTTTAACACTCAATACTTTTAATGGTTTTGATTTCTGGGTTTCGGCTTACTTAGTCGCGTTACGCCTGTAGACGTTACATGGTTAAGTGCCGGTCACGGGCCGAACTTTGGGTCATGACAAAGTTGGCATCAGAGCGTAGGTTTTACCTTCGGAGTGTAGGATGACCCTGGTATGGTGGAGTAGGTAGCAGAAGCAGAGTGGCGTAACGTGCATATGTTCCGCGGCATACTCACGACACGGTACTCCGCCTAAGCGACCTTAGGACTAATTGATTGAAATTCCTTCATGATTGTATACATTCTTATGATTCGATTTTCGTATTCTCATCGAATCCTACTTTCTTTTCAGCCAATATGCCGCCAAAGACTATGAGGGCGCAAAGAGCGGCCGCAAGAGCCGAGATTCGAGTTGACTCGTCCGAGACGAGGACTGATCCGGGTAGTACCCCTGTTGTGCCAGAGCAGACTGTTCCTCCTTCGACAGACCAGATGATGGGATCCGGTATGCAGGAGATGCGCCAGATGATGGGATCCAGTATGCAGGAGATGCGCCAGATGATAGGATCGCTAGTTGAGACGCTTCGAGCGCAGCGACCAGAGGTAGCTCCACCCGTTATGGGGCCCGCGATGGTACTTACAGTACAGGCAGTTGCCCCTGCAGCCACGGAGGTGATTACAGTATCGCTATCAGAGTTCATAAGGCTAAAGCCTCCGGTCTTCACAGGCACAGATGCAGCCGAGGACCTACGGTCTTTCATTGATAGGATGGCCCGGATATATCGTTCACTCAGATGCTCAGATGCGAGATGGGTAGAGTTCGCGAGCTTTCGCCTGGAAGGTCTTGCGCGGAAATGGTGTGAATCAGTTGAGAAGGGCAGAGCAGGCGGTCTTCCTCCTATGACCTGGACGGAGTTTGTGACGGTATTTCTAGCCCGCTTCCTTCCCCAGAGTGTCAGGGATGCCCAAGCATGCAGATTCGAGTCCTTGCGCCAGACGCCAGAGATGACAGTGGCAGAGTACGACGTGCTATTTACCGAGCTATCAGTTTACGCTCCATACCTAGTGGCTACTGAGGAGATGCGAGTCAAGAGATTTGTCCGAGGCTTGCTTACACCACTGTTCCTTACGATCAGGGCCCAGCATTGCGAGGCGTATGCAGCAGCTGTAGACGCAGCCCTATTGGTCGAGGAGCACCTTGAAGAGACTTCGGTAGTTCCAAGGCCGAAGAGGGTTCGTACTGATACTCCGGCACAGAGACGGCCATTCAGGCGCCGCGACAGACACCTTGCAGGTGGCAGAGACTTGGGGCGAGGTCGGTTGTTCAGCACTTATTCCCGGGAAGGTCAGCCGACACCATCTAGCTATTTCCGATGCGGGAGTACTTATCATCGTGTTTGAGATTGCCCGGAGCCGCGTGAGGGCGAGACTGCCCTACCGTGTGTCACATTTCCACTTTCTCCACCCCAGAGGACGTTTCCTATTGTACCTACTGCTACTCCGCGTCTGGCTCATGTACAGAGAGGCCGTGGTCACGGAGGGTTTATTCCTAGAGGCCGAGGTGGCCGAGGCAGAGGACAGCCAGCTACCGGCAGAGTGCAGCCAGTTTCTAGTAGGGGACCACCAGTTGCAGGCAGAGGACAGGCACGGGTTTTCGCGTTGACGCATCAGGACGCGCAGGCGTCCAATGCGGTGGTCTCAGGTACCCTATCAGTATGTTCTGTTGACGCACACGTGTTGTTCGATCCCAGATCCACGCGCTCGTACGTTTCCATACACTTCGTGCCGAGTTTGGGTAGAGGGTCCAGTTTGCTTGATCAGCAGCTTGTTGTGACCACTGCTGTGGGAGAGTCGTTTGTTGCTAGGCACGTATTCCGATCCTGTGTTGTCCGTATTGGCGAGAGAGAGTTGCCTGTCGACTTAATCCTTCTTGAGATGTTGGACTTCGACGTTCTTTTAGGCATGGATTGGTTAGCTACGTGCTATGCGTCTGCGGACTGCCACGAGAAGACAGTTAGATTTTGTTTTCCCGGCGAGTCGGCTTTTGTTGTGCACGGGGACCATGGTGCCGCCCCTGACATTTTGATTTCTTCTCTTCACCCTGGATAGCTATCGAGGAAGGGATGTCGGCGTTTTCTAGCCTATGTTTGTGATACTAGGGCTACAGATGTTCCATTAGACCAGATTTCGATTGTATGTAAGTTCCCTGATGTTTTCCCTGACGAGCTTCCTGGGCTACCGCCTGAGCGCGACATTGCTTTCTATATTGATTTGATTCCCGGCACGGGGCCTATTTCTATACCGCCTTATCGGATGGCCCCGGCAGAGCTTAGTGAGTTGAAGGGTCAGTTGCAAAATTTGCTGGATAAGGGACTTATTCGACCAAGTGTTTCTCCTTGGGGTGCTCCGGTCCTGTTTGTCAATAAGAAGGATGGCAGTTTACGTTTGTGTATCGACTACCGCCAACTGAACAGGGTTACCGTGCGGAACAGATATCCTTTGCCACGCATCGACGACTTGTTCGACCAGCTTCAGGGGGCAGGATACTTTTCGAGGATCGACTTGCGATCAGGATACCATCAGCTGCGGGTTCGTCAGGAGGATATACCGAGGACAGCCTTCCGCACGCGCTACGGCCATTATGAGTTTTCAGTGATGTCGTTCGGACTCACCAACGCCCCAGCAAGATTCATGGATTTGATGAACCGTATATTCAGGTCGTACCTTGACTTGTTCATCATCGTATTCATTGACGATATTTTGTGTATTCCCGGAGCCGAGAAGAGCACGAGCAGCACCTGCGGATCACACTGCAGACTTTGAGGGAGCATCAGCATTTCGCAAAATTCTCCAAGTGCGCATTCTGGCTTGACAGCATAGACTTCTTGGGTCACGTGATTACACGATATGGTATATGTGTGGACCCGAAGAAGATCGAGGCAGTTCAGCGTTGGCCCAGACCCATATCAGTTACAGAGATCCGCAGCTTTCTAGGACTGGCCGGCTACTATAGGCAATTTGTGCAAGATTTCTCCCGCATTGCCGCACCTTTGACCGGGTTGACCCGGAAGGGAGTTCCTTTCGATTGGACGGAGGAGTGCGAGCATAACTTTCAGCAGCTACGGACCTGTTTGACTACGGCGCCGGCGTTATCATTGCCTTCAGGATCAGGCGGATTTGTGGTCTATTGTGACGCTTCACGAGTGGGCCTAGGGTGCGTATTGATGCAGCATGACAGGGTGATCGCGTATGCTTCACAGCAGTTGAGGAGACATGAACAGAACTACCCCACTCACGATTTGGAGATGGTTGCGGTGGTCTTTGTGCAGGGTTCCTAGGCACTCTAGTGAGGTCTCCCAAGCCATCAACCATGGCAATTTCAAAAATTATGGTGCCTACAAACCCTAAAGTACGGATCGTTTGCTAGATATCTAGGCGAACAAGAACTAGTTAACAGTTAACTAAAGAGATACGGAAATTACAACCTTTGTAGATCCGGATATCCACCTCCACGGCTCCGCAACGAGGTCCTCTCCGCTGTCCAAATCGAATCTGGGCTCTAGGATCGGCTTCGTCGGAGAATGGGCAAGCTAGGTCGTCGATGTCCATGCCGAAGATGATCTACGTCGAAGCATCGATGAATCAAGCTCCACCTTCACCAAACCCTAAAATCTTGTGAAGGAAACACACTCTACTACTTGGCAAGAGGTAGAGGATGAAGAAATAGGAGGTGGGTTAACTTTAGAATTGGATTTCTCACTCTTTCCATCAATCCACCATTGATGGAGCTTGCTTTTCATGAAGAAGAAGAAGAGCAAGAAGAAGATCATTGTTATGATAAGTTAAAAGAATAATGAAAAGAAAAAAAAATTCTTATCATAACTTGAACCCTAGTTAAGTGTAGAGAAAAGACCATGGTTAATGGAATGGTTAGGGTTAAGGATAAGAACAAAATGGTCACTAGGTCAAAGTCTTCAAGAAGCTTCAATATGAAACAAAAATAGCCACCATTTTCTTCTTATTCCTTTTCTAATTATTTCCAAAATAAATAAATAGATAAATAAATAATAAAAGGAAATAAAACCCTAATCATATTAATAACCATGGTTTATTCTTAACTTACACTTAAACAATCATGTATCATCAAACATGATACAAGCAAATGCACAAAAGTATATCGCATATACAATGCGCCCATCCGAGTGAGAAAATCCATCTTAAGTAAACCGATACTAGTTGATGCAAAGTAATATATCAAATATATAAATATGCATTAAATCATTAAATCAACACTTGATTCAATGACCCGGTTATGTCGCACACAACCGACTAGTATACAATATATCGGCTTATCGAATCAACGCTTGAATCGATAACTAGGTTATATCGCATACAACCATTCGATATATTTATCGCGAGAATAGAATACGGTATCACATACACGCATTATTCTCGGTCCCGCACATATCTCATATGCGCTCCTATTTCGTTTCGCTTGAGCCAGGAAACCTCTGTGTAGGACTCTAAAGACTCGTCAATACGCCGGCAGCAGGTGATGATCATATCAAACACCCACAAGCCGCAAGCGGTCTGCTAAACGTAACGGCCACCCGGGTATTGAGCGATCTGAAGATCGACGAGCAAGCCCGCTCACACTCCAGTGAATCCGACCAGTAACACTACCGTACAGTCCGGTCTGATCGTCTGATATGTCGCATATCTCGCCTAGGGGTGGTAAACGTCAGACCCCAGTAGCTCAATAAGTCGTGTCGATATGAGGTCTATAACTGTTCGAGAAACTACTGGTAACACTTACCAGTAAATCTCAGCAACCCTGGCCAGGGATTTCCTGTTATAGCCAATCGAACACAGCGCAACATCAACCCCCATATACCGGGAGAGACGAATCCCCTCCTATCGCTCATTGCCTCCATGTGACTCGGGACTGTACCCAAAAACCACCGTTTTGCACGCCCTCTTGGACGTGGTAAGATGGAAATCAAAGCACAGTGGGAACCACACAAGACTCTATGACGATCTCGGGTCAACAGACTACTCTGTACCAGTGTCACCAGAGAACTGCCATCTGACGTGAGGTATAATACCATCTGGGAGTTCTCGGCGAGTCCGTCCAGTGTACCCAGTCTCTACTGAGCACCCGTATATCTCCTCTGATGTCAAACACCGATGGATATGGGATCATCCATCGCCCATCTGTATGGGTCGAGAAGGTACACGCTAGTCTACTCTGGTATTATCGATGCCCCATCTCGATACACCCACGACTAGGGACTGTGAAGGATGTACTTATGGACTACCATGTCCCCACTAGTATGATCCGCATCATAGTCCAGGTAGTCAAGTACAGATCCTAAGGGCTTTACCAACATGTAACAGAGAGACAATCAGCATACACGTTAAGGTAAAGGGTAACCAGATAGCATACTATCATGTCGAGCAAGAAAGTCCTCCCTATATATGTCCCAGCATCCACTACAATATACATCCTATGTACAGTAATGGCCTCTAGGGCATACATATAACTAACAATCTCCCACTTGCACTAGGGCCATCTGTAGCAGTGGTTGCAGTATCTCATACTCAACCATCCCATGAAAGTCTCTCTCTGGGAACAGGCCTTTGTGAGTGGATCCGCTGTGTTGTCTTCTGAGTCTACTCTCCCAACCTCGATCACCCTGGAGATCAACCATCTCCATGATCAGGCGATGCTGCCTTAGAATAAGTCTGGATCACTGATGGGACGGGTGTTCCTTGGCATAAGCCACAACTCCATTGTCACACAATGGGAGGAACGTAGTTCATCTCATGAACCATATATACCCAAACAGCCTCTTTGGTAGCATCTTAAGTAGCGATGTATCCTGCCTTTATCGTCTAGTATGTCACGGTATCCAGCTTGGAACTCTTCCAACATACCGTCCCTTTACTGAGGGTATAGACAATGCCTGTGACTGACATTCAGTCGTCTTTATCACCCTGGAACTATTCCAGTGATTCTTCCCAGGATCGATTGATACCGTCTCACTACAACTAGTGAGAATCCTAATATCCAATTAGATCTATCTCATAGATCCAAAATCCAGGATTTAGTAGGTGTCACTTTAATCCTTTATGGAGAATCTTTGTGATAAGCGGAGATTGATCGAGCGTAGCATAGAAAACTCCTTCCCTATCAAGAGTATGTCATCCACGTACTCTATGAGGATCGTCACCATACTCCCTACTACCTTTTTGTTTATACAAGGTTCATCTACCATTTTGATGATGTCAAACTCTTTGACTAATTCATCAAAACAGATGTTCCAACTCCGCGATGCCTGCTTTATCCTATAAAGCATCTTGCACACGTTTCCGCTGCTCCCACTGTCTACGAAGCCCTCTGGCTGTGTACTTACAGACGCACTCTTCCAAATCATCATTTAGAAAAGCAGTCAAGACACCCAACCACCAGATATCGTAGTCATGGTATGTAGCCGTGGTAAGTAGGATCTGGATGGACTTAAGCATAGTTACTTGAAAAGGTATCATCATGATCCACGCCTGGTCTTTGACGAAAACCTTTAACAAGTCTAGCTTTGAAAGTCTCAACTTTTCCATCTACACCAAGTAATCTTCTCAAGATATACCTGCTCCTGATGGGAATTTAACCCTTCAGATATTGCAACCAAAGTCCATACTTTGTTGGTGTATAAGGATTCCATCTCAGATCACTAAGCATCCAGCCATTCTTACAGAGTCTTACTCCTGATGGCCAGCTCGAAACTAGTTGGGTCATCATCTCATGATGTAATCCTCGCTCCCACTGTCATAGAGAAACCGAAGTATCTCTCAGGTGGGTGAGGAACCCTACTAGATCGGCGGAGAGGCTGAGGTTCGTTGGTATCTACTGAATCCTTTGGTTCTTTCAAATCATCTTCTGCAGTTTGTATAGCTGGAACATTTCCAGTTCTACATAACAGACCTTGCCTCGAGCTTGTCCGGATTTTGCTTTTAGACATAGGCCGGACAACCCCAAATCTTAACTAACTTAAGATATGGGCTCTTCCCTTTCCATATCATATATGAAGTGGTAGGCGACTGATTTGATTCGAACCCTATTCAATAGGTATGCAGCTTCTCAAGTGCATAACTCCCTAAAGGAAAAAGGTAACTCAGTAGTACTCATCATAGAGCACACCATATCAAATAGGGTGTATCTGCTCCGCCCCGATATACCATCGTGCTATGGTGTATTCGGAGGAGTAATGCTGAGAGAGAATCTCATTCTCCTTTAGAATAATCCAGGAATTCCGTGCTCAAGTATTCTCCTCCTTGATCACATCAAAGGACATAATACTTATACCCGTATTTTGGTTCTCTACTTCTAACTTATATTCTGTGAATATCTCAAAAGGTTCGGACTTGTGTTTCAACAGGAACATAGGTCTGAAACTCGAAAGATCATCAGAGAACGTAATGAAGTACAAAGAACCAGTCCTGGCATTTGTAGACAGGGGACCTAACATACATCAACATGTATCATCCCAAGGGTTTATTAACTCTTTCTCTGTTTCCAATAAACAGAGCTGTGGTCATCTTTTCTTTGTGACACGACTGGCGAGTTTCACAAGATGTAAATTCAAACTGATTTAAATATGCATCTTTATGTAACTCTAGCTAGTCGGGTCACATTGATCTGACCTAGTCTACAATACCTCAACAAGGATTCGTTCATTTCTGAACTCTTCCTCTTGTGTGTGTTCCATATACTAAGAACTGTAGTTTGATTTAGAACATCAACGCTTTTAGATAACGTGCCTGAACCGATCAACTTTTGATATAGGAAATGTTCAAAACATTATCCAACAATACAGAATTATATCCTTTCTTTACTAATAAAGAGATAGATATGATTTTGTATATCAGGTTCGATATCTAACAACATTCGTTCATAATCAATGTATCGGTAATACAGGGTGACAGTGACCAACAGACTTGGCTGCAACACTTGCCCCGTTTTCTACCTCATGAAACTTATCACCCGTTCTCAGTTCTCTACCTTTCTGTAGCCCTATGTAACAGATTACATATGTGGGATCCTGATCCGGTATCATATACCCAGGACGTAAAGGATACTGAGAAACAGTTCTGTATAACGAACACACCCGAAGATGATGCATCAACATGCACTCTCTTCGTTTGGGCGGCACGGGAAATCTGGTATTCCCCAATTTCCTGCTCTGTCTTATAACAATTATAAGTTGGAGCGGGACCAACGTTCCCCAGCTCAGTATAACAAGCGGGTTCGGTCAATATTCCGTATTATTATCTTGATTAAGGCGTGATATGGTCGCTACCTGGAGAGAGAGAGAAGAAAACACTCAGCGTGCGCTCTGTCAAGAATAGATTGGTTATTATTTTATCTAATCAGGATGGCTCCCACTGCTTTTTATCAAATCTTCCTTCAAACCCTAAAAGGAAAGACTAGCCGGGATTAATTACACACTACAAGTTCGCCAATCTTTCAGCCAGGCCAGTGTCGGTACTTTGAGGGAGGTCCCCCGTGCTTTCGCACGAACCTAATTAATGTAAACCTCGTTTTCCCAGAGGCGTAACCCCGTTGACACCTTTCTAGACACCTACTTGATCGGCTAATTGTAATGTATAAAACTCTCCCAGGAGTAACACTTACTCGCAGCGGGTATCGGGATCCAACTATCTCATAGAAGGTATGCAATCTCATTGCAAATTTCAACACTTGAAATTCCCGATAATGTTTTGCCCCTAGCACCCTATGACCTTGACGGAGGTCAACAAACCATAGGCTACTAGTCAAGTTCAACCCGTCATTTCTTGATCGAATTAAACCCACCCGCACGACCCTTGACGGAGGTCAACAAGGCCGCACGACTACCCTAACTCAATCTGCATCATATGCATAAGCAGATAAATACTGGTTAGCTACCGCACACTGCGCCTTGACGGAGGTCAACAAACGCAGCACGAATACTAAACAGCACTTATCTGAAATGACGGAGGGCTACGATAGGTTTTTCTGAAAACCTATTGCGTAATGAACTTGATATCGTTGTAGGATCGAATGAATTTGAAATGGAGTGCTTTTGAGGCTTTTCTAGTTTTGCTAAAGGAGTCACTCCCGGTGAAGGGATCGTCGGTCCTTTCCTCGTCGAATGAGGTGCGGGATATATCATATATATCACTGTGCAAAGCAAAAACACTTAAAAGCAATCAAAAGACAAACCGAGGGTGTAGCATCTGCCAGTTATTGCTAAAGGAGTCACTCCCGGTGAAGGGATCTCGGTCCTTTCCTCGTCGGATGAGGTGCAGGATATATCACATATACCTCTGTGCAAAGCAAGAACTGTAGCTACCTGTTTTATTTTGAAATTCGATTCTACAACATCTTAGGTTTCTTTTATTTTCATTAATCACATTAATGAAATCCCATCATTTAAGTACCTAAACATCACAGATAGATATGACGTACACTTATGCCATCCGCATTCGCCTCGATGTCCCCTCGTGCATCGTTAGGTTAGGTAACTAACGACAGAGCAGGGCAGGGCTAGCGCGGGTGTAAAACATAAGTAACGTCTATATAATATATCATATATACTATATACTATATCCATCACAGAAACATCACATGATCTCATCACAGATATCGCAGCAGAAGAAATATATGAAATATTGGATATACTAGGACGTCCGTGTTTTCAATACGAGCCAGTATAAAACACGGATTCCACGGTCGTGATGAATAGCCAAACCCACACCCCTAGACCCCTACGAGAGCGGCAAGCAACCCTACCAATTCTGGAGTTAGGAGACCCGGACTCGACTCCTCGAGTTGGTCTCCCACTGGACTCCAGAACCCAGTTACTTGTGCCCTCCTCCTTGGGTCTATCCTAGTGCGGAAAAGTAAATAATATACAACAGGTGACAACTCCCGCAACCTGGAAGCGCCCCAATAAAAGAATATTACATACAAGTTTTTACATGAATGAAAATGAAAAACACTCATCTCACATAAAAACCCCCGGCTATTCAAACACGACGATCCAATATAACATATCCAGCAACACATAACATCACATGTCATCAACGTAAGTAAATATGTCCATCCCAATTGTCGTTGACATATAGCAACGAAACCAGCGATATCACATATTACACTTACGGTCACAGAAAAGAAAGTGTAAAACTACAACAGTTGGAATCCGCAATCTCTTCAGACATCGCATGCCTGACCAAATGAATTACTTAGACATCGCATGCCTAACAATTATAAACCCCGCATTTTAGTCTCAAAATCGAAAACACTTTTCAATACCAAGTCGGGCAATTCAACAAGATTCCCGACAGCCTGATCGAATGCTCGTCGCAAACTTAAGTAGGCGGCCGCACCCCCGATACCGGCGACGAAGTGCACCAAGGCGGAACACCGCTACCGCGAACACCCGGACGGATGCTTTCGGCGACGGGGTTCTCCTACAGTCACTTGGTCGGGGCTATGGAGTGAGGCTGTCTATTAAGTTTACCCGGCGAGTATCCGCGTACGCTACGTGATTGCAACGGACTTTTGATCACATCAAAATTCCGTGGCAACCGATCAAGTGAGACTAAACTGCTATGTTTATAACATTCATTTAGTTATCATATAACTCATTGTGAATTCCAATTATTGTATCCCATTCCAGATAAACAGAAAATGTTAAACTTTTCGATCGAACAATCGAACACCCAAGTTTTCCCGAAACAGATCAACACATGAAACAAGTCTAACAACATTCCGTTCGTGCCTCAGTACCAACGATCCAGCCGTAGAAGGGTCAAGCCAACGCCTCACATGTGGCACGCCGTACTGCCCCAAACCCGAAGGTTCAAAGGGCAGTTCAAGACGGTCACATAATCGAGTTAAGGTTTGTGTCTTCTAGAGGGACCATCGCGTTACTTGCACTACTTAGAACGTCGTTAAACTACGGAAAAATCCAACACTTGGAAATTTCCCGACAGGGGAAAAGTTGGGTATTTATATCCGGTCGAACTTTTTAACATATTCTAAAATTTATCCGGAAAGCCACACAGACAAAATTTGATACCCCGATCGAAATACCGAATCCCCAAATCAACTCAGAAAAATTCAACTCTTGAAAAAATATTAAAAATACCCAGGAAGACCAACACTGGAAACTAGGAGTTACTGTGCAAAAATCGTCTCACAAAACGACAAAACCGCCGCGCTTGCGCCGCACAAGCTAGGCTCGTGCCGCGGAAGCGCGGCTCTTTAAGGGAATTAGGGTTACGAATTGCACAGTTATTCTTAGATTTTCCTGCATGTTTTTCTGGATATTTTTAATACTGAAAAATCCCTGTTTTTAAAAATTGTACAGAGAGCAATATTGGTTCGGGGCTTCGGGTTCGTTCGGACTTCAATTTCCGTCTGGACTTCGCCTAAGGCTCTAGCTAGGCTCTGATACCACTGCAGGGTTCCTAGGCACTCTAGTGAGGTCTCCCAAGCCATCAACCATGGCAATTTCAAAAATTATGGTGCCTACAAACCCTAAAGTACGGATCGTTTGCTAGATATCTAGGCGAACAAGAACTAGTTAACAGTTAACTAAAGAGATACGGAAATTACAACCTTTGTAGATCCGGATATCCACCTCCACGGCTCCGCAACGAGGTCCTCTCCGCTGTCCAAATCGAATCTGGGCTCTAGGATCGGCTTCGTCGGAGAATGGGCAAGCTAGGTCGTCGATGTCCATGCCGAAGATGATCTACGTCGAAGCATCGATGAATCAAGCTCCACCTTCACCAAACCCTAAAATCTTGTGAAGGAAACACACTCTACTACTTGGCAAGAGGTAGAGGATGAAGAAATAGGAGGTGGGTTAACTTTAGAATTGGATTTCTCACTCTTTCCATCAATCCACCATTGATGGAGCTTGCTTTTCATGAAGAAGAAGAAGAGCAAGAAGAAGATCATTGTTATGATAAGTTAAAAGAATAATGAAAAGAAAAAAAAATTCTTATCATAACTTGAACCCTAGTTAAGTGTAGAGAAAAGACCATGGTTAATGGAATGGTTAGGGTTAAGGATAAGAACAAAATGGTCACTAGGTCAAAGTCTTCAAGAAGCTTCAATATGAAACAAAAATAGCCACCATTTTCTTCTTATTCCTTTTCTAATTATTTCCAAAATAAATAAATAGATAAATAAATAATAAAAGGAAATAAAACCCTAATCATATTAATAACCATGGTTTATTCTTAACTTACACTTAAACAATCATGTATCATCAAACATGATACAAGCAAATGCACAAAAGTATATCGCATATACAATGCGCCCATCCGAGTGAGAAAATCCATCTTAAGTAAACCGATACTAGTTGATGCAAAGTAATATATCAAATATATAAATATGCATTAAATCATTAAATCAACACTTGATTCAATGACCCGGTTATGTCGCACACAACCGACTAGTATACAATATATCGGCTTATCGAATCAACGCTTGAATCGATAACTAGGTTATATCGCATACAACCATTCGATATATTTATCGCGAGAATAGAATACGGTATCACATACACGCATTATTCTCGGTCCCGCACATATCTCATATGCGCTCCTATTTCGTTTCGCTTGAGCCAGGAAACCTCTGTGTAGGACTCTAAAGACTCGTCAATACGCCGGCAGCAGGTGATGATCATATCAAACACCCACAAGCCGCAAGCGGTCTGCTAAACGTAACGGCCACCCGGGTATTGAGCGATCTGAAGATCGACGAGCAAGCCCGCTCACACTCCAGTGAATCCGACCAGTAACACTACCGTACAGTCCGGTCTGATCGTCTGATATGTCGCATATCTCGCCTAGGGGTGGTAAACGTCAGACCCCAGTAGCTCAATAAGTCGTGTCGATATGAGGTCTATAACTGTTCGAGAAACTACTGGTAACACTTACCAGTAAATCTCAGCAACCCTGGCCAGGGATTTCCTGTTATAGCCAATCGAACACAGCGCAACATCAACCCCCATATACCGGGAGAGACGAATCCCCTCCTATCGCTCATTGCCTCCATGTGACTCGGGACTGTACCCAAAAACCACCGTTTTGCACGCCCTCTTGGACGTGGTAAGATGGAAATCAAAGCACAGTGGGAACCACACAAGACTCTATGACGATCTCGGGTCAACAGACTACTCTGTACCAGTGTCACCAGAGAACTGCCATCTGACGTGAGGTATAATACCATCTGGGAGTTCTCGGCGAGTCCGTCCAGTGTACCCAGTCTCTACTGAGCACTCGTATATCTCCTCTGATGTCAAACACCGATGGATATGGGATCATCCATCGCCCATCTGTATGGGTCGAGAAGGTACACGCTAGTCTACTCTGGTATTATCGATGCCCCATCTCGATACACCCACGACTAGGGACTGTGAAGGATGTACTTATGGACTACCATGTCCCCACTAGTATGATCCGCATCATAGTCCAGGTAGTCAAGTACAGATCCTAAGGGCTTTACCAACATGTAACAGAGAGACAATCAGCATACACGTTAAGGTAAAGGGTAACCAGATAGCATACTATCATGTCGAGCAAGAAAGTCCTCCCTATATATGTCCCAGCATCCACTACAATATACATCCTATGTACAGTAATGGCCTCTAGGGCATACATATAACTAACATTTTGCACTCAAGACCTGGCGACATTACCTATACGGCGAGTCGTGCCAGATATTCACTGATCACAAGAGCTTAAAGTATATATTTCAGCAGCAAGACCTGAATCTCCGACAGCGCCGTTGGATGGAACTAGTGAAGGACTACGATTGCGAGATCTTGTATCACCCGGGCAAGGCTAATGTAGTGGCAGATGCTTTGAGCAGGAGGCCCGGGGGTAGTCTATCGTGTGTGAGCTCAGTGCAGAGGCAGTCGTCGGCAGATTGGCAGATATTATGCGACGGCCGAGTGCAGTTCGAGTTCACGCCGATCGGGGGACAGCTTGCGCATGTTCGTGCACGCCCACAGTTGCTTGACCGTATACATGAGGCACAGCACCATGATGACCGTTGTTCAGAGATCATGGCACAGATTGGACAGGGCAGATTTTCCGAGTTCGTGATCGATGATCAGGGGATACTGCGATTTGGGACTAGACTGTGCGTACCAGATGCTGAGGGACTGCGGCGTGAGATTCTTGAGGAGGCACATCGATCGGTGTATAGTGTTCATCCGGGTTCCACCAAGATATACCATGATATGAGAGGTGTTTACTGGTGGGACGGAATGAAGAGGGACATCGCAGATTTCGTGTCGAGATGCCTGACTTGTCAGCAAGTCAAGGCCGAGCACTAGAGGCCCGCGGGAGAGCTACAGCCGTTACCCATTCCGGAGTGGAAATGGGAACAGATTTCGATGGACTTCATCGTGGGTCTACCCAGGACTAGACGAGAGTATGACTCCATTTGGGTGATCATAGATCGTTTGACGAAAGCGGCTCACTTCTTGCCGGTGAAGACGACTTTCGGATTTGCTCAGTATGCCCAGATATACATCGACGAGATCGTATGATTGCATGGAGTCCCGACGTGTATCGTGTCCGACAGAGGCACCCAGTTTACCAGCTGACTTTGGCAGAGGTTTCAGGAGGCTTTGGGTACCCGCTTGAGTTTCAGCACAGCATTTCATCCGTAGACCGACGGCTAGTCCGAGCGGACTATTCAGACTCTCGAGGACTTGCTCCGAGTGTGCGTTTTAGACTTTGGTGGTAGCTGGGATCATCATTTACCCTTGGTTGAGTTCTCCTACAACATTAGTTTCCAGGATATTATTCAGATGGCACCTTTTGAGGCTTTGTATGGGAGGAGATGTAGATCGCCCGTCTGTTGGACAGAGCTCAGTGAGAGCAGTATTTTAGGGCCACAGATCATACAGGAGACGACCGAGAAGATTCAGCTGATTCGAGATAGGATGACGACAACTTAGAGTAGGCAGAAATCGTATGCTGACAGACGCCGCCGCAGATTAGAGTTCGCAGTTGGCGATCATGTTTTTCTGAGGGTCTCTCCGATGAAGGGAGTGATGAGGTTTGGACGGAGGGGGAAGCTTAGCCCCAGATTCAAAGGACCCTTTGAGATCCTCGAGCGTGTAGGCGTAGTAGCATATCGTTTGGCTCTTCCACCCGACTTCCCAGATGTTCACCCCGTATTCCACGTGTCAATGCTTCGCAGATACCTACATGACCCTTCGCATATGATTCAGCATCAGACCGTTCAGCTCGAGCGCGATCTTTCGTTCACCGAGCAGCCAGTCGTGATATTAGACCGGCAGGTGAAGAAACATAGATCAAAGGTCTTGCCATCAGTGAAGATGCTTTGGCGCAGCCCGAATGGTGAAGAGATCGAGTACGAGATGCGGAAGAAGTTCCCTCATCTCTTTGAAGGTATGCGCAGCTTTATATTTTTTAATTCGGGGACAAATTTCTTTAAGGGGGAAGATTGTAACACCTTAGGATGTGTTTAGTGGCTAATTATATTTTAATAAATGGTTTTTAATAAAAGGTTTACCAAATTGATTTTCAAATACTTTTTCAAATTTAATGAATATTTTATTAGATTTTTCCCAGGCTTGCACACACTTGTGCATGAAAACTAGGGTTAAAATAGGGTTAGACCATGATTAGCAACCATGGTGAACTAACCATTTTTCCTCAAGCTAATTTTAAATTTAATTAAGTTATTGGGTTTTAATTAAGTGTGTGTTTTTTTAAAAGGAAAATGGAAATGTTTTGAATTTGGTTGACTTGGAGGGGGAGAGAGAGAGAGAGAGAAATGGCAAGATGGCCTTGCCATGGCTACATTTAATGAAGAGAGAGAGCGGATGGGGTTTGACTTAGGTGTTATCATTTCCTTGCCTATCATTATTTTCTCACTTCTCTCATTCTCTCTCTCTCTCTCTCTCTCTCTCACACACACACACACAATTGCAGCAGCAGCCCCAGCAGCCTCAGCAGCAGCAACAACATCAGCACAAGAAGCAGCAGCAAGCAGGCAGCAGCAACAGCTTCAACAGCATCAGCAGCAGCAACAGCAGCACAAAATCTTCCTCTTCTCCTTCCTCCAGCTTCCTAGGGTCGAGAGTGAGGTATAATCTCTGAACCTAACTTCCTAGTTTGCTAAGTTATGTAGAATTAGCTTCGGTTAGAGATAAAAGTGAGTTATTGTGCTAATTATGGTGGTTAGTGTGGACTTTTGGTTAAGCGATGATTTTATTGGTTAGCCTAACTTAGTTAAGTGTTGTTAGGGCCACTTAAACCTAGGTAAACCCCAGATTTCACCAAAATACCCTAGGGTTTCATTTTGTGCAAAATATGACGTTTTAATGGGAAATTTTAGCTCTCTGTGATCTGCTTGTGACCCGGCTCTTTCAGAGAAAATCTGAGCAAACTGGTGCATGTACACTAGGTATAGACCACACACACCAAGCACGAACTCCTAACCCCACACCCGGGCCGCCGATTTATTCTTTCTGGCCGCAATTTGCGGCCAGATGAGGGAGCTAAGTATTAGGGTTTTGGCTATAGGAGTCTGCTGCATATTCCAGCGTTTTGGCATGTGCAATTTTGTAATTTTTTCTCCTGGGTAGAATCTGGGACGATATATCGTTTTCTAGTATGGTTAGTTTGCGCGATACGCGCGATACGTGAGTGGGTTTTGTGATCCAGCGTGTCACGACATGTCGGTATAGTTTTAGATGCGTATACACACGTTTCAACGTATCGTACACACGCACGTTTAGTTCGCGACGCGAGTTTCTCGTTTGATTTCGATATCGCGTTTTGTAGAATTTTGCTTATATATATGGATTCCTTGTGTAATTCCAGGTTCGTAGGCGGGTACGTCGGACGCCGCAAAGAAAGGGAAGCAAGTGGTCGGCTACGTGTAGCACGTGACCAGGTGAGTAGATTTAACATCTACGGGGAAATCGCCCGTATGGCGTTAAGCGTCAGGGCATAATAGGATATTTTAGTTGTATGTGTTCATGTAAATATACTATAGTAGCATGCCTTCTTGTTGCATATAGAATTGGTAGTATAGAGCACTGCACTGTCACTAACGGTTCAACCTGCACGAGCACTATTTGTATGTTACACTCACACCGTTAGTGATTGCCATGACACTCACATTATAGGATTGCTACGAGTTTGATATCGTCTTGATTTCCTCTTCCTTGCTGATTGTCATGACTTGCCGCATATTGGCACACATATATTGATATTTTCATACCTGCGCACATGTACACTGTATATTCATACCAGTGCACACATATATTGATATTTTCATACCTGTGCACATGCACACTGTATATTCATACCAGTGCACACATATATCGATATTTTCATACCTGCGCGCATGCACACTGTATATTCATACCAGTGCACACATATATTAATATTTTCATACCTGCGCGCATGCACACTGTATATTCATACCAGTGCACACATAAATTGATATTTTCATACCTGCGCAAATGCACACTGTATATTCATACCAGTGCACACACATATTGATATTTTCATACCTGCGCACATGCACACTGTATATTCAAACCAGTGCACACATATATTGATATTTTCCTACCTGCGCCATGCACACTGTATATTCATACCAGTGCACACACATATTGATATATTCATACCTGCGCACATGCACACTGTATATTCATACCAGTGCACATATATATTGATATTTTCATAGCTGCGCACATGCACACTATATATTCATACTAGTGCTACACTTGTATTCGCGTATATATCCATTTGCACATCCATACCTACATACATACATATGTCACATACATGGATGATATTGATTTGATTCCATGAAAATAGGGATCGCATGAGATATTTTCAAAACTGGATTCTTTTGGAAGAGCGGTGTTCTCTTTTTACTCTTAGTGTCATACGACAAATTGCATGGATTTACGCATTGAGTTTGGATTTATGTGATTTCTGGATTTTGGAACCGGGGTATTATTTTAAGAAAATGCGCACTGTTTTAAAAAAAACCGGTTTCCCTTGATATGATATTTCAGTGCGTCCACCATGCGTTTTCTTGGTTCTGAGACGTGTGACCTGTGAACCCGAATCGAGGAGCTGGACGAGGCCGATTGCGGGTACATGGTGGACCCGGTATGGTACCCCGGGGCGAGAATGGATCGCTGTGCAGTAGACAGTGAGCCTGGAAGAGGGACCACTACCTACCGGTGATTAGTTGGACATGGCGGTTATCCGGAGGATACTGACCAGAGTCGATAGATGGATACGGGACGACACGTACTGCCGGGGCCGAGGGCCGATCTCGCAGACAGAGCCCGTGGGCCGATCCGACTGACGGAGCCCGATACTTGAGGATTTGCGTGTCGATGCTAGACACGACGATTTTATGATATTTCGAATGCTGAAGTTGGGCACTCACGATTCTATGAGATTTACAGAATTTGAGGGCCGATGAGGATGACGGCGCCTGAGTTTTACTGGGATTTTGGTGTATTGATGAACACCGATTATTTCCACGTTGACATTCCGTGTAGATGCTATTTACTCCCATGCTCAGCATTCGTTATTTTACATCTCACCCTGTATCTGTAGTGCCTGATAGAGTACATATGACATGCACGATTATTGCATACCTGCTCACTCTATATTGATGTTGTTAGATTGCATTGCTATGCACGACCATTGCATACCTGCTCATCATATAGAGATGTTATTAGATCGCACTTGTTGCATGATTATTGATTATCTAGCTCATCATATAAATGTTATCTGTTGGCATAGGTTAGAGTATCGCAGCACGTGCATACTCGCGATTACCTTTATATGTTATCTACTATTCACGAGTTGGCAACTCACCCCCGTTGTGCCACAGTGTTTGCAGGTTGCCCCTCGGAGTAATCGCGGCAGGCTGCTTTCTTGCATCTTTTGGCACAGATACCATTGCAGTTGGCATGCGAGCTCTTTGTTGATAGGTGGGTTTTGTGTGGTATCTGTTTATTTTCCAGTTGTATACATCATTATATCTAGTATTCTCCATCTACTTATCATGTATTGACTTAGAGACCAGTTGTGAGGACGATGTATATTATTTTGTACTCTGGTGTCGAGCTCGTTGTGAGCCGACTTTATTTATGCAGCTTTATCTTTTATGATATTTGTTTTCACTTGCACTGTTCATTTCTTCGCTACGGAGTCGTATACTATATTTGTGGTGATTGTTTCCGCCATTGGGCGTGATTGCTCCCGTTTGGGATACTTTATTTTTATTGTATATCACTTTATTCATATATTGTCTTGTACCCGATTTCGGGGCTAGTTTTTACAAAGGAAATGCTGCCAAAATTTTTAAGATAATAACTTGAACTTTAAAGAATTTTACTAAATTACTTAAGGTTTTCTAAACTTTTTAACAAATGTTTCTATTAAATGTTTTAACACTCAATACTTTTAATGATTTTGATTTCTGGGTTTCGGCTTACTTAGTCGCGTTACGCCTGTAGACGTTACGTAGTTAAGTGCCGGTCACGGGCCGAACTTTGGGTCGTGACAGATACGTCCTTTGAAATATCCGTAGAATCCCTTGTCACATCTTTAAAATACACACGATCCATTAGTTTTTGAAATAGGTATGAGTCAAATCTAATCTATCATTTACAAGTACACTACAGGGCCAAACTAAACAGGCTGATCGAAAGTAAAGGAAACCGCCTAACATCTGAGTCGATACATACATACATATATATATATATATATAAATATAACAGTCGGTAATCCCGCCTCAAAAGTATCCCATATGATACAATATCTATAACATGGCATTCTCAAGTCAAGAGTGCGGATCTATCATATATATGGCTCGTACGGGTACCGTAAATCCGTCGTACGGCAAATCCGTCGTACGGCATCCCAAATCTGGGTACGGATCAAATATCACATTCATCACATTATTCGTCTGGTATCCTCTTTATCACATATCATGATCTGGGTTACTGATCTACGTCTAGTACAATACTGATACCATCTATGTAAAAGCATGCGTGTGTATGAAAACACCACGTCAAAGGACCCGCTAAAACATCTTTTCGTATCTCAAATACGAAACCTGTCAAATCCCCGATCTCACGGCCTCAAATCCAATCTCATCGACTCATCTCCAATCCCAAGTACTATCCTCATAATCCAGTATATGTACACATAGTCCCATACCCATGTGTATATATACATATCCCCATATACGCACATGTAAAAGAATGAATGTATGCAAATGTGTGTGCGTGTGTGGGTGCAGCAACTACTCTAGGGTTTCGCAAGTAACACTACAATTCCATAAATACTTAACCATATCCTGAATATCCATGTCTCACAAAAGATATCATATATATATAGTATATATATATAGCACACAATAAATCGAACTGCGGGGGTGCTATACGCCATCCACCCGACTTCCCTCGTAGATATATATCTACTCACCTTGCTTCTAGTGTGCCGATGCCGATGTCGCCATCTTCATCTTCGATGTCTCGACATCACGTGGGGTACCTACACATATAATCCAATCGCAATGTTTATTAAAATCATATTGGAAAACCAAAAACGGCACACGTTACGCTCATAGGTAAAAACCTATAGCCTCGCATGCAAACACGACCAATAATCCCTAGTCGTTGACGTTCAAACGCCACACGACGGAAACGAATCATCAAATACCAAAATCCATGTTAAAACAAGTCGTAAAACAATGCGCCAACACAAGAAAATGATCCCAGATTCTACCCTAGGTCAAATCAGCCAATTTTGCATATGCCAAGGGTCAAATTTACTGGAAATAAGTCCCTGGAACAAAAAACGAACTATTTCTAACCTGCTCTGGCCGCAAATTGCGGCCAGAAAGAATTAATTTGTGGCCTAGAGGAGAGGGTAGGGGCTAGGGTTTTGGTGGTACACTCCAGGTTACCTGCACATCACTCTGTGTTTGCAAAATAATTTTCAGAGGCCCCGGGTGTTAGCAGATTTCATAATACACTCACAGAATCCAAAATTCTTTCGATATCGGGTTTCTAAATCCATATTCAGGGGTTCTAGTCTCTGGTTTGGGTCTCCAATCAATCACCACAGGGGTTGTATAGCCTCTAGTAACCTTAATTTCATCTTTGGGTTCAACTAAAACCCTAATCCTCAACTCAAGTTTTCAAACTTCCCAAAACCACTCAATATCGGTTCTAATTAAACATGGATGTAGAAGCAAAGGAAATACTAAGCTAATGGTTCAGAAAATAACTCATTTGGTAACTCAAGAAAATTCTTGAGTTGCCCCAAGTGTCCAAAATGTAAGCTTTCTTGGTCCATGGTGTAGCTAGTGAGCTTGTGCATCTTTTTATTGAAATGGGTATTGGGTTTTGAGGTGTTTTTAATGGAGTTTGAGAGGGTTGAAGAGGGGGAGGGAGTAAGGGCAGCAGTAGCAGCAAGGGAGTTGAGGGGAGAGATGATAAGGGTGAAGGACGTTAGTTATATGTATGCCCTAGAGGCCATTACTGTACATACGACGTATATTGTAGTGGATGCTTGGACATATATAGGGAGGACTTTCTCGCTCGATATGATAGTATGCTATCTGGTTGTACTTTATCTTAACATGTACTCTGATTGTCTCTATGTTACATGTTGATAAAGCCCTTAGGATATATACTCGACTACTGGGACTATGATGAGATCATACTAGTGGGGCCACGGTAGTCGACGTGTACATCCTATAACTGTTCCTAGTCGAGGGTGTATCGAGACAGGGCATCGATACACCAGAGTAGACTAGCGTATACGCATCTTGACCCATATGATAGGCGATGGATGATCCCATATCCATCGGTGTTTGACATCAAGGATGGTGTACGGGTGCTCAGTAGAGACTGGGTACACTGGACGGACTCGCCGAGAACTTCCAGATGGTATAATACCTCACGTTAGATGGCAGTTCTCTGGTGACACTGGTATAGGTTAGTCTGTAGACCCGAGATCGTCATAGAGTCTTGTGTGATTCCTACTGTGCTTTGATTTCCATCATACCATGTCCAAGAAAGCGTGCAAAAAGGTGCCTTTTGGGTACAGTCCCGAATCACATGGAGGCAATGAGCGATAAGAGGGGATTCGTCTCTCTCGGTATAGGGAGTTGATGTTGTGTTGTGTTCGATTGGCTATAAATGGAAATCGCTAGCCTGGGTTGTTGAGATTTACTGGTAAGTGTTATCATTAGTTTCTCGAACTCTTATAGACCTCATATCGACACGACTTATCAAGCTACTGAGGTCTGACGTTTACCACCCCTAGGCGAGATATGCGACATATCAGACGATGAGACCGGACTGTACAGGAGTGTTACTGATTGGATTCGCAGGAGAATGTACAAGCTTGCTTGTTGATCTTCTGATTGCTCAATACCTAGGTGGCTGTTACGTTTAGCTGACCGCTTGCAGCTTGTGGGTGTTCGATATGATCATCACCTACTGCCGGCGTATTGACGATTCTTTAGAGTCCTACACAGAGGTTTCTTGACTCAGGAAAAATGGAGTAGGAGCACATATGTGATATGTGCATGACCGAGGATAATGCGATATGAGATACCGTATTATATTCTCGCGATATTTGATATCAGCCGGGTCATCTGATCAAGTGTTGATTCGATGAATCGGTAAATGAAATATTAGTCGGTTATATGCGATATAGCCGGATTGTCGGATCAAGTGTTGATTCGATGATTTAATGTATAATTATATATATGATATATTAAATTACATTAACTAATATAAGCTTACTAAAAGATTCTTTTTCTCACTCGGATAATACATTGATATATATGCGATATATGTTAATTGTATTATTTTATTTTGTTACAATAAATATTATATATGTGATATATAATATTGTAACAAGTTATGATTACTAATGCAACATGATTAGTGGAGATTAAACATGGTTAGGGTTTGATTTGGGTTAATGTTTTCTAGAAGCTTCTAGAAGTTTTTACTTTGTTTCTTGCAAAGATATTTTTATTGATATTTTGTAAGATATTTCCAAACTCAACCCACACCCTTTAACCATAGTTAACTCTCTACATAGGTTAGCCTTTTCCTTGGTCAACCATGGTTGCATTTTGTAGTTATCATAACAATTCATTATTCATCACAAAAGGATTATTATTCATTCTTCTTCTTCTTCCTCCTTGCAAAGCTTTCTTGCTTTGGGTTTTGTGATGGATTAGTGTGAGATTATGATAATATATGATAGCGAAAATCCTACTTCATCATCCTAATCTATCCTAGCCATTTAGATTAGGGTGTTCACTTCATTTGTGAGTGAGAGCTTGTGTTAAAGAAATTTCAAGGTAGATCATCTTTGTTATCGAAGATCGGAAGCAAGTTTGCATCATTATTTTTGTGGAGCCTCTCTAGAGTCCGGGTACATGATGATCGCAGCGAAGGGACCTCAACACAGAGCTTATGAAGTGAAGGACCGGACTACAAAGGTTGTAATCCCAAACTCTTAGATGTTAAAGTGTTTAACATGCTTTGTTTCGCCTAATCTCTAGTTTAAAGATCTTGGTTAGGGTTGTTCGGCACAGCTAAAATTTAAATCGGGCATGGTTGATGCTTTGTAGAACCTTATTAGAGTGCCTAGTAACCCTACAGTGGTATCAGAGCCAAGCTAGAGCTTTAGGCGAAGTCAAGGCAAAGTTTAAAGTCCGATCGAACTCCGAATACCCGTAAAACCCTAGTTTCTGGAAAAATTTTAAAAATGTTGATTTTTTCGTATTAAAAATACTCAGAAAAATAAGCAAGAAAATCTAAGAATTACTGTGAAATACGGACCACCAAGTCGATCACGTGACCGCGGAACCGCGGCTAAACCACCCATGTGGCGGCGGTTCCGCGGCCGAACAGTGTCGTTGGGGCCTACTGCTTCACAGTATTATTCCTGGGTTCTTTTGCACTATTCTGGGAATTTTTAATTCCACTCAAGTGTTGAGTTTTCTGGGTTGTATTGGGAGCTCATTGATTCGATCGGAAAGTATAACTTCGTTTAGCTTGTCCGGGTAATTTATAGAACGTGTTAAAAAGTTAGAGTGGATATCAATAACTCATTTTTCCCCTGCCGGAAAATTTCCAAGCGTTGTATTTTTCCGTAGTTTAAGAACGTTCTAAGTCGTGCAAGTAATGCGGTGGACCCTCTAGAAGAACACAAACCTTAACTCGATTATGTGACCGTCTGAACTGCTTTTGAACCTTAGGGTTTGGGGCAGTACGGCATTGCCACATATGAGGCGTTGGCTTGACCCTTCTACGGCTGGACCTTTGGTACTGTGGCATGTGATGGATGTTTTTAAACTAATTTCAAGTGTTGAGAACCATTTGGGAAAACTTGGGTGTTTGATTATTCGATCGGAAAATTTAACATTGTCTATTTATCTGGATTGTGTGATACAATATTTGGAATCCACAAATAGTTATGAGATAACTAATTTGAATGTTATAAATCTAGAGGTTTAGTCTCAGATGATTGGTTGCCATGGGATTTTGATGCGATCAAAAGTCCGTCCCAATCACGTAGCGTACACGGATACTCGCCGGGTAAACTTAATAGACAGCCACGCCCCATAGCCCCGACCAAGTGACTGTAGGAGAACCCCGTCGCCAAAAGCATCCGTTCGGGTGCTCGCGGCAGCGGTGTTCCGCCTTAGTGCACTTCGTCGACGGATCCGGGAGTGCGGCCGTCTACTAAAGTTTGCGACGAGCATTCGATCAGGATGTCGGGAATCTTGTTGAATTGCCCGACTTGACATTGAAAAGAGTTTTCGATAATGAGACTAAAATGCGGGGTTTATAATTGTTAGGCATGAGATGTCTAAGGAATTCATTTGGTTAGGCATGCGATGTCTAAGGAGGTTGCGGATTCCAACTGTTGTAGTTTTACACTTTCTTTTCTGTGAACGTAAGTATAGTATGTAGTTGTATCGCCGGTTTTCGTTGCTATACATCAACGACAATAGGTGTATGCATACTTACTTACGTTGATGGTATGAGATATTATGTGTTGCTGTGATATGTTATATTGGATCGTCGTGTTTTGAATAGCTGGGGGTTTTATGTGAGATGAGAGTTTTTTTCATTTTCATTCATGTAAAATTCATTTGTATGTAATATTCTTTTATTGGGGCACTTCCGGGCTGAGGATGAAGTCACCATTGTATATTATTTACTTTTCCGCATTAGGTAGACCCAAGGCGGGGAGCACAAGTAATCGGGTTCTAGGGTCCAGTGGGAGACCATCTCGAGGAGTCGAGACCGGGTCTCCTAACTCTAGAACTGGCAGGGTTACTTGCCGCTCTTGTAGGGGTCTAGGGATGTGGGTTTGGCTATTCATCACGACCGTGGAATCCGTGTTTTATACAGGCTCGTATTAAAAACACGGACCTCCTAGTATATCCAATATTTCATATATGTTCTTCTGCTGCAATGTTCTGTGATGAGATCATATTACTGCCTGAGACGAATGTTTATATTATATATATGAGATATATATTATATATTATTGATTTCGTTTCATATCTGATGCTTGTGAAGCATAATAAAATGGGACTTCATTAATGAGATTAATGAAATAAAAGAAACCTAAAGATGTTGTAGAAACTTGTTTAAAAACTGGTAGCTCTAGTTCTTGCTTTGCATAGCAATGTTCCTTGTAGAACATCTAGCACCTTATTCGATAAGGAAAGAGCCGAGATCCCTTCACCGGGAGTGACCTCTTTAGTGAAACTAGCAGATGCTACAAACTCGGTTTGTCTTTTGATTGCTTCTATAGTTCTTGCTTTGCACAGCGGTATTTGTGAAATACCCTGCACCTTATTCGATGAAGAAAGAGCCGATGATCCCTTCACCGGGAGTGACCTCTTTAGCAAAACTAGAAAAGGTCTCAAAAACATTCCATTTAAAATCACTCGATTCTACGACGATATCAAGTTCATTACGCAAAGGGTTTTCTTAAAAACCTGTCGTATCCCTCCGTCATTTTAGGAAGTAGAGTACTTAGTATTCATGTTGTGTTTGTTGACCTTAATTAAGGCACAGTGTACGGTAGTTAAGTGATGTCTTCCTATATAGAATATGATGCGATTAGTTAGGACAATCATGTGACTTTGTTAACTTTAATCAAGGGTCATGCGGGTGGGTTTAATTCAATCGGGAAATGACGGGTTGAACTTGACTTGCGGCCTATGGTTTGTTGACCTTTTCAAGGTCATAGATTGCTTGGGGCAAAATATTATTGGGAATTTCAAATGTTGAAATTTGCAATGAGATTGCATACCTTCTATGAGATAGTTGGATCCCGATACCCGCTGCGAGTAAGAGTTACTCCTGGGAGAGTTTTATACATTACAATTAGCCGATCAAATAGGTGTCTAGAAAGGTGTCAATAGGGTTACGCCCCTGGGAAAACGAGGTTTACTTTAATTAGGTTCGTGCGAAAGCACGGGGAACCTCCCTCAAAGTACCGGCACTGGCCTGGCTGAAAGATTGGCGAACTTGTAGCGTGTAATTAATCCCGGCTAGTCTTTCCTTTTAGGGTTTGAAGGAAGATTTGACTAAAACAGTAGGAGACATCCTGATTAGATATATTAGATAACCAATCTAATCTTGCAAGAGCGTACGCTGAGTGTTTTCTTCTCCCTCTCTCCAGGTAGCGACTACGTCACGCCTTAATCAAGATAATAATACGGATGTATTGACCGAACCCGCTTGTTATACTGAGCTGGGGAACGTTGGTCCCGCTCCAACTTATAATTGTTATAAGACAGAGCAGGAAATAGGGAATTACCAGAATTCCCATGCGGCCGAAACGAAGAAAGTGCATGTTGATGCATCATCTTCGGGTGTGTTCATTACAAAGAACTGTTTCTCAGTATCCTTTACGTCCTGGGTATGAAATACCGGATCAGGATCCCACATATGTAATTAGTTACATGGGCTACAGATAGGTAGAGAACTGAGAACGGGTGATAAGTTTCATGAGATAGAAACGGTGCAAGTGTTGCAGCCAAGTCTGTTGGTAGTTATCACCCTGTATTAAAAAATACATTGATTCTGAACTAATGTTATTAGATACCGAACCTGATATACAACATCATATCAGTCTCTTTATTAGTAAAGAAGGATATAATTTTGTATTGTTAGATAATGTTTTGAACATTTCCTATATCAAGAGTTGATCGGTTCAGGCACGTTATCTAAAAGCATTGACGTTCTAAATCAAACTACAGTTCTTAGTATACAGAACACACATAAGAGGAAGAGTTCAGAAATGAACAAATCCTTCTTGAGGCTTTGTAGACTAGGTCATATCAATGCGACCCGACTAGCTGAAGTTACATTTAGATGCATATTTAAATTAGTTTGAATTTACATCTTGTGAAACTTGCCGGTCATGTCACTAAGATAAGATGACCAGAGCTCTGTTTATTGGAAACAGAGAAAGAGTTAGTGAACTCTTAGGATTGATACATGATGATGTATGTAAGGTCCCCTGTCTACACATGCCAGGACTGGTTCTTTGTACTTCATTACATTCACTGATGATCTCTCAAGATTCAGACATATGTTCCTGTTGAAACACAAGTCCGAACCTTTTGAGATATTCACAGAATATAAGTTAGAAGTAGAGAACCAAAAATGGGTATGAGTATTATGTCCTTTGATGAGACCAGGGAGGAGAATACTTGAGCACGGGATTCCTGGACTATTCTAAAGGAGAATGAGATTCTCTCTCAGCATTACTCCTCCGTATACACCACAGTACGTCGGTGTATCGGGGTGGAGAAAACAGCACCCTATGTGATATGGTGTGCTCTATGATGAGTACTACTGAGTTTCCTATTTCCTTTTGGGAGTTATGCACTTGAGAAGCTGCATACCTATTGAATAAGGTTCCAATCAAATCAGTTGCCTACCACTTCATATGTGATATGGAATGGGAAGAGCCCATATCTTAAGTATGTTAAGATTTAGGGTTGTCCAGCCTATGTCTAAAAACATAATCCGGACAAGCTCGAGGCAAAGTCAGATCTGAGGAAGTTTGTTGGATATCCCAAGCATTCGCAAGGGAATATCTTCTACCTAATCGAGAAACAAAAGATGTTTTGTTTCTTAGCATACCACCTTTTGTGAAAGGGAATTTCTTGTAAAAAAATTAGTGGTCATGAGGTAGAACTGGAAGGAGTTCCAGCTATACAAACTACAGCAGATGATTTGGTAGAACCAAAGGATTCAATAGATTCTAACGAACCTCAGCCTCTCCGCCGATCTAGTAGGGCTCCTCACCCACCAGAGAGATACTTCGGTTTCTCTATGACAGTGGGAGCAAGGACTGCATCATGAGATGATGACCCAACTAGTTTCGAGCTGGCCATCAGGAGTGGGACTCTGTAAGAATGGCTGGATGCTTAGCGATCTGAGATGGAATCCTTATACACCAACAAAGTATGGACTTTGGTTGCTTTATCTGAAGGGTTAAATCCTCATCAGGAGAAAGTATATCTTGAGAAGATTGCTTGGTGTACATGGAAAAGTTGAGACTTTCAAAGCTATGCTTAAGTCCATCCAGATCCTACTTGCCACTGCTACATACCATGACTACGATATCTGGTGGTTGGGTGTCATGACTGCTTTTCTAAATGATGTTTTAGAAGAGAGCGTCTATAAGTACACAGCCAGAGGGCTTTGTAGACAGTGGGAGCAGCGGAAACGTGTGCAAGTTGCTTTATAGGATAAAGCAGGCATCGCGGAGTTGGAACATCTATTTTGATGTGGTAGTCAAAGAGTTTGACTTCATCAAAATGGTAGATGAACCTTGTATATACAAAAAGGTAGTAGAGAGTATGGTGGTGATCCTCGTAGAGTACGTGGATGACATACTCTTGATAGGGAAGGAGTTTCTTATGCTACACTCAGTCAATCTCCGCTTATCACAAGGATTCTCCATATAGGATCAAAGTGATACCTCCTAAATCCTGGGTCTTGGATCTATGAGATAGATCTAATTGGATGTTAGGATACTCACTAGTTATAGTGAGATGGTATCAATTGATCCTGGGGAGAATCACTGGAAAGGTTCCAGGGTGATAAGGACGACTGAATGTCAGTCGCAGGTATTGTCTTTACCCTCAGTGGAGGGACGGTATGTTGGAATAGTTCCAAGCTAGATACCGTGACATACTAAACGATTAAAGGCAAGATACATCGTTACCAAAGATGCTACCAAAGAGGCAGTCTTGATATATATAAGTTCATGAGATGAACTTCATTCCAACCATTGTGTGACAATGGAGTTATGGCTTTGGCCTAGGAACGCCCGTCCTATCAGAAATCCAGATATAATTCTTAGGTAGTATCACCTGATCATGGAGATGGTTGATCTCTAGGGAGATCGAGGTTAGGAGAGTAGACACAGAGGACAACAGTGCGGATCCACTCACAAAGGCCTTTTTCCTAGTAGAGACATTTATGGGATGGTTGAGTATGAGATACTTCAACCACAGCTAATTGTTGGGTATTTGATACCACAACAGATGGCCCTAGTGCAAGTGGGAGATTGTTAGTTATATGTATGCCCTAGAGGCCATTACTGTACATACGAAATATATTGTAGTGGATGCTTGGACATATCTCGGGAGGACTTTCTCGCTCGACATGATAGTATGTTATCTGGTTGTACTTTATCTTAACATGTACTCTGATTGTCTCTATGTTACATGTTGATAAAACCCTTAGGATATATACTCGACTACTGGGACTATGATGAGATCATAATAGTGGGGCCACAGTAGTCGACGAGTACATCCTATAACTGTTCCTAGTCGTGGGTGTATCGAGACAAGGCATCGATACACCAGAGTAGACTAGCGTATACGCATCTTGACCCATATGATGGGCGATGGATGATCCCATATCCATCGGTGTTTGACATCAAGGATGGGGTACGGGTGCTCAGTAGAGACGGATACACTGGACGGACTCGCCGAGAACTCCCAGATGGTATTATACCTCACATCAGATGGCAGTTCTCTGGTGACACTGGTACAAGTTAGTTTGTAGACCTGAGATCGTCATAGATTCTTGTGTGATTCCCACTGTGCTTTAATTTCCATCATACCACATCCAAGAGGGTGCGCAAAAAGGTGGCTTTTGGGTGCAGTCCCAAATCACATGGAGGCAATAAGCGATAGGAGGGAATTCGTCTCTCCCGGTATAGGGAATTGATGTTGTGCTGTGTTCGATTGGCTATAACTGGAAATCCCTGGCCAGGGTTGTTGAGATTTACTGGTAAGTGTTATCAGTAGTTTCTCGAACTGTTATAGACCTCATATCGATACAACTTATCAAGCTACCGGGGTCTGACGTTTACCACCCTTAGGCGAGATATGCGACATATCAGATGACGAGACCGGACTGTACGGGAGTGTTACTGATTGGATTCGTAGGAGAATGTACAGGCTTGCTTGTTGATCTTCTGATCGCTCAATACCTGGTTGGCTGTTACGTTTAGCTGACCGCTTGCAGCTTGTGGGTGTTCGATATGATCATCACTTACTGTCGGCATATTGACGATTCTTTAGAGTCCTACACAGAGGTTTCTTGACTCAGGCAAAACGGAGTAGGAGCACATATGTGATATGTGCATGACCGAGGATAATGCGATATGAGATACCGTATTATATTCTCGCGATATTTTATATCAGCCGGGTCATCGGATCAAGTGTTGATACGATGAATCGGTACATGAAATATTAGTCGGTTATATGCGATATAGCCGGATTGTCGGATCAAGTGTTGATTCGATGATTTAATGTATAATTATATATATGATATATTAAATTATATTAACTAATATAAGCTCACTAAAAGATTCTTTTTCTCACTCGGGTAATACATTGATATATATGCGATATATGTTACTTGTATTATTTTATTTTGTTACAATAAATATTATATATGTGATATATAATATTGTAACAAGTTATGATTATTAATGCAACATGATTAGTGGAGATTAAATATGGTTAGGGTTTGATTTGGGTTAATATTTTCTAGAAGCTTCTAGAAGTTTTTACTTTGTTTCTTGCAAAGATATTTGTGTTGATATTTTGTAAGATATTTCCAAACTCAACCACACCCTTTAACCATAGTTAACTCTCTACATAGGTTAGCCTTTTCCTTGGTCAACCATGGTTGCATTTTGTAGTTATCATAACAATTCATTATTCATCACAAAAGGATTATTATTCATTCTTCTTCTTCTTCTTCCTCCTTGCAAAGCTTTCTAGCTTTGGGTTTTGTGATGGATTAGTGTGAGATCATGATAATAAATAAGAGCTAAAATCCTACTTCATCATCCTAATCTATCCTAACCATTTAGATTAGGGTGTTCACTTCATTTGTGAGTGAGAGCTTGTGTTAAAGAAACTTCAAGGTAGATCATCATTATTATCGAAGATCGGAAGCAAGTTTGCATCATTCTCTTCGTGGAGCCTCTCTAGAGTCCGGGTACATGATGATCGCAGCGAAGTGACCTCAACACGGAGCTTATGAAGTGAAGGACCGGACTACAAAGGTTGTAATCCCAAACTCTTAGATGTTAAAGTGTTTAACATGCTTTGTTTCGCCTAATCTCTAATTTAAAGATCTTGGTTAGGATTGTACGGCACGGCTAAAATTTAAATCGTGCATGGTTGATGCCTTGTAGAACCTTATTAGAGTGCCTAGTAACCCTACAAAGGAATGAAGGAGAAATGCCCAAAGTCAATGTTAACCCCTCACCTTTCTCTCTCTCACTCATACCCCATTCTTTATTCATATTCCTTTTTCTTTTCTTTTCCTTTTTTTTTCCTTCTCTCCTCAATAGTAAACCCAAAGCAAAGAATGAAAAATGATGATAAAGCCATGTTGGAAAATGTAACACAAGTGTTTAAAAGAAAAATATATGCCCGAAATACGCTTAAAGTCCGATTAGCGATTTTTAATCGCGATTAGCGACTTTTAATCGCGATTAGCGCTTAAATAGTGTCAAATAAATCATAAACTTTCATAATTTGCATAAATCACATAAAATACCCTCTTTTTAGTAATTTCCATAATTTTCCAAATTTTTCCCAATTTATCGGTATTTAATTATATCACAATATTAAAATATTCATTAAAATTAATATTAAATTATAAAAATTCCCAAAAAATAATATTTTATTTTTCTGAAATGTTACACTCATGACAACCAAAAAACTGGTGTAGTTGGAAACTCTTACTTTTAAAGTTCTTTCTTTATAAGTTCTTATATTTATATGTAACTTTCACCATCTTTCTTTTATTATAGGATTTTGTGGGTGTAATCCGCTGAAAACTCTCAGGAGACAACACTCCTCCTACTAGGGACACCTAGAGGTTTAACGGTTTGTTGCACGTGCTTAGTGCAATCGTGTTGCCTACGAAAGTGTGCTACTTAGTTTTCTTTTTTCTTTTTCTCCTTCTCTTGAATAACTAGTTTGCTCGGGACGATCAAAGCTAAGTTTTGGGGGTATTTGTTCAGTCAAAAATATCGTGCATTTGATATGACATTTTCCTTACTATTTTTATATAATAAAAGGTGTTTATTATAAATATGACACATATGAGGGCTTATCTGTAAAAATACTAATTTCATATGTTTATATATTATAATTAACATTATAAAGGAAATTGTACGCATATAATATCTATATAATATTTAGTCCATTTAAATATGCAAACCATATCAAATATCTTTAACAAATTTTTAAACTATAATATCATATCCAATGGTTAGGATAATATCTCAAATAAAAACAAATTCTACTAATATTATTCTTTGAGATATTGTGCAGAAATTACATCAGGACTGGAATCAAGGAAATCCGAGTTATCGAGATCAAATCTGCCGAAATATTAAATTAAATCGAAGAAATCAATTCTGGTAGAGACTTAGAGAAGATTTCCAAAATCCAGATATTCAAAAGATTACCACATCTCAACTAGATGAAGATCCAGAATTTTAAACCAAAGATCCTACCAATCCGCGGTTAAACCGTGGCCAATACCCACTAAACGCGGCGGATCCGCGGCCTGTTCGAGGAGTTAAGATTTGAGATTTGGTGGGTAGGATTCTAACAGCTAGTTACCATATTAGGAAACTAGGGATTCTGGGCTTGAGGCTATTTAAAGGACCGAGAGCCTCTTGGAAAAATTATCAAACCGACGAGATCACGAAGTCCAAGACAGCTCAAGAATCCAGGTTGATCATCAGCTGTTCATCTACCTCCTTAAGAAGAGATCGAGAAGCAAACTAGGATTTTGTAATCACTTTCTAAAGGAACAAAGTGTAATTGATCAAGTTGATTAATAAAGGTAGTTGTTTTATTCTTATTGCATTTTATTTTCTTTATTTACATCATGATCTCCATCCGTTCTTCTATCTCCATCATGCACGAGTAATTCTCCGCTTGTTAGGGTTCGTAGGATTATGGTAGATCAATGGATGATTAAAAATCCTTTGACTCCTTTTACGTCCTATAAAATTTATAAACTTTATCAAAAGAATAGTTAACATCTTAATCGGGCGCGCTATCAATTCATTGATATTCACAACCACGATTAGAGATTAGATTAACAATTGTTTTGGTAAAGGCTATACATGAACGGAGATCCATGTCAAGATAGGGGTTAAGAGTGGGAACCCTATTCCCTCCAGAAACCCAAATCTACATGCATCACTGTCAATCTAGTTTTAAATCTATTAAAGGATAAAAGGAATAATCTTTAATTAATAATCCATGACTACTAAATCTCAACGAACCCTACAAGCCCCCTTCTAATATAAAACCTACATCTGTAGTTAATCTAGATCTATATCCTACATCCGTGATTGCCGTAGATCTAGAATCTACAACCATTCTTCACTATTCATTATTCTTCCTCCTTTCCTAATCAATACGCCTAAAGTAAGATTAAAACATTCAACGTTTCCCTGAGGACGACCCGTACTCATCTCGGTCTAGCTACACGCGACACCGTTATTGATTGCGGTTATTCTACAAACACAACTCTAAAACATCAACCAATCACTAGTCTACTCTGGAGTATCGATGCCCTATCTCGATACTCCCACGACTAGGAACATTTGAAGGATGTAATTGCTGACTACCTCTGCCCCACTAGTATAATCCGCATCATAATCCCGGTAGTCAAGTACTCATCCTAAGTGCTTTATCAACATGTAATAGAGAGACAATAAGTGTACATGTTAAGATAAAGTGCAACCAGATAGAGTACTATCATGTCGAGCAAGAAAGTCCTCCCTATATATGTCCAAGCATCCACTACAATATACATCACATGTACAGTAATGGCCTCTAGGGCATACATATAACTAACAATCTCCCACATGCACTAAGGCCATTTGTTGCAGTATCTCATACTCAACGTCCTATAGAAGTCTCTCTAGGGAAAGGCCTTTGTGAGTAGATCCGCCGTGTTATCCTTCGCGTCAACTCTCCTAACCTCGATCCATTGGAGGTCAACCATCTCCCTGATTAGATGATACTGTCCTCAGAATATGTCTGGATCGCTGATGGGACCGGTGTTCCTAGGATAAAACCATAACTCCATTGCAGTCACAATAACAGTTATTGGACGCTCAATGGTAGGAACCTTGTTCATCTCATGAACAAGAAATGCCCAGACAGCCACTTTGGCAGTATCGTTGGTAGCGATGTATTCAGCCTTTATCGTCTAATATGCCACGGTATCTAGCTTGAAACTCTTCCAACATACCGTCCTTCCATCAAGGGTAAAGACAATGCCTGTGACTGACTTTCAGTCGAGCTTATCACTCTGGAAGCTTGAACCAAGAACATTCTTTTAGTGCTTCTCAAGTACTTAAGAATGTCCTACATAGCTGCCCAGTGATTCTCCCAAGATCCGATTGATTCCTGATCACTACACCTAATGAGTTAGATACATCTGGTCTGGTACATAACATCGCATACATGATAGAGCCTACTGCCGAAGCATAGGGTATACCTTGCACGCGAGCTCTCTCCAAATCAGTCTCGGGAGACATCTTTTTGGAGAGAGTGATTCATGAGCAAGTGGGCGAACCACCATGCTTAGAATCATCCATACTAAACCACTTTAGAATGGTGTTAATATACCTGGATTTGGGACACTCCCAATATCCACTTAGATCTATCACCATAGATCATAATCCACAAGATGTAGTAGGTATCATCCAGATCTTCTATTGAGAATCCTCGTGATAAGAGGAGCTTGACCGAGTGTAGCATAGGAAACCATTTCCTATCAAGAGTATGTCATCTACGTACAATACGTGGAAGACAACCTTACTCTCTACAACCTTCTGTATATACAAGGTTCGTCTATCTTTTTGATGACGTCAAACTCTTTGACTGCCACATCAAAATAGATGTTCCAACTCCGCAATGCGCGCATTGATCCTAATGGACTTAAGCATAGCTTTGAAAGTCTCAACTTTTCCATCTACAACAAGAATCTTCTCAAGATCCATTTGCTCCCAATGGGTTTTACCCCTTCAGGTGCAATAATCAAAGTCATGCTTTGTTGGTGTACATGGATTCCATCTATGATTGCGTAGCATCCAGCCATTTCACAAAGTCTCCACTTGTGATGGCCTGCCTGAACCTAGTTGGGCCATCATCTACCATGATGCAATCCTCGCTCCCACTATCATCGAGAAGACCGTAGTATCTCTCAAGTGGATGAGGAACCCTACCAGATTCGCGGAGAGACTGAGGTTCGTTGGAGACTATTGAATCCTTTGGTTTCACCAAATCATCAGCTGTTAGTTTGTCCAGCTGGAACTCCTTCCAGTTCTACCTCATGACAACCAATTTCTTCACAAGAAATTCCTTTTCTAAAAAGGTGGCATGCTGAGAAACAAAACACCTTTTGCTCCTCAGTGTGGTAGAAGATATTCCCTTACGGATATTCGGGATATCCAACAAACTTATACAGAACTGACCTTACCTCGAGCTTGTCCGGATTTTGTTTTACAACATAGGCCGAACAACCCCATATCTTAACTCATTTAAGACATGGTCTCTTCCCATACCATATCTCATATGGAGTGGTAGGCATTGATTTTGTTGGAACCCCATTCAATAGGTATGCAGCTTCTTAAGTGCATAACACCAAAAGGAAACAGGTAACTCAGCAATACTCATCATAGAGTGCGCCATATCTCATAGGGTGCGATACGTCCGCCCCGATACACCGTTGTGCTGTAGTGTATTTGAAGGAGTAAGCTGAGAGAGAATCACATTCTCCTTTTAGATAATCCAGGAACTCCATGCCCGAGTATTCACCTCCTCGATCACATCGAAGGATTTAATACTTCTACCCATCTGGTTCTTCAACTTCAAGCTTATATTCCTTGAATTTCTCAAAAGTTTCAGACTTGTGTTTCAACAGGAACATATGTCCGAATCCTGAGAGATGATCAGTGAATATAACGAAGTATGAAGAACCAACATTGGCATTTGTAGACATAGGACCGTATACATCATCATGTATCCGTCCCAAGAGTTCAGTAACTCTTTCTCTGTTTCCAGTAAACGGAGTATTGGTCATTTTACCTTTAAGACAAGACTGGCAAGTATCATAAGATGAAAATTCGAACAGATTCTCATATTCATCCTTATGTAATTTAGTTGGTCATGTCACATTGATATGACCTAGTCTACAATGGCTCAAGAAGGATTCGTTCATTTCTGAACTAATCCTCTGTGTGTGTTCTACATACTTTGAATTGTGGTTTGATATAGAACGTATATGCTATTACATAACGTGCCTGACCCAATCAACTCTTGATTTAGGAAAATGTTCATAACATTATCCTCCAATACACAATTATATCCTTCTGTAACTTAATAAAGAATTTGATGTAATGATGTATATCAGGTTCGGTATGTAATAACATTTGTTCGGAATCAATGTATTTACCATTTGGTAATACAAGGTGATATTTGCCAACTGATTTGGCTGCATCAATTGCACCATTCTCGAACTCTTAGAGATATATCACCCATTCTTAGTTCTCTACCTTTCTGTAGCCTATGTAACTCTTACATATGTGGGATCCTGATCCGGTATTTCATACCTAGGACGTAGAGGATACTGAGAAACAGTTCTTGGTAACGAACACACCCGAAGAATATGCATCAACATGCTCATTCCTTGATTGGGTTGCATGGAAATCCGGATATTCCCCTATTTCCTGCTCGGACTTATAATAATTATAAGATAGAGCGGAAACAACGTTCCCAAGCACAGTATAATAAGCAGGTTCGGTCAATGCATCCATATTATTATCTTGATTAAGGCGTGACATGGTCGCTACCAGGAGAGAGAGAAAAAAACACTCTGCGTGTGCTCTTGAAAGATCAGATTGGTTATTATTTTATCTAATCAGGATAGCTCCCACTATTTTTATCAAATATTCCTTCAAACCCTAAAAGGTAAGACTAGCCGAGATTAATTACACCTTACAAGTTCGCCAATCTTTCGGCCAGGCCAGTGTCAGTACTTTGAGGGAAGTTCCCCGTGCTTTCGTACGGACCTAATTAAAATAAACCTCGTTTTCCCAGGGGCGTAACCCCGTTAACACCTTTCTAGACACCTACTTGATCGGCTAATTGTAATGTGTAAAACTCTCTCAGGAGTAACTCTTACTCGCAGTGGGTATCGGGATCCAACTATCTTATAGAAGGTATGCAATCTCATTGCAAATTTCAACACTTGGAATTCCCGAAAATAGTTTTTACCCCTAGCATCACATGACCTTGACGGAGGCCAAACAACTCATAGGGCGCTAGTCAAGTTCAACCCGTTCATTTCTTGATTGAATTAGACCCACCCGTACGACCCTTGACGGAGGCCAAACTACGCCGTACGAATACCCTAATCCAATCGCATCTCATGCTGCAGATAAGTACTAATCAGCTACCGTACACTACGCCTTGACGGAGGCCAAACTACCGTAGCATGGATACTAAAATAGCACTTATCTGAAATGACGGAGGGCTACGCAGGTTTTTAAGAAAACCATGAGTGTAATGAACTTGATATCGTTGTAGAATCGAATGATTTTGAAAAAAGGAGTGTTTTTTAGGCTTTTACTAGTTTTGCTAAAGAGGTCACTCCCGGTGAAGGGATCTCGGCTCTTTCCTCATCGAATGAGGTGCTGGATATTTCACAAATACCACTATGCAAAACAAGAACTAAAAAAGCAATCAAAAGACAAACCAAGTGGGTTGTAGTATCTGCCAGTTTCGCTAAAGAGGTCACTCCCGGTGAAGAGATCTCGGTTCTTTCCTTATAGAATAAGGTGCTGGATATTCTACAAGGAATACCGCTATGCAAAGCAAGAACTAGAGCTACCAGTTTTTAAAACAAGATTCTGCAATATCTTTAGGTTTCTTTTATTTCATTAATCTCATTAATGAAGTCCCATCAATTATACTTCCTAAGCATCACATAAGAAACGAAAGCATCAATATTTACTATATATCATCATATATACAATATAAGTATTCGTCTCAACATATCAAGTGATCAGATCACAGAATATCAGCAGTAGAAGAACACATATGAAATATTGGATATACTAGGAATTTCGTGTTTTATTTAAGCCAGTAAAAACGCGGATTCCACGGTCACGATGAATAGCCAAACCCACATCCCTAGACCCCTACGAGAGCGGCAAGCAACCCTCCCAATTCTAGAGTTAGGAGACCCGGTCTCAACTCCTCAAGATGGTCTCCCACTGGACCCTAGAACCCGGTAACTTGTGCTCTCCACCTTGGGTCTATCCTAATGCGAAAAAAGTAAATAATATACATCAATGGTGACATCATCCTCAACTCGGAAGTGCCCCAATAAAAGAATATTACATACAAGCTTTTACATGAATGGAAATGAAAAACTCTCATCTCATATAAAAAAAACCCCGGCTATTCAAAACACGACGATCCAATATAACATATCACAGCAACACATAACATCACATGTCATCTGTAGGGATGCTAGGTACACGCACAAGGGTCTACGAGGCATCAACCATGCCCGATTAAAAATTTAGCTGTGCCGAACAACCCAAAGCCGGATCTTTAAACTAGAGTTTATGCGAAAACAAGTATGTTAAACACTTTAACACTAAGTGAGAGGCATTACAACCTTTGTAGATCCGGTCCTTCACTTCATAAGCTCCGTGTTGAGGTCCATTCGCTGCGATCATCGTGTTCCGGACTCTCGAGAGGTTCCACGAAGAGAAAGATACAAGCTAGCTTCCGATCTTCGATAACATAGATGATCTACCTTGAAGTTTCATTAACACAAGCTAACACTCACTAAATGAAGTGAACACTCTTATCTAAAGGGCAAGGGTAGATGAGGATGATGAAGTAGGATTTTTGCTCTCATTTATAATCTTTTTCTCACACATAATCATCACTTAGAAAAAGCTAGAAAGCTTTTTTCATGAAAGAAAGAAGGAAGAAGATGAATGAATAATAATGAATCCTTTTGTGATGAATAATGAAAAGAAGATAATGATGAATAATGCAACCATGGTTGCTAAACCTTTGTAGAGAATTAACCAAGGGCTAGGGTTTGGGTTGGGTTAAAGCATGAGTCACTTGCAAATATCTTTGCAAAAACAAAAAGAAACCATCTAGAATCGTCAAGAAGGAACTAACCCAAAACAAACCCTAACCTTGTTTAATCTCCACTAAACATGTTGCATTAGTTATCATATCATGTTACAATATCATATATCACATATATAATATTTATTGTAACAAAATAAAAAAATACAATTAACATATATCGCATATATATCAATGTATTACCCGAGTGAGAAAAAGAATCTTTTAGTGAGCTAATATTAGTTAATGTAATTTAATATATCATATATATTATTATACATTAAATTATCGAATCAACACTTGATCCGACAATCCGGCTATATCGTATATAACCGACTAATACGATGACCCGGCTATATCACATATACCCGGCCGATATCTCATATCGCGAGAATCCAATACGGTATCACATACCGCATTATCCTCGGTCCCACACATATCACATATGTGCTCCTACTCCGTTTTGCCTGAGTCAAGAAACCTCTGTGTAGGACTCTAAAGAATCGTCAATACGCCGGCAATAGGTGATGATCATATCAAACACCCAAAAGTGCAAGCGGTCAGCTAAACGTAACAGCCACCCAGTATTGAGCGCTCAGAAGATCAACAAGCAAGCCTGTACATTCTCCTGTGAATCCAATCAGTAACACTCCCGTACAGTCCGGTCTCATCGTCTGATATGCCGCATATCTCGCCTAGGGGTGGTAAACGTCAGACCCCAGTAGCTTGATAAGTCGTGTCGATATGAGGTCTATAACAGTTTGAGAAACTACTGATAACTCTTACCAGTAAATCTCTGCAACCCTGGCCAGGGATTTCCAGTTATAGCCAATCGAACACAGCACAACATCAACTCCCTATACCGGGAAAGACGAATCCCCTCCTATCGCTCATTGCCTCCATGTGATTCGGGACTGTACCCAAAAGCCACCTTTTTGCATGCCCTCTTAGACGTGGTATGATGGAAATCAAAGCACAGTGAAAATCACATAAGACTCTATGACGATCTCGGGTCAACAGACTACTCTATACCAGTGTCACCGGAGAACAGCCATCTGACGTGAGGTATAATACCATCTGGGAGTTCTCGACGAGTCCGTCCAGTGTACCCAGTCTCTACTGAGCACCCTTACACCATCCTTGATGTCAAACACCGATGGATATGGGATCATCTATCGCCCATCATATGGGTCAAGATGCGTATACGCTAGTCTACTCTGGTGTATCGATGCCCTGTTTCGATACACCCTCGACTAGGAACAGTTATAGGATGTACTCGTCGACTACCATAGCCCCACTAGTATGATCTCATCATAGTCCCAGTAGTCGAGTACATATCCTAAGGGCTTTATCAACATGTAACATAGAGACAACGAGAGTACATGTTAAGATAAAGTACAACCAGATAGCATACTATCATGTCGAGCAAGAAAGTCCTCCCTATATATGTCCAAGCATTCATTACAATATACATCGTATGTACAGTAATGGCCTCTAGGGCATACATATAACTAACAATCTCCCACTTGCACTAGGGCCATCTGTTGTGGTATCACATACCTAACAATTAGCTGTGGTTGAAGTATCTCATACTCAACCATCCCATAAAAGTCTCTACTGGGAAAAAGGCCTTTGTGAGTGGATCCGCGCTGTTGTCCTCTGTGTCTACTCTCCTAACCTCGATCTCCCTGGAGATCAACCATCTCCATGATCAGGTGATACTGCCTAAGACTTATATCTGGATTTCTGATGGGACGGTAGTTCCTTGGCATAAGCCACAACTCCATTGTCACACAATGGTAGGAACAAAGTTCATCTCATGAACCTATATGTATCCAGACTGCCTCTTTGGTAGCATGTTTGGTAACGTGTATCTTGCCTTTAATCGTCTAGTATGTCACGGTATCTAGCTTGGAACTCTTCCAACATACCGTCCCTCCACTTAGGGTAAAGACAATGCCTGCGACTGACATTCAGTCGTCCTTATCACCCTGGAACCTTTCCAGTGATTCTCCCCAGGACTGATTGATACCATCTCACTACAACTAGTGAGTATCCTAACATCCAATTAGATCTATCTCATAGATCCAAAACCAGGATTTAGGAGGTATCACTTTGATCCTATATGGAGAATCCTTGTGATAAGCGGAGATTGACCGAGCGTAGCATAGGAAAGTCCTTCCCTATCAAGAGTATGTCATCCACGTACTCTACGAGGATTTACTCCCTACTACCTTTTTGTATATACAAGGTTCATCTACCATTTTGATGAAGTCAAACTCTTTGACTATTACATCAAAATAGACGTTCCAACTCCGCGATGCCTGCTTTATCACATAAAACATCTTGCACACGTTTCCGCTGCTCCCACTGTCTACGAAGCCCTCTGGCTGTGTACTTATAGATGCTCTTTTCCAAATCAACATTTAGAAAAGCAGTCATGACACCCAACCGCCAGATATCGTAGTCATGGTATGTAGCTGAGGCAAGTAGGATCTGGATGGACTTAAGCATTGCATTGAAAGTCTCAACTTTTCAATGTACACCAAGTAATCTTCTCAAGATATACTTGCTCCTGATGGGGATTTAACCATTCAGATAAAGCAACCAAATTCCATACTTTGTTGGTGTATAAGGATTCCATCTCAGATCAATAAGCATCCAGCCATTCTTACAGAGTCCCACTCCTGATGGCCAGCTCGAAACTAGTTGGGTCATCATCTCATGATGCAATCCTGGCTCCCACTGTCATAGAGAAACCGAAGTATCTCTCAGGTGGGTGAGGAACCCTACTAGATCGGCGGAGAGGCTGAGGTTCGTTAGAATCTATTGAATCCTTTGGTTCTACCAAATCATCTGCTGTAGTTTGTATAGCTGGAACTCCTTCCAGTTCTACCTCATGACAACTAGTTTCTTCATAAGAAATTCCCTTTTACAAAGGTGGCATGTTGAGAAACAAAACATTTTTGTTCCTCGGTTAGGTAGAAGATATTCCCTTGCGTATGCTTGGGATATCCAACAAACTTCCACAGATCTGTCTTTGCCTCGAGCTTGTCCGGATTTTGCATTTTAGACATAGGCCGGACAATCCCAAATCTTAACAAACTTAAAATATGGGCTCTTCTCTTTCCATATCATATATGAAGTGGTAGGCAACTGATTTGATTTGAACCCTATTCAATAGGTATGCAGCTTCTCAAGCGCATAACTCCCAAAAGAAAATAGGAAACTCAGTAGTACTCATCATAGAGCACACCATATCACATAGGGTGCTATTGCTCCGCCCCGATATACCATCTTACTATGGTGTATACGGAGGAGTAATGCCGAGAGAGAATCTCATTCTCCTTTAGAATAGTCCAGGAATTCCGTGCTCAAGTATTCTCCTCCCTGATCTCATCAAAGAACATAATACTTATACCCGTTGTTGGTTCTCTACTTCTAATTTATATTCTGTGAATATCTCAAAAACTTCGGACTTGTGTTTCAACAGGAACATATGTCTGAATCTTGAGAGATTATCAGAGAATGTAATGAAGTACAAAGAACCGGTCTTGGCATGTGTAGACAGGGGACCTTCATACATCAGCATGTATCAATCCCAAGAGTTCACTAACTCTTTCTCTGTTTCCAATAAACAGAGCTGTGGTCATGTTATCTTTGTGACATGACCAGCAAGTTTCACAAGATGTAAATTCAAACTAATTTAAATATGCATCTATATGTAACTTAGCTAGTCGGGTCGCATTGATATGACCTAGTCTACAATACCTCAAGAATGATTCGTTCATTTCTGAACTCTTCCTCTTGTGTGTGTTCTGTATACTAAGAACTGTAGTTTGATTTAGAACGTCAATGCTTTTAGATAACATGCCTGAACCGATCAACTCTTGATATAGGAAATTTTCAAAACATTATCCAACAATACAAAATTATATCCTTTCTTTACTAATAAAGAGACTGATATGATGTTGTACATCAGGTTCGGTATCTAATAACATTCGTTCAGAATCAATGTATTCTGGTAATACAGGGTGACAGTGACCAACAGACTTGGCTGCAACACTTGCACCGTTTTCTGTCTCATGAAACTTATCACCCGTTCTCAGTTCTCTACCTTTATGTATCCCATGCAACAGATTACATATGCGGGATCCTGATCCGGTATCTCATACCCAAGACGTAAGGAATTCATTTGGTTAGGCATGCGATGTCTAAAGAGGTTGCGGATTCCAACTGTTGTAGTTTTACACTTTCTTTTCTATGACCGTAAGTGTAGTATGTAGTGGTATTACCGATTGTCGTTGCTATATTTCGACGACAATCGGTGAATGCATACTTACTTACGTTGATGACATGTGATGTTATGTGTTGCTGGATATGTTATATTGGATCGTCGCGTTTTGAATAGCCGGGGGTTTTTATGTGAGAAGAGTGTTTTTCATTTTCATTCATGTAAAAACTTGTATGTAATATTCTTTTATTGGGGCACTTCTAGGTTGCGGAAGATGTCACCTTTTGTATATTATTTCCTTTTCCGCACTAGTTTAGACCCAAGGAGGAGGGCACAAGTAACCGGGTTCTGGAGTCCAGTGGGAGACCAACTCGAGGAGTCGAGTCCGGGTCTCCTAACTCTAGAATTGGTAGGGTTGCTTGCCGCTCTCGTAGGGGTCTAGGGGTGTGGGTTTGGCTATTCATCGCGACCGTGGAATCCGTGTTTTATACTGGCTCGTATTGAAAACACGGACGTCCTAGTATATCCAATGTTTCATATGTTTCTTCTGCTGCGATATCTGTGATGTGATCATTTGATGTTCTGTGATAGATACTGTATATAGTATATATGATATATTATATAGACGTTACTTATGTTTTACACCCTCGCTAGCCCTGCCCCGCTCTGCCGTTAGTTACCTAACCTAACGGTGCACGAGGGGACATCGAGGCGAATGCGGATAGCATAAGTGTACGTCGTATTTATCTGTGATGTTTAGGTGACTTAAGTGATGGGACTTCATTAATATGATTAATGAAATAAAAGAAACCTAAAGATGTTGTGGAATCGAATTTTCAAAAATAGGTAGCTACAGTTCTTGCTTTGCATCGCGATGTTCCTAGAAGAACATCCTGCACCTTATTCGATAAGGAAAGGACCGAGATCCCTTCACCGGGAGTGACTCCTTTAGCAATAACTGGCAGATATTACAACCCTCGATTTGTCTTTTGATTGCTTCTATAGTTTTTGCTTTGCACAGCGGTATATTTGATATATCATGCACCTTATTCGATAAAGAAAGGGCCGACGATCCCTTCACCGGGAGTGACCCCTTTAGCAAAACTAGAAAAGCCTCAAAAACACTCCATTTCAAAATTCATTCGATCCTACAACGATATCAAGTTCGTTACGCAATAGGTTTTCAGAAAACCTGTCGTAGCCCTCCGTCATTTCAGATAAATCCTGCTTAGTATTCGTGCTGCGTTTGTTGATCTTGTCTAGGCGCAGTGTGCGGTAGCTAACCAGTATTTATCTGCTTATGCATATGATGCAGATTGGGTTAGGGTAGTCGTACGGCCTTGTTGACCTTGTCAAGGATCGTGCGGGTGGGTTTGATTCAATCAAGAAATGACGGGTTGAACTTGACTTGCGGTCTATGGTTTGTTGACCTTGTCAAGGTCATAGATCGTTCGGGGCAAAATTATCGGGAATTTCAAGTGTTGAAATTTGCAATGAGATTGCATACCTTCTATGAGATAGTTGGATCCCGATACCCACTGCGAGTAATTGTTACTCCTGGGAGAGTTTTACACATTACAATTAGCCGATCAAGTAGGTGTCTAGAAAGGTGTCAACGGGGTTACGCCTCTGGGAAAACGAGGTTTACATTAATTAGGTCCGTGCGAAACCACGGGGAACCTCCCTCAAAGTACCGACATTGGCCTGGCTGAAAGATTGGCGAACTTGTAGCGTGTAATTAATCCCGGCTAGTCTTTCCTTTTAGGGTTTGAAGGAAGATTTGATAAAAACAGTGGGAGCCATCCTGATTAGATAAAATAATAACCAATCTGATCTTGCAAGAGCGCACGCAGAGTGTTTTCTTCTCTCTCTCTCCAGGTAGCGACCTTGTCACGCCTTAATCAAGATAATAATACGGATACATTGACCGAACCCGCTTGTTATACTGAGCTGGGGAACGTTGGTTCCGCTCCAACTTATAATTGTTATAAGACAGAGCAGGAAATTAGGGGATTACCAGAATTCCCGTGCCGCCAAAACGAAGAGAGTGCATGTTGATGCATCATCTTCGGGTATGTTCATTACAGAGAACTGTTTCTCAAATGTATTTTACATCCTGGGTATATGATACCAGATTAGGATCCCACATATGTAATATATTACATGGGCTACAGAAAGGTGAAGAACTGAGAACGGGTGATAAGTTTCATAAGGCAAAAAACGGTGCAAGTGTTGCAGCCAGGTCTGTTGGTCACTGTCACCCTGTATTACCTGAATACATTGATTCTGAACAAATGTCATTAGATACCGAACCTGATATACGAAATCATATCAGTCTCTTTATTAGTAAAGAAGGATATAATTTTGTATTGTTGGATAATGTTTTGAACATTTCCTAAAATCAAGAATTGATCGGTTCAGGCACGTTATCTAAAAGCATTAAAGTTCTAAATCAAACTACAGTTCTTAGTATATAGAACACACACAAGAGGAAGAGTTCAGAAATGAACAAATCCTTCTTGAGGTATTGTAGACTAGGTCATATCAATGCGACCCGACTAGCTGAAGTTACACTAAGATGCATATTTAAATTAGTTTGAATTTACATCTTGTGAAACTTGCCAGTCATGTCACAAAGATAAGATGACCATAGCTCTGTTTATTGGAAACAGAGAAAGAGTTAGTGAACTTTTGGGATTGATACATGCTGATGTATGAAGGTCCTCTGTCTACACATGCCAAGACCGGTTCTTTGTACTTCATTACATTCTCTGATAATCTCTCAAGATTCAGACATATGTTCATGTTGAAACACAAGTCCGAACTTTTTGAGATATTCATAGAATATAAGTTAGAAGTAGAGAACCAAAATACGGGTAAAAGTATTATGTCCTTTGATGTGATCAAGGAGGAGAATACTTGAGCACGGAATTCCTGGATTATTCTAAAGGAGAATGAGATTCTCTCTCAGCATTACTCCTCCGTATACACCATAGCACGATGGTATATCGGGACGGAGCAATAGCACCCTATGTGATATGGTGTACTCTATGATGAGTACTACTGAGTTTCCTATTTCCTTTTAAGGAGTTATGCGCTTGAGAAGCTGCATACCTATTGAATAGGGTTCAAATCAAAACAGTTGCCTCCCGCTTCATAAGTGATATGGAAAGGGAAGAGCCCATATCTTAAGTTTGTTAAGATTTGGGGTTGTCCAGCCTATGTCTAAAAAGCATAATCCGGACAAGATCGAGGCAAGGTCAGTTCTGTAGAACTGGAATAGTTCCAGCTACAGCTGATGATTTGACAGAACCAAAAGATTCTATAGTTCCCGACGAACCTCAGCTTCTCCGCCGATCTGGTAGGGTTCCTCATCCGCCTGAGAGATACTTTGGTTTCTCGATGACAGTGGGAGTGAGGAATGCATCATGAGATGATGACCCAACTAGTTTCGAGCAGGCCATCGAGAGTAGGGACTCTGTAAGAATGGCTGGATGCTTATCGATCTGAGATGGAATCCTTATACACCAACAAAGTATAGACTTTGGTTGCTTTGTCTGAAAGGTTAAATCCCCATCAGGAGCAAGTATATCTTGAGAAGATTACTTGGTGTACATGGAAAGGTTGAGACTTTCAAAGCTAGACTTGTTAAAGGTTTGCATCATTGACCAGCAATGGATTGTGATGAAACCTTTTCTAAGTAGCTAAGCTTAAGTCCATCCAGATCCTACTTGCTACGGCTACATACCATGACTACGATATCTGGCGGTTGGGTGTCTTGACTGCTTTTCTAAATGATGATTTGGAAGAAAGCGTCTATAAGTACACAGCCAGAGGGCTTCGTAGACAGTGGGAGCAGCGGAAACGTATGCAAGATGTTTTATGTGATAAAGCATGCATCGCGGAGTTGGAACATCTGTTTTGATGAGTTAGTCAAAGAGTTTGACATCATCAAAATGTTAGATGAACCTTGTATATACAAAAAGGTAGTAGGGAGCATACTGGTGATCCTCGTAGAGTACGTGGATGACATACTCTTAATAGGGAAGGAGTTTCCTATGCTACGCTCGGTCAATCTCCACTTATCACAAGGATTCTCCATATAGGATCAAAGTGATACCTACTAAATCCTGGGTTTTTGGATCTATGAGATAGATCTAAATGGATGTTAGGATACTCACTAGTTGTAGTGAGATGGTATCAATTGATCCTGGGGAGAATCACTGGAAAGGTTCCAGGGTGATAAGGATGACTGAATGTCAGTCACAGGCATTGTCTTTACCCTCAGTGAAGGGACGGTATGTTGGAAGAGTTCCAAGCTAGATACCGTGGCATACTAGACGATAAAGGCTGGATACATCGCTACTTAAGATACTACCAAAGAGGCAATTTGGGTGTATATTGGTTCATGAGATGAACTAGGTTCCAACTATTGTGTGACAATGGAAGTGTGGCTTTGGCCCAGGAACCCCGGTCCCATCAGTGACCCAGACATATTCTGAGGCAGCATCACCTGATCATGGAGATAGTTGATCTCCACGGTGATCGAGGTTAGGAGAGTAGACTCAGAGGACAACGCGACGGATCCACTCACAGAGGCCTTTTCCCAGAGAGAGACTTTTATGGGATGGTTGAGTATGAGATACTACAACCACTGCTACAGATGGCCCTAGTGCAAGTGGGAGATTGTTAGTTATATGTATGCCCTAGAGGCCATTACTAAACATAGGATGTATATTGTAGTGGATGCTGGGACATATATAGGGAGGACTTTCTTGCTCAACATGATAGTATGCTATCTGGTTACTCTTTACCTTAATATGTATACTGATAGTCTCTCTGTTACATGTTGTTAAAGCCCTTAGGATGTGTACTTGACTACCTGGACTATGATGCGGATCATACTAGTGGGGACATGGTAGTCCATAAGTACATCCTTCAAGGTCCCTAGTCGTGGGTGTATCGAGACGGGGCATCGATATACCAGAGTAGACTAGCGTATACCTTCTCGACCCATACAGATGGGCGATGGATGATCCCATATCCATTGGTGTTTGACATCAGAGATGATATACGGGTGCTCAAAGGAGACTGGGTACACTGGACGGACTCGCCGAGAACTCCCAGATGGTATTATACCTTACGTCAGATGGCAGTTCTCTGGTGACACTGGTACAGGTTAATCTGTAGACCCGAAATCGTCATAGAGTCTTGTGTGATTCCCACTGTGCTTTGATTTACATCATACCACGTCCAAGAGGGCGTGTAAAAAGGTGGCTTTTGGGTACATTCCCGAATCACATGGAGGCAATGAGCGATAGGAGGGGTTTCGTCTCTCCCGGTATAGGGAGTTGATGTTGTGCTGTGCTCGCTTGGCTATAACAGGAAGTCCTTGGCCAAGGCTGCTTTAGGTATTTATTGGTAAGTGTTACCAGTACACTACTACAAAGAAGGGTTGCCCCTACGGATATATCCGTAGGGGCAACCCACTGCCCCTACGGATATATACGTAGGGGCGAAAAAATACCCCGTAGGTGCAAAGGCCGCAGGTGCAAGTTGAGGCCCTGAACTTGCCCCTACGGTTAAATTATTGCCCCTACGGATATGTTTGTAGGTCCAGTTGCCCCTACGGATTAAGCCGTAGGGTATGAGATTTTAAATTATTTACGGTTTATTTTAATAAATTACTTGGCCCTACGGGTATATCCGTAGGGGCCTGTACTACCCCCTACGGATATATGCGTAGGTACGTTTCCGTAGGGGCACAAATTCAGGATTCCTGATATTTTGCCCCTACGGATAAAGCCGTAGGGAAGAGTCAGTGGCCCCTACGGATATATCCGTAGGGGCTTTCCCAACCCCCTGGCACTGAGATCTGGGGGAAATATCAGTTACTGCTGATATTTTTCCCCTACGGATATATCCGTAGGGGTAACATGTGTGCCTACGGATTAATCCGTAGGTACATATTGTCTGTAATTTTTTTTAAAAAATGGGCTGCTTGATTTTTTCCCGCCCTGTGCATAATAATATATACATCAATCAAATCATATATTGCAGTATTCATAATCACATCTCACGCATATATATAATATACAAAAGAAACACAAAAACTGAATATGATATAAATACAAACCAATATCAATATCGTTTCAAAATGTAGTACAATGTGTATGATATAAATAAATACATGTTTCAAAAAAAAAGAACCAAAAATCTACCCTAGCTCGGTCCAGCTCCACCTCTGAATAACGATAGAATAACGCGCGCCTGCTCCTCGGTCAATAAACTCTGCAATTCGTCGCGAGCGGGAGTCTGAGTGGGCGGTGGAGCTACAGGAGCTGTCTGGGGAACCGCAGCCGATGTAGTGGCTTGCGGAGCCGCAGCCGAAGGAGATGCGTGTGGAGGCTCGGCCGATCTACCCTGTCGCGTCTGGATATAACGTGTGTAAGAAGCGTGTAAGAACTGTTTATTATTCGAATTCGTATCATTATTAAGTTATTTCGAAACCCTGTTTGGATATCTAGTTTGGAAAAGCGTTGTTTATTTCAATTACATATGTATGTATGATTAATCAAACTTAAGTCTAAAACTAAATAAGCTCAAGCTACGTACTAATTATGGATATGTTGATATGTATATAATATGAAATGATATTTTACTATAAAGTAGTATACATACCAGCATCTCCTTCAACTCCTGAACGCTGGCCCTCAAGCTATCCAGTTCATGATGGACATGCCGGTCACTGGAGACGGAGGAAGTGACCGCCGGGGTGGAGTCCAACCTCATATGGGCCCTGCTAGGGCCCAATCCCCGGCCTCTCCCAACCTCCGTGGTGCCCTCCGTGTGCGGCGTCCAGAACTGGGGTCAGCAGCCTCGGATCGTTCTGTCCGGTAAAATCGTTCCCCAGGCCTGGGCCTGCTCAACCACCCGCTCCTACACCCACATTCGAATTCTTATCATTATCGAGTTATTTCGAAACCCCATTTGGATATCTAGTTTGGAAAACTGTAGTTTATTTTAATTAGATATGTACATGTATGATTAATAAAACATAAGTCTACAACCAAATAAGCTCAGGCTATGTACTGATATTGGATATGTTGATATCTATAATATGACATTATATTTTACTATTAAGTAGTATACATATCAGCATCTCTTTCAACTCCTGAACGGTGGCCTTCAAGCTCTCCTGTTCCTGCTGGATACGTCGCTCACTGGAGACGGAGGAAGTAACCACCGGGGTGGAGTCCAACCTCATATGGGCCCTGCTAGAGCCCAGTCCTCGGCCTCTCTCCCAACCTCCGTGGTGCCGTCCGTGTGCGGCGTCCAGGACTGGGGTCAGCAGCCTCGAATGTTGCCTTCCCCCAAGCAACTGTCAGAACATTATATTTAGCACATACTGGTCTATAAAATTGACAAGAAATACCAAAATCAACAAATTCAAAGCCTTACCTACAGAGATAGAAGATGTGCTCCTCTGGTATCTGCATGTATCAAAATTTGAATAATATTAATTAATTTCAGTACATACATACTAACAAGGTAAACTTGCATATAGCGCTGCTTACACATATGACAGGGAGTGAACAAGCTCTTGTAGATCATCAGGCGCAAATCTAATCTAATCAAGCAGCCCATGATAATGAGTTGGACGACTAAGAGCAAAAGGAATGTGTGTATATTTATGATATAGCTTTCTAAATCAATATACATGCCCTATATAATATATAAACATACCTGGAGGAACGGGAGTGGCCTCTGTCCCTGATATGGACGCATCACCAACAACTAGACAATCAAACATTGACAATATAAGTAATTTTGACATAAAGAGGCATGGATATCTATAATATTACATTCAAAATGAATATTAGAGAGCGCACCTGCAATGAGAAGTGATAAAAGTATCACCCAACAAAAGTGTAATTTACAGAATCAGTTGAGACTCTTAAAAGTCATAGAAGAACCCGACCTGCACAAATCTGATGTATGCTTTCCATTGGACACTAAGAAGTCTCTAAAGGGAAAAGCCTATGTGAAAGCCATCATTAGTTCATATCAGAAGATTGATGCTGAAACAGAGAACGAGGAATGTCATTTTTTTCTTCTTCCGTCACATTACTGTCTTCTCCTTCTGCCACATTACTGTCTTCTCCTTCTTATTATGTGCGCGTGCAAATTCAATGACTATATTGAGAATATGGATTAATAGTGGGTAGGAAAAGTATTTCTCAAATGGCTTTTGCGTCTTAAAACCATAAACTACTAAGTAATGGCATACATAATTTTTTTAGTATAAAGGTTGTTATTTTAAGTTTTCCTTTATAGAGATATGATCTAACTGCATCTATAAACTATAAGTGTGCAGAAAATTATGATAAGAAACCATAAGAAAGGGTCGTAGCCATGCATAACCTTGAATCTACATACCAAAACATGCAAAAGCATGCACTTATTGTCACCTTGCCTTGGAATATAAAATATCTTGGAAGACTATAAGCGAGCATTTAAATCTTGATAGCTTTTGACTTCAACATATATTTTTCTCAAGTACCATGAAATATACTTGCTCCGTATAAACCGTTTTCAGGAAGATGGATTAATAATGACAAATTATCCATTGTGGCTCACTAGGTTAGTATTTTCTCTTCTATTGACCATCTTTCTAATCTGCTTGGTAAATTTATTCGGAACCGGCTGCGAATCATTAAAAGACATGCATAAGAAAGAAAGCTAAAATACAGATATATAGCATACCGATACATCGAAACTTCATAGTTGCGATGGCAATCCAGAGATATTTATTTCTACACACGTGGTGCGCGTGCGAATGCATCAGGCATCATGGACAAATATTTCAGAACATGGAAAGTATTATTCGTATAAAGTAATTAAAACTTTTAAACACCTTGGGTAGATATTTTCTTAGTTGATGCAATCATATCATGAGGACTAAATTTAAGCTATTATACATATGCATATGTATTTTTCTAACCTAATATATCACACACACACACACACACAGAGAGAGAGAGAACACCTGGTAGGTAGAGAAATCAGGTAGCAGGATCCTGAAGAAATGGAGTCCATAGCATTGCTCATCATCATCATCCATGATCCCTTTGATAATATTTTTTCAAAGGGATCACGGATGATGATGATGAGCAATGCTATGGACTCCATTTCTTCAGGATCCTGCTACCTGATTTCTCTATCTACCTGGTGTTCTCTCTCTCTCTCTCTCTCTCTCTCTCTCTGTGTGTGATATATTAGGTTAGAAAAATACATAAGCATATGTATAATAGCTTAAATTTAGTCCTCATGATATGATTGCATCAACTAAGAAAATATCTACCCAAGGTGTTTAAAAGTTTTAATTACTTTATACGAATAATACTTTCCATGTTCTGAAATATTTGCCCATGATGCCTGACGCATTCGCACGCGCACCACGTGTGTAGAAATAAATATCTCTGGATTGCCATCGCAACTATGAAGTTTCGATGTATCGGTATGCTATATATCTGTATTTTAGCTTTCTTTCTTATGCATGTCTTTTAATGATTCGCAGCCGGTTCCGAATAAATTTACCAAGCAGATTAGAAAGATGGTCAATAGAAGAGAAAATACTAACCTAGTGAGCCACAATGGATAATTTGTCATTATTAATCCATCTTCCTGAAAACGGTTTATACGGAGCAAGTATATTTCATGGTACTTGAGAAAAATATATGTTGAAGTCAAAAGCTATCAAGATTTAAATGCTCGCTTATAGTCTTCCAAGATATTTTATATTCCAAGGCAAGGTGACAATAAGTGCATGCTTTTGCATGATTTGGTATGTAGATTCAAGGTTATGCATGGCTACGACCCTTTCTTATGATTTCTTATCATAATTTTCTGCACACTTATAGTTTATAGATGCAGTTAGATCATATCTCTATAAGGGAAAACTTAAAATAACAACCTTTATACTAAAAAAATTATGTATGCCATTACTTAGTAGTTTATGGTTTTAAGACGCAAAAGCCATTTGAGAAATACTTTTCCTACCCACTATTAATCCATATTCTCAATATAGTCATTGAATTTGCACGTGCATATAATAAGAAGGAGAAGACAGTAATGTGGCAGAAGGAGAAGACAGTAATGTGGCGGAAGAAGAAAAAAATGACATTCCTCGTTCTCTGTTTCAGCATCAATCTTCTGATATGAACTAATGATGGCTTTCACATAGGCTTTTCCCTTTAGAGACTTCTTAGTGTCCAATGGAAAGCATACATCAGATTTGTGCAGGTCGGGTTCTTCTATGACTTTTAAGAGTCTCAACTGATTCTGTAAATTACACCCTAGTTGGGTGATACTTTTACCACTTCTCACTGCAGGTGCGCTCTCTAATATCCATTTTGAATATCGATAATATTACATTCAAAATGGATATTAGAGAGCGCACCTACAGTGAGAAGTGGTAAAAGTACCACCCAACTAGAGTGTAATTTACAGAATCAGTTGAGACTCTTGAAAGTCATAGAAGAACCCGACCTGCACAAATCTAATGTATGCTTTCCATTGGACACTAAGAAGTCTCTAAAGGGAAAAGCCTATGTGAAAGCCATCATTAGTTCATATCAGAAGATTGATGCTGAAACAGAGAACGAGGAATGTCATTTTTTTCTTCTTCTGCCACATTACTGTCTTCTCCTTCTTCTTCTGCCACATTATTGTCTTCTCCTTCTTATTATGTGCGCGTGCAAATTCAATGACTATATTGAGAATATGGATTAATAGTGGGTTGGAAAAGTATTTCTCAAATGGCTTTTGCGTCTAAAAACCATAAACTACTAAGTAATGGCATACATAATTTTTTAGTATAAAGGTTGTTATTTTAAGTGCGCGTGCAAATTCAATGAAAGTTAGATTTGAGGATACCTATATATGAGTTGTATTCTATATATGTGTGTTTCGATTTATGATTTCGCTTAAGTGTAGGGTTGTTTTTACTTAAATTTCAAATGTATATACATGCATACTGTCTTCTCCTTCTTCTTCTGCCACATTACTGTCTTCTCCTTCTTCTTCTGCCACATTACTGTCTTCTCCTTCTTATTATGTACAGTACTTCCACAAAATACGTGTTGTCATTTCTAAATGGAAGTTTCTCAGTGCCACCATAGTAGCAGAAGATGGAATTGTTTATCGCCACTAGATTATGCTAAGCCTCGGATAGATTAGGCAAACATGATCTAGAAGAATATAATTAGCAGAGGAAATATGCAAATAAACATGCATGCAAGCTGACATTAAAAGATTAATATAACAGAGATGTCTACTGATGATTTGTAAGATGTTATCGCAGGTAGGACAACTGCCAATTCTATGGCTTGTGGCCACCAGCGACTGCTTTCTCACCACAGTAAAAATAATGAGGGACTATAACATATCATGAATTCGATATGCACCGTGATTTCATAGCATATGTCTATTAACCTATAATGTATAAGTTCTCGGCGTTGATTGCAGAGGTGCATACAGTCTGAACTAGTAAATATACGTAAGAAGGAAAAAGAAGAAACGATTTATAAATATGGTTGGGCCAGAAACAGACTTAGTCACTGAATGACATATAACTGATATTCCTTGATGTAGAAATCAATACACCTTTGATAACAAACTCATTCTTTTTTGGGAGATATATGAATAACCGACTCTGACCCTCAGCATTCCATTGAACACATGGAAATCCATCGTATCTCATATCCAGCCACCTCACTTCACCGATCCTATGATCGCCCTCTGGAGGACGCACAGCCCTAGCCGCAGCCCCAGCCCAAACCCTATCCTTAGGTGGTGGTGATGAATGTGAATCCTCATGTGATTTTGCATATTATTGCAAGAGCGTTAATGGGTTTTCAAGATTTGTACGTAGTCAAGAGCAATTGTGAGCAAGGAAAGTAAAAATAGTTTTGGAATTTTATCAAACGGTTGGTGAGCAAACTAGCAAAACGTTTTGAATGAAAATATAATGTAAAATAATTTCGAGAATCAAAAGTGATAAGCTTTGTTAATGATATGGGAGAGAAGCTTGCTTTTTCTTTTTTGTGAGAAATATTTTAGGTTTTTTTTCCTTATTTCTGTTACATCCTGACCGAAGAACTTTCACAATTGTTAAAATTCAGCATTTTGGTCAGTCCTCTCCTTTATTGATATGCATGTAATGTGAGGGTTGGATTTAACACAGCAACCATTGTTCATCAATATATATTACCAAATAAAGCTCTTTATTGTTGGTTATGTTGGTTTCATCCTATTCTTGCCTCAATTTGGTGTAATTTGAAATGGCCCACGATTCTAGGGTTTGATATGGGATGGCAATAGAAAAGAGAATTTGTTCTCAAGTTATGATCGAATACCATAATAAATTGGGAGTTGGTTAGGATTGTGAAATTGTGAAAGTAGTTGCATTTTTTTCAAGTATGATCTTGTGAAAATCGGATGAAATATTTAACATCATTTTGTTGTTATTTAGGATTAGCACCCTCTAAAGGATTTTAAGTTAAGATAATGGATATGGATCTTTTGTCAGGATAAAGAAGATCTGCACATGCATAAATACTAGTATAAGATAATTCAAAATTTGGGACAACGGATACATACCGCTAAAAGATATAAATCGAAAACCTAAACAATATTTTGTGATAAACTTAAGTGTTCTTGCAAACTAATACAAATCTTGTTAAAAATTTGATAAATTGACCTTCCCCTTCCCCAGCCCTAGCCCCAGCCCGCAGCCCCAGCCGCACCCCCAATAAAAAATTTGATAAATTGACCCTTCCCCTTCCCCGACCCCGACCCTAACCCTACCCCGACCCCGCAGCCCAGCCCCTGCCCCAACCCTAACCCGACCGCGACTGCGACCGCGACCCCAGCCCAACCCCAACTCGCGCGCCATGAACCTTAAGCCCAAAATAATCCAATAAATTCTTTAACTTACCTCGAGATTTACTCACCTGAACGGCTGCTGGGGCAGGGGCGACGATCTGAACGGCGGTGGCGACGACCATAACCGCGGTGGCGACGAGAACTCCAGTGGCGACGAAACCGGCGGTGGCGACGAGGAGAACAACCTTGGCGGCGACGGCGTGGCGCATTGGGGGCTTATTTTCGCGCCCGATCGAGAGAGAGAGGGAAATGAGCGTAGGCGATCGATCTGGGATTTTATTAAATCGATATTTACTTGCCCCTACGGATATATCCGTAGGTCCTTTGTTTGCGGCTCCGTAGGGGCAAACACCTAATTAAGAATTAATATTTTTATTCTTGGACGTCTTTGCCCGTAGGGGCAACCTTTTAGCCCTACGGATATATCCGTAGGGCCAAGTTATTTCTGCCCCTACGGATTGAACTATCCGTAGGGGCAACCCCCTATTTTACTAGTGGTAGTTTCTCGACCCGTTATGAGCCTCATATCGACACGACTTATCGAGTTATTGGGGTCTGACGTTTACCACCCCTAGACGAGATATGCGACATATCAGACAAACAGACCGGACTGTAGGGTAGTGTTACTCGTTGGATTCACAGGAGTGTGGGCGGGCTTTCTCGTTGATCTTCTGATCGCTCAATACCCGGGTGGCCGTTACGTTTAGAAGACCGCTTGCGGCTTGTAGGTGTTTGATTTGATCATCGCCTGCTGCCGGCGTATTTACGAATCTTTAGAGTCCTACAGAGGGGTTTCCTGGCTCAAGCGAAACGAAATAGGAGCGCATATGAGATATGTGCGGGACCGAGAATAATACCAGTATGTGATACTGTATTATATTCTCGCGATTTGTATCATCGGTCGGTTATATGTGATATAGTCGGGTTACCAAATCAAGTGTTGATTCGATACATTAATACACTTGATATTAGTCGGTTATATGCGATATGACCGGATCGTTAAATCAAGTGTTGATAATTATATATTTGATATATTACTTTACATTTACTAGTATTGGTTCACTTAAGATTGATTTTCTCACTTGAAAGTGCATATTGTTTATATGTGATATATGCAAGTGTACATGTTTGTATCATGCTTGATGATACAAACAAGTTGTGTGTATGAGACTTGAACCAAATCAAGGTTAGATTAGGGTTTACTATTTTCCTAAGCATATAACAAAAGAGTGTGACTTTGGTCAAAGTTATCAAGCTTCATGAAGCTTCATAAACATTGACAAAGTCGACTCTCTTTGTCATTTGTTTAAGATATTAGCTAACCCAACCCTTAACCTTAAGCTATGGTTAATTCTCTACATGAGTTAAGCATGAGGGCTTAACTCAACCATGGTGCCATGATTAAAAGGATAAGTATTCATATTATTCTTTTAATTCAAAATGATTCTTTCTTCTTCTTCATCTTCATCAAGCTTACAAAAGCTTGAGAGCTCCAATGGTGCCATGGTAAAAAGAGTGAGAAATCCAATTCTAAAGTGAACCCACTTCCTATTTCTTCATCCTCTACTACTTGCCATGTAGTACAGGGTGTTCTCTTCACAAAGTTTTTGACCAAGTGAAGGAATAGCTTGAGTTTGAGTCTCCCCGACGTAGATCATCTTCGGCCTCGAAGTCAATGACCTAGCCCGATCATTTCTCCGACGAAACCATTGCTAGAGTCCGGGATCCCGATGATCGCAGCGGAGGGACGTCAACACGGAGCTAAAGAAATGGAGGACCGGATCTACAAAGGTTGTAATCCCTTTCACTTGTAGTTAAGTTGTTAACTTGCATGTTCTTTCGCCTATTCTCTAGTTAACGATCTTCATTAAAGTTTCTCGGCACCGAAAAATTTGAAATTGGCATGGTTGATGCCTTGTGGAACCTCTTGAGTGTGCCTAGTAACCCTACAGCCCCTACCATCCATCTCATGACCACGACGGTTGTTCATATCAGATTTTTGCATTTTCATACCGCCCAATTTTTATCACATTGCATATCCGTAGATACTCTTGAGCCGTGTTTGCTAGTCAATTGCAGGATACAGGTTCTCGGTTCCAAAACGATGAAATTCATGGAAAACACGAAAAAATCCGGGTTCTTGCCGACCACAGATAAAACACGGTCTCCGTCCTTCATCCGTATGCTGCCAGATACCAGTTTAGGAAGACAAAATGTCAAATCAATGTCGTTTTCAGGCACAAGGCTCAATGGTAGCACAAGATCCAAGAGATCTACGCGGCGCTCGAGACAATCATGATAAAATCTTAACAAAAAGTCCACCTTTCCTTCAACAGAAATTCTGGAAAAATCGTGAAAACAAATGGAGAAAATACATATGCCAGAATAAAGTACTCAGAAAACCAGGCTACCAGAAAAAGGCCCAAAGCCCAACTCCACAATACGGCCGCGGAAGAGCGGCCAAATCGGGGTCTTAGCCGCGCTTCCGCGGCCGTTCTGGCGCCAGACAGTTTGGGTTTTTCGGGGGTGTTTGGTAATTTCATATGGGCCAGTATTTTTGCCCTAGTTTCTCATTCTCCAGCCTATAAATACCCCAGAATTCTGTGAAGGAAAGGGTCCATAACTTTGTATTTTTCATTTTGCCTAGTTTTAGTATTGTTCTTCTTCCTCTTCTCACCTCTTCTCCATTAAACTTGTAAGTGAGCTTTTGAGTGAAGAGTGATGAATAAAGAAGACCATTTTTATTATCATGCATGTCTCTTTCTTTACTTGTTATAATTGTTGTAATTTTAATTGTTAAGTAGTTGTTGTTATTTCCTTGTTGTTTGTTTCTTCTCTCTTTTTCTTTATCCTTACATACGACAATGATACTTACGCTTGATCCTCGCCAAGGTGAGGTCGCAAACAGTTAGTCGTATTCTTCTAATCTCCTTCTTTCTATCTTCCTCTTTTGTGTTGTTTTATTTTTCCGTATTATGAAGTGTGAGTAGTTCTATACTTGTTAGGGTAGGATAAGGGAAGTTTGAGAGAAGGAAATCTCTCTCACTCTTTCCTTGCCCAACAACTTAAATCAACTCCCGTTAACCCAACCACAATCCGCTCCTTACGGCACCCTATCCTACATGATAGCGGTGATTCCGTAGTGAGACCGGTTGTGGTTGAATTAACCGGAGGTTATGGATAAGAGCCAAGAACGGACGGACAAGCACCAAAAGGAAGGACTATGCGTTGGAAAGCCTAGCTTATACTCGCAAGTTCCTTCCTAGTCGTGCTAATCCCCGTTGTTGCCGATTACCGTAACACCGATATTAAGTGGGGCAACGAAAGATGTGGAGACTCCTAACTCAAACTAACATAATCCTAACCCTAACAAGCTCTCTTTAAATATCAACTCAACACTTAGATAACTACAAACAAAATCTGAACAACCGGACTTAACTCGTCGAAAAACACATAGAAAAAGATTCCCATCTCCCTGCGGACGACCCGTACTCAACCGGCTAGCTACGTGCGAAACCGTCTTGATTGCGGTATTTAAACTAGAACTTGAACGCGCTCGTATCCTATCGACTTCATTGTCTTAGATACACAGCCTGTAGCTAACCCCCGGAATCAAATTCCGGTGATACTCGGTCGCCCATTTCTCGCAACCTCAAATGCTGTGATCAATTGTCGCAATGGTTCAATGAACCTCTCTTTTGGAAATATGACAATTGAACTCAACATTTTTAGGTTGGGGAATCAGCCCGCCGAACCTAATGCTCATATACTGGATGTCTGCTCGATCCAGGAGATCACACCAGAAGAGTGTGAATTCGAGGAGTTTCTGTTTGAACACAATGATCTTGACGCCACTAGTGCGTGTCTCTTCGAACCTGCTGCTGCTTCTGCGCCCGACAACGAATACGAGTGTTTCACATTCTTAAACGATCTTAGCCACGCACAACCCGAGTTTGAATCTTTCGACTTTCCGGATGAGTTACCTGAACCATCCAACTCGGTTGCCTACACTCGCTTTGAACCTTTGCTGGAGTCCTTTGAGTTCGAGACCTTTACACCAGTCTTGCCTTCCATCATTTCACCTCCAACGCTCGAACTCAAGCCGTTGCCGTCTCACCTTAAGTATGCTTACTTAGGTGAGAACGAGACCCTCCCTGTCATCATCTCGGCTTCTCTAGCTCCCGAGCAAGAGAAAGCCCTTCTCGCGGTCTTGCACAGCAACAGGCAAGCTTTTGGCTGGTCCATGGCGGACATCAAGGGGATTAGTCCCCTCATCGTTGAGCATCACATTCATCTGATGGATGATGCCAAACCAGCCCGGGATCCACAGAGACGTCTTAATCCAGTCATGAAGGAGGCTGTGAAGAAGGAGATCGTCAAATGTCTAGATAGTGGTATCATTTACCCTATCTCTGATAGCCAGTGGGTTAGCCCCATTCACGTTGTCCCCAAGAAGTCGGGCATCACGGTCATAACCAACGAGGCGAATGAGTTAATCCCTACTCGCACCCAAACTGGGTGGCGAGTTTGCATTGATTACAGAAAACTCAACGCCGCAACGCGGAAAGACCACTTTCCGCAACCTTTTATTGACCAGATGCTCGAACGATTGGCCGGACATGAGTACTATTGCTTTCTTGATGGCTACTCTGGCTACAATCAAATTCCCATCGCCGAAAAAGACCAGGACAAGACCACTTTCACTTGTCCTTTCAGCACGTTTGCATATCGACGCATGCCCTTTGGGTTATGCAATGCGCCCGCTACCTTCCAGCGGTGTATGATGGGGATTTTCTCAGACATGGTGGAGAAATTTCTGGAGATTTTCATGGATGACTTCTCCATTTTCGGCGATTCTTTTGACGAGTGTCTGCTGCATCTCGACGCTGTCCTTACCAGATGTAAGGACAAGAATCTCACTTTGAACTGGGAGAAATGCCACTTCATGGTGCGTGAAGGTATTGTCTTAGGACATATCAACTCGCAAAATGGCATAGAGGTCGACAAAGCAAAGATTGAGGTCATTTCCAATCTGCCTCCTCCCCGATGCGTCAGAGATATCCGAGCCTTCCTTGGCCATGCCGGTTTCTATAGACGGTTTATCAAGGACTTTAGCAAGATTGCTAGGCCCTTGACGCTTTTGCTGGCCAAGGACACGCCTTTTGACTTCAACTCGAGCTGTGTGACTGCATTCGAGTCACTAAAACGCTCACTCACTTCTGCTCCCGTTCTTTCTTCTCCTGACTGGACGCACCCATTCGAGATCATGTGCGATGCATCCGACTTTGCCATCGGTGCTGTCCTTGGACAGCACATCAACAAGATGTCGCACGTAATCTATTACGCGAGCCGAACCCTGAACGACGCCCAACTTAACTATACAACAACTGAGAAGGAATTCTTAGCTGTTGTATTTGCCTTAGAAAAGTTCAGGCCCTACCTCATCGGCTCTCCAGTCATTGTCTACACTGACCACTCAGCTCTGCGCCATCTTTTTGCGAAGAAAGATGCCAAATCTCGGTTAATCCGTTGGATCCTCTTGCTTCAAGAGTTTGACCTTGTCATTAAGGACAAACGGGGATGTGAAAACGTGGTTGCCGACCATCTCTCGCGACTTCCTTCTTCGCCTTCGCTTCCAATTCCGATAAACGACGTTTTCCCGGATGAACAACTCTTGACCGTATCTTGCGAACCTTGGTTCGCAGATATTGTGAACTATTTGGCCACGGGATTGCTACCGACCGAATGGTCACGTCAGGACAGACTTCGCTTCTTATCCCAAGTAAAACACTTTTACTGGGACGAACCCTACTTGTTCAAGTACTGTCCCGACCAGATTATTCGTCGGTGTGTCCCAGATGAGGAATTCAAGAGTGTGCTGTCATTTTGCCACGACCAAGCATGTGGCGGGCATTTTGGGCCCAGAAAGACAGCTGAGAAGATCTTGCAATGTGGTTTCTACTGGCCACAACTTTTCAAAGACGCTCACGATTATTGCAAGACTTGCTCCCGGTGCCAACACATGGGCCGGATATCCCGGAGGAATGAGATGCCGCTCCAACCAATCTTGGTTGTGGAGATTTTCGATGTTTGGGGGATAGACTTCATGGGGCCGTTTCCCAGCTCTTTTGGGAACTTGTACATCCTTCTAGCTGTTGATTACGTCTCTAAATGGGTCGAGGCTGTGCCCAGCCGAACTAACGACAACAAGGTTGTCGTTAGGTTCCTTAAAGAAAACATTTTCTCACGGTTTGGGCACCCCCGAGCGATCATTAGCGACAATGGAAGTCATTTCTGCAATAGGACTTTCGAGGCCTTGATGCGGAAATACTCCATTAATCATAAGCTTTCTACGCCCTACCACCCCCAAACCTGCGGGCAGGCCGAAGTTTCAAATCGGCAAATCAAGCAGATACTGGAGAAAACGGTTTCCAAGAACCGTAAGGATTGGTCTTTGAAACTCACTGATGCCCTTTGGGCATTTAGAACCGCTTATAAGACCGACCTTGGCATGTCTCCCTATCGGCTTGTGTACGGAAAAGCCTGCCACCTTCCTGTCGAAATCGAGCATCGCGCGTTTTGGGCGATAAAGGAGCTGAATCTGTCTCTGGAGGACGCGGGCAGCCATCGGAAGCTGCAGCTGAACGAACTGAGCGAGCTTAGGGATGAGGCTTACGACAACGCGGTTGTCGTTAAGAATCGAACGAAGGTGTTTCATGATAAACACCTTGTGCGCAAAATCTTCGTACCTGGTCAGCAGGTACTTCTTTACGACACCCGACTTCACTTCCATCCTGGAAAGCTCCGATCTCGCTGGAAAGGGCCGTATTTTGTGCGGACTGTGTATCCGCAGAGCGCTGTGGATTTGGAAAATCCAAAGGACGGTTCACTCTTCAAAGTGAACGGACACCGATGCAAACCATACCTTAGCGCCGAACCAACAGAGGAGCTCCTGTTCTTACAGGAGCCTGTTTACCTTGCTTGATCTTCCTCTGCCTACCTCCAAACTTCGGTTATCCAGCCAAGAACAGTGGACACTGTTCCAAATAAGTTTGGGGGTATGTACAAACCATTTTGTTTATATTTGTGTATATTCTTTTTCTTTTCTTTCAAAACAAAAACAAATAAAAATTGTGTATCGCTAACCAACAATTTCGTAACCTTCAAACTACTCTCTTCATGCAATGACAGTGAGGACACTGTCCAGTTTAAGTTTGGGGGTACGCTCGGTACGCATTTCTTACCTTCGCATTCATATGTATATTTTGCATCTGCATATTAAAATCCATAAAATCCATAAAAATTTGAAAATTTTCCAAAAATATAAAAACTTTTTTGTCAAGTTAGCTTGTGGAAGAACTCTGATTCAACATTCGACGGTTTTTGTTTGATAAAATAGGAATAACTAGATCTTATGTTTGGATTTTGAAAACCTGAAAGATAACTCTCCTTTGAAGTTAACTATAGCTGATATACGTCTTTACATCACACTACACGTGTCGTGAGTTTTGGGAATTAGATGACAAGTCTTTCATGTTCAAACTTTTAAACAGATAAATGATTTTCTGAGAATCAAATAGGTTTGTTCTGAAATAAGTAATGACAAGAATAGTTTATGAAGTAAAGCGAATATGAAGGAATGTTATTGATACCGTAATAGGAGCTAAGTCTGAAAAATAACCCATCTAAAACTTGATTGGAATGATTACACACCAAACCCACTAGACACGTCTTTTATCCAAAAAATATTTGAACTGCCGGTTATATCTCCGTTCGTATTAAATCATCTGATTTTCACGCCAAACTGTCTTTTGTTTTTGGACCTAGGTAACTTGAGTAATTAAGTCCGCTGGGGTGCTTCTACACCTAATGCCCTAAAACCAACTGGTTTGGGTGCATTGGCCCAAAGCTCGCTAAGAAGCCTAGAAAGTCCAGTTTAAAACAAAGTCAAGCAAGTGTTCTCTCCGAGTTAAAATTCCTAACGGTTCTTTGTGTGAGAATAATCTTGATAAAAGACAGGCTTTTAAAAAAAAAATTTTAACGGAGATATGAAGGTTTTACTCTTTGATAAAGACTATTGCACGTTCACAGTGGTGTGTATGAAATGAAAACAAGAAAAAGGTGGAGTGAAAAATACGACTTAGTTTCCTGTTAAGGAAGATAGAAATTCTAAAGTTGAAACCTTACTGCAAAACGAAACTTGAAAAATGCTTAACTCATTATAAAACTTATGTGATCCTTTTAAAATTGTTATCTGGGCTTTATTGTGCGACATGATGACTCTAATCGATCCTTCTGGAACTTAACGACACTATCCGCACTGCACGTAAAGACATATAAAATCTGTAGTTAAATAAGATGTGAGGTGTGAAAAATAAAGGTTCGATAGTCTAGACTAAGGATTATAGAATTGTTATTTTCTAAAACAAAACTTTAGGGTTTGAAACTTAGTCATTTTTACAAACCAACTTGACCGGATTTTGTGGGTAGTATCCGCTGAAAACCCTCAGGAGACAACACTCCTCCTACTAGGGACACCTAGAGGTTTAACGGCTTGTTGCACATGCTCAGTGCAATCGCGTTCCCTGCGAAAGTGAGGGTAGGAAATTTTTTGTGAATAAATGGACTTTGCTCGGGATGAGCAAATGATAAGTTTGGGGGTATTTGTTCATATCAGATTTTTGCATTTTCATACCGCCCAATTTTTATCACATTGCATATCCGTAGATACTCTTGAGCCGTGTTTGCTAGTCAATTGCAGGATACAGGTTCTCGGTTCCAAAACGATAAAATTCATGGAAAACACGAAAAAATCCGGGTTCTTGCCGACCACAGATAAAACACGGTCTCCGTCCTTCATCCGTATGCTGCCAGATACCAGTTTAGGAAGACAAAATGTCAAATCAATGTCGTTTTCAGGTACAAGGCTCAATGGTAGCACAAGATCCAAGAGATCTACGCGGCGCTCGAGACAATCATGACAAAATCTTAACAAAAAGTCCACCTTTCCTTCAACAGAAATTCTGGAAAAATCGTGAAAACAAATGGAGAAAATACATATGCCAGAATAAAGTACTCAGAAAACCAGGCTACCAGAAAAAGGCCCAAAGCCCAACTCCACAATACGGCCGCGGAAGAGCGGCCAAATCGGGGTCTTGGCCGCGCTTCCGCGGCCGTTCTGGCGCCAGACAGTTTGGGTTTTTCGGGGGTGTTTGGTAATTTCATATGGGCCAGTATTTTTGCCCTAGTTTCTCATTCTCCAGCCTATAAATACCCCAGAATTCTGTGAAGGAAAGGGTCCATAACTTTGTATTTTTCATTTTGCCTAGTTTTAGTATTGTTCTTCTTCCTCTTCTCACCTCTTCTCCATTAAACTTGTAAGTGAGCTTTTGAGTGAAGAGTGATGAATAAAGAAGACCATTTTTATTATCATGCATGTCTCTTTCTTTACTTGTTATAATTGTTGTAATTTTAATTGTTAAGTAGTTGTTGTTATTTCCTTGTTGTTTGTTTCTTCTCTCTTTTTCTTTATCCTTACATACGACAATGATACTTACGCTTGATCCTCGCCAAGGTGAGGTCGCAAACAGTTAGTCGTATTCTTCTAATCTCCTTCTTTCTATCTTCCTCTTTTGTGTTGTTTTATTTTTCCGTATTATGAAGTGTGAGTAGTTCTATACTTGTTAGGGTAGGATAAGGGAAGTTTGAGAGAAGGAAATCTCTCTCACTCTTTCCTTGCCCAACAACTTAAATCAACTCCCGTTAACCCAACCACAATCCGCTCCTTACGGCACCTTATCCTACATGATAGCGGTGATTCCGTAGTGAGACCGGTTGTGGTTGAATTAACCGGAGGTTATGGATAAGAGCCAAGAACGGACGGACAAGCACCAAAAGGAAGGACTATGCGTTGGAAAGCCTAGCTTATACTCGCAAGTTCCTTCCTAGTCGTGCTAATCCCCGTTGTTGCCGATTACCGTAACACCGATATTAAGTGGGGCAACGAAAGATGTGGAGACTCCTAACTCAAACTAACCTAATCCTAACCCTAACAAGCTCTCTTTAAATATCAACTCAACACTTAGATAACTACAAACAAAATCTGAACAACCGGACTTAACTCGTCGAAAAACACATAGAAAAAGATTCCCATCTCCCTGCGGACGACCCGTACTCAACCGGCTAGCTACGTGCGAAACCGTCTTGATTGCGGTATTTAAACTAGAACTTGAACACGCTCGTATCCTATCAATCAACGGTATCCTCCGGATATCCGACACGTCGGGTAATATCACCGGTCGGTCGTGCTCCCCTGCACAGGCTCAACGTCAACAACACGATCTTCTTGCCCCGGGGTACCGCACCGGGCCTACCATGTACCCGAAACGGTTCATCCATCTCCTCGAATCGGGTCTCGAAATCCATCAGCAAACTCATGGTGGACGACTCATACATCATGGGAAAACCACACTTTTTATTTAAAAGAGAGGAAAGAAGCTTATACAAGTTTTGCGGTTTTCACCCCAAATCCAGAAAATCTCATGGAAATCCGAATCCAAATCATCAATAGCATATAAAACCATGAATATAGGCATGAGAATCCTTGAATACGGCATAACAATGAATAACAGTATGCATGAAGTGACAAGTAATAACTACAATATCTAAGCTGACATATAAGGTAAGTGTAAGTCCATGCTACCTCTCCCGGTACTTTCGGGAATGCGGAATTTGGTAAAAAACGATTTTTACGGAGGTGGTAACATGGACCTAAAACCCGGATCTTGGTTAAACATCTATCTAACAACCTAACTATGAGTTTCTAGCTACTCGGTTAGGGGGTTATACCTTGCTTGTCTTGAACTCCTTCGTCTTCAAGCTCCGATGGTGGTCCGAATTGGCTTCTTCTCGTCGTCTCCGTACGCCGAAGATAGATCCACCTGAAAGCTCCAACCTTTAGCTCCTTCTTCGTTCTTTGAAGAAACTAGTTCACTTGGTTTGCTAAACCTAGTGAACTAGAATGAGCAGAGAAGAATTAGAATGGGATTTTATCTATGGTTCTTGATTCTCAACTCATGAGACAAGAGAACCATAGATTAAAGAGAGGGAAAAAGAGCAAGAGGGTGAGAGCAAAAGGAGAGCTCAAGAACAAGAGAGAGAATGAGCAAGAAAGAATGAGGCTCTCTTTTGTCTTTCACCCTCTCATAATCCAAAGTCATGATAACTCATCATACTAAAAAAGTCTTATGTGATGGTTTGAAGCAACCATAACCATATCATTTCATGCACTCATTTTACACAAATGAGCAAGCAAGAAAAAGTCTTTGCCATGAAATGATGGCTATGGTTATCATGATGGTCAACTAGTCAAGCCTAGTCAACCGGTCAACAAAGTCAACAAGTCAACAAAAGTCAACAAGTCAACAAAGTCAACAAAAGTCAACAACCATGTCACCATAATACTTAATTAATATAATAGTTAATCACATATCATATTCTCATTAGGGTTGATCAAAAGGTCAATAGTCAACGGTCAACTGTCAACAACCCTAATGAGAATCCACTGCCTCTGTCTCCCTGTCAACTGTGCATACACACCCGCATCCGCGTTCCGAGGAACACGAATGCAAACTGGATAAATCCAATCCCATAAGGTACACTAGGATCTGGCTTAAACCAAAGCCCGCTAGTGTAAACTGTCCGGACACTGTACGCGCACAAGTGCACGGATGTGACCGAACCCTGTCGCAAAACCATGCGACCTGTCGCAATACCATGCGACCTCTACTCTTTTGCCTAAAGGCGAAAAGCTTTCTGTGTGGGACTCTAAAGACTCGACACTACGCTGGCAGTGGGTTTAACCACAGACCGCAAGCGGCACTAGCTGTGCGTAACGGTCCCCAGGTAATGCCGACAAGAAGACCGACGAGGCGAAACCCATCTGAACTCCTACTGAGCCTGAGTGTGACATTCTCCGTACAGTCCGGTCTGTTCGTCTGATACATCGCATGGCGGGCCTAGGGGGCGGTAAACGTCAGTCCCCCAATAGCGGTACAAGTCGTGCCGGAGCGAAGCCCAAAACACCCTGAGATAACACTGGAAACCTACCAGTATATCTCGTTTGCCCTGGCCAGGGACTACTCGTGTAATGGCTCTCCTAGACACAGCGTGATGTCAACCCCCAATACCGGGAGAGACGAATCCTGTCTAACCGTCACTGCCTCCAAGTGCTTCGGGACTGCACCCAACCACTACCTGTTTGCACGACTCCTTTGAGCCGTGGTAGGGTAGCGATCAAAGTACAGTGGGAACACACTCGAGGCGAAGTGACAGTGTCAAGTCAGCGGACTAAGCTGTACTCATGTCACCTGGGAACTGATAACTGACGATAGGCATAATACCAACTAGTCAGTTCCCGACGAGTCCTGTCCAGTGTACCCGTAACCTAACGAGCACCCGCATACTATCTCAAGTACGACGTACTGACGGCTGTGGGACAGACCGTCTCCCACACTGGGATGAGAAGCGCATGCGCTGGTCTACTCCGGAGTATCGATGCCCTGTCTCGATAGTCCTGCGACCAGGGACCTGCATAAGGATGTGCTTATAGATTACCCAGCCCCACTAGTGTGACGGCCATCACATCGCTGGTAATCAAGCAAAGATCCTAAGGGCTCCACTAATGTGTATAGGCGATATACTAAAATAAACACATGTACACATTGAAGTAGAAACAAACCAAGTAGCATACTACTATTTTGAGCAAGATTGTATATACAAGGTGAATATCCCAAGCATCCATTAAGTAATATACAAACCAGTATGATACAGTAATGGCCTCTAGGGCATATACACTAACAATCTCCCACTTGCACTAAGGCCATGTACTGGCGTATCGAAGACCTATCATCTCGATTAGCCGCTCGAACTGAGTCTGGGGCAGGGCCTTGGTGAATGGATCTGCAGTGTTATCTTCTGAAGCGACTCTCCGAACCTCAATCTCCTGGCGATCCACGATCTCCCTGATCAGGTGATACCGCCTCAAGATGTGCCTGGATCTCTGATGGGACATGGGTTCCTTCACTAAAGCTATAGCCCCATTGTTGTCGCAATACAGAGGTATTGGATCAACAATGGACGGAACCACCTGAAGTTCTTTCAAGAACTTCCTCATCCAGACAGCTTCTTTTGCGGCATCAGATGCAGCAATGTATTCCGCTTCCATCGTCGAGTCTGCAACGGTTTCCTGTTTGGAACTCTTCCAACACACCGCCCCTCCATTGAGGATAAAGACAAAACCCGACATGGACTTGGAATCATCCTTGTCACTCTGGAAGCTGGAGTCAGCAAAGGCCTCGATCTGGAGGTCTTTTCCGCCATACACCAAGAACATCTCCTTAGTCCTTCTCAGGTACTTGAGAATGTTCTTTACCGCTATCCAGTGTTTCTCCCCAGGGTTTGACTGATACCGGCTTACCACACTCAGTGCATAAGCTACATCCGGTCTGGTACACAACATCGCATACATTATAGAGCCTACCGCAGAAGCGTAGGGTATAATAGACATGCGATCCCTTTCCAAATCAGTCTTGGGAGACATCTCTTTAGAGAGGGTGATCCCGTGACAAGCCGGTAGGTTACCGCGCTTGGAATCTTCCATACTGAATCTTTTCAGAACGGTGTCGATGTACCTGGACTGAGAAAGTCCTAATATCCTCTTGGATCTGTCACGGTAGATCCGGATACTCAGAATGTATGAGGCATCACCCAGGTCTTTCATGGAGAACCTGTGTGACAAGAACCCCTTGACAGATTGTAGCATAGGAATGTCATTTCCTATTAAGAGAATGTCATCCACGTATAAAACAAGGAATACTACAGTTCTCGCTACAAATCTACTATAGATGCATGGTTCATCTGGATTTTTGATAAAGCCAAATTCTTTGACCGTCTCATCAAAGCAGATGTTCCAACTCCGCGACGCCTGCTTTAGTCCATAGATGGACTTAAGCAACTTGCACACCTTTCCGCTGCTCCCACTCTGAATGAAACCCTCTGGCTGGTCCATATAGACACACTCCTCTAAATTTTCATTTAGAAAAGCTGTCTTTACGTCCATCTGCCAAATCTCATAATCGTGGAAGGCAGCAATGGCAAGAAGGATCCGAATGGATTTCAGCATGGCTACTGGAGAAAAGGTTTCGTCATAGTCCAAGCCAGGTCTTTGACGAAAACCCTTTGCTACCAGCCTAGCTTTATAGGTCTCAACCTGTCCATCTACACCAATCTTCCTTTTGAAGATCCACTTGCATCCTACGGGTTTTACCCCGTCTGGAGCAATGTCCAACGTCCATACCTTGTTGGTGTACATGGACTCCATTTCGGTCCGCATTGCATCCAGCCATTTCACTGAGTCAACGCTCTTAACGGCCTGCTGGAAGCTAGTGGGCTCATCATAATCTATGATGCAATCCTCTCTATCCCCGTCTATGAGAAAACCGCAGTATCTCTCGGGCGGATGAGACTGCCTACTACTTCTGCGGAGCGGCGTAGGAATGTCCTGTTCTTCCGAACCCTCTGGTTCCACTAAACTTTCAGTAATAGTCCGTGGTTCTGGAATTTCTTCCAGTTCTACTGCGCTCCCACTTATTTCCTTTTCTATGAACTGGTGTTCTAGAAAGTGGGCATGACGAGAAACAAGAACTTTTTGTTCCTCTTCACAGTAGAAGAAATATCCCTTGGAATTCTTTGGATATCCCACAAACTTGCACAGTACTGAGCGTGCCTCGAGCTTGTCCGCATGCTGCTTTTTGACAAAAGCTGGACTTCCCCATGTCTTAATGTGATTAAGATGGGGTCTCTTCCCACACCATATCTCAAATGGCGTAGTAGGCACAGTCTTAGTGGGAACTCGGTTCAAAAGGTATGCGGCTGATTCTAGCGCATATCCCCAGAATGATCGCGGCAACTCAGCGTTACTCATCATGGACCGTACCATATCCAATAGGGTGCGGTTCCGTCTCTCCGATACACCGTTATGTTGCGGGGTGTATGGAGGAGTAAGCTGAGAGAGAATTCCGTTCTCTTTTAAATAGTCCAGGAACTCGGCACTTAAGTATTCTCCACCTCGATCCGATCTTAGAATCTTAATACTTTTGCCGGTCTGTTTCTCTACTTCATTCTTATACTCCTGGAATTTTCCAAAGGCTTCGGACTTATGTTTCATTAAGAAGACATAACCGTACCTTGAGAAGTCATCCGTAAAAGTAATGAGTAAGAATGGCCGCTTCGCGCATGTGTAGACATTGGACCGCACACGTCACTGTGTACGAGTCCCAAGAGCTCGCTCGCTCTTACTCCATGTCCAGTAAACGGAGTCTTTGTCATCTTTCCTTTGAGACAGGATTGACAAGTGGCATACGACTGATATTCGAACGCATTCAAATACCCTTCTGTATGTAACTTCGTCAACCTTCTCTCATTGATGTGACCCAATCTACAATGCCATAAGAAAGTCTGATTTATTTCTGGAGACTTTCTTTTGTGTGTATTCTGGACATTAAAAATCTGTGGTTGGTTTAACACGTATATACCATTACTCAATGTACCTGACCCAATCAAAACTTGATTAAGGTGAATGTTTACAATATTACTTACAAACGCAAATTCATAACCTTCTTTAGAAACTAAAGATACAGAAATGATATTACAAGTTGCGTTGGGTACAAAAAAGCAATATGCAAAACCAAAACATGTCCATCTGACATTCCCAGGTGATAGTCCCCCACGGCTTTAGCATCCATGCTAGCTCCGTTCGCAACTCTGAGGGTCATGTCACCTGCCTTCAAAACCCTACGGTTTCTCAACGCCTGCAAAGAATTACAGATATGAGATCCTGATCCGGTATCCAATACCCAGGAAGTAGAGTTTATTGAAAGACAGTTTTCAATAACATACACACCTGAAGCTGAAGCTGCAACCTGCTTCAATTCCTGTGTTCTGGCCTTCCAGGCCCTGCAATCATTCTTCCAGTGTCCTTTCTTATGACAATAGAAGCATTCTTCCTTATCTACAAGCTTCCCCGCTATCTTTGTTGCTTTACCTTTTCCCTTCGTATCCACTTTACTAACACCGCCCCTTGGTTTGGCGGGGGCCTTCTTCTTCTTTCCCTTGGCTTTCGCCTTGGACCTAGAAGAAGATGATCCTCCTACAAACAAAGTGGAAGTATCCCTACCTTTCTGTAGGGTGCCCTCTGCGCTCCTCAGCATGTTGAGGAGCTCTGAAAGTTCAACCTCTTTTTCTTGTAAGTTGAAGTTCAGTATAAACTGGGCGTAAGTGGAAGGAAGGGACTGGAGAACTATATCCGTATATAGCTCACTCTCCAATGTGATCCCTAGGTCCGCGAGCTCCTCAATGTAGCCGATCATCTTTAGCACGTGCTCGGCTACTGATGATCCGACGGCCATTCTTGTCGAAAATAACTTTTTCGACGCTTCGTATCTTGCGATACGAGATTGCTCTCCATACAGTTCTTTTGTATGAAGCAATATGGATTCCATGTCCATATTTTCGTGCCTCCTCTGATGTTCGTTGTCCATCGAGGCAAGCAGGAGGCATTTGGCCTTCACGCTATCAATCTCCCAAGTCTTGCGGATTTCCTTATCCGCGACGCTGGAAGTTGGACCAGGGACAGGGGGAGCTTTGGTGGTAAGAAGATACCCCAGCTTGTCGTAAGTGATTGCTATCTTGACATTCCTGAGCCAATCTTTGTAGTTTGGCCCTGTCAGTTTGTTTTTATCTAGGAGTAACTTAAGTCCAGTCATGTTGATTGGTCGCTGCAATTAGGAGAGAGAAGAAGAAACACTCAGCATGATGCTCTTGCAAGTTTAGAGTGGTTTTTAGTTTGTCTAAACAGTATGGCTCCCACTGTTTCTCGAATCCCTCCTCAAACCATAAAGGAAGAATTAGCCGGGATCAATCCCACCGTACAATACTTGCTTAACCGTTCAGCCAGGCCTGTGTCGGTACTTCGAGGGAGGTTTTCCAACGCTTTCGCGAAGTTCCTTAATTAAAGAACCTCTTTTCCCTGGGGGCGTAGCCCCGCTAACACCTTTCTAGGCACCTACTAGGTTTATAGCATTGATCGTTAAGTGAGAAATTTCTCGAGGAGTAGCATATACTCACAGTAGGATCGGGATCCAAATATCATTGCGTGACGAAACTGAAGGAATCCTACCAGAATCATCACACTCCAAATGGTATGCAAATCTAGCATGTTTCAGTACTTATGAAACTCCCGATGTGGATTTTTGCCCCATGCTCTTATGACCTTGACTTTGGCCAAAATATCATAAGTCACATGTCAAGTTCTACCCGTCATTATCCAGGTTAATTTGGATCCATCCGTACCTACCCTTGACTTTGGCCAAAATGGCAGTACGACTGTCCCAAACCAACGCATCTATCTATGCTACACATGAACACCCAATAGCTACCAATCACTGTGCCTTGACTTTAGCCAACATACACAGCTTGAATACTATTGACTATTCATGTGAAACGACGGAGGGCTACGGATGGTTTTGGCAAAAACCGTGAACGTAGTGAACTTGATATAGTCGATGGAACGAGATAGCTTTTAAAAGGAGTGGCTCAAGCTCCGTATTTAAAAGTTGTTTTTGAAAAGAACCGAGTGGTTTTTCGAAAGTGTTCCAACGACTTTAACTTGGTTTATTATCTTGCATTAGTTCTTTTAATGCGTGATATTCTTGCATTAGTTCTTTTAATGCGTCCCATCATTTAATCCTACCATTGCAGAAAACAACCAAAATATGACGTACGCTTATGCCATTCGCATTCGCCACGGGGCCCCGTCATTACCCGTTAGGTTACTTAACTAACGACAGAGCGGGGGCTGGGCTAGCGCGTCTGTAAAACATAAGCAACGCCTAAATAATATCATATATAGATATACTGCAATGATAAACATTTCAGATCACAGATGAATACATTGGATATACTAGGAATCTGTAATTCGTACGAGCCTGTAACGAAAGACAAATTACACGGTCGCGGTGAATAGCCAAAAACCCCACCCAAGACCCCTACGGGTGCGGCAAACTACCCGCCAAGTACCCGAAGCGTAGTAACCTCCCTCATCTCCATGAGTAGGCCACTCGACACTTCGGCATACCCGGTAGTTTGTGCACCCCCTCCACGGGTCTATCCTAGGAGCAAAAACAGTAAAAAGAAATTATACAATGACGGCTATAACCCCGACCCGGTTGTGCGGCCATACAAATAATTATTACATCAATTTACAAATTTACATGAATTGAAAGAAAAGAAAACTCTCGTCTCACAACCCCCGGCTATTCACCCGCGACAATCCAACATATTCATATACATATTCTAGCAACATTACAGATCACAGATTTGAATAACCCCCACTAATCGACATATAGCGATTAGTAGACGTTCAATACAAATATCACATAACAGAAAAACCAGTTAGCTAAAGTCTTTTAGAAGTTCGATCAAAAATACGGATTTTCGGGACCCCAAAATAAAATTTTCGTTCTGGAAAATCTGGGTTGAAAATATATATACTAAAAATCCCAAAATACCCCAATGAGTAAACTGCAAAAAAGAAAACCCTTGACCGAGTCAACTCGGCCGCGTTTCCGCGGCGGGAGAGTGCTCCCGCCGCGGAAACGCGGCGCTTTGATCGAGTCAGGGACCCAAATTTTTGCAGTTTCTTTAAAAAAGCCTGAGTCGATTTTAGGTGTGTTCCAAAAAGTTTTTCCAGTACTTTTGAAATCGACAGAAAGTTGAAAATTCATGGGTTCGTTTTTGGGACTTTTTCTTTGATCGATCTTCTAGTTACTTGCTAACTTGTTAGATAGAGTTTAACCTGGCTCTGATACCACTGTAAGTCCATGCTACCTCTCCCGGTACTTTCGGGAATGCGGAATTTGGTAAAAAACGATTTTTACGGAGGTGGTAACATGGACCTAAAACCCGGATCTTGGTTAAACATCTATCTAACAACCTAACTATGAGTTTCTAGCTACTCGGTTAGGGGGTTATACCTTGCTTGTCTTGAACTCCTTCGTCTTCAAGCTCCGATGGTGGTCCGAATTGGCTTCTTCTCGTCGTCTCCGTACGCCGAAGATAGATCCACCTGAAAGCTCCAACCTTTAGCTCCTTCTTCGTTCTTTGAAGAAACTAGTTCACTTGGTTTGCTAAACCTAGTGAACAAGAATGAGTAGAGAAGAATTAGAATGGGATTTTATCTATGGTTCTTGATTCTCAACTCATGAGACAAGAGAACCATAGATTAAAGAGAGGGAAAAAGAGCAAGAGGGTGAGAGCAAAAGGAGAGCTCAAGAACAAGAGAGAGAATGAGCAAGAAAGAATGAGGCTCTCTTTTGTCTTTCACCCTCTCATAATCCAAAGTCATGATAACTCATCATACTAAAAAAGTCTTATGTGATGGTTTGAAGCAACCATAACCATATCATTTCATGCACTCATTTTACACAAATGAGCAAGCAAGAAAAAGACTTTGCCATGAAATGATGGCTATGGTTATCATGATGGTCAACTAGTCAAGCCTAGTCAACCGGTCAACAAAGTCAACAAGTCAACAAAAGTCAACAAGTCAACAAAAGTCAACAACCATGTCACCATAATACTTAATTAATATAATAGTTAATCACATATCATATTCTCATTAGGGTTGATCAAAAGGTCAATAGTCAACGGTCAACTGTCAACAACCCTAATGAGAATCCACTGCCTCTGTCTCCCTGTCAACTGTGCATACACACCCGCATCCGCGTTCCGAGGAACACGAATGCAAACTGGATAAATCCAATCCCATAAGGTACACTAGGATCTGGCTTAAACCAAAGCCCGCTAGTGTAAACTGTCCGGACACTGTACGCGCACAAGTGCACGGATGTGACCGAACCCTGTCGCAAAACCATGCGACCTGTCGCAATACCATGCGACCTCTACTCTTTTGCCTAAAGGCGAAAAGCTTTCTGTGTGGGACTCTAAAGACTCGACACTACGCTGGCAGTGGGTTTAACCACAGACCGCAAGCGGCACTAGCTGTGCGTAACGGTCCCCAGGTAATGCCGACAAGAAGACCGACGAGGCGAAACCCATCTGAACTCCTACTGAGCCTGAGTGTGACATTCTCCGTACAGTCCGGTCTGTTCGTCTGATACATCGCATGGCGGGCCTAGGGGGCGGTAAACGTCAGTCCCCCAATAGCGGTACAAGTCGTGCCGGAGCGAAGCCCAAAACACCCTGAGATAACACTGGAAACCTACCAGTATATCTCGTTTGCCCTGGCCAGGGACTACTCGTGTAATGGCTCTTCTAGACACAGCGCGATGTCAACCCCCAATACCGGGAGAGACGAATCCTGTCTAACCGTCACTGCCTCCAAGTGCTTCGGGACTGCACCCAACCACTACCTGTTTGCACGACTCCTTTGAGCCGTGGTAGGGTAGCGATCAAAGTACAGTGGGAACACACTCGAGGCGAAGTGACAGTGTCAAGTCAGCGGACTAAGCTGTACTCATGTCACCTGGGAACTGATAACTGACGATAGGCATAATACCAACTAGTCAGTTCCCGACGAGTCCTGTCCAGTGTACCCGTAACCTAACGAGCACCCGCATACTATCTCAAGTACGACGTACTGACGGCTGTGGGACAGACCGTCTCCCACACTGGGATGAGAAGCGCATGCGCTGGTCTACTCCGGAGTATCGATGCCCTGTCTCGATAGTCCTGCGACCAGGGACCTGCATAAGGATGTGCTTATAGATTACCCAGCCCCACTAGTGTGACGGCCATCACATCGCTGGTAATCAAGCAAAGATCCTAAGGGCTCCACTAATGTGTATAGGCGATATACTAAAATAAACACATGTACACATTGAAGTAGAAACAAACCAAGTAGCATACTACTATTTTGAGCAAGATTGTATATACAAGGTGAATATCCCAAGCATCCATTAAGTAATATACAAACCAGTATGATACAGTAATGGCCTCTAGGGCATATACACTAACAGTAAGTACACTAATATCATGTCAAACTACTAGCTATCAAGCTAAGTTAAGCAATAATATTTTCTAAGGTGTACGTGACATGGCAATTACCGATGAAGATGTGTGTGAGCCGGCAAGTAAGTGTACATGGTACATACGCATCATCGGTAATGGTGCTGGTGTCCTAACAGCATAATATCAACAATGCAATATGAAATAACAATGTAAGTATGCGATGCGGAGCGAGCAACCATAATGAGCGGGAGCTAAATATTAAACAATGGCGCCATTTGAAATAACACGAATCGTGAGGTTTTGAAAATAAGGGCTACGGTGGTTTTAAGAAAGGATACGTCTTTTGAAATATCCGTAGATCCTTGGACCTGTCTTTTAAAATACCAACGATCCGCTAGTTTTGAAATAGGTAGGAGTCTAATCTAATCTAACAACTACACTAAACTATACGGCTGAACCAACAAGCTGAACTACAGGTAAGCAAACCGCCTATCATCTGAGTCGATACATATACATAGCTGTATATGTATAGTCGGTGATACCGCCTCAATAATATCATATCCGATACCATATCTATAATCAGACATCCCAAGTCAAGAGTGCGGATCAATCATCAATATATATCTCGTATGTAAATCCGTCGTACGGCATCCCAAATCATGGTACGGGTCAATATCACATTCATCATACTATTCATTTGGTATCCACTTTATCAAATATCATGATCGGGGTACTGATCTACGTCTAGTACAATACTGATACCGACTAAGTATGCATGCACGTGTGTGAAACACTACGTCAAGGACCCGCTACAACGCCATGTCGTATCTCAAATACGAACCCTGCCATATAACCGATCTCACGGCCTCAAATCAAATCTCATCGACTCATCTTAAATCCCAAGTGCTATCCTCATCATCCATGCATGTGTATATGAATGTATATATGCATAGTCCCATACCCACGCGTATATACATATATACACATCCCCATCTACGCACAAGAAAGTAATGTATGCAAGTCTGTGTGTGCGTATGTGGGTATAACAACTACTCAAGGGTTTCGCAACTAACCCAAAGGTAATCCATGAACATATAATCATATAATGAATAAACATTCTCGTATCATAAAAAACCTATATAAACATATATATATGAACTATACTACGGACTGCGGGGGTGCTATACGCCATCCACCCGACTTCTCCCCGTAGATATAAATCTACTCACCTAGTCCTCGCTCGCCGGTGCCGACGCCGCCACGCGCTTGCTTGTCGTCTCGAAGTCCATATGGGGTACCTACATATCATAACGCACCGTATCGCATTAAAACCAAATTCGAAATCGAAACGGTATACGAAAATCAAATCGGCACGCGTATCACGTATAGGTCAAAACCTATCGCCTATGCATGCAAGAATAGTCAAACCAACCCTCGATGTCGATGTACAAACGTAAAACCATCGAGAAAACCCAAACACACTCATTTGCGCATCCACGAACACCAACTATAATATAAAATAGGTTAAAATTCACAAAAACCCCCAAATTCACCTTAAAAGCCATTTTTCCGAAAATCTAGCAAGCATAAATTGCCCGTTTTAGTACAAAACTCGACGTTTAAACAAATCTAGTGGCCATAATACTTATTAAATATCTTAAATAAGTCATAAAAACAATTTCCATAATTTAATCCCAATAAATTTCATTAACCTCAAAATTCTAGTTTACCATATACCCAAATTTTAACAATTTATAGCAAAAATGCACAAACAACAATTTAGCTTGGATTTTCATGAACTAAAAGCATTAAACCACTCAATATAATATTTATAATGACATGAAAACTTAATTATATTTTAATCTAAGCATTTGATAATTTTTCAAAAACTCTAGTTAGCAAAATAGCTTAATTAGGGCATTTATGAGAAATGGTTGTAATTAACAACTAGATTAGCTTTCAACAAGGCTTATGATGTTAATCCACATCACATATCCATACACAATTGATCACAACCCAATTCCACAGCAAAACCCTAACTCAATCAAAATCCTCACTAGAAATTTCCAACCTCTCAAATAAACCCATAATTAAACACCTAACAACTTTAATTAAGCAACTAATCCACAATCAAACCATGGGACAAAGAGTTATACCTCAAAGATCATGAGATCCCACATGCAACATGTCTCCAAAATGCTAACTTTTCACCAAGATCCATAATAGTATAGCCAAGGAATAATGGGTAAGGGTTTAATTAGGAAATAAATGAGGTTTTTAGAGATTTTTTGGTGGAATTTTTGAAGAGAATTGAAGTGGTGAAAGAGGGGGGCTGTTGGCTGCAGAAATTTGGGGAGGCTCGGCTGAAAAAAATGAGAGGGGAGAGAAAGAGAATGGGTGGGAGTAAGTGAGGAATTGTCCAAGTCAACATAATACCCATACTTTTTTAATTAAAACCCAAGCTTTCTTTTCTTGGTTTTCTTTGACTTTTAAGTGAGGAGATGAGTGGGGGCTGCTGAATTCAGCCCTAATAGGGGAGAGGGTGAGGGTGTGTGCGTGTGTTTGAGGAATATTAAGCTACATGCAACCATACCCCAATTCTATTTAGCAATACTTCACCATTTAAGCCATTTTTCTTCTATATTTTCTAAACCGTTTTGGCAAACCATTTCATTTCAAAAACCATATGATAAAATTTTGTTTAATGTGTTATGATGCACAAAATTTGTTTCAACTCATTCCAATTTGTAATTTTCCCTAATTAAATGTATTAGTGACAGCTTAAAATAATATTAAAATAATTAATTTCGGAAAAAATTTCAGAAATTTAGAAATTTTACCAGGGGCTCAATAAACACCAAATACTAGCAATTACATAGCTAGAATATGTATATTTAATTTTATATTAAAGATATTTACATTTTGACTTTTTACAGAAAACCCCTTTATTTTACCGATTTTTCCGAAATGTCACCGAAACGATTTTCAAAACGTTACAATCTTCCCCCCTTAAAGAAATTCGGTCCCCGAATTTAAATTAAAACTCCCCCCAAATACTAAAACATCTAAGCCAAAAACATCAAGTCGTCGGGGCTCCGAAATCGTAAATACATAAAACAAATCGTAGCGCAGTGCATGCGCATGAAAAATGAGCATATAACTCAAAATCAAAACTCCGTCAAGCATCCCGCAATCATCAGAGTCATGGTAAAGACACAAATGTCAAATCCAATATAAAACCAATATGATATAACTCGAAACTATACACGCAAATATCAAATCTATATATGTAAATATCTGAAGGGAATGCATGCCAAATCTCTTAAGGTCGCTGTGCAATGCGCATAACACTGCACAGTGGCGGACGTCTATCATAAGAAAATAATCATATACATATATACCTTTTGTTTGAACTGTACTTTCCGCCATTTTGGAAACAATTTAGAAGGGTTTCTTTGTTTTAAACGTTTCGTGTCATATCAGACACGTAGATAAATACTGAGACTATAGCTCGCTTTTGGAATTCCCTTCGACAGCTATAAATGTATGCAAAATACATTCAGGTACTGTTCTCTGACTAGTCCTGCTCAGTATGAAAACACATAGCAAATATCATAAAAACGTACTGCTCTATAAGAAATCAATCCCAAAATACGCATATGAATACTCTGTGTGTCCGGTGCGCACGGAAATCAAAATCCATGAATGTGCCATACATGTGCACAGAAAAAACATCAAGGTGCAATGGTGGTGCACACAACATCGGTCATAGGCAATGTGTGCACCTGACAGCAAGGACAGGTGCGTCTGGCACGCACGAAGAATCTCGATTTAGTGCATCTAGTGTGCACCGAAATCGCTTCTCAAAACATGCGCTCAACATGCACGAAAATCAAAACCAGGTGCATCCATTATGCACGAAATCATGAAATCCAATATCAAGTGCCGAACATGCGCAAAATCAAATCAGGTGCACAAGGTTCACAAAACAAATATCGAGCATCACAATCGAAATCGAAGTCTAGTGCATCTAAGTGCACAAAATGCGTATCACTGCACTGCAAGCATATGTGAACTATACCGAGTGCAAAAATCAAGTCGTATGCGTATATACGCACAAATCAACTCAACGGTATGAAATCCATATAATCACAAACACGAGAAACATGGCACGAAAACGATATCAAGTGCAACAACTGTGCAAAAATCGTAAATAGTCAGTAGGTGCAACCATGGTGCATGAAAACAAATATCATGAAACTCAATCATCAAAATAAATCATGCGAATAGATCGCCCAAAATACCAAAATCAAGTATGGCGGAATAGACCCGCTCAAGCACATCCTCCAAGAATCTCTGGCCAACTGCCGTGGTCACTCATAGTATGTCTCGTCGACGATCCTGAACTCTGGCCTGCCGGTGTGCATAACATGACCATTCCTGGGTCCAAGTCTTCTCGTAATTTATTCCAGAAAGGTCCTGTCGAAATCTCTCCCAAATCTCGTCTCTGCCGAACTGTCCGGAAGTCATCGTCCCTTACTAGATCTGTTCTCGTTCTGGAACGGTTGCATACTCATCACGACTCCTTCTGGAAGGTATATCCAAGTACAATGCCTCGACATGCGTATCGCATCTCTGATGTCGGCGGAGTGGAACGTCGTCTCATCAAGATCTTGTACGAACCTCTTACTCCACTTTCTCTAATGTCGACTGCTTCGGACTCGTCTCGTCGTGGCTGCATGGACTGAGCTCCAACGGCTATTCTCGTATCTGGAGTCTCCCAAGAAATGCATCTCACCACCTAGCATCCGAATGAAGTCGAACCATCCGATCGATTCGTCAAAACCTCATAATCCCCCAAGAGCTCAACATCTTGGGTACAGTTTAATAGTATCGAGTACGTACCACAGCATCGGTGGTCCAGCCGAAGAAGGGCAAACCCAAGCCTTACTAACGGCGCCGCAGAACTGCCGCAAACCCTGAGGCTCAAAGGCTTTCACACGGTCATTATGTCGAGTTAGGGTTTCATTCTTCTAGAGGGACCATAGAATTGCCTGCATGTCTTTCCGAATACTTTAAATTTGGAATAATAGGTTTCTGACACTCGATCGTCTCGTTCGACTCTCAACGTCTCCATGTGAAGTCGTCTCTAGCTGGAATCAATCTATCTGATGACCTCGCATCAGGGTAGTGAACGAACTACATGCCCTAGTCATTCATCCTCGATGACTAGCGACCTTCTATCATCTCTTAGTACAACTCGTACTGTAATAGCTCCAACATCTGTGGCGATATCTCGTCGTTCGCGGCAACAACTGGCTCATTCGTCTGCATGCTGAACAGTGCCACAATCGTCATGAATAAGCCATATGTCAACGGCCATCAAAATATGGCTGGCCTCTATCAGTGGCTCAATCCTTTAGTGCAAATCGGCACGTCCGAGTAATCTCATACAGCAATCCACCGAACGCTCGTGGCGCGAAAACACAATGAAAAGACACATCTCTGCAATCGTGTGTCGCCGGAATCATGCCCTGGTCAGTCCTCGTTCTTAACGAGCTCGTGCTGACCGCAACTCTAGCCGTAGCTCTCCCTGCCCGTAATCGTGGCAGCAAAACCATAACTATACCGATGAGGCTAGATCAGGAATGGATATGATACTGAGTAAAGAAATGTATATCCTAAGGCTTCTTAAGTGGAGTAGCGTATCGTAAGTATACCGTGGAACATACCCACGGCACGTCACTCTACTTTAGTCACCTATTCCATCAACCAAGGGTCATCCTACGCTCCGAAGGTAAAACCTAACGCTCTGATACCAACTTTGTCACGTCCCGAAAGTACGGAACATGACCGGCACTTAAACTACGAAACGTCTCGAGGCGCACGTAATCTAAGTAAGCCGAGAACCCAGAAATCCAAACCAAGAAAAGTAGTAGAGTGAAGGAAAAACAACTTAAAACAAGTAGTTTTAAAAGCATAAGCCGAATTATGCGTTTTTTTTTAAAAAAATCAAGTATTTCTTGAAAATTTTGGCAGAGTCTCCTTTGTAAATACTGGCTCCCAAACGGGATACAACATGAATAGTATACGAAATCAATAAAAGGAATCCCCAAGCAGGAGCTAGCTCTTCGTCAATCGACGGTCACAACCACACAAGCAATATAATATACCACGCCAAGGGCGAGGATCAAAACTCAAAAGGAAACTCAAAAAAACAAGAAATCCACAGAAATACAACGCTCGACTGTAAGGTCGAAAGAATAACATCACTGGTCTCTATCTCAAAAATAAATACATGTTTGGTTGATGGAACTTCTAGATACAGAATAATAATATAGAAGGTATAATGATGGGTACGATACAAATAAACCCACCTACTAGCAAGTCACCCGAAAAAGAAGCAGTGCCAGCAAAGCCATAATAAAACCTGTACGGCAAAACCTGCAAGAAACTGGGGCACAACCGGGGTGAGTTGCCAACCCGTGAATAGAAAAACATCTACGAATAGAAATTGCATGTATGACGCAATCCTAGGTCATACGATCATAATATATAATCCTCAAATATAACCAGCAGTCTATAACAATGACTAGGATAAATATCTAACCCAAATGTAATCCCATATGCCCGTGTCAGTGCCTCAGGTAGCAATATATCATATGGATGATGTATGAATGCATGAAACAGAATGCATGTACTGAAGAAAACTGCTTTCATAAATTAGTGAGATTTCTGTATTTTTAAAATGAGGTATCATAATGAAATCAGCATAAAACAGTGTCTAGCATCGACACAAAACAAGTATCTAAATATCTCGATATCTGTGTGTCGCAATCTCTGTACCCCAATATCTCAAAATCTCGATGTCTCAATCTCACTATCTAGGGCGCCGTCAATCCAGACCGGCCCCTACCATCTATATCATGACCACGATGATATCCTCCAGATATCCGACGCGTCGGGTAATATCACCGGTCGGTCGTGCTCCCCTGCACAGGCTCAACGTCAACAACACGATCTTCTTGCCCCGGGGTACCGCACCGGGCCCACCATGTACCCGAAACGGTTCATCCATCTTTTCGAAACGCGTCTCGAAATCCATCAGCAAACTCATGGTGGACGACTCATACATCATGGGAAAACCGCACTTTTTATTTAAAAGAGAGGAATGAAGCTTATACAAGTTTTGCGGTTTTCCCCCCAAATCCAGAAAATCTAATGGAAATCCGAATCCAAATCATCAATAGCATGTAAAACCATGATTATAGGCATGAGAATCCATGAATACGGCATAACAATGAATAACAGTATGCATGACGTGACAAGTAATAACTATAATATCTAAACTGGCATATAAGGTAAGTACACTAATATCATATCAAACTACTAGCTATCAAGCAAAGTTAAGCAATAATATTTTCTAAGATGTACGTGACATGGTAATTACCGATGAAGATGTGTGTGAGCCGGCAAGTAAGTGTACGTGGTACATACGCATCATCGGTAATGGTGTTGGTGTCCTAACAGCATAATATCAACAATACAATATGAAATAACAATGTAAGTATGCGATGCGGAGTGAGCAACCATAATGAGCGGGAGCTAAATATTAAACAATGGTGCCATTTGAAATAACACGAATCGTGGGGTTTGAAAATAAGGGCTACGGTGGTTTTAAGAAAGGATACGTCTTTTGAAATATCCGTAGATCCTTGGACCTGTCTTTTAAAATACCCACGATCCGCTAGTTTTGAAATAGGTAGGAGTCTAATCTAATCTAACAACTACACTAAACTATACGGCTGAACTAACAAGCTGAACTACAGGTAAGGAAACCACCTATCATCTGAGTCGATATATATACATACCTGTATATGTATAGTCAGTGATCCCGCCTCAATAATATCATATCCGATACCATATCTATAATCAGACATCCTAAGTCAAGAGTGCGGATCAATCGTCAATATATAGCTCGTACGTAAATCCGTCGTACGGCATCCTAAATCTGGGTATGGGTCAATATCACATTCATCATACTATTCATCTGGTATCCTCTTTATTAAATATCATGATCGGGGTACTGATCTACGTCTAGTACAATACTGATACCGCCTAAGTATGCATGCACGTGTGTGAAATACTACGTCAAGGACCCGCTACAACGCCATGTCGTATCTCAAATACGAACCCTGCCATATCACCGATCTCACGGCCTCAAATCAAATCTCATCGACTCATCTTAAATCCGAAGTACTATCTTCATCATCCATGCATGTGTATATGAATGTATATATGCATAGTCCCATACCCACGCGCATATACATATATACACATCCCCATCTACGCACATGAAAGTAATGTATGCAAGTCTGTGTGTGCGTATGTGGGTATAACAACTACTCTAGGGTTTCGCAACTAACCCAAAGGTAATCCATGAACACATAATCATATCATGAATAAACATTCTCGTATCATAAAACACCTATATAAACATATATATATATATATGAACTATACTACGGACTGCAGGGGTGCTATACGCCATCCACCCGACTTCTCCCCGTAGATATAAATCTACTCACCTGGTCCTCGCTCGCCGGTGCCGACGTCGCCACGCGCTTGCTTGTCGTCTCGAAGTCCACATGGTGTACCTACATATCATAACGCACCGTATCGCATTAAAACCAAATTCGAAATCGAAACGGTATACGAAAATCAAATCGGCACGCGTATCACGCATAGGTCTAAACCTATCGCCTACGCATGCAAGAATAGTCAAACCAACCCTCGATGTCGATGTACAAACGTCAAACCATCGAGAAAACCTAAACACACTCATTTGCGCATCCACGAACACTAACTATAATATAAAATAGGTTAAAATTCACAAAAACCTCAAATTCACCTTAAAAGCCATTTTTCCGAAAATCTAGCAAGCATAAATTGCCCGTTTTAGTACAAAACTCGACGTTTAAACAAATCTAGTGGCCCTAATACTTATTAAAAATTTTAAATAAGTCATAAAAACAATTTCCATAATTTAATCCCAATAAATTTCATTAACCCCAAAATTCTAGTTTACCATATACCCAAATTTTAACAATTTATAGCAAAAATGCACAAACAACAATTTATTTTGGATTTTCATGAACTAAAAGCATTAAACCACTCAATATAATATTTATAATGACATGAAAACTTAATTATATTTTAATCTAAGCATTTGATAATTTCTCAAAAACTCTAGTTAGCAAAATTGCTTAATTAGGGCATTTATGAGAAATGGTTGTAATTAACAACTAGATTAGTTTTCAACAAGGCTTATGATGTTAATCCACATCACATATCCATACACAATTGATCACAACCAAATTCCACAGCAAAACCCTAACTCAATCAAAATCCTCACTAGAAATTTCCAACCTCTCAAATAAACCCACAATTAAATACCTAACAATTTTAATTAAGCAACTAATCCACAATCAAACCATAGGACAAAGAGTTATACCTCAAAGATCATGAGATCCCACATGCAACATGTCTCCAAAATGCTAACTTTTCACCAAGATCCATAATAGTATAGCCAAGGAATAATGGGTAAGGGTTTAATTAGGAAATAAATGAGGTTTTTAGTGATTTTTTGGTGGAATTTTTGAAGAGAATTGAAGTGGTGAAAGAGGGGGGCTGTTGGCTGCAGAAATTTGGGGAGGCTCGGCTGAAAAAATGAGAGGGGAGAGAAAGAGAATGGGTGGGAGTAAGTGAGGAATTGTCCAAGTCAACATAATACACATACTTTTTTAATTAAAACCCAAGCTTTCTTTTCTTGGTTTCCGTTGACTTTTAAGTGAAGAGATGAGTGGGGGGCTGCTGAATTCAGCCCTAATAGGGGAGAGGGTGAGGGTGTGTGCATGTGTATGAGGAATATTAAGCTACATGCAACCATGCCCCCAATTCTATTTAGCTATACTTCACCATTTAAGCCATTTTTCTTCGATATTTTCTAAACCGTTTTGGCAAACCATTTTATTTCAAAAACCACTTGATAAAATTTTGTTTAATGTGTTATGATGCACAAAATTTGTTTCAACTCATTCCAATTTGTAATTTTCCCTAATTAAATGTATTAGTGACAGCTTAAAATAATATTAAAATAATTAATTTCGGAAAAAATTTCAGAAACTTAGAAATTTTACCAAGGGCTCAATAAACACCAAATACTAGCAATTACATAACTAGAATATGTATATTTAATTTTATATTAGAGATATTTACATTTTGACTTTTTACAGAAAACCCCTTTATTTTACCGATTTTTCCGAAATTTCACCGAAACGATTTTCAAAACGTTACAATCTTACCCCCTTAAAGAAATTCAGTCCCCGAATTTAAATTAAAACTCCCCCCAAAATACTAAAACATCTAAGCTAAAAACATCAAGTCGTCGGGGCTCCGAAATCGTAAATACATAAAACAAATCGTAGCGCGGCGCATGCGCATAAAAATGAGCATATAACTCAAAATCAAAACTCCGTCAAGCATCCCGCAATCATCAGTCATGGTAAAGACACAAATGTCAAATCCAATACAAAACCAATATGATATAACTCGAAACTATACACGTAAATATCAAATCTATATATGTAAATATCTGAAGGGAATGCATGCCAAATCTCTTAAGGTCGCTGTGCAATGCGCATAACACTGCACAGTGGCGGACGTCTATCATAAGAAAATAATCATATACATATATACCTTTTGTTTGAACTGTACGTTCCGCCATTTTGGAAACAATTTAGAAGGGTTTCCTTATTTTAAACGTTTCGTGTCATATCAGACACGTAGATAAATACTGAGACTATAGCTCGCTTTTGGAATTCCCTTCGATAGCTATAAATGTATGCAAAATACATTCAGGTAATGTCCTCTGACTAGTCCTGCTCAGTACGAAAACACATAGCAAATATCATAAAAACGTACTGCTCTATAAGAAATCAATCCCAAAATACGCATATGAATACTCTGTGCGTCCGGTGCGCACGGAAATCAAAATCCATGAATGTGCCATACATGTGCACAGAAACAACATCAAGGTGCAACGGTGGTGCAAACAACATCGGTCATAGGCAATGTGTGCGCCTGACAGCAAGGACAGGTGCGTCTGGCACGCACGAAGAATCTCGATTTAGTGCATCTGGTGTGCACCGAAATTGCTTCTCAAAACATGCGCTCAACATGCATGAAAATCAAAACCAGGTGCATCCATTATGCACGAAATCATGAAATCCAATATAAAGTGCCGAACATGCGCAAAATCAAATCAGGTGCACAAAGTGCACAAAACAAATATCGAGTATCGCAATCGAAATCGATGTCTAGTGCATCTAAGTGCAAAAAATGCGTATCACTGCACTGCAAGCATATGTGAACTGTACCGAGTGCAAAAACCAAATCGTATGCGTATATACGCACAAATCAACTCAACTGTATGAAATCCATATAATCACAAACATAAGAAACCAAGGCACGAAAACGATATCATGTGCAACAACTGTGCAAAAATCGTAAATAGTCAGTAGGTGCAACCATGGTGCATGAAAACAAATATCATGAAACTCAATCATCAAAATAAATCATGCGAATAGATCGCTCAAGATACCGAAATCAAGTATGGCGGAATAGACCCGCTCAAGCACATCCTCCAAGAATCTCTGGCCAACTACCGTGGTCACTCATAGTATGTCTCGTCGACGATCCTGAACTCTGGCCTGCCGGTGTGCATAACATGACCACTCCTGGGTCCAAGTCTTCTCGTAATTTATTCCAGAAAGGTCCTGTCGAAATCTCTCCCAAATCTCGTCTCTGCCGAACTGTCCGGAAGTCATCGTCCCTTAGTAGATCTGTTCTCGTTCTGGAACGGCTGCATACTCATCACGACTCCTTCTGGAAGGTATATCTAAGTACAATGCCTCGGCATGCGTATCGCATCTCTGATGTCGGCGGAGTGGAACGTCGTCTCATCAAGATCTCGTACGAACCTCTTACTCCACTTTCTCTAATGTCGACTGCTTCGGACTCGTCTCGTCGTGGCTGCATGGACTGAGCTCCAACGACTATCCTCGTATTTGGAGTCTCCTAAGAAATACATCTCACCACCTAGCATCCGAATGAAGTCGAACCATCCGATCGATTCGTCAACCTCATAATCCCCCAAGAGCTCAACATCTTGGGTACAGTTTAATAGTATCGAGTACATATCACAGCATCGCTGGTCCAGCCGTAGAAGGGCAAACCTGTTAGTTGTATGTATGCCCTAGAGGCCAGTATTGTACAGATCATGTATATTATATTGGATGCTTGGACATATATAGAGATGACTTTCTTGCTCGATATGATAGTATGCTATCTGGTTGCTTTTTATCTTAACATTTACACTTGTCTCTTTAATCTGTCTTAAAGTTACATGTGGTAAAGCCCCTTAGGATGTGTACTTGACTACCTGGACTATGATGCAGATCATACTAGTGGGGACATGGTAGTCCATAGGTACATCCTTCAAGGTCCATAGTCGTGGGTGTATCGAGACGGGGCATCGATATACCAGGGTAGACTAGCGTATACGCTTCTCGACCCATGAGATGGGCGATGGATGATCCCATATCCATTGGTGTTTGACATCAGAGATGGTATACGGGTGCTCAGTGGAGACTGGGTACACTGGACGGACTCGCCGAGAACTCCCAGATGGTATTATACCTCACGTCAGATGGCAGTTCTCAGATGACACTTGTGCAGGTTAGTCTGTAGACCCGAGATCATCATAGAGTCTTGTGTGATTCCCACTGTGCTTTGATCTCCACCTTACCACGTCCATGAGGGCATGCAAAACGGTGGTTTTTGGGTACAGTCCCGAGTCACATGGAGGCAATGAGCGATAGGAGGGGTTTCGTCTCTCCCGATATTGGGGGTTGATGTTGCGCTGTGCTCGATTGGCCGTAACAGGGAAGTCCCTGGCCAGGGCTGATCAGAGTTTTGCTGGTAAGTGTTACCAGTACTTTCTCGACCCGTTATGAGCCTCACATCGGCACGACTTATCGGTTATTGGGGTCTGACGTTTACCACCCCTAGACTTGATATGCAACATATCAGACGAACAGACCGGACTGTACGGTAAGTGTTACTGGTTGGATTCACAGGAGTGTGAGCGGGCTAGCTCGTCGATCTTCTAATCGCTCAATACCCGGATGGCCGTTACGTTTAGCAGACCGCTTGCGGCTTGTGGGTGCTTGATATGATCATCATCTGCTGCCGGCGTATTGACGAGTCTTTAGGGTCCTACACAGAGGTTTCCTGGCTCAAGCGAAACGAAATAGGAGCGCATATGAGATATGTGCGGGACCGAGAATAATGCGTGTATGTGATACCGTATTTCATTCTCGCGATTAATGTTTCGATTGGTTGTATGCGATATAACCTAGTTATCGAATCGAAGATTGATTCGATAATTCGATACATTGGATACTAGTCGGTTATGTGCGACATGACCGGATCATTGAATCAAGTGTTGATTAAATGATTTAATGTACAATTATATATTTGATATATTACTTTGCATTAACTAGTATTGGTTCACTTTAAAAGGAATTTCTCACTTGATGTGCACATTGTATATGTGATATATTTTAGTGTGCACTTGTTTGTATCATGTTTGATGATACACGCTAACTCGAGTATGTATAAAGATTAAACCATGGTTGTGTAATGGTTAGGGTTTTCTTTTTCTTACTTATTTATTTATTTGTTTATTTTGAAAAAGATAAAGGAGAATATGGTGGCTTTCTTTGGATGCTTGTTGAAGCTTCATGAAGCTTTTAACAAGTCCACCTTATTTGTCTCATGCTTAACCCTAACCATTCCCACTAACCATGGTCTATTCTCTACACCTAACCAAGGTTAGGATATGATAAGTATTCATTTTCTTTTCTATTTTAAAAATACTTATCATATTCTATCTTCTTCTTCTTCATCATCTTCATGAAGAAAACCTTGCCTCCATCAATGGCACCTTGAGAAAAAGAGTGAGAAATCCAATTCTAAAGTGAACCCACCTCCTATTTCTTCACCCTCTACCTCTTGCCAAGTAGTATAGGGTGTTTTCTTCACAAGTTTCACAACTTGGTGAAGTTGGAGCTTGATCTTGTGTAACCTCGACGTAGATCATCTTCGGCATCGTAGCCGACGACTAGTCCGCTCATTTTCTCCAATGAAGCCGATGCAAGAGTCCGGGATTCGAGATGGACAGCGAGGGGATGACTACGTGGAGCTAAGGAAGTGGATAACCGGATCTACAAAGGTTATAGCTTCTTATCTTTAGTTAAGTTGTTAACTAGTTTAATGTTTCGCCTAAAATTCTAGTTAACGATCCGTATTAGAGTTTCTCGGCACTTGTAAAATTTGAAATTGGCATGGTTGATGCCTTGTGAGACCTCTTGAGAGTGCCTAGGAACCCTACAGTGGTATCAGAGCCTAGCTAGAGCCTTAGGCGAAGTGTAGACGACGTTTGAAACCCGATCGAACCGAAACCCTAAAAACCAAATTGCACTCTGGACTTTTTCCAAAAACTGGGTTTTTTCCATATTAAAAATGCTTTAAAAATTCAGAAGGGAATTATAAGAATTACGGTGCAAAATTTGGCCAATGATACCTCAAACCTGCGGCGGAACCGCGGCAGAAGCCTAGCTTCTGCGGCGGTTCCGCGGCCCTCTGATGACGTCAGCCCTCCACATTTGCACAGTAATTCCTCTTTCACAGTGCTGAGTTTTCTGGGAATTTTTAATTTGACTCAAGAGTTGAGTGTTCTGGGGTTGCATTGGGAATCGTAGATTCGATCGGATTATTAAACTTCGTCTATGTGTTTTTCCGGATAACTTTAGAATATGTCAAAAAGTTCGACCGGATATAAATACCCAACTTTTCCCCTGCCGGAAAAATTTCCAAGTGTTGGATTTTTCTGTGGTTTAAGGATGTTCTGAGTAGTGCAAGTAACGCGATGGTCCCTCTAGAAGACAACAAACCATAACTCGATTATGTGACCGTCTTGAACTGCCCTTTGAACCTTAGGGTTTGGGGCAGTACGGCGTGCCACATGTGAGGCGTTGGCTTGACCCTTCTACGGCTGGACCGTTGGTACTGAGGCATGAAGTGAATGTCTTTGAACTTATTTCATGTGTTGAACGGTTTCGGGAAAACTTGGGTGTTCGAATGTTCGATCGGAAAGTTTAATATTTTCTATTTATCCGGAATGGGATACAATAATTGGAATTCACAAACAGTTATGAGATAACTGGATGAATGTTATAAATCTAGCGGTTTAGTCTCACTTGATATTGAAAAGAGTTTTTGATAATGGGAATAAAATGCGGGGTTTATAATTGTTAGGCTTGTGATGTCTAAGTATTTCATTTGATTAGGCATGCGATGTCTAAAGAGGTTGCGGATTCCAACTGTTGTAGTTTTACACTTTCTTTTCTGCGACCGTAAGTGTAATATGTGATATCGCCGGTTTCGTTGCTATATGTCAACGACAATTGGGATGCGCATATTTACTTACGTTGATGACATTTGGTGTTATGTGTTGCTGGATATGTTATATTGGATCGTCGTGTTTGAATAGCCGGGGGTTTTTATGTGAGATGGGTGTTTTTCATTTTCATTCAAAAACTTGTATGTAATATTCTTTTATTGGGGCACTTCCAGGTTGCGGAAGCTGTCACCCTTTGTATATTATTTACTTTTCTGCACTAGGATAGACCCAAGGAGGGGAGCACAAGTAACCGGGTTCTAGGGTCCAGAGGGAGACCATCTCGAGGAGTCGAGTCCGGGTCTCTTAACTCTAGAATTGGTAGGGTTGCTTGCCGCTCTCGTAGGGGTATAGGGGTGTGGGTTTGGCTATTCATCACGACCGTGGAATCCGTGTTTTATACTGGCTCGTATTAAAAACACGGACGTCCTAGTATATCCAATATTTCATATGATTCTTCTGCTGCGATATCTGTGATGTGATCATGTGATATGTTCTGTGATGGATACTTTATATAGTATATATGATATATTATATAGACGTTACTTATGTTTTGCACCCGCACTAGCCCTGCCCTGCTCTGTCGTTAGTTACCTAACCTAACGGTGCACGAGGGGACATCGAGGCGAATGCGGATGGCATAAGTGTACGTCGTATTTATCTGTGATGTTTAGGTAACTTAAATGATGGGACTTCATTAATATGATTAATGAAAGAAAAGAAACCTAAAAGATGTTGTAGAATCAAATTTTAAACAAAAAGGGTAGCTACAGTTTTGCTTTGCACAGAGGTATATGTAATATATCCCGCACCTTATTCGATAAGGAAAGGACCGAGATCCCTTCACCGGGAGTGACTCCTTTAGCAATAACTGGCAGATGCTACACACTCGGTTTGTCTTTTGATTGCTTTTAAGAAGTTTTTGCTTTGCACAGTGATATATATGATATATCCCGCACCTTATTCGATGAGGAAAGGGCCGACGATCCCTTCACCGGGAGTGACCCCTTTAGCAAAACTAGAAAAGCCTCGAAAACACTCCATTTCAAAATCATTTGATTCTACAAAGATATCAAGTTCATTACGCAATAGGTTTTCAGAAAAACCTGTCGTAGCCCTCCGTCATTTCAGATAAATCCTACTTAGTATTCGTGCTACGTTTGTTGGCCTGCGTCAAGGCGTAGTGTGCAGTAGCTAACTGTATTTATCTGTTAATGCATGTGATGCAGATTGGATTAGGGTAGTCGTGCGACTTTGTTGGCCTGCGTCAAGGGTCGTACGGGTGGGTTTAATTCAATCAAGAATTGACGGGTTGAACTTGACTAGCGCACTATGGTTTGTTGGCCTGCGTCAAGGACATAGCACGCTAGGGGCAAAATATTATCGGGAATTTCAAGTGTTGAAATTTGCAATGAGATTGCATACCTTCTATGAGATAGTTGGATCCCGATACCCACTGCGAGTAAGAGTTACTCCTGGGAGAGATTTACACATTACAATTAGCCGATCAAGTAGGTGTCTAGAAAGGTGTCAACGGGGTTACGCCTCTGGGAAAACGAGGTTTACTCTAATTAGGTCCGTGCGAAAGCACGGGAAACCTCCCTCAAAGTACCGACACTGGCCTGGCTGAAAGATTGGTGAAGTTGTAGGGTGTAATTAATCCCGGCTAGTCTTTCCTTTTAGGGTTTGAAGGAAGATTTGATAAAAACCAGTGGGAGCCATCCTGATTAGATAAGATAATAACCAATCTGATCTTGCAAGAGCATACGTTAAAGTGTTTTCTTCTCTCTCTCTCCAGGTAGCGACCATGTCATGCCCTAATAAAGATAATAATATGGATGTATTGACTGAACTCACATGTTATACTGTGCTGGGGAACGTTGGTTCCGTTCTTTCTTATAAGAGTTATGGGAATGAACAGGACATAGGGGATTACCAGGATTCCCAAGCCACCCGAATGAAGAAAGTACATGTTGATGCATTTTCTTCGGGTGTGTTCGTTACAGAGAACTGTTTCTCCATCTGCCCTACGTCCTGGGTATTAGATACCGGGTCAGGATCCCATATATGTAATCAGTTACATGGGCTTAGGAAAGGTAGAGAACTTGGAGAAGGTGATAAAGACATAAGAGTTGGAAATGGTGCAATAGTTGCAGCTAAGACTGTCGGGGAATATCACCTTGCATTACCAACTGGTAATACATTGGTTCTGAACGAATGCTATTACATGCCGAACCAGATATGCAACATTATATCGGTTTCTTTGTTGAGCAAAGAGGGATATAATTTTGTATTACAGGACAATGTTATGAACATTTTCCGTAACCAAAAGTTGGTTGGATCAGGCACGTTGTGCAATGGCATTTATGTTCTAAATCAATCAACAGTTCTGAGCATAAAAAACACACACAAGAGGAAGAGTTCAGAACTGAACGAATCCTTCTTGTGGCATTGTAGACTGGGTCACATCAATGTGACACGACTGGCTAAGTTGCATAAGGATGGATATTTGAAACCTTTCGAATTTTCATCTTATGACACTTGCCAGTCATGTCTCAAAGGTAAGATGACCAAAACTCCGTTTACTGGACACGGAGAAAGAGTTACCGAACTCTTGGGACTTATACATAGTGATGTATGCGGTCCCATGTCTACACATGCCAAGGATGGTTCTTCGTACTTCATTACATTCACTGACGATCTCTCTAGGTTCGGGTATGTGTTCCTGATGAAACGCAAATCAGAAGCTTTTGAGAAATTTAGAGAATATAAACAAGAAGTTGAGAACCAAACCGGAAAAAGTATTAAAATCCTACGATCTGATCGAGGAGGTGAATACTTGAGCAATGAATTCCTGGACTTCCTAAAAGAGAATGGGATTCTCTCTCAGCTGACTCCTCCATATACACCACAGCACAACGGTGTATCAGAACGGAGGAACCGCACCCTATTAGATATGGTGCGCTCTATGATGAGCACGGCTGAGTTACCTATTTCCTTCTGGGGATATGCACTGGAAACAGCTGCAGACCTATTGAATATGGTTCCCACCAAAACCGTGCCAACCACTCCATATGAGATATGGAAAGGAAAGAGACCATGTCTTAATTATGTTAAGATATGGGGTTGTCCGGCATATGTAAAAACGCAAAATCCGGACAAACTCGCGGCAAGGTCCATTCTGTGTAAGTTTATTGGATATCCCAAACATTCGCGCGGGTATATCTTCTACCACACCGAGGAACAAAAGGTGTTTGTTTCTCGACATGCCACCTTTTTAGAAAAGGAATTTCTTGATAAAGAGATTAGTGGCAAGGAGGTAGAACTGGAAGAGGTTCCAGCAATACAGACTACGACAGAAGACTTGGTTGAACCAGAGGATTCAGTAGTTCCTGATGAACCTCAGCCTCTCCGCCGATCTAGTAGGGTTCCTCGCCAACCTGTGAGATACTACGGTTTTCTCATGGATGGTGGCAGCGAGGATTGCATCATGGAGGATGATGACCCAACTAGCTTCGAGCAGGCCATTACAAGTGGGGACTCAGTGAAATGGCTGGATGCTATGCGGTCCGAGATGGAATCCATGTACACCAACAAAGTATGGACTTTGGAAGTTGCTCCTGAAGGGGTAAAACCCATCGGAAGCAAATGGATATTCAAGAAAAAACTTGGTGTAGACAGGAAAGTGGAGACTTTCAAAGCTAGACTTGTTGCAAAGGGTTTTCGTCAAAGACCAGGTGTGGACTATGACGAAACCTTTTCTCCAGTAGCTATGCTTAAATCCATCCGGATCATGCTTGCCATCGCTGCATATCATGATTACGAAATCTGGCAAATGGATGTTAAGACCGCCTTTCTAAATGGTGATTTAGAAGAGAGCGTGTACATGACTCAGCCAGAGGGCTTCATAGACAGTGGGAGCAGCGGGAAGGTGTGCAAGCTGCTTAAATCCATTTATGGATTAAAGCAAGCATCGCGGAGTTGGAACATCTGCTTTGACGTCGTTATCAAAGAGTTTGATTTCGTCAAAAACCCAGATGAACCTTGTATCTACAAGAACGTGGCAGAGAGTAAGGTTGTCTTCCTCGTATTGTACATGGACGACATACTCTTGATAGGAAATGATATTCCTATGCTGCAATCAGTCAAGCTCTTCTTATCACAAAGATTCTCGATGAAAGATCTTGGTGATGCCTCCTGCATATTGGGAATTAGGATCTATAGAGATAGATCCAAACGGATATTGGGATTGTCCCAATCCAGGTACATTGACACCATACTAAAGAGGTTTAGTATGGAAGAATCCAAGCGTGGAAACTTGCCCACGATCTCTGGAGTCACTCTCTCCAAAGAGATGTCTCCCAAGACTGATTTGGAGAGAGCTCGAATGTAAGGGATACCCTATGTTTCGGCTGTAGGCTCTATCATGTACCCGATGCTATGTACCAGACCCGATGTAGGATACTCACTAAGTGTAGTGAGCAGGTATCAAGCTGATCCTGGAGAGAGTCACTGGACAGCTGTGAAGAGCATTCTCAAGTACTTACGAAGGACTAAAGAGATGCTCTTGGTGTATGGTAACGGAGAACTCCAAGTGGAGTCCTTTACCGATTCGAGCTTCCAGAGTGATAAGGACAACTCTAAGTCGCAGTCGGGATTTGTCTTTACCGTTTACGGAGGGGCGGTTAGCTGGAAGAGTTCCAAGCAGGAAACCGTGGCAGACTCGACGATGGAGGCTGAATACATCGCTGCCAACGAAGCTGCTAAAGAAGCTGTCTGGATCAAGAAGTTCATTACTGGACTTGGAGTGGTTCCATCCATTGAGCATCCAATACCTTTGTATTGTGATAACAAGGGAGCGGTGGCTTTGGCCAAGGAACCCAGGTCCCATCAGCGATCCAGGCATATTCTGAGGTGGTATCACCTGATCCGGGAGATAGTTGATCGCCGGGAGATCGAGGTCAGGAGGGTTGACATGAAGAACAACACGGCGGATCCACTCACGAAAGCCATTCCCCAGATACAGTTTGAGAGACTCTTCGGGATGCTCGGTATGCGATACTACAGCAGCTGGCCCTAGTGCAAGTGGGAGATTGTTAGTTGTATGTATGCCCTAGAGGCCAGTATTGTACAGATCATGTATATTATATTGGATGCTTGGACATATATAGAGATGACTTTCTTGCTCGATATGATAGTATGCTATCTGGTTGCTCTTTATCTTAACATGTACACTTGTCTCTTTAAACTGTCTTAAAGTTACATGTTGGTAAAGCCCCTTAGGATGTGTACTTGACTACCTGGACTATGATGCAGATCATACTAGTGGGGACATGGTAGTCTATAGGTACATCCTTCAAGGTCCCTAGTCGTGGGTGTATCGAGATGGGGCATCGATATACCAGGGTAGACTAGCATATACGCTTCTCGACCCATGAGATGGGCGATCGTTGATCCCATATCCATTGGTGTTTGACATCAGAGATGGTATACGGGTGCTCAGTGGAGACTGGGTACACTGGACGGACTTTCCGAGAACTCCCAGATGGTATTATACCTCACGTCAGATGGCAGTTCTCAGGTGACACTTGTGCAGGTTAGTCTGTAGACCCGAGATCGTCATAGAGTCTTGTGTGATTCCCACTGTGCTTTGATCGCCACCTTACCACGTCCATGAGGGCATGCAAAACGGTGGTTTTTGGGTACAGTCCCGAGTCACATGGAGGTAATGAGCGATAGGAGGGGTTTCGTCTCTCCCGGTATTGGAGGTTGATGTTGCGCTGTGCTCGATTGGCCGTAACAGGGAAGTCCCTGGCCAGGGCTGATCAGAGTTTTGCTGGTAAGTGTTACCAGTACTTTCTCGACCCGTTATGAGCCTCACATTGGCATGACTTATCGGTTATTGGGGTCTGACGTTTACCACCCCTAGACTTGATATGCGACATATCAGACGAACAGACCGGACTGTACGGTAAGTGTTACTGGTTGGATTCACAGGAGTGTGAGCGGGCTAGCTCGTCGATCTTCTGATCGCTCAATACCCGGGTGGCCGTTACGTTTAGCAGACCGCTTGCGGCTTGTGGGTGCTTGATATGATCATCATCTGCTGCCGGCGTATTGACGAGTCTTTAGGGTCCTACACAGAGGTTTCCTGGCTCAAGCGAAACGAAATAGGAGCGCATATGAGATATGTGCGGGACCGAGAATAATGCGTGTATGTGATACCGTATTTCATTCTCGCGATTAATGTTTCGATTGGTTGTATGCGATATAACCTAGTTATCGAATCGAAGATTGATTCGATAATTCGATACATTGGATAATAGTCGGTTATGTGCGACATGACCGGATCATTGAATCAAGTATTGATTTAATGATTTAATGTCTAATTATATATTTGATATATTACTTTGCATTAACTAGTATTGGTTCACTTTAAAAGGATTTTCTCACTTGATGTGCACATTGTATATGTGATATATTTTAGTGTGCACTTGTTTGTATCATGTTTGATGATACATGCTAACTTGAGTATGTGTAAAGATTAAACCATGGTTGTGTAATGGTTAGGGTTTTCTTTTTCTTACTTATTTATTTATTTGTTTATTTTGAAAAAGATAAAGGAGAATATGGTGGCTTTCTTTGGATGCTTGTTGAAGCTTCATGAAGCTTTGAACAAGTCCACCATATTTGTCTCATGCTTAACCCTAACCATTCCCACTAACCATGGTCTATTCTCTACACCTAACCAAGGTTAGGATATGATAAGTATTCATTTTCTTTTCTATTTTGAAAATACTTATCATATTCTATCTTCTTCTTCTTCATCTTCATGAAGAAAACCTTGCCTCCATCAATGGCACCTTGAGAAAAAGAGTGAGAAATCCAATTCTAAAGTGAACCCACCTCCTATTTCTTCACCCTCTACCTCTTGCCAAGTAGTATAGGGTGTTTTCTTCACAAGTTTCACAACTTGGTGAACTTGGAGCTTGATCTTGTGTAACCTCGACGTAGATCATCTTCGGCAACGTAGCCGACGACTAGTCCGCTCATTTTCTCCGATGAAGCCGATGCAAGAGTCCGGGATTCGAGATGGACAGCGAGGGGACGACTACGTGGAGCTAAGGAAGTGGATAACCGGATCTACAAAGGTTGTAGCTTCTTATCTTTAGTTAAGTTGTTAACTAGTTTAATGTTTCGCCTAAAATTCTAGTTAACGATCCGTATTAGAGTTTCTCGGCACTTGTAAAATTTGAAATTGGCATGGTTGATGCCTTGTGAGACCTCTTGAGAGTGCCTAGGAACCCTACAAAACCCAAGCCTCACTAATGGCGCCACAGAACTGCCGCAAACCGTGAGGTTCAAAGGCTTTCACACGGTCATTATGTCGAGTTAGGGTTTCATTCTTCTAGAGGGACCATAGAATTGCCTGCATGTCTTTCCGAATACTTTAAACTTGTAATAATAGGTTTCTGACACTCGATCGTCTCATTCGACTCTCAACGTCTCCGTATGAAGTCGTCTCTAGCTGGAATCAATCTATCTGATGACCTCGCATCGGGGTAGTGAACGAACCACATGCCCTAGTCATTCATCCTCGATGACTAGCGACCTTCTATCATCTCTTAGTACAACTCGTACCGTAATAGCTCCAACATCTGTGGCGATCTCTCGTCGTTCGCGGCAAAAACTGGCTCATTCGTCTGCACGCTGAACAGTGCCTCAATCGTCATGAATAAGCCATACGTCAACGGCCATCAAAATCTGGCTGGCCTCTATCAGTGGCTCAATCCTTTAGTGCAAATCGGCACGTCCGAGTAATCTCATACAGCAATCCACCGAACGCTCGTGGCGCGAAAACACATTGAAAAGACACATCTCTGCAATCGTGTGTCGCCGGAATCATGCCCTGGTCAGTCCTCGTTCGTAACGAGCTCGTGCTGACCGCAACTCTAGCCGTAGCTCTCCCTGCCCGTAATCGTGGCAGTAAAACCATAACTATACCGATGAGGCTAGATCAGGAATGGATATGATACTGAGTAAAGAAATGTATATCCTAAGGCTCCTTAAGTGGAGTAGCATATCGAAAGTATGCCGCGGAACATACCCACGGCACGTCACTCTACTTTAGTCACCTATTCCATCAACCAAGGGTCATCCTACGCTCCGAAGGTAAAACCTAACGCTCTGATACCAAATTTGTCACGTCCCGAAAGTACGGAACATGACCGGCACTTAAACTACGAAACGTCTCGAGGCGTAAGTAATCTAAGTAAGCCGAGAACCAAGAAATCCAAACCAAGAAAAGTAGTAGAGTGAAGGAAAAACAACTTAAAACAAGTAGTTTTAAAAGCATAAGCCGAATTATGCGTTTTATTTTTTAAAAAAATCAAGTATTTCTTGAAAATTTTGGCAGAGTCTCCTTTGTAAATAATGGCTCCCAAACGGGATACAACATGAATAGTATACGAAATCAATAAAAGGCATCCCCAAGCGGGAGCTAGCTCTTCGTCAATCGACGGTCATAACCACACAAGCAATATAATATACAACGCCAAGGGCGAGGATCAAAACTCAAAAGGAAACTCAAAACAACAAGAAATCCACAGAAATACAACGCGCGACTCTAAGATCGAAAGAATAACATCACTGGTCTCTATCTCAAAAATAAATACATGTTTGGTTGATGGAACTTCTAGATACAGAATAATAATATACAAGGTATAATGATGGGTACGATACAAATAAACCAACCTACTAGCAAGTCACCCGAAAAAGAAGCAGTGCCAGCAAAGCCGTAATGAAACCTGTACGGCAAAACCTGCAAGAAACTGGGGCACAACGGGGGTGAGTTGCCAACTCGTGAATAGAAAAACATCTACGAATAGAAATCGCATGTATGACGCAATCCTAGGTCATACGATCATAATATATAATCCTCAAATATAACCAGCAGTCTATAACAATGACTAGGATAAATATCTAACCCAAGTGTAATCCCATATGCCCGTGTCAGTGCCTCAGGTAGCAATATATCATATGGATGATGTATGAATGCATGAAACATAATGCATGTACTGAAGAAAACTGCTTTCATAAATTAGTGAGATTTCTGTATTTTTAAAATGAGGTATCATAATGAAATCAGCATAAAACAGTGTCTAGCATCGACACAAAACAAGTATCCAAATATCTCGATATCTCTGTGTCGCAATCTCTGTGCCTCAATATCTGAAAATCTCGATGTCTCAATCTCACTATCTAGGGCGCCGTCAATCCAGACCGGCCCCTACCATCCATCCATTGATCACGACGGTATCCTCCGGATATCCGACGCGTCGGATAATATCACCGGTCGGTCGTGATCCCCTGCACAGGCTCAACGTCAACAACACGATCTTCTTGTCCCGGGGTACCGCACCGGGCCCACCATGTACCCGAAACGGTTCATCCATCTCCTCGAATCGGGTCTCGAAATCCATCAGCAAACTCATGGTGGACGACCCATACATCATGGGAAAACCGCATTTTTTATTTAAAAGAGAGGAAAGAAGCTTATACAAGTTTTGCGGTTTTCCCCCCAAATCCAGAAAATCTCATGGAAATCCGAATCCAAACCATCAATAGCATGTAAAACCATGAATATAGGCATGAGAATCCATGAATACGGCATAACAATGAATAACAGTATGCATGAAGTGATAAGTAATAACTACAATATCTAAGCTGGCATATAAGGTAAGTACACTAATATCATGTCAAACTACAAGCTATCAAGCTAAGTTAAGCAATAATATTTTCTAAGGTGTACGTGACATGGCAATTACCGATGAAGATGTGTGTAAGCCGGCAAGTTAGTGTACGTGGTACATACGCATCATCGGTAATGGTGCTGGTGTCCTAACAGCATAATATCAACAATGCAATATGAAATAACAATGTAAGTATGCGATGCGGAGCGAGCAACCATAATGAGCGGGAGCTAAATATTAAACAATTGTGCCATTTGAAATAATACGAATCGTGGGGTTTTGAAAATAAGGGCTACGGTGGTTTTAAGAAAGGATACGTCTTTTGAAATATCCGTAGATCCTTAGACCTGTCTTTTAAAATACCCACGATCAGCTAGTTTTGAAATAGGTAGGAGTTTAATCTAATCTAACAACTACACTAAACTATACGGCTGAACTAACAAGCTGAACTACAGGTAAGGAAACCGCCTATCATCTGAGTCGATACATATACATACCTGTATATGTATAGTCGGTGATCCCGCCTCAATAATATCATATCCGATACCATATCTATAATCAGACATCCCAAGTCAAGGGTGCGGATCAATCATCAATATATAGCTCGTACGTAAATCCGTCGTACGGCATCCCAAATCTGGGTACGGGTCAATATCACATTCAACATACTATTCATCTGGTATCCTCTATATCAAATATCATGATCGGGGTATTGATCTACGTCTAGTACAATACTGATACCGCCTAAGTATGCATGCACATGTGTGAAACACTACGTCAAGGACCCGCTACAACATCATGTCGTATCTCAAATACGAACCCTGCCATATCACCGATCTCACGGCCTCAAATCAAATCTCATCGACTCATCTTAAATCCCAAGTACTATCCTCATCATCATTGCATGTGTATATGAATGTATATATGTATAGTCCCATACCCACGGGTATATACATATATACACATCCCCATCTATGCACAAGAAAGTAATGTATGCAAGTCTGTGTGTGCAAATGTGGGTATAACAACTACTCTAGGGTTTCGCAACTAACCCAAAGGTAATCCATGAACACATAATCATATCATGAATAAACATTCTCGTATCATAAAACACCTATATAAACATATATATATGAACTATACTACGGACTGTGGGGGTGCTATACGCCATCCGCCCGACTTCTTCCCGTAAATATAAATCTACTCACCTGGTCCTTACTCGCCGGTGCCGACGTCGCCACGCGCTTGCTTGTCGTCTCGAAGTCCACATGGGGTACCTACATATCATAACGCACCGTATCGCATTAAAACCAAATTCAAAATCGAAACGGTATACGAAAATCAAATCGGCACGCGTATCACGCATAGGTCAAAACCTATCGCCTACGCATGCAAGAATAGTCAAACCAACTCTCGATGTCGATGTAAAAACGTCAAACCATCGAGAAAACCAAAACACACTCAATTGCGCATCCATGAACACTAACTATAATATAAAATAGGTTAAAATTCACAAAAACCCCAAATTCACCCTAAAAGCCATTTTTCCGAAAATCTAGCAAGCATAAATTACCCGTTTTAGTACAAAACTCAACGTTTAAACAAATATAGTGGCCATAATACTTATTAAATATCTTAAATAAGTCATAAAAACAATTTCCATAATTTAATCCCAATAAATTTCATTAACCCCAAAATTCTAGTTTACCATATACCCAAATTTTAACAATTTATAGCAAAAATGCACAAAAAACAATTTAGCTTGGATTTTCATGAACTAAAAGCATTAAACCACTCAATATAATATTTATAATGACATGAAAACTTAATTATATTTTAATCTAAGCATTTGATATTTTTTCAAAAACTCTAGTTAGCAAAATAGCTTAATTAGGGCATTTATGAGAAATGGTTGTAATTAACAACTAGATTAGCTTTCAACAAGGCTTATGATGTTAATCCACATCACATATCCATGCACAATTGATCACAACCCAATTCCACAGCAAAACCCTAACTCAATCAAAATCCTCACTAGAAATTTCCAACCTCTCAAATAAACCCACAATTAAACACCTAACAACTTTAATTAAGCAACTAATCCACAATCAAACCATGGGGCAAAGAGTTATACCTCAAAGATCATGAGATCCCACATGCAACATGTCTCCAAAATGCTAACTTTTCACCAAGATCCATAATACTATAGCCAAGGAATAATGGGTAAGGGTTTAATTAGGAAATAAATGAGGTTTTTAGTGATTTTTTGATGGAATTTTTGAAGAGAATTGAAGTGGTGAAAGAGGGGGACTGTTGGCTGCAGAAATTTGGGGAAGCTCGGCTGAAAAAAATGAGAGGGGAGAGAAAGAGAATGGGTGGGAGTAAGTGAGGAATTGTCCAAGTCAACATAATACCCATACTTTTTTAATTAAAACCCAAGCTTTCTTTTCTTGGTTTCCTTTGACTTTTAAGTGAGGAGATGAGTGGGGGGCTGCTGAATTCAGCCCTAAGAGGGGAGAGGGTGAGGGTCTGTGTGTGTGAAAGAGGAATATTAAGCTACATGCAACCATACCCCAATTCTATTTAGCTATACTTCACCATTTAAGCCATTTATCTTCGATATTTTCTAAACCGTTTTGGCAAACCATTTCATTTCAAAAACCACATGATAAAATTTAGTTTAATGTGTTATGATGCACAAAATTTGTTTCAACTCATTCCAATTTGTAATTTTCCCTAATTAAATGTATTAGTGACAGCTTAAAATAATATTAAAATAATTAATTTCGGAAAAAAATTCAGAAATTTAGAAATTTTACCAGGGGCTCAATAAACACCAAATACTAGCAATTACAAAGCTAGAATATGTATATTTAATTTTATATTAAAGATATTTACATTTTGACTTTTAACAGAAAACCCATTTATTTTACCGATTTTTCCAAAATTTCACCGAAACGATTTTCAAAACGTTACAATCTTCCCCCCTTAAACAAATTCGGTCCCCGAATTTAAATTTAAACTCCCCCCCCCAAATACTAAAACATCTAAGCCAAAAACATCAAGTCGTCGGGGCTCCGAAATTGTAAATATATAAAACAAATCGTAGCGCAGCGCATGCGCATGAAAAATGATCATATAACTCAAAATCAAAACTCCGTCAAACATCCCGCAATCATCGGAGTCATGGTAAAGAAACAAATGTCAAATACAATACAAAACCAATATGATATAACTCGAAACTATACACGTAAATATCAAATCTATATATGTAAATATCTGAAGCGAATGCATGCCAAATCTCTTAAGGTCGCTGTGCAATGCGCATAACACTGCACAGTGGCGGACGTCTATCATAAGAAAATAATCATATACATATATACCTTTTGTTTGAACTGTACGTTCCGCTATTTTGGAAACAATTTAGAAGGGTTTTCTTGTTTTAAACGTTTCGTGTCATATCAGACACGTAGATAAATACTGAGACTATAGCTCGCTTTTGGAATTCCCTTCGATAGCTTTAAATGTATGCAAAATACATTCAGGTACTGTCCTCTGACTAGTCCTGCTCAGTACGAAAACACATAGCAAATATCATAAAAACGTACTGCTCTATAAGAAATCAATCCCAAAATACGCATATGAATACTCTGTGCGTCCGGTGTGCACGGAAATCAAAATCCATGAATGTGCTATACATGTGCACAGAAACAACATCAAGGTGCAATGGTGGTGCACACAACATCGGTCATAGGCAATGTGTGCGCCTGACAGCAAGGACAGGTGCGTCTGGCACGCACGAAGAATCTCGATTTAGTGCATCTGGTGTGCACCGAAATCACTTCTCAAAACATGCGCTCAACATGCATGAAAATCAAAACCAGGTGCATCCATTATGAACGAAATCATGAAATCCAATATCAAGTGTCGAACATGCGCAAAATCAAATCAGGTGCACAAGGTGCACAAAACAAATATCGAGTATCACAATCAAAATCGAAGTCTAGTGCATCTAAGTGCACAAAATGCGTATCACTGCACTGCAAGCATATGTGAACTATACCGAGTGCAAAAACCAAATCGTATGCGTATATACGCACAAATCAACTCAACTGTATGAAATCCATATAATCACAAACATGAGAAACCAAGGCACGAAAATGATATCAAGTGCAACAACTGTGCAAAAATCGTAAATAGTCAGTAGGTGCAACCATGGTGCATGAAAAAAAATATTATGAATCTCAATCATCAAAATAAATCATGCGAATAGATCGCCCAAAATACCGAAATCAAGTATGGCGGAATAGACCCGCTCAAGCACATCCTCCAAGAATCTCTGGCCAACTGCCATGGTCACTCATAGTATGTCTCGTCGACGATCCTGAACTCTGGCCTGCCGGTATGCATAACATGACCACTCATGGGTCCAAGTCTTCTCGTAATTTATTCCAGAAAGGTCCTGTCGAAATCTCTCCCAAATCTCGTCTCTGCCGAACTGTCCGGAAGTCATCGTCCCTTACTAGATCTGTTCTCGTTCTGGAACGGCTGCATACTCATCGCGACTCCTTCTGGAAGGTATATCCAAGTACAATGGCTCGGCATGCGTATCGCATCTCTGATGTTGGCGGAGTGGAACGTCGTCTCATCAAGATCTCGTACGAACCTCTTACTCCACTTTCTCTAATGTCGACTGCTTCGGACTCGTCTCGTCGTGGCTGCATGGACTGAGCTCCAACGGCTATCCTCGTATCTGGAGTCTCCCAAGAAATGCATCTCACCACCTAGCATCCGAATGAAGTTGAACCATCCGATCGATTCGTCAAAACCTTATAATCCCCCAAGAGCTCAACATCTTGGGTACAGTTTAATAGTATCGAGTACGTACCACAGCATCGGTGGTCCAGCCGTAGAAGGGCAAACCCAAGCCTCACTAATGGCGCCGCAGAACTGCCGCAAACCCTGAGGTTCAATGGCTTTCACACGGTCATTATGTCGAGTTAGGGTTTCATTCTTCTAGAGGGACCATAGAATTGCCTGCATGTCTTTTCGAATACTTTAAACTTGGAATAATAGGTTTCTGACACTCGATCGTCTCGTTCGACTTTCAAGGTCTCCGTGTGAAGTCGTCTCTAGCTGGAATCAATCTATTTGATGACCTCGCATCGGGGTAGTGAACGAACCACATGCCCTAGTCATTCATCCTCGATGACTAGCGACCTTCTATCATCTCTTAGTACAACTCGTACCGTAATAACTCCAACATCTATGGCGATATCTCATCGTTCGCAGCAATAACTGGCTGATTCGTCTGCACGCTGAATAGTGCTTCAATCGTCATGAATAAGCTATACGTCAACGGCCATCAAAATTTGGCTGGCCTCTATCAGTGGCTCAATCCTTTAGTGCAAATCGGCACGTCCGAGTAATCTCATACAGCAATCCACCGAACGCTCATGGAGCGAAAACACAATGAAAAGATACATCTCTGCAATCGTGTGTCGCCGGAATCACGCCCTGGTCAGCCCTCGTTCGTAACGAGCTCGTGCTGACCGCAACTCTAGCCGTAGCTCTCCCTGCCCGTAATCGTGGCAGCAAAACCATAACTATACCGATGAGGCTAGATCAGGAATGAATATGATACTGAGTAAAGAAATGTATATCTTAAGGCTCCTTAAGTGGAGTAGCGTATCGTAAGTATGCCGCGGAACATACCCACGGCACGTCACTCTACTTTAGTCACCCATTCCATCAACCAAGGGTCATCCTACGCTCCGAAGGTAAAACCTAACGCTCTGATACCAACTTTGTCACGTCCCGAAAGTACGGAACATGACCGGCACTTAAACTACGAAACGTCTCGAGGCGTACGTAATCTAAGTAAGCCGAGAACCCAGAAATCCAAACCAAGAAAAGTAGTAGAGTGAAAGAAAAACAACTTAAAACAAGTAGTTTTAAAAGCATAAGCCGAATTATGCGTTTTTTTTAAAAAAAATCAAGTATTTCTTGAAAATTTTGGCAGAGTCTCCTTTGTAAATACTGGCTCCCAAACGGGATACAACATGAATAGTATACGAAATTAATAAAAAGCATCCCCAAGCGGGAGCTAGCTCTTCGTCAATCGACGGTCACAACCACACAAGCAATATAATATACAACGCCAAGGGCGAGGATCAAAACTCAAAAGGAAACTCGAAACAACAAGAAATCCACAGAAATACAACGCGCGACTCTAAGGTCGAAAGAATAACTTCACTGGTCTCTATCTCAAAAATAAATATATGTTTGGTTGATGGAACTTCTAGATACAGAATAATAATATACAAGGTATAATGATGGGTATGATACAAATAAACCCACCTACTAGCAAGTCACCCGAAAAAGAAGCTGTGCCAGCAAAACCGTAATGAAACCTGTACGGCAAAACCTGCAAGAAACTGGGGCACAACGGGGGTGAGTTGCTAACTCGTGAATAGAAAAATATCTACGAATAGAAATCGCATGTATGACGCAATCCTAGATCATACGATCATAATATATAATCCTCAAATATAACCAGCAGTCTATAACAATGACTAGGATAAATATCTAACCCAAGTGTAATCCCATATGCCCGTGTCAGTGCCTCAGGTAGCAATATATCATATGGATGATGTATGAATGCATGAAACAGAATGCATGTACTGAAGAAAACTGCTTTCTTAAATTTGTGAGATTTCTGTATTTTTAAAACGAGGTATCATAATGAAATCAGCATAAAACAGTGTCTAGCATCGACACAAAACAAGTATCCAAATATCTCGATATCTCTGTGTCGCAATCTCTGTACCTTAATATCTCAAAATCTCTATGTCTCAATCTCACTATCTAGAGCGCCGTCAATCCAGACCGGCCCCTACCATCCATCTCATGATCACGACGGTATCCTCCGGATATCCGACGCGTCGGGTAATATCACCGGTCGGTCGTACTCCCCTGCACAGGCTCAACGTCAACAACACGATCTTCTTGCCCCGGGGTACCGCACCGGGCCCACCATGTACCCGAAACGGTTCATCCATCTCCTCGAATCGGGTCTCGAAATCCATCAGCAAACTCATGGTGGACGACTCATACATCATGGGAAAACCGCACTTTTTATTTAAAAGAGAGGAAAGAAGCTTATACAAGTTTTGCGGTTTTCCCCCCAAATCCAGAAAATCTCATGGAAATCCAAATCCAAACCATCAATAGCATGTAAAACCATGAATATAGGCATGAGAATCCATGAATACGGCATAACAATGAATAACAGTATGCATGAAGTGATAAGTAATAACTACAATATCTAAGCTGGCATATAAGGTAAGTACACTAATATCATGTCAAACTACTAGCTATCAAGCTAAGTTAAGCAATAATATTTTCTAAGGTGTACGTGACATGGCAATTACCGATGAAGATGTGTGTAAGCCGGCAAGTAAGTGTACGTGGTACATACGCATCATCAGTAATGGTGCTGGTGTCCTAACAGCATAATATCAACAATGCAATATGAAATAACAATGTAAGTATGCGATGCGGAGTGAGCAACCATAATGAGCGGGAGCTAAATATTAAACAATGGTGCCATTTGAAATAACATGAATCGTGGGGTTTTGAAAATAAGGGCTACGGTGGTTTTAAGAAAGGATACGTCTTTTGAAATATCCGTAGATCCTTAGACCTGTCTTTTAAAATACCCACGATCCGCTAGTTTTGAAATAGGTAGGAGTCTAATCTAATCTAACAACTACACTAAACTATACGGCTGAACTAACAAGCTGAACTACAGGTAAGGAAACCGCCTATCATCTGAGTCGATACATATACATACCTGTATATGTATAGTCGGTGACCCCGTCTCAATAATATCATATCCGATACCATATCTATAATCAGACATCCCAAGTCAAGGGTGCGGATCAATCATCAATATCGTACGTAAATCCGTCGTACGGCATCCCAAATCTGGGTACGGGTCAATATCACATTCATCATACTATTCATCTGGTATCCTCTTTATCAAATATCATGATCGGGGTACTGATCTACGTCTAGTACAATACTGATACCGTCTAAGTATGCATGCACATGTGTGAAACACTACGTCAAGGACCCGCTACAACGTCATGTCGTATCTCAAATACGAACCCTGCCATATCACCGATCTCACGGCCTCAAATCAAATCTCATCGACTCATCTTAAATCCCAAGTACTATCCTCATCATCCATGAATGTATATATAAATGTATATATGCATAGTCCCATACCCACGCGTATATACATATATACACATCCCCATCTACGCACAAGAAAGTAATGTATGCAAGTCTGTGTGTGCGTATGTGGGTATAACAACTACTCTAGGGTTTCGCAACTAACCCAAAGGTAATCCATGAACACATAATCATATCATGAATAAATATTCTCGTATCATAAAACACCTATATAAACATATATATATATGAACTATACTACGGACTGCGGGGGTGCTATACACCATCCACCCGACTTCTCCCCGTAGATATAAATCTACTCACCTAGTCCTCGCTCGCCGGTGCCGACGTCGCCACGCGCTTGCTTGTCGTCTCGAAGTCCACATGGGGTACCTACATATCATAACGCACCGTATCGCATTAAAACCAAATTCGAAATCGAAACGGTATACGAAAATCAAATCGGCACGCGTATCACGCATAGGTCAAAACCTATCGCCTACGCATGCAAGAATAGTCAAACCAACCCTCGATGTCGATGTACAAACGTCAAACCATCGAGAAAACCCAAACACACTCATTTGCACATCCACGAACACTAACTATAATATAAAATAGGTTAAAATTCACAAAAACCCCAAATTCACCTTATAAGCCATTTTTCCGAAAATCTAGCAAGCATAAATTACCCGTTTTAGTACAAAACTCAACGTTTAAACAAATCTAGTGGCCATAATACTTATTAAATATCTTAAATAAGTCATAAAAACAATTTCCATAATTTAATCCCAATAAATTTCATTAACCCTAAAATTCTAGTTTACCATATGCCTAAATTTTAACAATTTATAGCAAAAATGCACAAACAACAATTTAGCTTGGATTTTCATGAACTAAAAGCATTAAACCACTCAATATAATATTTATAATGACATGAAAACTTAATTATATTTTAATCTAAGTATTTGATAATTTTTAAAAAACTCTGGTTAGCAAAATAGCTTAATTAGGGCATTTATGAGAAATGGTTGTAATTAACAACTAGATTAGCTTTCAACAAGGCTTATGATGTTAATCCACATCACATATCCATGCACAATTGATCACAACCCAATTCCACAGCAAAACCCTAACTCAATCAAAATCCTCACTATAAATTTCAAACCTCTCAAATAAACCCACAATTAAACACCTAACAACTTTAATTAAGCAACTAATCCACAATCAAACCATGGGACAAAGAGTTATACCTCAAAGATCATGAGATCCCATATGCAACATGTCTCCAAAATGCTAACTTTTCACCAAGATCCATAATAGTATAGCCAAGGAATAATGGGTAAGGGTTTAATTAGGAAATAAATGAGGTTTTTAGTGATTTTTTGATGGAATTTTTGAAGAGAATTGAAGTGGTGAAAGAGGGGTACTGTTGGCTGCAGAAATTTGGGGAGGCTCGGCTGAAAAAAATGAGAGGGGAGAGATAGAGAATGGGTGGGAGTAAGTCAGGAATTGTCCAAGTCAACATAATACCCTTACTTCTTTAATTAAACCCCAAGCTTTCTTTTCTTGGTTTCCTTTGACTTTTAAGTGTGGGGATGAGTGGGGGGCTGCTGAATTCAGCCTTAAGAGGGGAGAGGGTGAAGGTGTGTGTGTGTGAATGAGGAATATTAAGCTACATGCAGCCATACCCCAATTCTATTTAGCTATACTTCACCATTTAAGCCCTTTTTCTTCGATATTTTCTAAACCGTTTTGGCAAACCATTTCATTTCAAAAACCACATGATAAAATTTTGTTTAATGTGTTATGATGCACAAAATTTGTTTCAGCTCATTCCAATTTGTAATTTTCCCTAATTAAATGTATTAGTGACAGCTTAAAATAATATTAAAATAATTAATTTCGGAAAAAAATTCAGAAATTTAGAAATTTTACCAGGGGCTCAATAAACACCAAATACTAGCAATTATATAGCTAGAATATGTATATTTAATTTTATATTAAAGATATTTACATTTTGACTTTTTACAGAAAACCCTTTTATTTTACCGATTTTTCTGAAATTTCACCGAAACGATTTTCAAAACGTTACAATCGGTATGCACTTTCTTCGTTTGGGCAGCACGGGAATTCTGGTAATCCCCAATTTCCTGCTCTGTCTTATAACAATTATAAGTTGGAGCGGGACCAACGTTCCCCAGCTCAGTATAACAAGCGGGTTCGGTCAATTCTTCCATATTATTATCTTGATTAAGGCGTGATATGGTCGCTACTTGAAGAGAGAGAGAAGAAAACACTCAGTGTATGCTCTTGCAAGATTAGATTGGTTATCTAATATATCTAATCAGGATGTCTCCCACTGTTTTAATCAAATCTTCCTTCAAACCCTAAAAGGAAAGACTAGCCTGGATTAATTACACGCTACAAGTTCGCCAATCTTTCAGCCAGGCCAGTGCCGGTACTTTGAGGAAGTTTTCCCGTGCTTTCGCACGGACCTAATTAAAGTAAACCTCATTTTCCTAGGGGCGTAACCCTGTTGACACCTTTCTAAACACCTACTTGATCGACTAATTGTAATGTGTAAAACTCTCCCAGGAGTAACTCTTACTCGCAGCGGGTATCGAGATCCAACTATCTCATAGAAGGTATGCAATCTCATTGCAAATTTCGACACTTGAAATTCCCAATACTATTTTACCCCTAGCAGCTATATGACCTTAACATGGTCAACAAATCATTGGTGCTAGTCAAGTTCAACCCGTCATTTCCCGATTGAATTAAATACACCCGCACGACCCTTAACAAGGTCAACAAAGTCGCACGACTACCCTAATCCAATCACATCATATGCTTATACAGATAAGCACTAATCAGCTACCGCACACTACGCCTTAACATGGTCAACAAACGCAGCACGAATACTAACTAGTACTTATCTGAAATGACGGAGGGCTACGACAGGTTTTTAAGAAAAACCTTTTGCGTAATGAACTTGATATCGTTATAGAATCGAGTGATTTTTAAATGGAGTGTTTTTTAGGCTTTTCTAGTTTTGCTAAAGGGGTCACTCCCGGTGAAGGGATCGTCGGCCCTTTCCTCATCGAATAAGGTGCAGGGTATATCATATATACCACTATACAAAGCAAGAACTATTGAAGCAATCAAAAGATAAACCGAGTTTCTAGCATCTGCTAGTTTCACTAAAGAGATCACTCCCAGTGAAGGGATCTCGGCTCTTTCCTTATCGAATAAGGTGCTGGATGTTCTACAAGGAACACCGCTATGCAAAGCAAGAACTAGAGCTACCAGTTTTTAAACAAGTTTCTACAACATCTTAGGTTTCTTTTATTTCATTAATCTCATTAATGAAGTCCCATTTTAATATGCTTCACAAGCATCAGATATGAAACGAAATCAACAATATATAATATATATCTCATATATATAATATAAACATTCGTCTCAGGCAGTAATATGATCTCATCATAGAACATTGCAGCAGAAGAACTTATATGAAATATTGGATATACTAGGACGTCCGTGTTTTTAATACGAGCCTGTATAAAACACGGATTCCACGGTCGCGATTAATAGCCAAACCCACATCCCTAGACCCCTATGAGAATGGCAAGCAACACAGCCAATTCTAGGGTTAGGAGACCCGGTCCTGACTCCTCGAGATGGTCTCCCACTGGACCCTAGAACCCGGTTACTTGTGCTCCCCTCTTTGGGTCTACCTAATGCGGAAAAGTAAATAATATACAATGGTGACATCATCCTCAGCCCGGAAGTGCCACAATAAAAGAATATTACATACAAATGAATTTTACATGAATGAAAATGAAAAACTCTCATCTCACATAAAACCCCCGGCTATTCAAACACGACGATCCAATATAACATATCACAGCAACACATAACATCACATGTCACCAACGTAAGTAAGTATGCATACGCCGATTGTCGTCGATGTATAGCAACGAAACCGGCGATACAACTACATACTACACTTACGGTCGCAGAAAAGAAAGTGTAAAACAACAACAGTTGGAATCCGCAACCCTCTTTAGATATCGCATGCCTAACCAAATGAATTCCTTAGACATCGCATACCTAACAATTATAAACCCCGTATTTTAGTCTCATTATCGAAAACACTTTTCAATATCTAGCCGGGCAATTCAACAAGATTCCCGACATCCAGATCGAATGCTCGTCGCAAACTTCAGTAGACGGTCGCACCCCCGATGCCGTCGACGAAGTGCACTAAGGCGGAACACCTTTGCCGCGAGCACTCGAACGGATGCTTTTGGCGACGAGGTTCTCCTACAGTCACTTGGTCGGGGCTATAGGGCGTGGCTGTCTATTAAGTTTACCCGGCGAGTATCCGCGTACGCTACGTGATTGCGACGGACTTTTGATCACATCAAAATTCCGAGGCAACCGATCATCTGAGACTGAACTGCTAGATTTATAACATTCAAATTAGTTATCTCATAACTACTTGTGGATTCCAAATATTGTATCACATTCCAGATAAATAGATAATGTTAAACTTTCCGATCGAATAATCAAACACCCAAGTTTTCCCAAATAGTTCTCAACACTTGAAATTAGTTTAAAAACATCCATCACATGCTACAGTACCAATGGTCCAGCCGTAGAAGGGTCAAACCAACGCCTCACATGTGGCACGCCGTACTGCCATAAACCCTTAGGTTTAGAGGCTGTTCAAGACGGTCACATAATCGAGTTAACGTTTGTTGTCTTTTAGGGGGTCCACCGCGTTACTTGCATGACTTAGAACGTTCTTAAACTACGGGAAAAAAATCCAACGCTTGGAAATTTTCCGGCAGGGGAAAAAGTGAGTTATTGATATCCGTTCGAACTTTTTAACACGTTCTAAAAATAACCCGGACAAACTAAACAAAGTTAAATTATCCAATCGAATCAACGAGTCCCCAATACAACCCTAGAAAACTCAACACTTGAGTGGAATTAAAAACTTCCCAGAAAAAAATGACAAGAAAGGACCTAAGAATAAATATATGAAGTTCCAGGGACTAATTCAAAATTTTGGCCGCGGAACCGCCGCCAAACCCATGGTTTGGCCGCGGTTCCGCGGTCAAATCAGCGCATTACAGATCCGTACTTCACAGTAATTCTTAGTTTTTCCTGCTTAATTTTCTAAGCATTTTTAATCCATAAAAAATCACATTTTTTAAAAATATCCAGAGAGGGGTTCAAATTAGGGTTTCGGTGTTTGATCGGACTTTAAACTTCGTCTAGACTTCGCCTAAAGCTCTAGCTTGGCTCTGATACCACTGTAGGGTTGCTAGGCACACGCACAAGGGTCTATGAGGCATCAACCATGCCCGATTAAAAATTTAGAGGTGCCGAACAACCCAAAGCCGGATCTTTAAACTAGAGTTTATGCGAAAACAAGTATATTAAACACTTTAACACTAAATGAGAGGCATTACAACCTTTATAGATCCGGTCCTTCACTTCATAAGCTCCGTGTTGAGGTCCCTTTGCTGCGATCATCGTGTTCCGGACTCTCGAGAGGTTCCACGAAGAGAAAGATACAAGCTAGCTTCCGATCTTCGATAACATAGATGATCTACCTTGAAGTTTCATTAACACAAGCTAATACTCACTAAATGAAGTGAACACTCTCATCTAAAGGGCAAGGGTAGATGAGGATGATGAAGTAGGATTTTTGCTCTCATTTATAATCTTTTTCTCACACATAATCATCACTTAGAAAAAGGTAGAAAGCTTTTTCCATGAAAGAAAGAAGGAAGAAGATGAATGAATAATAATAAATCCTTTTGTGATGAATAATGAAAAGAAGATAATGATGAATAATGCAACCATGGTTGCTAAACCTTTGTAGAGAATTAACCAAGGGCTAGGGTTTGGGTTGGGTTAAAGCATGAGTCACTTGTAAATATCTTTGCAAAAACAAAAAGAAACCTTCTAGAATCGTCAAGAAGGAACTAACCCAAAACAAACCCTAACCTTGTTTAATCTCCACTAAACATGTTGCATTAGTTATCATATCATGTTACAATATCATATATCACATATATAATATTTATTGTAACAAAATAAAATAATACAATTAACATATATCGCATATATATATCAATGTATTACCCGAGTGAGAAAAAGAATCTTTTAGTGAGCTAATATTAGTTAATGTAATTTAATATATCATTTATATTATTATACATTAAATTATTGAATCAACACTTGATCCGACAATCCGGCTATATCGCATATAACCGATTAATTCGATGACCCGGCTATATCACATATACCCGACCAATATCTCATACCGCGAGAATCCAATACGGTATCACATACTGCATTATCCTCGGTCCCACACATATCACATATGTGCTCCTACTCCGTTTTTCCTGAGTCAAGAAACCTCTGTGTAAGACTCTAAAGAATCATCAATACGCCGGCAGTAGGTGATGATCATATCAAACACCCACAAGCTGCAAGCGGTCAGCTAATCGTAACAGCCACCCAGGTATTGAGCGCTCAGAAGATCAACAAGAAAGCCTGTACATTCTCCTGTGAATCCAAACAGTAACACTCTCGTACAGTCCGGTCTCGTCGTCTGATATGTCGCATATCTCGCATAGGAGTGGTAAACGTCAGACCCCAGTAGCTTGATAATTCGTGTCGATATGAGGTCTGTAACAGTTCGAGAAACTACTGATAACTCTTACCAGTAAATCTCTGCAACCCTGGCCAGGGATTTCCAGTTATAGCCAATCGAACACAGCACAACATCAACTCCCTATACCGGGAAAGATGAATCCCCTCCTATCGCTTATTGCCTCCATGTGATTCGGGACTGTACCCAAAAGCCACCTTTTTGCACGCCCTCTTGGACGTGGTATGATGGAAATCAAAGCACATTGGGAATCACACAAGACTCTATGACGATCTCGGGTCAACAGACTACTCTGTACCAGTGTCACCGGAGAACTGCCATCTGACGTGAGGTATAATACCATCTGGGAGTTCTCGACGAGTCCGTCCAGTGTACCCAGTCTCCACTGAGCACCCGTACACCATCCTTGATGTCAAACACCGATAGATATGGGATCATCCATCGCCCATCATATGGGTCAAGATGCGTATACGCTAGTCTACTCTGGTGTATCGATGCCCTGTTTCAATACACCCTCGACTAGGAACAGTTATAAGATGTACTCGTCGACTACCGTAGCCCCACTAGTATGATCTCATCATAGTCCCAGTAGTCGAGTACATATCCTAAGGGCTTTATCAACATGTAATATAGAGACAACGAGAGTACATGTTAAGATAAAGTACAACCAGATAGCATACTATCATGTCGAGCAAGAAAGTCCTCCCTATATATGTCCAAGCATCCATTACAATATACATCGTATGTACAGTAATGGCCTCTAGGGCATACATATAACTAACATCATCAACGTAAGTAAATATGCGTATCCCAATTGTCGTTGACATATAGTAACGAAACCAGCGATACACCACATATTACACTTACGGTCGCAGAAAAGAAAGTGAAAAACTACAACAATTGGAATCCGCAACCACCTTAGACATCATAAACCGAATGTATCTCATACTTTGGATTTCATGCCCAACCAAATGAATTCCTTAGACATCACATGCCTAACAATTATAAACCCCGCATTTTAGCCTCGATATTGAAAACACTTTTCAATAACCAGACGGGTAATTCAACAAGATTCCCGATAACCTGATTGAATGCTCGTCGGAAACTTTAGTAGACGGCCCCCGATGCCGTCGACGAAGTGCACTAAGGAGGAACACCGCGGCCGCGAGCACCCAAACGGATGCTTCTGGCGATGGGGTTCTGCTACAGTCACTTGGTCGGGCTATGGGGCACGGCTATCTAGTAAGGTTACCCGGCGAGTATCCGCGTACACTACGTAATTGCGACGGACTTTTGATCCTCATCAAAATTCCGTGTCAACCGATCAAATGAGACTAACTTGCTAGATTTATAAAATTCAAACTAATTATCACATAACTAATTATGTAGATTCCAAATATTGTATCACAATCACAGATAGTTAGACGTTGTTAAACTTTTCGATCGAATAAACAAACACCCAAAATTTCCCAAAGAGCTCAACACTTGAGCGGAGTTCAAAAAGTACCCAGAACATGCCACAACACCTATTAACCATCCGTAGAAGGGCCGACCTATGACTCACTCATGTCGCCATGGAACTGCCGCAAACCCTAGGGTATGACCGCAGTTCCGTGATCCAAAAAGTCGAGTTTGGGTATCGTTCTTCTAGAGGGTCCACGGAATCGCTTGCATGATTTTCTGAAGATTTTAAACTTGGAAAAAATCCAACTCTTGGAAAATTTCCAGCGAGGGAAAATATGAGTTATTGATATCCGTTCGAACTTTTTAACGTCGTCTAAATAACCCGAATAGATGTTAGAATTACGATTACGAAACACTCCGAATTGCCTTTGCAGAAAGTTAACACCACATACAAATTTAGCAAAAACAAGCAACACCTGAAACACGAAAACCAAGAGACTGGAACACCCTAAAAATTTGAAGCCAAAAAGCCCCAGAAGAACCGGTGAGCTCGGATTTTTAAGCCATGTGGCCGGCCAAAATTAGGTGGTATTGATTCAAATTTGTATGGTATTCATGTTATATCACATAAAACATTCTGTAGTTGCTTAAAAAATTTTAGACACTCTAAAAAATTCGACAGAAACTAGATTTGTGTATCGGGTGTTTCGGAGTTGTTTCGGTTTCGTAATCCTACAAACATCGTCTAATTCTCTAGCATGGCTCTGATACCACTGTTGGGTTCCCTTGGCGGCCGCTGGGTTTCGGGAGTCATCGTCCATGCCAATTTTTCGATTTTTGTCTTTCTAAAGAACCCTAACCTAGAATCTTAACTAGAGATTTAGACGAAACAACAATGTAAACAACTTTACATCAAAGTGAATAAGGAATACAACCTTTGTTGACCGGTCCTTCACTTCTAAAGCTCCGTGTAGTAGTCCCTTCGCTCCAAGTAGTGAACACCCGAACTCTAGTAAGGGTTCACATGAAGAAATGAACATGCTTGCTCGAAGTCTTCGAGGCCGAAGATGATCTATGTCGAGGAGACTCAAGCTCATGCTACCTCTTCATTAATGGTGGATTAGTGAACCAAACACCCTAAACTAAATGGCTAATATAGTAGAGGATGATAAAGTAGGGATTGGTCTCACTTTAGATTAATTTTTCTCACATTATTTCTTCACCATTGGAAAAGCTAGTGAACTTTCTCATGAGGAAGAAGAAGATGAAGTGGAGATGAGAATGAAACTCATAAGGTAAGAATAGCAACCATGAATGAGTTAGTGTCATACACTAACTCATGTAGAGATTAAACCATGGATAACAATAATGGTTAGGTTAATAAATATCTGCAAGTAAAACAAAATTAGTAAACTTGTTCAATGGTTCCACAAGCTTCAACCATGTAACTTAATTCCATCTAATTTTGATCAACTTTAAATAAATAAAACCATTCATTATATCAAGCATGTTGTGAGTCTCATACACCCATGAAGCATGTGGCATCAAGCATGACACAATAAAATGTACATTAATATATATCGCATATATACTATATGCACACAAGTGAGAAAAAGAAATGTTTAAGTGAGCTAATATTAGTTAATGTAAATTAATATATCACATATATAATTATACATTAAATTATTAAATCAACACTTGATTTAATAATCCGGCTATATCACATACAACCGACTAATATCTAACGTAACAACTTATCGAATCAACACTTGATCCGATAACTCGGCTATATCATATATAACCGACCGATATCGTATATCGCGAGAATAGAATGCTGTATCACATACGTGCATTAATCTCGGTCCCGCACATATCACATATGTGCTCCTACTTCGTTTCGCATGAACCAGGAAACCTCTGTGTAGGACTCTAAAGACTCGTCAATACGCCGGCAGTAGGTGATGATCATATCAAACACCCACAAGCCGCAAGCGGTCTGCTAAACATAACGGCCACCCGGGTATTGAGCGATCAGAAGATCAACAAGCAAGCCTGCTCATACTCCTGCGAATCCAATCAGTAACACTACCGTACAGTCCGGTCTTTTCATCAGATATGTAGCATATCGCAGCCTGGGGGTGGAATAACGTCAGACCCCAATAGCCTGATAAGTCATGCCGATGCAAGGTCCATAACGGTTCGAGAAAACACTGATAACACTTACCGGTAAATCTCAGCAATCCTGGCCAGGGATTTCCTGTTATGTCCAATTGAGCATAGCGCAACATCAATAGAAGCAATCAAAAGACAAACCGAGTGTGTAGCATCTGCTAGTTTCACTAAAGAGGTCACTCCCGATGAAGGGATCTCGGCTCTTTCCTTATCGAATAAGGTGTTGGATATTCTACAAGAAATGCCGCTATGCAAAGCAAGAACTAGAGCTACCAGTTTTTAAACAAGTTTCTACAACATCTTTAGGTTTCTTTTATTTCATTAATCTCATTAATGAAGTCCCATTTTATTATGCTTCACAAGCATCAGATATGAAACGAAATTAACAATATATAATATATATCTCATATATACAATATAAACATTCGCCTCAGGCAGTAATATGATCTCATCACAGAACATTGCAGCAGAAGAACATATATAAAATATTGGATATACAAGGAGGTCCGTGTTTTTAATACGAGCCTGTATAAAGCACGGATTCCATGGTCGCAATGAACAGACAAACCCACATCCCTAGACCCCTACGAGAGCGGCAAGTAACCCTGCCAGTTCTAGAGTTAGGAGACCCGGTCTCGACTCCTCGAGATGGTCTCCCACTAGACCTTAGAACCCGGTTACTTGTGCTCCCCGCCTTGGGTCTATCCTAATGTGGAAAAGTAAATAATATACAATGGTGATATCATCCTCAGCCCGGAAGTGCCCCAATAAAAGAATATTACATACAATGAATTTTACATGAATGAAAAAGAAAAACTCTCATCTCACATAAAACCCCCGGCTATTCAAACATGACGATCCAATATAACATATCACAGCAACACATAATATCACATATCATCAACGTAAGTAAATATGTGTATCCCAATTGTCGTTGATGTATAGCAACGAAACCGGCGATACACCACATATTACACTTACGGTCGCAGAAAAGAAAGTGTAAAACTACAACAGTTGGAATCCGCAACCTCCTTAGACATCGCATGCCTAACCAAATGAATTCCTTAGACATCGCATGCCTAACAATTATAAACTCTGCATTTTAGTCTCATTATCGAAAACACTTTTCAATATCTAGTCGGGCAATTCAATAAGATTCCCGACAACCTGATCGAATGCTCGTTGAAAACTTTTGTAGACGGCCGCACCCCCGATGCCGTGGACGAAGTGAACTAAGACAGAACACTGCTGCCTTGAGCAACTGAACGGATGCTTTTGGCGATGAGGTTCTTCTACAGTCACTTGGTCGGGGCTATGGGGTGTGGCTATCTATTAAGTTTACCCGGCGAGTATCCGTGTAGGCTACGTGATTGCGACGGACTTTTGATCGCATCAAAATCCCGTGGCAACCGATCATCTGAGACTAAACTGCTACATTTATAACATTCAAAATTAGTTATCTCATAACTGCTTGTGGATTCCAAATATTGTATCACAATCCAGATAAATAGACAATGTTAAACTTTTCAATCGAATAAACAAACACCCAAGATTTCCCAAATAGCTCAACATTTGAGCGGAGTTCAAAAAACCCAGAGCATGACACAGCCCCAATGAACCAGCCGTAGAAGGGTCAAACCAACGCCACATACGTGGCAACGCTAAACTACCACAAACCCTAAGGTTCAAGTGGCAGTTTTGACGGTCACATAATCGAGTTAAGGTTACGTTCTTCTAGAGGGTCCACAGATACGCTTGCATGATTTTCCGGAAGTTTCAAACTCGTGGAAAAATCCAACCCCTGAAAATTTTCTGTCAGGGGAAAAAGTGAGTTATTGATATCCTTTCGAACTTTTTAATACGTTCTAAAATTACCTGGAAAAAACTTAGACGAAGTTAAACTTTCCAATCGAATCAACGAATACAAAAGATCTCCAGAAAACTCAACACTTGAGTAATATTAAAAATTCCTAGAAGCATGAAAAAGTACCCAAGAATCATACCTTGAAGTACGAGCCCCTGACTCCTCATGATGGCCATGGAACCGCCGCCAAACCCATGGTTTAGCCACGGTTCCACGTGTTGGATATAGTGCCCTCAAAGTCAATTATTGGATCACAGGTACGTGATTACAATGATTGAGGGAGGACCTATACCGGTAGGACAGTCTTACTCGAGATGATAGTATGCTATCTGGTTTGCCTTTATCAGTCGTGTACAGCTTTAGGTGACACGATCACTATTACACGTTGATAGAGCACTTAGGATCCTGCTTGACTACCAACAGTATGATGGCGATCATATACGTGAGAGTTGGGTAGTCTATAAGCACATCCTTAAAAGTGGTCCCTAGTCGTAGGAGTTTCGAGACAGGGCATCGATACTCCAGAGTAGACTAGTGTATACAGTCGAGACCCCGACGAGGGGCGGTGGCCGGTCTCACAAGCCACTGGTGTCAGTTGGATCACCTAAGATGTATATAGGTGCTCGTTGGGTTATGAGTACACCGGACAGGACTCGCCGGGAACCTGCTAGTTGGTATTTATACCTAGCGTCAGATAGCAGTTCCCTGGTGACATGTGTACAGGTTAGTTCATCGACCTGAGGTCGTCATTTGTCTCGTGTGAGTTCCCACTGTGCTTTGATTTCTACCCTACCACAGCTCAAAGGAGTCGTGCAAACAGGTCTTTTTTGGGTACAGTCCCGAACCACATGGAGGCAAATGAGCGGATCGGCAGGGGATTCGTCTCTCCCGGGATTGGGGGTGAGATCGTGCTATGTCTAGGAAAGCCATTACACCAAGTCCTTGGCCAAGGCAGGTGAGAATTACTGGTAGGTATTCTAGTAGTTTCTCAGGGTGTTCAGGGCTACTCTTCGACACGACTTATACAGCTATTGGGGGTCTGACGTTACCAGCCCCCTAGGCTTGATATGCGATACTCATAGACGAACGGACCGGACTGTATGTATATTGTCACTGTTAGGCTCAGTAGAGTTCCAGGATGAGTTCGCTCATCGTCTTCCCTTAAGGTCTGTACATGGGCAGCTATTACGCACTGCTAGTGTCGTGGACGTGCTTATGGTTAAACCCACTGCCAGGGTACTGATGAGTCATTAGAGTCCCCCACAGATAGTTTCCCAAGTCCGGGCGAAACGTTGTAGAGGCCGTATGGTTTTATGGCATGGTTCGGAAAATGCACGTGCATTTATGCACGTGTTATATTTCGGGCAGATATTACTGGTGGGGTTTGGTTTAAGCCGGATCCATGTATTATATTGAGTCGAAATATTTTAGTCTCTCGTATTCGTATTCGGTCGGAATACGGATACAGGTATGTATATACAGGTGAAGGGTATTTTCGTAATCCGTTACGAGAATATTTTAGAAGATGTATTTTTTTTTGGATTAATCATTTTGGTTTAAATGATTATTTGGTTTTGGAAATGGTGACTCATTATGGATGACACATTTATTCTAGCATGTTCATTAGTGACTCATGCTAATGAGTCACTAAGTGAGTCATGAAGAATTAATGGTGTTTTGTTTTGTGAAGAGATATTTGAGGAGATATTTTTCATTAGATATTTTCTTTGGTCTTTGATAAATAAACCTCATATATATCTATTCACATAAGAAGAAAAAGAGAGAAGATTATTATACTTGAGTTCATTTTGCTCTCTTGATTTTCTTGAGTTCACCATTTCCAAACCATAGCATCTTCTTCAACCTCCACTCTTACCCTCTCATGTGATGAGAACCAAAGAGTGTTTGAGACAAAGTATTATACTCGTTCTCTACTTCATCTTGGTCATCTCTTTTAGCAGACTTGATGACCGAGTTGCCTCGGTAAAGAGGCGGGAGCCTGTTTAAAGATCCGTAGATGTGGTGCCACCTGGACGAGGAGCAAAGAGATCGGAGTTGCCGCAAAGGAGCGTGGGATGACAGCTAAAGACCGAAGGACTCGGATCGATCGGTATAGCCTTTCTACCTCTTTACAGTTTGTTAGTTTAGTGTTAATGGTAAGATCCGGGTTATAGTATGCGATAGCGCCAGTTATAAAAGTTTTTGTTCCGCGTTTGGCGTCAGAATGACGGCTGGGGCGCTACCGTAGACTTACATGGTATCAGAGCCATGCCATTAACCTTTACTAACTTGTTCTAACGCGTTTAAAATATCGATCGAACGAAATTTCCAAAACCGCATTTTTCAGGCTAAAGTTTCTGTCGAATTTTTAAACAGGTCTAAAAATCATTTTTGTTAGTTATATGTATGCCCTAGAGGCCATTACTATACATAGGATGTATATTGTAGTGGATGCTTGGACATATATAGGGAGGACTTTCTTGCTCGACATGATAGTATACTATCTTGTTGCCCTTTACCTTAATGTGTACACCAACTGTCTCTCTGTTACATATTGGTAAAGCCCTTAGGATGTGTACTTGACTACCTGGACTATGATGCGGATCATACTAGTGGGGACATGGTAGTCCATAAGTACATCCTTCAAGGTCCCTAGTCGTGGGTGTATCGAGACGGGCATCGATATACCAGAGTAGACTGGCGTATACCTTCTCGACCCATACAGATGGGCGATGGATGATCCCATATCCATTGGTGTTTGACATCAGAGATGATATACGGGTGCTCAGTAGAGACTGGGTACACTGGACGGACTCGCCGAGAACTCCCAGATGGTATTATACCTTACGTCAGATGGCAGTTCTCTGGTGACACTGGTACAGGTTAATCTGTAGACCCGAGATCGTCATAGAGTCTTGTGTGGTTCCTACTGTGCTTTGATTTCCACCTTACCACGTCCAAGAGGGCGTGCAAAACGGTGGTTTTTGGGTACAGTCCCGAATCACATGGAGGCAATGAGCGATAGGAGGGGATTCGTCTCTCCCGGTATAGGGAGTTGATGTTGCACTGTGTTCGATTGGCTATAACCGAAAATCCCTGGCCAGGGTTGCTGAGATTTACTGGTAAGTGTTACCAGTAGTTTCTCGAACTGTTATAGACCTCATATGGACACGACTTATCGAGCTATTGGGGTCTGACGTTTACCACCCCTAGGCAAGATATGCGACATATCAGACGAACAGACCGGACTGTACGGTAAGTGTTACTGGTTGGATTCACAGGAGTGTGAGCGGGCTTGCTCGTCGATCTTCTGATCGCTCAATACCCGGGTGGCCGTTACGTTTAGCAGACCGCTTGCGGCTCGTGGGTGTTTGATATGATCATCACCTACTACCGGCGTATTGACGAGTCTTTAGAGTCCTACACAGAGGTTTCCTGGCTCAAGCGAAAAGAAATAGGAGCGCATATGAGATATGTGCGGGACCGAGAATAATGCGTGTATGTGATACCGTATTCTATTCTCGCGATGAATGTATCGATTGGTTGTATGCGATATAACCTAGTTACCGAATCGAGGATTGATTCGATAAGTCGATACATTGGATGTTAGTCGGTCATATGCGTTATGACCGGATCGTTAAATCAAGTGTTGATTTAATGATTTAATGTATAATTATATATTTGATATAATACTTTACATTAACTAATATTGGTTCACTTAAGATGTATTTCTTACTTGTTTGTGCACATTGTATATGTGATATATTTTTGTGCACAAGTTTGTATCATGTTTGATGATACATGCTAACTTGAGTGTATGTTTGATTAAACCTTGGTTAAGTAAATGGTTAGGGTTTTAATTTATTTATTTATTCTTTTTGGAAAAGATAAAATGGTGGCTTTATTTTTCTTTCTTTGCTTGAAGCTTCTTGAATCTTCAAAGCATCTTTGAAAGTCCACCACTTTGTCTTCATCCTAAACCTAACCATTAAACCTAACCCTAGTTTATTCTCTACACTTGACCATGGTTGAGATATGATAAGAATCACATTATTTTCTATTTTCCAATAATTCATATCATATCATCTTCTTCTTCTTCTTCTTCTTGAAGAAGAAAACGCTTGCTAACTTCAATGGCAACTTGAGAAAAAGAGTGAGAAATCCAATTCTAAAGTGAACCCACTTCCTATTTATTCATCCTCTACCACTTGCCAAGTAGTATAGGGTGTTTCCTTCACAAGTTTCAAGGCTTGGTGAAGTTGGAGCTTGATCTTGTGTTGCCTCGACGTAGATCATCTTCGGCATCGAAGTCGACGACCTAGCCCGCCCATTTCTCCGATGAAGCCGACGCTAGAGCCCGAGATCCAATGAACGCAGCAAGGGGACTTCATCACGGAGCTATGGAGGTGGAGGACCGGATCTACAAAGGTTGTATTTCCGTTCAACTCTTAGTTAAGTTGTTAACTAGTTATCGTTATCGCCTAAAATCTAGTCAACGATCCGTATTAGGGTTTGTAGGCACAAGAAAAATTTGAATTTGGCATGGTTGATACCTTGTGAGACCTCTTTAGTGTGCCTAGGAACCCTACAGTGGTATCAGAGCCTAGCTAGAGCCTTAGGCGATGTGTAGACGATGTTAGAAGTCCGATCGAACCCGAAATCCCCGCTTTTCACCCCTTTCTGTACATTTTTGTAAACTGTGGATTTTTCCAGATTAAAAATATGCAGAAAAATCAGCAGGGTTTTATATGAATTACTGTGCAAAACGGTGCCCTAACTCCGTCAAACTGCCGCGGAACCACGGCCTTACCCCACGTGGCGCGGCGGTTCCGCGGCCATTTTGTTGACTCTTTGACTAATCTTTGCACAGTAATTGTTATATTTGACTCCTGTGTTTTCTGGGTAATTTTAATATTTACTCAAGAGTTGAGTATTCTGGGTTGTTTTGGGAACTCGTGGATTCGATCGGATTGTCTAATCTTGTCTATGTGTTTTCCGGATAATTATTGAATATGTTAAAAAGGTCCGACTGGATATAAATACCCACCTTTTCCCCTGTCGGGAAATTTCCAAGTGTTGGATCTTTCCGTGGTTTAATAACGTTCTAAGTAGTGCAAGTAACGCGATGGTCCCTCTAGAAGACAACAAAACTTAACTCGATTATGTGACCGTCTTGAACTGCCCTTTGAACCTTCGGGTTTGGGGCAGTACGGCATACCACATGTGAGGCGTTGGCTTGACCCTTCTACGGCTGGACCATTGGTACTGAGGCACGAAGTGAATGTTTTTAAACTTATTTCATGTGTTGAGCTGTTTCGGGAAAACTTGGGTGTTCGATTGTTCGATCGGAAAGTTTAACATTTTCTATTTATCCGGAATGTGATACAATAATTGGAATTCACAAGACGTTATGAGATAACTGAATGAATGTTATAAACATAGCAGTTTAGTCTCAAATGATCGGTTGCCACAGAATTTTGATGTGATCAAAAGTCCGTCGCAATCACGTAGCGTACGCGGATACTCGCCGGATAAACTTAATAAACAGCTACACCCCTTAGCCCCGACCAAGTGACTGTAGGAGAACCCCGTCGCCGAAAGCATCCGTTCGGGTGCTCGCGGTAGCGGTGTTCTGCCTTGGTGCACTTCGTCGACGGTATTGGGGGTGCAGCCGTCTACTAAAGTTTGCGACGAGCATTCGATCAGGATGTCGGGAATCTTGTTGAATTGCCCGACTTGATATTGAAAAGAGTTTTCGATTATGAGACTAAAATATTGGGTTTATAATTGTTAGACATGCGATGTCTAAGGAATTCATTTGATTAGGCATGCGATGTCTATGGAGGTTGCGGATTCCAACTATTGTAGTTTTACACTTTCTTTTCTGTGACCGTAAGTGTAATATGTGATATCGCCGGTTTCGTTGCTATATGTCAACGACAATTGGGATGAGCATATTTACTTACGTTGATGACATGTGATGTTATGTGTTGCTGGATATGTTGCATTGGATCGTCGTGTTTGAATAGTCGAGGGGGGTTTTATGTGAGATGAGTGTTTTTCATTTTCATTCATGTAAAGACTTGTATGTAATATTCTTTTATTGGGGCACTTCCAGGTTGCGGAAGATGTCACCTTTTGTATATTATTTACTTTTCCGCACTAGGATAGACCCAAGGAAGGGAGCACAAGTATCCGGGTTCTGGAGTCCAGTGGGAGACCAACTCGAGGAGTCGAGTTCGGGTCTCCTAACTCTAGAATTGGTAGGGTTGCTTGCCGCTCTCATAGGGGTCTAGGGGTGTGGGTTTGGCTATTCATCGCGACCGTGGAATCCGTGTTTTATACTGGCTCGTATTGAAAACACGGACGTCCTAGTATATCCAATGTTTCATATGATTCTTCTGCGGCGATATCTGTGATGTGATCATGTGATAGTTCTGTGATGAATACTGTATATAGTATATATGATATATTATATAGACGTTACTTATGTTTTACACCCGCGCTAGCCCTGCCCCGCTCTGCTGTTAGTTACCTAACCAAACGGTGCACGAGGGGACATCGAGGCGAATGCGGATGGCATAAGTTTACGTCGTATTTATCTGTGATGTTTAGGTACTTAAATGATGGGACTTCATTAATGAGATTAATGAAATAAAAGAAACCTAAAGATGTTGTAGATTCGAATTTCAAAAATTGTCACGTCCCGAAAGAGCACGTGACTGGCCCTTGAACCATATGAAGTCTATAGGACCCCATCTAATCCAAGTAAGCCAAAAGCCCAGAAATCTAAAACCATTTAAAGAGTAAATAAGGAAAACTAGTTTTAAGAAGTAAGAAATCATGTTTCGAAAATCAATGTTTTTAAATAACTAAGCCGAATATGTATTTTTAAAATGTGTAATCTTTCCTGAAAATTTCGGCAGAGTTTCCTTTGTAAAAACTGGCCCCGAACGGGGTACAACAAGAATAATATATATGAAATGATAAAAGGCATCCCCAAGCGGGAGCTAGCTCTTCGTCAATCGACGGTCACAACCACGCAAGCAATAATAATATACAATGCCAAAGGGCGAGGATCAAAACCCCAAAAGAACTCAAAACAGCCGGAAAACCGTAATACTACAAGCGCGACTCTAAGGTCGAAATAATACAAAACTGCTGTCTAAGTCTGAAACAATATACAAGTTTTTGGTTGATGGAATTTCTAGATACAATGAATAATACATGAACAATGGCGGTTCTGATACAAAAGAACCCACCTACCCAAGCAAGTCACCCATAAGGAAGCAGTGTGCCAGCAATGCCGCTATGGAATCTGTACGGCAAAAACCTGGAAGAACTGTGGCACAACGGGGGTGAGTTGCAAACTCGTGAATAGAAAATATCTACAAGCAGAGATCGAATGCATGACCCATCCTAGGTCAATACGATCAGATAAAAATAAACCTCAATATGAATAAAGCTGAAGCATGCTAAACTGGTAATGTAATCTCTATACATGAGTGTAGTGCCAAGTGCTCGTGCTAGTGCCTCAGGTAATAGCATATCATGAATGTGAGGTATGATCAATGTAATCAAATCTGCATATACGTGGATCCCGTCCACTCGTCACCCAATGACAATAACCATCATGCATGCAAATATCATAAAGCATGTGCATGGGAAATAATATGAGGATATAAACCATCCGTTTCCCTCGCGACACGTCAAAATCATGGAACCGGAGTGCCCAGTATCGACATTCGAAAACATCATGAAAACTGTGCCCAGCATCGGCACGTAAATCCTCATATGTCGGGCTCCGTCAGTCCGGATTGGCCCACGGGTTCTGTCTGCGGTATCGGCCCTCGGCCCCGGCAGTACGCCCATATCCATTTATTGACTCTGGTCAGTATCCTCCGGATAACCGCCAGGTCCAACCAATCACCGGTAGGTACTCGCCACCCTGCCAGGCTCATCGTCTACTCCACGAAAAACATTTCTTGCCCCGGGGAACCGTACCGGGTCCACCATGTACCCGCAATCGGCCTCATCCGCCTCCTCGAATCGGGTTTCACATGTCGCTCTCAGCACCGAGAAAACACATGGTGGACGCACTGAAATATCATATCAAGGGTAACCGGGTTTTTAAAACAATTTCACATTCTCTTTTGAAACATCCACGGTTCCCAAATCCAGAAATATCATGGAAATAACATATCTCAATGCGTATAATCAGAAAGCATGATGCATGCGACATGTAAAACAAATATAAGCATATCAGTCTATCATGCAAGAATCATATCCTGAATGCAACAGTACTACAGTGTAGTGACATGGCAATTATCGATGATGAAGTGTGTGAGCCGGCAAACAAGTGTACGTGGAACATACGCATCATCGATAATGGTGCTGGTGTCCTATCAGCATGACTGGAATATATTAACAATACAAGCGATGCAATGCAAATAGCATGAATATGAGGAATCGAAAAATCAACACAACAGTAAAGAACCTGCCTCAATAGATATATCCTGCAACTTTGCCTTTTGAAATAAGACGAATCAGGGCTTTTGGTAAAATAAGGGCTACGGTATTTTAAGAAAAGATGCGTCATTTGAAAATATCCGTATAAACCCTTCTGCCTATCTTTAAAATATCCCCGATTCATTAGTTTTGAAATAGGTATGACTCGGGTCTAGTCTAACGCCTACTATGCGAACTACGAACCCAACAATCAAGTCAATCAGGAGGGGTATGGAAGCCACCTAAATCTGAGCCGATATACATAAATATATATATAGTCGGTGATCTCGCCTCAATAGTATCACGTACGATACAGTATATCACATAACATCCTCGAGTCGTGAGTGCGGATCTAACATCAATATAAAGCTCGTACGGTAATTCGTCGGACGGCATTCCAATAGCTGGGTATGGGTCAATATCCCATTCAGCTCATCACATATCCGGTTTCACTACCATCATATCACATCTCAAATACGAACTCCGTCATATCGCCGAATCTCACGGCCTCACTCAAACCTCATCGACTCATCTCAATCCCATGTATCATCCTCAATCCCGTATATGAACACATAGTCCCATACCCATGTGTAGATATACAAACCTCCAGATGCGCACAGATAAATGAAAGAATGTATGCAAGTATATGTGTACGTGTATGTATGAGTGCAACCACTACTCTAGGGTTTCGCACTATACTACACCAATACATCCTTATCACCAATAATATCAATATTACCATCAATAATCCTAAACAACACATAATAAATATATGTGTGTATACGTATTCGTATACATCACCACGGACTGCGGGGGTGCAATACGCCATCCACCCGACTTCTCCCCGTAGATATAATCTACCCACCTTGCTTCTCATGTACCAATGTCGATGTTGCTATCTTCATCTTCTTTGCCTCAACATCACGTGGGGTACCTACAAGGATATCACAAACGCTAAAGCACATGAAAATCACATCGGAAACCAAAACGGCACACGCTACGCCTATAGGTAAAAACCTATAACCTCGCATGCAAACACGATCAATATCCACTTGTCGTTGACGTCCAAATGCCACCCGACAGGAACGAAACACCAAATACCAAAATCCATGCTAAAACAAGTCATAAACCATGCACCAACATAGGAAAATCATCCCAGATTTTACCCTAGATGGAATCAGTCAAAACTAGACATACCCAGGGTCAAGACTATAGGAATTAGGGCCATGAACAAAAATCGAGACAGTTCCCTCCTGCTCTGGCCGCAATTTGCGGCCAGATGGAATAAATTAGCGGCCTCACTTTGGAGTTGGGAGCTAGGGTTTGGTGTGGTGGTTCCATGGTGCCTGCACATCTCACTGTCAACTCAGTTTCATTTTTGGGGTCTCGGGGTGATAGCAGATTACACAAAACACTCCCAGATTTACAGTTTTCCCCGATATCGATTCCGTAATTCCGTATTCTGGTTTCAATTTCAGGTTTGGGTCTAAACTAACATCACACCAGGGTTTCTAAGGTCACCACCATCCTCAAATTCATCTTTGATTTCAGTTTTACCCTAAACCCTAACTTGAATTCTCCAAAGTCCACAAAACGACACAATATTGATATGAAACTAGAATTGATGCACAAAGAAATTGAAATACTACTTAAGGGTGCAGAAATTACCTCCTTTAGCAACTCAAGAAAATTCTTGAGTTGCTCAAAGTCCTCCAAATCCAATCTTGCTAGGTTCAATGTGTAGCTAGTGAGCTTGGGAGCAAGTTTTGTGAAGTGGGAATGGGGTTTTGGCTTTGTTTTCATGGTGGATCTAGGGTTTCATGAAGAGGGAGAGAGAGGGGGAGAGGGAGCAGCAGCAGCTCAGCTCTTGTTTGAAGAGGGGAGAGAAAATGAGAAGGGAAATGATGGGGTATGGTTCAAAAAGGTAAGGGTTGACTTGGTCTCTCTCTCTCATCATGCTACTTTTTCCTTTTCTTTTCTTTTCCCTCTCACTCCAATAGTAAACCCGAAAGAACAACCATGGCAAAAGAAATGTAACACAAGTGTAACAAGTGTGGAAAATGATATGTGCACATTTTTGCACAAAAAAGCTAAAAATCCAATTAGCGATTTTTAATCTCGATTAACACTAAATTAGCATATAACTAATCTTAAAAACTTTAAAATGGCATAATTCCATAAAATACCCTATTTTAGAATTTTCCATAATTTTCCAAAATTTTTCCCCATTTATTTGTATTTAATTATACCAGAATATTAAAATATTCATTAAAATAATATTAAATTATAAAAATTCCCGAAAATAATATTTTATTATTTTGGAAACGTTACAATCTACCCCCCTTAAAGAAATTCGGTCCCCGAATTTAAATTTAAACCCCCAAATACTAAAATATTTCTATACAAATTCCAAGTCATCGGGGCTCCGAAATCATCAATACATAAAACGTATCCTAGCGCAATGCATGCGCATGAGTACTGAGCAGATAACTCAAAAGCAACACTCCATCAAGCATCCCGCAATCATCGGAGTCATGGTAAAGACACAAATGTCAAATCCAATACAAAACCAATATGATATAGATCAGAACTATACATGTAGACATCCAATCTATACATGTGAATAGCTGATGTAAATGCATGCCAAATCTTTTTAAGTCGCTGTGCGATGCGCGTAACACTGCACAGTGGCGGACGTTTTTCATAAGAAAATAACTATATACGTATATATATATATATCCTTTGTTTAATAGGTACGTTCCACCGTTTTGAAAGCAATTTAGAAGGGTTTCCTTGTTTTTAAATGTTTCGTGTCATATCGGACACGTGGGTATATATATATCGAGACCATAGCTCGCTCTTTGGAAATCCCTTCGAACTATCAATGCATGCAAAATATATCCAGGTACTGTCCTCTGACTAGTCCTGCTCAGTATGAAAACAATATCCAATATCATAAAAATGTACCGCTCCAAAAGGAATAAATCCCAAAAATGCACATAACAACACCCTGTGCGTCTGGTGCGCACGGAAATCAAAATCCATATATGTGCCATACAGGTGCACAAAACAACATCTAGGTGCAACGGGTGTGCACGAAGCATCTGTCATAGGCAACGTGTGTGCCTGACAGCCAAAAATCCGGTGCATCTGACATGCACGAAGAATCTCAATTTAGTGCATCGGGTGTGCACCAAAATCGTATCTCAAAACATGCGCGAAAAATCCAAATCGGTGCATCCATCGTGCACGAACGAAATCCAAACCCTGCGCACTCAATATGCACGGAATCACAAAATCCAATAGAAAACATCGAACATGCGTAAGTCCATTCGAAAGCACGGAGTGCAAGAATCATAAATATCAGGGTCAAGACTGACGATATACAATGCGGCTCAATCAAAATCAAGTGTACCGTGATAGAAAATCTCACAACCGTGTGCATCAACGTGCACAAATCACATCAAAACACAAAAAGGGTATGAAAACTATGCTGGAAGCGTAAATCAAATCACCGGCATAAAATAGGCATGAAATCACAATCAATACCTCAAGAATAATAACTCTGCACAAAATATGAATACCCAGTAAGTGCAACCATGGTGTAAGAAAACAAATACCATGAAACTCAGTCATCAAAACTAAATCATGCAAATAGATCGCCCAAAATACCGAAATCCAAGATGACGGATACGTGATAATCAAATCACAAAATCACAAATCATACATCATAAATACCGTCGTCGGTATCTCTTCCTTCAAGTCGAGAAGGTGCCGGTACATCCAATGCTAGCGGCGCAAGATATCTACTTGCCTCATGCTCGCGGCTGGCGTCCTCTGCCTCTGGTTCCTTATCTTCTCTGTGGATTTCCTATCTCGCAATCCATCGGCTCATCGGCCCGGTCAGGTGTGCTGACAGGAACGATCCCGTTCTGGCACTTTTCAAGTCATCACTCGGTCAATCCTCACGACCGCTCGTAACGCAGCACATCTCTGGCGCCGACCTCGGATCCTCTGAATGCACATCACGCATCTGCTCCTGGTGCAATTCTTATTGCAGCAGTGTACTGGAAGGAATCCTACTCAAGGTCTCTTCTAATCTTGCTTAAGCCAAACTGTACGGAGGCTGGTACTCTGGCATAATCTTTTCTCTCTCTCTGGACATCTGCGTCCCTAGTACAACATCTCCTCGGAAGCTGGTCGCATCCCTGCGCCTCTGTATGCATATCCGACTTTTAATCTTAACGGGGTGTAGTAACAGCTCGTCTGCTTCTCGCACGAACTTCTTATCCCGCTTGTCTGTATCATCGACCATTTAGACATCGCGTCTCTATCTGCGCACTGCAATGCCCTCGGCTACGGTCCCTCCGAAGTCTCTAACACGGACTCAAGATCACGAACTCGGTATCTTCGTCACTCAGTAGGAGATATCTAGCTGATCACGTCCTCAGCGTGCGTATCGCATCCCTGATGTCGGCGGAGTGGAACGTCATCTTGTCGAAATCTCATGCGAACTCTTACTCCACTCTGCTTCGATATCGACTGATTCGGACTCATCTCATCGTGGCTACACAGACTGCGCTCCAACGGCCACACTCGTATCTGGAGTCTCCCAAGCAGTGTCCCATCACATGATATCCGAATGATGTCAAATCGTCCGATCGACTCGTCAGAACCTCATAATCCCCCAAGAGCTCAACATCTCGGGTGCAGTTTAATAGCATCGAGTACATACCACAGCATCGGTGGTCCAGCCGTAGAAGGGCAAACCCAAGCCTCACTAATGGCGCCGCGCAACTGCCGCAAACCCTAAGGTTCAAAGGCTTTCACACGGTCATTATATCGAGTTAGGGTTTCATTCTTCTAGAGGGTCCATAGAATCGCTTGCATGTCTTTCCGAATACTTTAAACTTGGAAAATGGGTTCCTGACATTCGATCGTCTCAATCGACTCTCAACGAATCCGCGTGAAGTCGCCTCTAGCTGGAATCAATCTATCTGTTGACCTCGCATCGGGGTAAGCCAACGAACCATATGTCCTAGTCATTAATCCTCGGTGACTAGCGAATCAGTATCATATCTCTAAGAATATGCTCATGCCGCAGTAGCTCCAATCATCTGGGCGATATTTCATCTTCCGCAGCAACAACTGGCTCCTTCGTCCGTGCGCTAAACAACGCCTCAATCATTCTGGATAAGCGATAATATCAACGGTCATCACATCCTGGCTGGCCTCTATTAGTGGCTCAATCCTCTGGTGCCGATCAGCACATCCGGAAATCTCGTAAAAGCGATCAATCCAACGCTCATGTCGCGAAAACACAATAAGACGACTCCTCAATATGCAATCGTATGTCTCGGAAATCACGCCCTGGTCAGTCCTCGTCCACGACGAGCTCATGCAGACGCAACTCGAGCCGTAGCTCACTCTGCCCGTGCAATCGCGGCAGCAAAACCATCACCAGAATCGATGAGGATAGATCATAAGAAGGAATATAATACGGTGCAAGGAAATGTACAACCTAAGGTTTCTTAAGCGGAGTGGCGTGTCGTAAGTATGCCGCGGAACATACCCACGGTACGTCACTCTACTTTAGTCACCTATTCCATCAACCAAGGGTCATCCTACGCGACGAAAGTTCGGGTCTAATACCCCCTCGACTAAGTCTAAGTTCCGTAAGGTCAAGCCTAAGTTCTGTATATATATAACGCCCTAGGCTCCACATAGTCAAACTTAGACTCGAACCAAGGTCAACCTAGCGCTCTGATACCAACTTTGTCACGTCCCGAAAGAGCACGTGACTGGCCCTTGAACCATATGAAGTCTATAGGACCCCATCTGATCCAAGTAAGCCAAAAGCCCAGAAATCTAAAACCATTTAAAGAGTAAAAAAGGAAAACTAGTTTTAAAAAGTAAGAAATCATGTTTCGAAAATCAATGTTTTTAAATAACTAAGCCGAATATGTATTTTTAAAATGTGTAACCTTTCCTGAAAATTTCGGCAGAGTTTCCTTTGTAAAAACTGGCCCCGAACTGGGTACAACAAGAATAATATATATGAAATGATAAAAGGCATCCCCAAGCGGGAGCTAGCTCTTCGTCAATCGACGGTCACAACCACGCAAGCAATAATAATATACAACGCCAAAGGGCGAGAATCAAAACCCAAAAAGAACTCAAAACAGCCGGAAAACCGTAATACTACAAGCGCGACTCTAAGGTCGAAATAATACAAAACTGTTGTCTAAGTCTGAAACAATATACAAGTTTTTGGTTGATGGAATTTCTAGATACAATGAATAATACATGAACAATGGCGGTTCTGATACAAAAGAACCCACCTACCCAAGCAAGTCACCCATAAGGAAGCAGTGTGCCAGCAATGCCGCTATGGAATCTGTACGGCAAAAACTTGCAAGAACTGTGGCACAACGGGGGTGAGTTGCCAACTCGTGAATAGAAAATATCTACAAGCAGAGATCGAATGCATGACCCATCCTAGGTCAATACGATCAGATAAAAATAAACCTCAATATGAATAAAGCTGAAGCATGCTAAACTGGCAATGTAATCTCTATACATGAGTGTAGTGCCAAGTGCTCGTGCTAGTGCCTCAGGTAATAGCATATCATGAATGTGAGGTATGATCAATGTAATCAAATCTGCATATACGTGGATCCCGTCCACTCGTCACCCAATGACAATAACCATCATGCATGCAAATATCATAAAGCATGTGCATGGGAAATAATATGAGGATATAAACCATCCGTGTCCCGCGCGACACGTCAAAATCATGGAACCGGAGTGCCCAGCATCGACACTCAAAAACATCATGAAAACTGTGCCCAGCATCGGCACGTAAATCCTCATATGTCGGGCTCCGTCAGTCCGGATCGGCCCACGGGCTCTGTCTGCGGTATCGGCCCTCGGCACCGGCAGTACGCCCATATCCATCTATCGACTCTGGTCAGTATCCTCCGGATAACCGCCAGGTCCAACCAATCACCGGTAGGTACTCGCCACCCTGCCAGGCTCATCGTCTACTCCACGAAAAACATTTCTTGTCCCGGAGAACCGTACCGGGTCCACCATGTACCCGCAATCGGCCTCATCCGCCTCCTCGAATCGGGTTTCACATGTCGCTCTCAGCACCGAGAAAACACATGGTGGACGCACTGAAATATCATATCAAGGGTAACCGGGTTTTTAAAACAATTTCTCATTCTCTTTTAAAATATCCACGGTTCCCAAATCCAGAAATATCATGGAAACAACATATCTCAATGCGTATAATCAGAAAGCATGATGCATGCGACATGTAAAACAAATATAAGCATATCAGTTTGTCATGCAAGAATCATATCCTGAATGCAACAGTACTACAGTGTAGTGACATGGCAATTATCGATGATGAAGTGTGTGAGCCGGCAAACAAGTGTACGTGGAACATATGCATCATCGATAATGGTGCAGGTGTCCTATCAGCATGACTTAAATATATCAACAATACAAGCGATGCAATGCAAATAGCATGAATATGCGGAATCGAAAAATCAACACGACAGTAAAGAACCTGCCTCAATAGATATATCCTGCAACTTTGCCTTTTGAAATAAGACGAATCGGGGCTTTTGGTAAAATAAGGGCTACGGTAATTTAAGAAAAGATGCGTCATTTGAAAATATCCGTATAAACCCTTCTGCCTATCTTTAAAATATCCCCGATTCGTTAGTTTTGAAATAGGTATGACTCGGGTCTAGTCTAACGCCTACTATGCGAACTACGAACCCAACAATCAAGTCAATCGGGAGGGGTATGGAAGCCACCTAAATCTGAGCCGATATACATAAATATATATATAGTCGGTGATCTCGCCTCAATAGTATCACGTACGATATAGTATATCACATAACATCCTCGAGTCATGAGTGCGAATCTAACATCAATATAAAGCTCGTACGGTAATTCGTCGTACGGCATCCCAATAGCTGGGTACGGGTCAATATCCCATTCAGCTTATCACATATCCGGTTTCACTACCATCATATCACATCTCAAATACGAACTCCGTCATATCGCCGAATCTCACGGCCTCACTCAAACCTCATCGACTCATCTCAATACCATGTATCATCCTCAATCCCATATATGAACACATAGTCCCATACCCATGTGTAGATATACAAACCTCCAGATGCGCACAGATAAATGAAAGAATGTATGCAAGTATATGTGTACGTGTATGTGTGAGTGCAACCACTACTCTAGGGTTTCGCACTATACTACACCAATACATCCTTATCACCAATAATATCAATATTACCATCAATAATCCTAAACAACACATAATAAATATATGTGTGTATACGTATTCGTATACATCACTACGGACTGCGGGGGTGCTATACGCCATCCACCCAACTTCTCCCCGTAGATATAATCTACTCACCTTGCTTCTCATGTGCCAATGCCGATGTTGCTATCTTCATCTTCTTTGCCTCAACATCACGTGGGGTACCTACAAGGATATCACAAACGCTAAAGCACATGAAAATCACATCGGAAACCAAAACGGCACACGCTACGCCTATAGGTAAAAACCTATAACCTCGCATGCAAACACGATCAATATCCACTTGTCGTTGACGTCCAAACGCCACCCGACAGGAACGAAACACCAAATACCAAAATCCATGCTAAAACAAGTCGTAAACCATGCACCAACATAGGGAAATCATCCCAGATTTTACCCTAGATAGAATCAGTCAAAACTAGACATACCCAGGGTCAAGACTATAGGAATTAGGGCCATGCACAAAAATCGAGACAGTTCCCTCCTGCTCTGGCCGCAATTTGCGTCCGGATGGAATAAATTGGCGGCCTCACTTTAGAGTTGGGAGCTAGGGTTTGGTGTGGTGGTTCCATGGTGCCTGCACATCTCACTATCAACTCAGTTTCATTTTTGGGGTCTCGGAGTGATAGCAGATTACACAAAACACTCCCTGATTTACAGTTTTCCCCGATATCGATTCCGTAATTCCATATTCTGGTTTCAATTTCAGGTTTGGGTCTAAACTAACATCACACCAGGGTTTCTAAGGTCACCACCATCCTCAAATTCATCTTTGATTTCAGTTTTACCCTAAACCCTAACTTGAATTCTCCAAAGTCCACAAAACGACACAATATCGATATGAAACTAGAATTGATGCACAAAGAAATTGAAATACTACTTAAGGGTGCAGAAATTACCTCCTTTAGCAACTCAAGAAAATTCTTGAGTTGCTCAAAGTCCTCCAAATCCAATCTTGCTAGGTTCAATGTGTAGCTAGTGAGCTTGGGAGCAAGTTTTGTGAAGTGGGAATGGGGTTTTGGCTTTGTTTTCATGGTGGATCTAGGGTTTCATGAAGAGGGAGAGAGAGGGGGAGAGGGAGCAGCAGCAGCTCAGCTCTTGTTTGAAGAGGGGAGAGAAAATGAGAAGGGAAATGATGGGGTATGGTTCAAAAAGGTAAGGGTTGACTTGGTCTCTCTCTCTCTCATCATGCTACTTTTTCCTTTTCTTTTCTTTTCCCTCTCACTCCAATAGTGAACCCAAAAGAACACCCATGGCAAAAGAAATGTAACACAAGTGTAACAAGTGTGGAAAATGATATGTGCTCATTTTTGCACAAAAAAGCTAAAAATCCAATTAGCGATTTTTAATCGCGATTAACACTAAATTAGCATATAACTAATCTTAAAAACTTTAAAATGGCATAATTCCATAAAATACCCTATTTTAGAATTTTCCATAATTTTCCAAAAATTTTCCCCATTTATTTGTATTTAATTATACCAGAATATTAAAATATTCATTAAAATAATATTAAATTATAAAAATTCCCGAAAATAATATTTTATTATTTTGGAAACGTTACAAAAATAAAAACAGGTAGCTACAGTTCTTGCTTTGCACAGCGGTATATGTGATATATCCTGCACCTTATTCGATAAGGAAAGGACCGAGATCCCTTCACCGGGAGTGACTCCTTTAGCAATAACTGGCAGATGCTACACCCCTCGGTTTGTCTTTTGATCGCTTATATAGTTTCTGCTTTGCACAGTGATATATATGATATATCCCGCACCTCATTCGACGAGGAAAGGGCCGACGATCCCTTCACCGGGAGTGACCCCTTTAGCAAAACTAGAAAAGCCTCAAAAGCACTCCATTTTAAAATCATTTGATTCTACAACAATATCAAGTTAATTACGCAATAGGTTTTCAGAAAAACCTGTCGTAGCACTCCGTCATTTCAGATAAGTCTTGTTTAGTATTCGTGTTGCGTTGTTGACCTTGTCAAGGCGCAGTGTGCGGTAGCTAACCAGTATTTATCTGCTTATGCATATGATGCAGATTGGGTTAGGATAGTCGTGCGGCCTTGTTGACCTTGTCAAGGGTCGTGCGGGTGGGTTTGATTCAATCAAGAAATGACGGGTTGAACATGACTTACGGTCTATGGTTTGTTGACCTTGTCAAGGTCATTGATCGTTTGGGGCAAAATATTATCGGGAATTTCAAGTGTTGAAATTTGCAATGAGATTGCATACCTTCTATGAGATAGTTTGATCCCGATACCCGCTGCGAGTAATTGTTACTCCTGGGAGAGTTTTACACATTACAATTAGCCGATCAAGTAGGTGTCTAGAAAGGTGTCAACGGGGTTACGCCTCTGGGAAAACGAGGTTTACATTAATTAGGTTCGTGCGAAAGCACGGGGGACCTCCCTCAAAGTACCGACACTGGCCTGGCTGAAAGATTGGCGAATTTGTAGTGTGTAATTAATCCCAGCTAGTCTTTCCTTTTAGGGTCTGAAGGAAGATTTGATAAAAACAGTGGGAGCCATCCTGATTAGATAAAATAATAACCAATCTATTCTTGCAAGAGCGCACGCTGAGTGTTTTCTTCTCTCTCTCTCCAGGTAGCGACCATATAACGCCTTAATCAAGATAATAATACGGAATATTGACCGAACCCGCTTGTTATACTGAGCTGGGGAACGCTGGTCCCGCTCCAACTTATAATTGTTATAAGACAGAGTAGGAAATTGGGGATTACCAGAATTCTCGTGCCGCCCAAACGAAGAAAGTGCATACGGATGCATCATCTTCGGGTGTGTTCATTACAAGGAACTGTTTCTCTGTATCTTCTACGTCCTGGGAATTTGATATCGGATCAGGATCCCAGATATGTAATCTGTTACATAGGGCTATAGAAAGGAAGAGAACTGAGAACGGGTGATAAGTTTCATGAGGCAGAAAACGGGGCAAGTGTTGCAGCCAAGTCTGTTGGTCACTGTCACCCTGTATTACAAATATATTGATTCTGAACAAATGCTATTAGATACCGAACCTGATATACAAAATCATATCAGTCTCTTTATTAGTAAAGAAATGATAAAATTTTGTATTATTGGATAATGTTTTGAACATTTCCTATATCAAAAGTTGATCGGTTCAGGCATGTTATCTAAAAGCATTGACGTTCTAAATCAAACTACAGTTCTTAGTATACGGAACACACACAAGAGGAAGAGTTCAGAATTGAACGATTCCTTCTTGAGGTATTGTAGACTAGGTCAGATCAATATGACTCGACTAGCTAGAGTTACATAAAGATGCATATTTAAATTAGTTTGAATTTATATCTTGTGAAACTTTCCAGTCATGTCACAAAGATAAGATGACCATAGCACCGTTTACCGGAAACAGAGAAAGAGTTAATGAACTCTTGGGATGATACATGTTGATGTATGTAGGTCCCCAGTCTACACATGCCAAGACCGGTTCTTTGTACTTCATTACATTCTCTGATGATCTCTTTAGATTCAGACATATGTTCTTGTTGAAACACAAGTCCGAACCTTTTGAAGTAGAGAACCAATACGGGTATAAGTATTATGTCCTTTGATGAGATCAAGGAGGAGAATACTTGAGCACGGAATTCTTGGACTATTCTAAAGGAGAATGAGATTCTCTCTCAGCATTACTCCTCCGTATACACTATAGCACGATGGTATATCGGGGCGGAGCAATTGCACCCTATTCGATATGGTGCGCTCTATGATGAGTACTACTAAGTTTCCTATTTTCCTTTTGGGAGTTATGCACTTGAGAAGCTGCATACCTATTGAAAAGGATTCGAATCAAATCAGTTGCCTACCACTCCATATGAGATATGGTATGGGAAGAGCCCATGTCTTAAGCTAGTTAAGATTTGGGGTTGTCCGGCCTATGTGTAAAAGCAAAATCCGGACAAACTCGAGGCAAGGTCTGTAATGTAGAACTGGAAAATTTCCAGCTATACAAACTACAGCAGATGATTTGGTAAAACCAAAGGATTCAGTAGATTCCAACGAAACTCAGCCTCTCCGCCGATCTAGTAGGGTTCCTCACCCACCTGAGAGATACTTCGGTTTCTCTATGACAGTGGGAGCGAGGATTGCATCATGAGATGATGACCCAACTGGTTTCGAGCTGGCCATTAGGAGTAAGACTCTGTCAGAATGGCTGGATGCTTAGCGATCTGAGATGGAATCCTTATACACCAACAAAGTATGGACTTTGGATGCTTTATCTGAAGGGTTAAATCCCCATCAGGAGCAAGTATATCTTGAGAAGATTACTTGGTGTACATGGAAGAGTTGAGACTTTCAAAGCTAGACTTGTTAAAGGTCTGCATCATTGACCAGGTATGGATTATGATGAAACCTTTTCTAAGTAGCTGTGCTTAAGTCCATCCAGATCCTACTTGCCACGGCTACATACAATGACTACGATATCTGGCGGTTGGGTGTCATGACTTCTTTTCTAAATGATGTTTTAGAAGAGAGGGCTATAAGTATACAGTCAGAGGGCTTCATAAACAATGGGAGCAGCGGAAACGTGTACAAGATGCTTTATAGGATAAAGCAGGCATCGCGGAGTTGGAACATCCGTTTTGATGTAGTAGTCAAATAGTTTGACTTCATCAAAAGGGTAGATGAACCTTGTATATACAAAAATGTAGTAGGGAGTATGGTGGCGATCCTCGTAGAGTATGTGGATGGCATACTCTTGATAGGGAAGGAGTTTCCTATGCTACGCTCGATCAATCTCCGCTCATCACAATGATTCTCCATATAGGATCAAAGTGATACCTCCTAAATCCTGGATTTTGGATCTATGAGATAGATCTAATTGGATGTTAGGATACTCACTAGTTGTAATGAGATGGTATCAATTGGTCCTGGGGAGAATCACTGGAAGGGTTCCAGGGTGATAAGGACGACTGAAAGTCAGTCACAGGCATTGTCTTTACCCTCAGTAAAGGGACGGTATGTTGGAAGAGTTCCATACTAGATACCGTGGCATACTAGAAGATTAAAGGCAAGATACATCGCTACTTAAGATGCTACCAAAGAGGCAGTCTGGATGTATATTAGTTCATGAGATGAACTTCGTTCCTACCATTGTGAGACAATGGAGTTGTGGCTTATGCCAAGGAACGTCCGTCCCATCAGTGATCCAGACATATTCTAAGGCAGTGTCACCTGATCATAGAGATGGTTGATCTCCAAGGTGATCAAGGTTGGAAGAGTAGACTCAGAGGATAACACGGCGGATCCACTCACAAAGGCCTATTCCCAGAGAGAGACTTTTATGGGATGGTTGAGCATGAGATACAGCAACCACTGCTACAGATGGCCCTAGTGCAAGTGGGAGATTGTTAGTTATATGTATGCCCTAGAGGCCATTACTATACATAGGATGTATATTGTACAGGATTCTTGGATATATATAGGGAGGACTTTCTTGCTCGACATGATAGTATGCTATCTGGTTGCCCTTTACCTTAACGTGTACACCAAGTGTCTCTCTGTTACATGTTGGTAAAGCCCTTAGGATGTGTACTTGACTACCTGGACTATGATGCGGATCATACTAGTGGGGACATGGTAGTCCATAAGAACATCCTTCAAGGTCCCTAGTCGTGGGTGTATCGAGGCGGGGCATCGATATACCAGAGTAGACTAGCGTATACCATCTCGACCCATACAGATGGGCGATGGATGATCCCATATCCATTGGTGTTTGATATCAGAGATGATATACAGGTGCTCTGTAGAGACTGGGTACACTGGACGGACTCGCCGAGAACTCCCAGATGGTATTATACCTTACGTCAGATGGCAGTTCTCTGGTGACACTGGTACAGGTTAGTCTGTAGACCCGAGATCGTCATAGAGTCTTGTGTGGTTCCCACTGTGCTTTGATTTCCACCTTACCACATCCAAGAGGGCGTGCAAAATGGTGGTTTTTGGGTACAGTCCCGAATCATATGGAGGCAATGAGCGATAGGAGGGGATTCGTCTCTCCCGGTATAGGGAGTTGATGTTGCACTGTGTTCGATTGGCTATAACCGGAAATCCCTGGCCAGGGTTGCTGAGATTTACTGGTAAGTGTTACCAGTAGTTTCTCGAACTGTTATAGACCTCATATCGACACGACTTATCGAGCTATTGGGGTCTGACGTTTACCACCCCTAGGCAAGATATGCGACATATCAGACGAACAGACCGGACTGTACGGTAAGTGTTACTGGTTGGATTCACAGGAGTGTGAGCGGGCTTGCTCGTCGATCTTCTGATCGCTCAATACCCGGGTGGCCGTTACGTTTAGCAGACCGCTTGCGGCTCGTGGGTGTTTGATATGATCATCACCTACTGCCGGCGTATTGACGAGTCTTTAGAGTCCTACACAGAGGTTTCCTGGCTCAAGCGAAAAGAAATAGGAGCGCATATGAGATATGTGCGGGACCGAGAATAATGCGTGTATGTGATACCGTATTCTATTCTCGCGATGAATGTATCGATTGGTTGTATGCGATATAACCTAGTTATCGAATCGAGGATTGATTCGATAAGTCGATACATTGGATGTTAGTCGGTCATATGCGTTATGACCGGATCGTTAAATCAAGTGTTGATTTAAAGATTTAATGTATAATTATATATTTGATATAATACTTTACATTAACTAATATTGGTTCACTTAAGATGTATTTCTCACTTGTTTGTGCACATTGTATATGTGATATATTTTTGTGCACAAGTTTGTATCATGTTTGATGATACATGCTAACTTGAGTGTATGTTTGATTAAACCTTGGTTAAGTAAATGGTTAGGGTTTTAATTTATTTATTTATTCTTTTTGGAAAAGATAAAATGGTGGCTTTATTTTTCTTTCTTTGCTTGAAGCTTCTTGAATCTTCAAAGCATCTTTGAAAGTCCACCACTTTGTCTTCATCCTAAACCTAACCATTAAACCTAACCCTAGTTTATTCTCTACACTTGACCATGGTTGAGATATGATAAGAATCACATTATTTTCTATTTTCCAATAATTCATATCATATCATCTTCTTCTTCTTCTTCTTCTTGAAGAAGAAAAAGCTTGCTAACTTCAATGGCAACTTGAGAAAAAGAGTGAGAAATCCAATTCTAAAGTGAACCCACTTCCTATTTATTCATCCTCTACCACTTGCCAAGTAGTATAGGGTGTTTCCTTCACAAGTTTCATGGCTTGGTGAAGTTGGAGCTTGATCTTGTGTTGCCTCGACGTAGATCATCTTCGGCATCGAAGTCGACGACCTAGCCCGCCCATTTCTCCGATGAAGCCGACGCTAGAGCCCGAGATCCGATGATCGCAGTGAAGGGACTTCATCATGGAGCTATGGAGGTGGAGGACCGGATCTACAAAGGTTGTATTTCCGTTCAACTCTTAGTTAAGTTGTTAAGTAGTTATCGTTATCGCCTAAAATCTAGTCAACGATCCGTATTAGGGTTTGTAGGCACAAGAAAAATTTGAATTTGGCATGGTTGATACCTTGTGAGACCTCTTTAGTGTGCCTAGGAACCCTGCAATTTTGAGCATCTCAGAAAATCGAGCAGGCTTTTTTAAGAGTACTGAAGAAATTGGGTTCACTGTTCCCACTATACTGCCGCGGAACCGCCGCACAAACCATGGTTTGGCCGTGGTTCCGCCGCCAGTTAGTGGCTACAGTGCACCATATTTCTTCTGTGGCTCTTGCATAGGGAATTGTGGTTTCTGGAATAATTTGTTTGAGCCCAGATTTTGTTTGAGTACTGCAGATGTACGTGGGGCCCACATCGGGAAGTTTTGTTGATCGAAATTTTAAACTTGTTAGTTTACAGTACTTACATTATATCTCCGACCATGAATGTTATTCGAGTCGTAAATTGCGTCTAATTGCTATAGTTCTTTTAGACGGATTTGCGAACGTGACATTCGCGTTGATGTTCTGTGTTGTGCTGTGATGTTGCGGATTTGTTGTGGTGGATAGCAGTGTGCAATGGTAGTGCAGTTTGGATTTATTTGTACATTTGATATTGTGGGGCGAGCATCCAACATGTGGACTGTCGTCACTGCCTGTTTGTATAATATTCTTTTGGGGCACGACCGGGCTGAGGTCGATGTACCCGTTGTACATATTTTTGATTTCTGTACTAGGTTTACCCCACGACGGAGTGCACGGATAGGCGGGTTCTGGAGGGCAACGGGTCCGCATCTCATTGCTTTGAGTGGCAGAAGGCCTCACTCTAGAATTGGCAGACTATTCGCCACACTCGTAGGGGGTACAGGTTGACCTAAGGAGGGGTGTTCAAGTTACCGGATTCCGTGAAGTGCAGGGTGGTCCATTCACTATGCTGTAAGGGGCTGCCTCGCTTCAGGTTTTGGCGGGTAACTTGTCGCACCCATAGGGGTCTAGGTTTCATTGCACAGGCTATCCACACGACCAGGGGAACGTCAGGTTTCAGCAGCGGCTCTGTGAAACCAAGGGATCCCAGATTATCTGTACTGTTCTGTGATGCTTATTACTTTTCTGTAATGTTGCATATTATCACGCCTGGAGCGATTATTGTATATTGGTATATATACTAGTAGATGTTGTATATGTTTTACACCCGCGCTAGTCCAGTCCCCGCTCTGTCGTTAGTTAAGTAACCTAACGGGTGATGACGGGACCCAGTGACGAATGCAGATGGCATATACGTACATTTTATTTTTCGTTCTTTTCTGTTGTGATTAATTGATAGGACTGCTTTGATTTTAATCAATGCAAAGAAAAAACAAACCTGTTTGGATGTTGTTGGAACAGTTTTAAAAAGTGTTATTACAAAGACGTTTTCTTTTGTTTTGCATAGTGGTATTCAGTTGGAATATCCTGCACCTCATTCGATGAGGCAAGGGCCAAGATCCCTTCACCGGGAGTGACCCCTTGGGCAGAAGTTTGCATTAGGGTAATAACTTCACTATAGTCGATTACATGTTGCTTTGCATCGCGGTATTTAGTTGGAATATCCTGCACCTCATTCCACGAGGAAAGAGCCGAGATCCCTTCACCGGGAGTGACCTCTTTAGCAAAGGTTTTCGCCACTATATTTTTATAAAAAGCTATCAGGTTCCTTCAGCGATATCAAGTTCGTTATGTTAAGGTTTTTCACCAAAAACCAGCCGTAGTCCTCTATCGTTTCAGACGGTAGCACATAGTATTCATGCTATGTTTGTTGGCCTTCGTCAAGGCATAGTGGATGGTAGCTGCTTGTTACTTTTCTGTTGCATAGATAGATGAGTTGGTTTGGGGCAGTCGTATTACCTTGTTGGCCTTCGTCAAGGGTATGTACGGGTGGGTTCAAATTAACAAGATAATGATGGGTAGAACTTGACATGTGACTTATGATTTGTTGGCCTTCGTCAAGGTCATAAGAACATGGGGTAAAAAATCACATCGGGAGTTTCTAAAGAAACTGAAACTTGCCAGGCATGCGCACACCTTCTGGAGTGTGATAACATGAGTGGATACCTTCACGTTATCATGCGATGAGAGTTGGATCCCGATTCCCACTGATGAGTTGGTTTACTCTTCGGGTGATCCCGATTGATTCTTCTTTCAGGTTTGGAGGAGAATTTGACAGTACACTGGGAGGTTTCTTGATTAGATAAAGTGATAACCATTCTGATCTAGGTTAGAGTGCACGCAGAGTGTTTCTTTTCTCTCTCTCTTTGGCAGCGACCTTTGACCGACCCTAGACTATGACTCAGTGACCAAGTTGACCGAACCTTTTTAAAATACTGGCTTTTGGATTGTCTAAGTTGCATAAGTCATTGCCGCTCCTTCTTTTACCCTTTGCATTTCTCAGAACACCTCGTATCACTACGAACATCCACTTCCATTGGATAGATCCATCGTATGGTTATATACGAACTCGAAGGGACTTTTCGAGGATGGATCCAGGTTCAGGAGAAATAGAATTGGTTTATTCAGTTGTCTTTTATCATCACCTTCTCTCATGTTGCGAGGGCTCCTTGGTTTAGGAGAGTACACCTATTACGCTTATTAGATAGTCTTCTTCTAAACCATAGGCAGGTGCCGAAAGGTAGGGATTGAAGAAAACCAATTAGCCTAAGTAAGGTGTACAGAAGGAAATGAATAAAGACAAAATAAAGGGATTAGAAAGAAGGCAGAGTAAATTGCGACTGCTATCATTCACGACCAAACCGCGTACTTCATCGCCACTCCTACTTCACCTTTGCTTTTTTTCCCTGTTCGGGAGAAATAGAATAAGGTATTATTCAGTTGTCTTTTATCATCACCTTCTCTCAGGTTATGAGTACTCCTTGGTTTAAGAGGGTACACCTATTACGCTTACTGGATAGTCTTCTTCCAAACCATAGGCTGGTGCCGAACGGTAGGGAAGGAAAAAAACCATTTAGCCTAACGATGGTGTACAGAAGGTAACGACTAAAGACAAATAAAGGGATTTGGAAAGATGGCAAAGAAATATACGGTTACAGTCATGAATTGGATTATGGAAGAGGCATTACTAAGAATACCAGGATACCCCTACGAAACATTTTCATGTTTCAGTTTCGCAGTGCATTGTTAAAGGAAAACTGATTTCCCGATTAAATACTTACTCCAAGGTATGTATTTACCAGGTAAGATTCTCACATCTATATGGTTTCACAGATGATGAGCGGGAGTAATTTATTAGGAATTAGGTGATCATCCTCATTATATCGGAATTCGTTGTAATTGGTGATATTTGAGGAAATCGCCTGGGTTTTTACCGGGCGGCATGTATTTGGTTTTGAGTATACGTTGTTGTGCACCAATTTCAAAATGATATATCTATACGTTTATTTTTATAAAGTGAGTTATAACTTTTTGAAATTATGTCCGTGACATTTACATGTTGGATATATATGCCCTAGAGGCCTACATTGTATAGGATGCTTGGGATATGTATGTACATGACAGTCTTGCTTGATATGATAGTACGCTATTTGGTTTGACTTTGTCTTAACGTATGATATATTTTACTTGGTATTTATATATATATGTTGATAAAGCCCATAGGGTGTTTGTCTGACTACCGGCGTTGTGATGGCAGTCATACTAGTGGGAGCTGGATAGTCAATAGGCACACCCTTAGATGTCCCTGGTCGCAGGAGTATCGAGATTGGGCATCAATACTCCGGAGTAGACTAGTGTATACATATCTAGACCCTGACGAGGGGCAATGGATTGGTCCCGCAACCATTGGTGGTGTTCACCTAAGATTGTATACAGATGCTCACTGGGTGTGAGTACACCGGACAGGACTCGCCGAGAACTGACTGGATGGTATTATACCTAACGTCAGATAGCAGTTCTCAGGTGACATGTGTGCAGATAGTCCATTGACTTAAGGTCATCATTTGTCTCGTGTGAGTTCCCACTGTGCTTTGATTATTACCCTACCACGGCTCAAAGGAGTCGTGCAAACAGGTTTCAGTTGGGCACAGTCCCGAGCCACATGGAGGCAGTGAGCGACTGTTAGGGATTCGTCTCTCCCGGTATAGGGAGTTGATATCTCACTGTGGTCGTTTGGTCATTACCATAAGTCCCTGGCCAGGGCTGATTGAGAATTACTGATAGGTTGATTAGTAGATTCTCGGATGGTGATAGAGCCATACCGACACGACTTGTACGGTTATTAGGGGTCTGACGTCCACCACCTCCCTAGACCATACATGCGATACTCTTAGACGAACAGACCGGACTGCGCGGATATTGTCACAGACAGGCTCAGTAGGATTTCAGATGGGTTACCTCATCAGCTTTCTTATCGACAACTACCTGGGGACCGTTACGTACAGCTAGTGCCGCTTGCGGTCTGTGGTTAAACCCACTGCCAGCGTAGTAGTCGAGTCTTTAGAGTCCCACACAGAGATTTCCCAAACCCAGGCGAAAAGATATAGAGGTCGTATGGTTTTACGACAAAGGTTCGGACGCATACGTGTTTGAACGCACGTACGACATTCGGACAGTTTTTACTAGCCGGCTTTGGTTTAAGCCAGATTCTAGTATCAGGTTATTGGATTTATAAAGTCTAAAGTTTTTCCGTGTTTTCACGAATGAGAGGGGCGTTCTCGTAATTTTCCGAGAAGCTTCTAGAAGGATGTGACATGGAGGGAGAGGTGGCATTTTCATTTAATGATTAAGTGACTCATTGTGAGTGATTTATCATGTCATTAATGCATTATTAAATGCTTAATGACTCACATAATGAATCACCCACTTGCATTAATGAAACATGATGAATAATCTCGTATTATTCTTTTCTTTCTTATTCATTATGTTTCATATATCAAGTGAGAAGCTTTTTTATTAATATAGAATTTTTCATTATCATCTTCTCACTCTCTCTCTTCAAGTTCTCTCTCCTTCACCAAGCCTAATCCTACCCCTCATGAGTTGAGAACAAGGATTAGGAAAGACTAATTACTCCATAACCTATCTCTACATCACCTTAGCTACTCTATTTAGCAACTAGAGAAACTAAGTAACCTCAAGTTTAGAGGTTATAGCTTGGATTAGGGTTCTCGGGTGGATCGTCTATCACGGAAGAAAGCCGAAGAGGACGTGGAGATCCAAAGAGGCCGTAGATAACATTAAGACGAAGGACTAGAACCGTTTCGTATAATCTCTTAACATAGTAGTTTAGAACTCTATAGCTTTTGTTAAAACTTGTTTAGCAAACGATTCATACGGTTAATCGATGTTTGATCATAGAACAAGATTGTTATTCATATTTCCGTCTCCCCACAAGTATTGGGGTGTTGAAAGGAGACTTACAGTGGTATCAGAGCCTAGCTAAACAACTTTTAACTTACTTGCAAATTTGTATGAATTTCGAACGGAAAAAACGAAACCGGAAAAGCCCGAAAATATCAGTTTCTGTCGATTTTTAAATGAAGTCTAAAAATTTTTCAGGGATGTTCAGAAAGCTTGTAATGACACCAGAAGAACACCCAAGAAAATTGGGGTCATGATTCGACCAAACGGCCGCGGATCCGCGGCGGATCCCACACGATCCGCCGCGATTCCGCCGCCGAGTTGGTGAGTCATGAACCCAAATTTCTTGGGTGGGTTCTCTGTAATATTTGGGATTTTCTGGAATATTTAATTTTTGCTCAGGTTTCAGATTTGCAGAGAAGTATTGGAGCAAGATTAAAAGTGTTTAATCGATCGAAATTGTACAGTATTTGCATATTGGATTATATCTGTGATTGTATAATGTGTTCGTAAACCTCCCCTAACTGCTAGTATGTCAGTTGGCAGGGGGTTGCACATTTCTGAAATGGATTTTAACTGTTTGTGTATATAAACTGTATTGGACTGTTGTGGTGATTAGCCGGGTTTTGTGATGGGTTATTGTATTAATTCATTTGATGTAAATGTAACAAGTTGTAATATTATTTTGCGGGGCACATCCAGGTTGCGGTTGTAGCCACCGTTGTATTATTTCTTTTTACTGTTTTTGCTCCTAGGATAGACCCAAGGTGGGGTGCACAAACTACCAGGTATTTTGAAGTGTTGGGGAAGACCGCTTCACTTCTGGTACTTGGCGGGTAGTTTGCCGTACCCGTAGGGGTCTGGGGTGGAAAAATGGCTATTCATCACAACTGTGTAATCCGTCTTTCATTGCAGGCTCAAATGAAATGCGAATTGCTAGCAAATCCAATATTGTTTATCTGTGATCTGGAATGCCTATTATTGCGTCTGACGAATGTACAATATCTATATATGATAGCTATTTAGACGTCGCTTATGTTTTACACCCGCGCTAGCCCAGCCCCCGCTCTGTCGTTAGTTAAGTAACCTAACGGGTGATGACGGGACCCCGTGGCGAATGCGGATGGCATAAGAGGACGTCGTATTTTCGTTGTTATCTGTAATGATAGGTTAAAGATGGGACGCATTATTATTAATGCAAAGAAAATAAAACCTAAACTGAATCGTTGGAACAATTTCTAAAAACCACTCGGTTTTCTTGAAAAAGCAAATTTTAAATGCGGAGCTTAAACCACTCCTTTTAATAAAAGCTATCTTAGTTCCTTCAATCAAATCAAGTTCACTACGTTAACGGTTTTTTGCCAAAAACCAGCCGTAACCCTCCGTCGTTTCAGATAGACAGCACATCGTATTCATGCTATGCTTGTTGGCCTACGTCAAGGCATAGTGTATGGTAGCAGTGTGTGTGCCTATTTGTTGCATAGATAGATGCATTAGTTTAATACAGACGTACACCTTGTTGGCCTACGTCAAGGGCTTGTACGATGTATTTAAATTGATCAGGACAACGACGGGTAGAACTTGACTTGCGTCTTATGACTTGTTGGCCTACGTCAAGGTCTATAAGAGCTTGGGGTAAAAATCACATCGGGAGTTTCAAACATAAAGGAAACTTGCAGATTTAGCTTACCTTCTGGAGTATGGTGACTAGAGTGGCTTCCATCTAGGGCATCATACAATGATAGTTGGATCCCGATCCCACTGATGAGTAGGATTACTCTCGGGAATTTCTCTCACTTAACAATCAATGCTATAAACCAAGTAGGTGCCTAGAAAGGTGTTAGAGGGGCTACGCCTCCAGGGAAAAGAGGTTCTTTAATTAAGGAACTTCGCGAAAGCGTTGGAAAACCTCCCTCGAAGTACCAACACCAGCCTGGCTGAAAGGTTAAGCAAGTATTGTGACGTGTGATTAAATCCTGACTAGTTCTTCTTTTAGGTTTTGAAGAAGGATTTGAGAAAACAGTGGGAGCCATCCTGTTTAGATAAATTAAATAACCAATCTAAACTTGCAAGAGCATATGCTGAGTGTTTTCTTTTCTCTCTCTCTGGCAGCTACCATGACTGGACTAAAACTATTACTTGAAAAGAATATACTGACCGGGCAGAACTATAAAGATTGGCTAAGAAACGTCAATATTGCGCTGACTTATGACAAAGTTGCATATGTTACCACCGCTGTTCCTCCCCTTATCCCAGGACCAGATTCCTCAGTTGCGGACAAGGAAGTTTGTAAAACCTGGGATCTAGACTGTGAGCGAGCTAAGTGTATCGTGCTGGCGTCCATGAATAATGAACTCCAGAAACAGCACGAGAGTATGGATATCGTATCCATATTCCTCCATTGCAAGGAATTGTATGGTGAACACTCCCGTATCGCAAGGTACGAAACCTCAAGGAAACTCTTCCAGATGAGGTTAGCTCCAGGATCGCCTGTTGGAGAGCACGTCCTCAAAATGATCACCCTCATTGAGGAACTCGCAAACCTGGGATGCGTGCTAGAGAATGATTTGTATATCGACTTGATTTTGCAGTCCCTTCCCCACACCTTCTCTCAGTTCGTGCTGAACTTCAACATGTACGAAATGGAAGCGGATCTTCCAAAGCTCCTTAATATGTTGAGGGTAGCAGAGACCTCCTTGAAAAAGGAGAAGACCCCCGTTCTGTATGTTGGCCAATCATCTTCTTCTAAATCTAAAGCGAAAGCTAAAGGGAAGAAGAAGATGAAAGCCACCAAACCGAAGGGTGGGGTCAAGAAGGTGCAGGGAACGAACAAGGCAGGAAGGGTGAAGGCAGAAAAGAACGAGTGCTTCTATTGTCACAAGCAAGGGCACTGGAAGAAGGACTGTTTGGCCTTTAAAGCCAAGGACATGAAGCAAGCTGTTGCTTCTGCTTCAGGTGTGTTCGTAATCGAAAATTGTCTTTCAGTTAACTCTACTTCATGGGTACTTGATACCGGTTCTGGTTCTCACATCTGTAATTCTTTGCAGGATCTGAGAAATAGTAGAGTACTGGGGGCAGGTGATATGACTCTCCGGATGGGCAATGGAATGCATGTAGATGCAGTTGCAATAGGGGAATATCACCTAGGGTTGAATAGTGGACACATTTTGGTATTGTATAGCTGTTTTTGTATTCCCAGTATGTTGTGTAATATTACATCAGTATCTTTGTTGTCTAATAAAGGATATAATTTTGTGCTTGAAAGAAATGTCATGAACATTCTCCTAAATCAAGAACTGATTGGGTTTGGCACACTGGAAAACGGCATATACATACTTAATCAACCACAAATTTTCAATATTCAAAACACGCGTAAAAGAAAGGCTCCAGATTCGAATCAAGCCTTCCTATGGCATTGTAGACTTGGTCATATAAATGAAACAAGGTTGACTAAGTTACATAAAGATGGATATCTAGATCCGTTTGAATATTCATCATATGCAACTTGTCAATCATGTATCAAAGGAAAAATGACCAAATCTCCGTTCACCGGACACGGAGAAAGAGCCACTGAACTCTTGGGACTAGTACACAGTGATGTATGTGGTCCGATGTCTATACATGCACGAAGTGGTCACTCCTACTTCATCACTTTTACTGATGACTTCTCTAGGTATGGACATGTGTTCTTAATAAAGCATAAATCCGAGGCTTTTGAGAAGTTTAAGGAGTATAAAAATGAAGTAGAGAAACAAACTGGTAAAAGCATCAAGACACTTCGATCTGATCGAGGTGGAGAATACTTAAGTACCAGTTTCCTTGAATACTTGAAAGCAAATGGAATTCTCTCTCAGCTTACTCCACCTTATACACCTCAGCATAATGGTGTATCAGAAAGAAGGAATCGCACGCTATTAGATATGGTGCGTTCAATGATGAGTAGTGTTGAGTTGCCACTTTCCTTCTGGGGATTTGCTCTAGAATCAGCCGCATATCTATTAAATAGAGTTCCAACTAAGTCTGTACCTACCACTCCATATGAAATGTGGTGTGGGAAGAGACCATATCTCAAGTATATCAAGATATGGGGGTGTCCGGTATATGTTAAAAAGCATAATCCGGACAAGCTCGAAGCACGATCGGTTTTATGCAAGTTTGTAGGATACCCCAAGCATTCAAGGGGGTACATGGTCTACCACACTGAAGAACAAAAGGTGTTTGTCGCTCGTCACATTGTCTTCTTAGAAAGCGAATTTCTTGCAAAAGAAATTAGTGGGAGCGCGGTAGAACTGGAAGAAATTCCAGAACCTCAAACTGCAACCGAAGACTTAGAAGAATCTCAGATTTCAATAGAACATGACGAACCAACGCCACTCCGCAGATCTAGTAGGCTTTCTCATCCTCCTGAAAGATACTATGGTTTTCTTCTTGATGGGGATCGAGAGGATTGCATCATCGATGATGATGAGCCTACTAGTTTTCAGCAGGCTATCACAAGTAGCGACTCAGTAAAGTGGCTGGATGCAATGAGATCCGAAATGGAATCCATGTATACCAATAAAGTATGGACTTTAGAAGTTGCTCCTCCTGGGGTAAAACCAGTTGGGTGCAAATGGATCTTCAAAAAGAAGACTGGTACATTTGGACAAGTGGAAACCTACAAAGCTAGACTAGTAGCAAAAGGTTTTCGTCAAAGACCAGGATTGGACTATGATGAAACTTTTTCACCAGTAGCTATGCTTAAATCCATTCGGATCATGCTTGCCATTGCTGCCTTCCATGACTATGAAATCTGGCAAATGGATGTAAAAACAGATTTTCTAAATGGACATCTAGAAGAGAGTGTTTACATGGATCAACCAGAAGGTTTCTTAGACAGTGGGAGCAGCGGAAAAGTGTGCAAATTGCTTAAATCCATTTATGGGTTAAAGCAAGCATCGCGGAGTTGGAACATCTGTTTTGATGAAACAGTCAAGGAATTTGACTTTATCAAAAATATAGATGAACCATGTATTTATAGGAAGATTGTAGAAGGAGCAGTAGTCTTCCTCGTTTTATACGTCGACGACATACTACTGATAGGGAATGATATCCCTATACTACAATCAGTAAAGCTCTTCTTGTCACAGAAATTCTCTATGAAAGACTTAGGAGATGCATCATACATTCTGGGCATTAAGATCTATCGAGATAGATCTAATAGAATATTGGGACTTTCACAGTCCAGGTATATAGACACTATACTAAAGAGATTTAGTATGGAAGATTCCAAGCGCGGCAATATGCCCGCTTGTCACGGAATCACCCTCACCAAAGAGATGTCTCCAAAGACTGATGAAGAGAGGGCTCGCATGGGCATTATACTCTACGCTTCGGCGGTAGGATCAATAATGTATGCGATGTTATGTTCCAGACCAGATGTAGCTTACGCACTTAGTGTGGTAAGCAGGTATCAATCGGACCCAGGTGAGAAACATTGGATAGCGGTGAAGAACATTCTCAAGTACCTGAGAAGGACTAAGGAGATGTTCTTGATTTACGGCAATAAGGACCTCCAGGTAGAGGCTTTTACCGACTCCGGCTTCCAAAGTGACAAGGATGATTCTAAATCTATTTCGGGTTTTGTGTTTACCCTCAATAGAGGAGCGGTATGTTGGAAGAGTTCCAAACAAGATACCGTCGCAGACTCAACTATGGAGGCTGAGTATATAGCTGCTAGTGAAGCCGCAAAAGAGGCTGTCTGGATAAGGAAGTTCATTTCTGAACTTCAGGTGGTTCCGTCCATTGCCAATCCAATACCTTTGTATTGAGATAACAATGGCGCTGTAGCTTTAGCGAAGGAACCAAGGTCCCATCAGAAATCCAGGCATATCTTAAGGCGGTTTCACCTGATCAGGGAGATCGTGGATCGTCGGGAGATCGAGATACGGAGAGTAGACACAAAAGACAACACGGCAGATCCATTCACCAAGGCCATTCCTTAAGTACAGTTCGAGAGGCTTTTTGAGATGTTGGGCATGCGGTACGCAAGCAACTGGATCTGGTAGAGACAGTGGGTACTCATTGCGCCAATTATAGGCCTTAGTGCAAGTGGGAGATTGTTGGATATATATGCCCTAGAGGCCTACATTGTATAGGATGCTTGGGATATGTATGTACATGACAGTCTTGCTTGATATGATAGTACGCTATTTGGTTTGACTTTGTCTTAACGTATGATATATTTTACTTGGTATTTATATATATATGTTGATAAAGCCCATAGGGTGTTTGTCTGACTACCGGCGTTGTGATGGCAGTCATACTAGTGGGAGCTGGATAGTCAATAGGCACACCCTTAGATGTCCCTGGTCGCAGGAGTATCGAGATTGGGCATCAATACTCCGGAGTAGACTAGTGTATACATATCTAGACCCTGACGAGGGGCAATGGATTGGTCCCGCAACCATTGGTGGTGTTCACCTAAGATTGTATACAGATGCTCACTGGGTGTGAGTACACCGGACAGGACTCGCCGAGAACTGACTGGATGGTATTATACCTAACGTCAGATAGCAGTTCTCAGGTGACATGTGTGCAGATAGTCCGTTGACTTAAGGTCATCATTTGTCTCGTGTGAGTTCCCACTGTGCTTTGATTATTACCCTACCACGGCTCAAAGGAGTCGTGCAAACAGGTTTCAGTTGGGCACAGTCCCGAGCCACATGGAGGCAGTGAGCGACTGTTAGGGATTCGTCTCTCCCGGTATAGGGAGTTGATATCGCACTGTGGTCGTTTGGTCATTACCATAAGTCCCTGGCCAGGGCTGATTGAGAATTACTGATAGGTTGATTAGTAGATTCTCGGATGGTGATAGAGCCATACCGACACGACTTGTACGGTTATTAGGGGTCTGACGTCCACCACCTCCCTAGACCATACATGCGATACTCTTAGACGAACAGACCGGACTGCGCGGATATTGTCACAGACAGGCTCAGTAGGATTTCAGATGGGTTACCTCATCAGCTTTCTTATCGACAACTACCTGGGGACCGTTACGTACAGCTAGTGCCGCTTGCGGTCTGTGGTTAAACCCACTGCCAGCGTAGTAGCCGAGTCTTTAGAGTCCCACACAGAGATTTCCCAAACCCAGGCGAAAAGATATAGAGGTCGTATGGTTTTACGACAAAGGTTCGGACGCATACGTGTTTGAACGCACGTACGACATTCGGACAGTTTTTACTAGCCGGCTTTGGTTTAAGCCAGATTCTAGTATCAGGTTATTGGATTTATACAGTCTAAAGTTTTTCCGTGTTTTCACGGATGAGAGGGGCGTTCTCGTAATTTTCCGAGAAGCTTCTAGAAGGATGTGACATGGAGGGAGAGGTGGCATTTTCATTTAATGATTAAGTGACTCATTGTGAGTGATTCATCATGTCATTAATGCATTATTAAATGCTTAATGACTCACATAATGAATCACCCACTTGCATTAATGAAACATGATGAATAATCTCATATTATTCTTTTCTTTCTTATTCATTATGTTTCATATATCAAGTGAGAAGCTTTTTTATTAATATAGAATTTTTCATTATCATCTTCTCACTCTCTCTTCAAGTTCTCTCTCCTTCACCAAGCCTAATCCTACCCCTCATGAGTTGAGAACAAGGATTAGGAAAGACTAATTACTCCATAACCTATCTCTACATCACCTTAGCTACTCTATTTAGCAACTAGAGAAACTAAGTAACCTCAAGTTTAGAGGTTATAGCTTGGATTAGGGTTCTCGGGTGGATCGTCTATCACGGAAGAAAGCCGAAGAGGATGTGGAGATCCAAAGAGGCCATAGATAACATTAAGACGAAGGACTAGAACCGTTTGGTATAATCTCTTAACATAGTAGTTTAGAACTCTATAGCTTTTGTTAAAACTTGTTTAGCAAACGATTCATACGGTTAATCGATGTTTGATCATAGAACAAGATTGTTATTCATATTTCCGCCTCCCCACAAGTATTGGGGTGTTGAACGGAGACTTACATTACCTATATCAGTTGACGATTGGGTAAGGAGTATTGAACAGCGGAGAAGTTCTTAACCATAAGTACAGTTTTCAACCTACGATGCATAGGTTTTGAGTTATTCAACTCAGCAGACTTATATAGAGTATTGTATGCTGTCCAGTGTCTATGAGGACAAAGGGGTTGGTCCTCGTACTATGTTCTGTTGACTTGTGACTTCTCTAGTTTTTAGACAAGTGTTTCATAGAAATACAAGGTCTAAGTTTTGAGAAGTTGTGGGTATAGGAATAAAGTAGAGAACCAGATGTCGCAAGTATCGGGATTCTTCAAAGAGATCGAAGATGTAGATACTTGTGATTGGTATTCCGTTAATAGTAATGGTTTTGAGAAACTTGTTTCTCTTTCAGGTTACTCATAATTGGATGCATTCCTAAGTTGAGTAATGCTGATCGGCCTCTTTCCATTAAAGTTGATATGCACTGGAGACAGCTGCATGATTAGAATCTGGTTCCAATTAAATAAGTGCAAAAGTTTCTATATTGGATATAGAATAGTTCATATCTTAACGATGTTAAGGTACGGGGAGTTGTCCAGCTTATGCTTAAAACTAGACTCTGGATAACTCAAGGTACGTTTCTGTAATGGCAGTTTGTGGGTTGACCCGGGCTATGTCGAGGGTTGATTTTCTACCATCTGGAAGATCAATAGTGATATTGTTCTTGACTCGCCACAGTTTTAGTAAAATGGATTTTTTCAGAAAACAGTAGTAGGAGTATGGTAGAACTGGAAGTGATTCTAGAACCGCAAATGATTACGGAAAATTTAATAGGACCTAAAGATTCAATCAGGTTTGACATTCCATTAGCCACTCCGCAAATATGGTGGGTAACCTCAGGCACCCGGGAGGTACTCCGGTAGCCTCAAGGACGGTGACAGGGAGGTTCTTGTTTACCCAGACTTGACACTACTGTTGTTCCAGGCTATGAGACCCGGCAGGAGGTTAAGTATAGTGCCGTTCTAAACTAGCTTTAGAAGTGCACGTATGTATTATTCTGCCAGAGGGTTGTTGTGGTCAGTAGGAGCAGCGGAAGCATAGTGGGCAAGTAGCTTATGTCTATTTATAGACTTGAGCGGTTATAGCGGAGATAGATCATCTAATTTTGATATGACAGTCATGGCTTTGACTTCATCAGAATAGGGGATGGATCTGTTAAGAAGGTAGTAGGGTGTGATGTCCTGGTATTTGGATGACATACACAGAGTGGGAAATAAAATTCCTATACTACGATCGGTTGTACTGTGGTTGTCACACAGTTGTTTCTCCACACAGGATATGGATATAATATCAGACATTCTGGTTACTAGATCTATAGTTTTAGATCTAGATTTGGGTAGTTTCCCAATCTGGGTACTTTGACGGTATTCTAATGGTATTTAGAATTGATGACTCCTGGCATGGTGGTGTACCTGCAGGTGATGGAGTCACCCTCTCTAAAGGTATCTTACATACTAAAGGGGAGAGGGATGTGCATGATTGGCAGATCACTTGCTTAGGCAATTGAGTCGATCATGAGATGTTAAGTACCACACCAGATGTTGTTTTTGCACTTGATGCAATAAGTTTATATTAATCCAATCCTGGAGAAACATAAGGAAGCAGTTTTAGAACATAAATGGATGTTCTAGGGATTTGATAACGGCAGCCTCCTTCGGGAGACGGTTATCATTCCAGGCTTCAAAGGTGACATGGATGACAGAGTGATTATCAGAATTATAGTTTTCCCTCTGACGAGGGGTAGTATTATGGACAGGTGATCCAAGAGGATACTGTGGGAGGCATAGTGTTGGATACTGATTAGGTTCAGTTGACGATACAGTCTAAGAAGTTTGGATTTGGAGTTCATTTATGAACTAGGTCCCATCAGATATCCAGACATATTCTAAAACAGGTATTACTCGATTCGGGAGATGGCTTTCTCCGCGATCTTAAAATTAAGAGAGACATAGAAAGAAATATCAGGACGGATCCACTCATTGAGGCTATTTCTCGAACGCAAGAGTTTTACAAACGAGCTTTGTGAAACTGATTAATAGAGGAGTTGGGTGTTCGGTATCACACGGGCTGTGAGTATGCGACATCGCAATAATTAGCCTTAAGTGCAAGTGGGAGATTGTTGGATATAGTGCCCTCAAAGTCAATTATTGGATCGCAGGTACGTGATTGCAATGATGGAGGGAGGACCTATACCGGTAGGACAGTCTTACTCGAGATGATAGTATGCTATCTGGTTTGCCTTTATCAGTCGTGTACAGCTTTAGGTGACATGATCACTATTACACATTGATAGAGCCCTTAGGATCCTACTTGACTACCAACAGTATGATGGCGATCATATATGTGAGAGTTGGGTAGTCTATAAGCACATCCTTAAAAGTGGTCCCTAGTCGTAGGAGTTTCGAGACAGGGCATCGATACTCCAGAGTAGACTAGTGTATACAGTCGAGAACGTGACGAGGGGCGGTGGCCAGTCTCACAAGCCACTGGTGTCAGTTGGATCACCTAAGATGTATACAGGTGCTCATTGGGTTATGAGTACACCGGACAGGACTCGCCGGGAACCTGCTAGTTGGTATTTATACCTAGCGTCAGACAGCAGTTCCCTGGTGACATGTGTACAGGTTAGTTCATCGACCTGAGGTCGTCATTTGTCTCGTGTGAGTTCCCACTATGCTTTGATTTCTACCCTACCACGGCTCAAAGGAGTCGTGCAAATAGGTCTTTTTTGGGTACAGTCCCAAGCCATATGGAGGCAAGTGAGCGGATCGGTAGGGGATTCATCTCTCCCGGTATTGGGGGTGAGATCGAGCTGTTTCTAGGAAAGCCATTACACTAAGTTCTTGGACAAGGCAGGTGAGAATTACTGGTAGGTATTCCAGTAGTTTCTCAGGGTGTTCAGGGCTACTCTCTGACACGACTTATACCGCTATTGGGGGTCTGACGTTACCATCCCCCTAGGCCCAATATGCGATACTCATAGACGAATGGACCGGACTGTATGTATATTGTCACTGTTAGGCTCAGTAGGGTTCTAGGATGAGTTCGCTCATCGGCTTCTCTTAAGGTCAGTACATGGGCAGCCTGACGAGCTTGTGGTTAAACCCACTGCCAGGGTACTGATGAGTCATTAAAGTCCCCCACAGATAGTTTCCCAAGTTCGGGCGAAACGTTGTAGAGGCCGTATGGTTTTATGGCAGGGTTCGGAAAATGCACGTGCATTTATGCACGTGTCATATTTCGGGCAAATAATACTTGTGGGCTTTGGTTTAAGCCGGATCCATGTATTATATTAAGTCGGAATATTTTAGTCTCTCGTATTCGTATTCGGTCGGAACACGGATACAGGTATGTATATACAGGTGAGGGGTATTTTCGTAATCCGTTACGAGAATATTTTAGAAGATGTATTTCTTTTTGGATTAATCATTTTGGTTTAAATGATTATTTGGTTTTGGAAATGGTGACTCATTATGGATGACACATTTATTTTAGCATGTTCATTACTGACTCATGCTAATGAGTCACTAAGTGAGTCATGAAGAATAATGGTGTTTTGTTTTGTGAAGAGATATTTGAGGAGATATTTTTCATTAGATATTTTCTTTGGTCTTTGATAAATAAACCTCATATATATCTATTCACATAAGAAGAAAAAGTGAGAAGATTATTATGCTTGAGTTCATTTTTCTCTCTTGATTTTCTTGAGTTCACCATTTCCAAACCCTAACATCTTCTTCAACCTCCACTCTTACCCTCTCATGTGATGAGAATCAAAGAGTGTTTGAGATAAAGTATTCTACTCGTTCTCTACTTCATCTTGGTCATCTTTTTTAGCAGACTTGATGACCGAGTTGCCCCGGTATAGAGGCGGGAGCCCGTTTAAAGATCCGTAGATGTGGTGCCACCTCGACGAGGAGCAAAGAGATCGGGGTTGCCGCAAAGGAGCGTGGGATGACGGCTAAAGACCGAAGGACGCGGATCGATCGGTATAGCCTTTCTACCTCTTTACAGTTTGTTAGTTTAGTGTTAACGGCAAGATCCGGGTTATAGTATGCGATAGCGCTAGTTATAAAAGTTTTTGTTCCGCGTTTGGCGTCAGAATGACGGCCGGGGCGCTACCGTAGACTTACACCGCGCTCCCATGATGGAGTTGGGGCTTCGTACTTCACAGTAATTCTTATAATTCCTTGCTTATTTTTCTGAGTATTTTTAATATGAAAATCAACATTTTTAAAAATTTCCAGAGAAGGGGTAAATCGCGACGTTTCGGGGTTCGATCGTACTTTTGACTTCGTCTACACAACGCCTAAAGCTCTAGCTTGGCTCTGATACTACTGTAGGGTTACTAGGCACTATCACAAGGTTCTACAAGGCATCAACCATGCCCGATTTAACATTTAGAAGTGCCGAACAACCCTAACCAAGAACTTTACTAGAGATTAGGCGAAACAAGGCAAATAAACAACTTTACTTCTAAGAGTTAGAGATTACAACCTTTGTAGTCTGTTCCTTCACTTCTAAAGCTCCGTGTTGAGATCTCTTCGCTGAGATCATCGAGTATCCGGACTCTAGAGAGGCTCTACAAAAGAAAAATGTAAGCTTGCTTCCGATCTTCGATAACTAAGATGATCTACCTTGAAGAAACTCAAACCCAAGCTCTTGCTTTGCTAATCAAGTATTAGCAAAGAAAACACCCTAATCTAAATGGCAAGAATAGATGAGGGTGATGAAGCAGGAATTTAGCTCTCATTTGTTTTCAATTTCTCACTCATTTTCATCACAAGTCAAAAAGCCAGAAAGTTTTATCAAGAGGAAGAAGAAGATGAAAACCATTTGTGATGAATAATGAAACTCAAGTGAGGTTAGAAATGCAACCAAAGGTTAAGTATGAAAACATAACCCATGTAGAGAATCAAACATGGTTAAAGGGTTGGGTTGGGTTAAACAAATATCTACAAAATATCTTTACAAAATATCTTTGCTTAAAAATAAAAGCAAAGCTTCTAGAAGTTTCAAGAAAGTTTAACCCTAATCCAAACCCTAACCATGTTTAAACTCCACAAAGCATGTTGCATTTATAACCATAACATGTTACAATATTATATATCACATATACAATATTTATTGTAACAAAATTAAATAAAAAAATTAACATATATCACATATATATCAATGTATTACCCGAGTGAGAAAAAGAATCTTTAAGTGAGCTTATATTAGTTAATGTAATTTAATATATCAAATATATAATTATACATTATATTATCAAATCAACACTTGATCCGATAATCCGGCTATTTCAAAAATAACCGACTAATATAATCTGTATCAGTTCATCGAATCAACACTTGATCCGATGTCCCGGCTATATCACATATACCCGGCCGATATCATATATCGTGAGAATCTAATACGTTATCACATACTGGTATTGTTCTCGGTCCCGCACATATCACATATGTGCTCCTACTCCGTTTTGCCTGAGCCAGGAAACCTCTGTGTAGGACTCTAAAGAATCGTCAATACGCAGGCAGTAAGTGATGATCTTATCAAACACCCATAAGCTGCAAGCGGTCAGCTAAACGTAACAGCCATCCAGGTATTGAGCGATCAGAAGGTCAACAAGCAAGCCTGTACATTCTCCTGCGAATCCAATCAGTAACACTCCCGTACAGTCCGGTCTCTTCGTCTGATATGTCGCATATCTCGCCTAGGGGTGGTAAACGTCAGACCTCAGTAGCTTGATAAGTCGTGTCGATATAAGGTCTATAATAGTTCGAGAATCTACTGATAACACTTACCAGTAAATCTCAGCAACCCTGGCCAAGGATTTCCAGGTATAGCCAATCAAACACAGCGCAACATCAACTCTCTATACCAGGAGAGACGAAACCCCTCCTATCGCTCATTGCCTCCATATGAATCGGGACTGTACCCAAAAACCACCTTTTTGCACGCCCTCTTGGACGTGGTATGATGGAAATCAAAGCACAGTGGGAACCACCCAAGACTCTATGACGATCTCGGGTCTATAGACTAACCTGTACCAGTGTCACCAGAGAACTGCCATCTGACGTGAGGTATAATACCATCTGGGAGTTCTCGGCGAGTCCGTCCAGTGTACCCATTCTCCACTGAGCACCCATATACCTTCTCTGATGTCAAACACCGATGGATATGGGATCATCCATCGCCCATCATATGGGTCAAGAAGCGTATACGCTAGTCTACTCTGGTGTATCGATGCCCTGTTTCGGTACTCCCACGACTAGGAACATTTGAAGGATGTACTTGACGACTACACTGTCCCCACTAGTATGATCCGCATCATAGTCCTGGTAGTCAAGTACTCATCCTAAGGGCTTTATCAACATGTAATATAGAGACAATCAGAGTACATGTTAAGATAAAGAGCAACCAGATAGCGTACTATCATGTCGAGCAAGAAAGTCCTCCCTATATATGTCCAAGCATCCACTACAATATACATCGTATGTACAGTAATGGCCTCTAGGGCATACATATAACTAACAATCTCCCACTTGCACTAGGGCCATCTGTTGTGGTATCACATACCCAACAATCAGCTCTGGTTGAAGTATCTCATACTCAACCATCCCATAAAAGTCTCTACTGGGAAATAGGCCTTTGTGAGTGGATCCACGTCGTTGTCCTCTGTGTCTACTCTCCTAACCTCGATCTTCCTGGAGATCAACCATCTCCATGATCAGGTGATACTGCCTAAGAATTATATCTGGATTTCTGATGTGACGGGGGTTCCTAGGCCAAAGCCATAACTCCATTGTCACACAATGGTTGGAACGAAGTTCATCTCATGAATTTATATATATCCAGACTACCTCTTTGGTAGCATCCTTGGTAATAATGTATCTTGCCTTTAACCGTCTAGTAAGTCACGGTATCTAGCTTGGAACTCTTCCAACATACTGTCCCTCCACTGAGGATAAAGACAATGCCTGCGACTGACATTCAGTCGTCCTTATCACCCTGGAATTTTTCCAGTGATTCTCCCCAGGATCTATTAATCCCTTCTCACTACAACTAGTGAGAATCCTAACATCCAATTAGATCTATCTCATAGATATAAAACCTAGGATTTAGGAGGTATCACTTTGATCCTATATGGAGAATCTTTGTGATAAGAGGAGATTGACCGAGCGTAGTATAGGAAACTCCTTTCCTATCAAGAGTATGTCATCCACGTACTCTACGAGGATCACCACCATACTCCCTACTACCTTTTTGTATATACAAGGTTCATCTACCATTTTGATGAAGTCAAACTCTTTGACTACCACATCAAAACAGATGTTCCAACTCCGCGATGCCTGATTTATCACATAAATCATATTGCACACGTTTCCGTTGCTCCCACTATCTACGAAGCTCTCTAGCTATGTACTTATAGACGCTCTCTTCCAAAACATCATTTAGAAAAGCTGTCATGACATCCAACCGCCAGAAATTGTAGTCATGGTATGTAGCAATGGCAAGTAGGATCTGGATGGACTTAAGCATAGCTTTGAAAGTCTCAACTTTTCCATGTACACCAAGTAATCTTCGCAAGATATACTTGCTCCTGATGGGGATTTAACCCTTCAGATAAAGCAACCAAAGTCCATACTTTGTTGTTGTATAAGGATTCCATGTCAAATTACTAAGCATCCAGCCATTCTTACAAAGTCCCATTCCTGATGGCCTGCTCGAAACAAGTTAGGTCATCATCTCGTGATGCAATCCTCGCTCCCACTGTCATAGAGAAAAACCGAAGTATCTCTCAGGTGGGTGAGGAACCCTACTAGATCGGCGGAAAGGCTGAGGTTCGTTAGAAACTATTGAATCCTTTGGTTCTACCAAATCATCAGCTGCAGTTTGTATAACTGGAACTCTTTCCAGTTCTACCTCATGACCACTAATTTCTTCATAAGAAATTCCCTTTCACAAAGGTGGCATGCTGAGAAACAAAACATCTTTTGTTCCTCGATGTGGTAGAAGATATTCCCTTGCGAATGCTTGAGATATCCAACAAACTTCCACAGAACTGACTTTACCTCGAGCTTGTCCGGATTATGCTTTTAGACATAGGCTGGACAACCCCAAATCTTAACATACTTAAGATATGGGCTCTTCCCATTCCATATCACATATGAAGTGGTAGGCAACTGATTTGATTGGAACCCTATTCAATAGGTATGCAACTTCTCAAGTGCATAACTCCCAAAAGGAAATAGGAAACTCGGTGATACTCATCATAGAGCGCACCATATCTAATAGGGTGTGATTGCTCCGCCCTGATACACCGACATGTTGTGGTGTATACGGAGGAATGATGCTAAGAGAGAATCTCATTCTCCTTTAGAATAGTCCAGGAATCTCCGTGCTTAAGTATTCTCCTCCCTGATCTCATCAAAGGACATAATACTTATACCCGTTTTTGGTTCTCTACTTCTAACTCATATTCATTCAATTTCTCAAAAGGTTCAGTCTTGTGTTTCAACAGAAACATATGTCCGAACCTTGAGAGATAATCAATGAATGTAATTAAGTATAAAGAACCGGTCTTAGCATGTGTAGACAGTGGACCTTACATACATCATCATGTATCAATCCCAAGAGTTCACTAACTCTTTCTCTGTTTCCAATAAACAGAGCTATGGTCATCTTATCTTTGTGACATGATCGGCAAGTTTCACAAGATGTAAATTCAAACTAATTTAAATATGCATCTAGATGTAACTTAGCTAGTCGGGTCGCATTGATATGACCTAGTCTACAATACCACAAGAAGGAATCGTTCATTTCTGAACTCTTCCTCTTGTGTGTGTTCTGTACACTAAGAACTGTGGTTTGCTTTAGAACATCTATATTTTTAGATAACGTGCCTGAACCGATCAACTCTTGATATAGGAAATGTTCAAAACATTTTCCAATAATACAAAATTATATCCTTCTTTAATAAATAAAGAGACTGATATGATGCTGTATATCAGGTTTGGTATCTAATAACATTCGTTCAAAATCAACGTATTCTGGTAATACAGAGTGATAACTGCCAACATACTTGGCTGCAACACTTGCATCATTTCCATCTCATGAAACTTATCACCCATTCCCAGTTCTCTACCTTTCTGTAGCCCATGTAACATATTACATATGTGGGATCCTGATCCGGTATCTCATACCAAGGACGTAAAGTATATTGAGAAACAGTTTTCTCTAATGAACACACCCAAAGATGATGCATCAACATGCACTTTCTTCGTTTGGGCGGCACAGGAATTCTGGTAATCCCCAATTTCCTGCTCTGTCTTATAACATTTATAAGTTGGAGCGGGACCAACGTTCCCTAGCATAGTATAACAAGCGGGTTCGGTCAATACATCCGTATTATTATCTTGATTAAGACGTGACATGGTCGCTACCTGGAGAGAGAGAAGAAAACACTCAGCGTATACTCTTGCAAGATTAGATTGGTTGTTAATATACCTAATCAGGATGTCTCCCACTGTTTTAGTCAAATCTTCTTTCAAACCCTAAAAGGAAAGATTAGCCGGGATTAATTACACCCTACAAGTTCACCAATCTTTTAGCCAGGCCAGTGCCGGTACTTTGAGGGAGATTCCCCGTGCTTTCGCACTGACCTAATTAAAATAAACCTCGTTTTCCCAGGGGCGTAACCCCGTTGACACCTTTCTAGACACCTACTTGATCGGCTAATTGTAATGTGTAAAATTCTCCCAGGAGTAACTCTTACTCGCAGCGGGTATCGGGATCCAACTATCTCGTAGAAGGTATGCAATCTCATTGCAAATTTCAACACTTGAAATTCCCGATAATATTTTGCCCCAAGCGTCCTATGACCTTGACAGAGGTCAACAAACCATAGACTGCTAGCCAAGTTCAACCCGTCATTTCCAGATTGAAGTAAACCCACCCGCACGACCCTTGACAGAGGTCAAAAAGGTCGCACGACTACCCTAAATCAATCACATCATATGTTTATACAGATAAGCACTAATCAGCTACCGCACACTACGTCTTGACAGAGGTCAACAAACGCAGCACGAATACTAACTATTACTTATCTGAAATGACGGAGGGCTACGACAGGTTTTTAAGAAAACCCTTTGCGTAATGAACTTGATATCGTTGTAGAATCGAGTGAATTTGAAAAAGGAGTGTTTCTTAGGCTTTTCTAGTTTCGCTAAAGAGGTCACTCCCGGTGAAGGGATCTCGGCTCTTTCCTTATCGAATAAGGTGCAGGATATTTCGCAAATACCACTATGCAAAGCAAAAACTATAGAAGCAATCAAAAGACAAACCGAGTGTGTAGCATCTGCTAGTTTCGCTAAAGAGGTCACTCCCGATGAAGGGATCTCGGCTCTTTCCTTATCGAATAAGGTGTTGGATATTCTACAAGGAATACCGCTATGCAAAGCAAGAACTAGAGCTACAAGTTTTTAAACAAGTTTCTACAACATCTTTAGGTTTCTTTTATTTCATTAATCTCATTAATGAAATCCCATTTTATTATGCTTCACAAGCATCAGATATGAAACGAAATTAACAATATATAATATATAATTCATATATACAATATAAACATTCGTCTCAGGCAGTAATATGATCTCATCACAGAACATTGCAGCAGAAGAACATATATGAAATATTGGATATACAAGGAGGTCCGTGTTTTTAATACGAGCCTGTATAAAACACGGATTCCACGGTCACGATGAATAGCCAAACCCACATCCCTAGACCCCTACGAGAGCGGCAAGTAACCCTGCCAGTTCTAGAGTTAGGAGACCCGGTCTCGACTCCTCGAGATAGTCTCCCACTGGACCTTAGAATCCGGTTACTTGTGCTCCCCTCCTTGGGTCTATCCTAATGCGGAAAAGTAAATAATATATAATGGTGACATCATCCTCAGCCCGGAAGTGCCCCAATAAAAGAATATTACATACAATGAATTTTACATGAATGAAAAAGAAAAACTCTCATCTCACATAAAACCCCCGGCTATTCAAACACGGCGATCCAATATAACATATCACAGCAACACATAATATCACATATCATCAACGTAATTAAATATGCTATAACACCTTAGAATGTGTTTTGTAGCTAATTATATTTTACTATATAGTTTTTAATAAAAAGGTTTACCAATCTGGTTTTTAAATATTTTATCCTATTTAATGAGTATTTTATTGGAATTTTGTTAGGCACACACACACTTGTGCATGATAACTAGGGTTGTTTTTGGGGTTAGCCATGATTTACAACATGGTAAACTAACCATTTTTCCCTAATCTAGCTTTTAGTTTTGTTTTAAGTGTTATGGGTTTTAAGTATGCATGGTTGTTAAATTAAAAGGGTTTTATTTTGAATTTTATTTTGAGTGTTGACTTGGTGTGAGAGAGAGAGAGAGTGCATGATAGGGCATCATGGCTTTGCCCATGCCTTCATTAATGAAGAGAGAGAGAGAGAGAGGAGGGGGTTGACTTGTTTGTGCTCTCTCATTCTCTCACTCTCATTCTCTCACTCTCATTCCTCTCACAAACACACACACACACTCTTCAGCCTCAGCAGCAGCTGCCCCAGCAAGCAATAACAACAACAACAACAACAATAACAACAGCAGCCCAGCATGATCATCATCAGCAGCAGCAGTAGCAGGACCAGCAGCAGGAGCAGCAAGCAGCAACAGCAGTAACAGGAACCCCAGCACTTGCAGAAGCTCTTCTCCACCTCTTTACCTGCCTTCTAGGGCTCTCTAGGGTATAATTTTCTGAACCCAATCCCTAGTTTGCTTAGTTATATGTTAGTTTAGCTTCGGTTGTGTTAATTTGTTAGATTAGTGCTAAATTATGGTAAATTGTGTGGACTTGTGGCAAAGTGATGATTGTGTTAGATAACCCTACCTATTTTAGTGTTAGTTGGGTCACTTACACTGAGAAATCCCCCGATTTCACTAAAATACCATAGGGTTTGTGTTTTGTGCAAAATTGTCGTTTTTAAGCGATATATTGGATTTGAGAGATCTGCTATGGACCCGGACCTTACAGAGTGAAATTGAGAAGACTGGGACATGCTCACTAGGTATGGACACCACCACCAGAACACGAGCCCCTAACCCCATAGTTTGGCCGCCGATTAATTCAATCTGGCCGCAATTTGCGGCCAGGAATAGGAGTTAGGTGTTGGGGTTTTGTGTAGGGTAGTCTGCAGTGTTGTGTAGTGTTTTGGCATGTCTAGTTTTGTAATATTCTACCAGTAGGAAAATCTGGGGTCATATGTCGTTTTTGGTCTCCGTTGTGTTTGCGCGATACGCGCGATACGTGAGTGGGTTCTGTGATCCAGTGTATCGCGGCGTGTCGCGATGGTTTTGGACGCGTACACACACGATTCAGCGTATCGTGCACACGCGCATTTAGTTCGCGACGCGAGTTTCTCGTTTTGATTCGATATCGCGTTTCGCGGAATATTTGGCTTATATGTGATTTCCATGTCTTATTTGCAGGTTTGCAGACAGGGACTACGGACACGGCTACAGGGGGAGCAGATGGTAGGATTCACCTAGCGTGGGGCGTAAGTGAGTAGATTTAACATCTACAGGGGAATCGCCCGCATGGCGTTATGCGTCTGGGCTAGGATTCAAATACCTGTCGCGCATTCTACGTCATTGTTAGAATTGCGCCTTTATTTTATTTCCTTGATATAGTTGTACTGTGACTAGCAGCCGTAGGACACTGCACATATTATTGACGGTTTATGTTGCACGAGCACGGATTGTATGCTACACACACACCGTCAATAATTGCCATGTCACACACAACCCCTTATTGATACTATATTGCCTATCACACTTGACATCTATCTTATCGATATACCTGTAGTGTATCTTACCATTAGTGATAGGTACATATTCACCTTGCGATACCACTACAGGTATACCATGCACATATTTTAGTTATACCGGGGGGGAATTTCCTACATATGTTACTTATACCCAGGGGGGTATACGACATCAGTTCTTATAGGTAGATACCTATACTTGGCTGTACCTTATTGATTTTGCATACATCTGGTTCAGCTATATACTTTTGTTTACCTGCTCGCATTCAGATATATCGCATATATTTATTCCTGGATTTGCGCATTGTTTATCTGGATTTTATATGATGTTTTCGGGATTTGGGAACCGCGGGGGTTCATGAAATTATGCATACATTGAACAACCCGGTTTCCTTGATATGATATTTGCGCGTCCACCATGAGTTTTATCGGTGCTGATTATATGCTCCATACGAGGTGTGGTTGCCGTATGAGAGTACATGGTGGGGCCCGGTATGGTTCCCCTCGGCAAGAAGATCGATGGGTTTGCCGATTGAGCCTGGAGGCGGGCGAGTACCTACCGGTGACTGGTTGGACCTGGCAGTTGTCCGGAGGATACTGGCCAGAGTCGAGAGATGGATGCGGGATGATCTGTACTGCTGGGGCCGAGGGCCGACACCGCAGACGGACCCCGTGGGCTGATCCGGACTGACGGAGCCCGATATACGAGGATTTCTGTGTCGATGCTTAGCACACTGTTTTCATGATATTTCTTTTAATACCTTTGTATATATAACAGGGGATTTAGCCGTTGTTATATATACCTTTACACCAATATTAGTGGAATGGGACGTTAATATATGTGTATTGCCCCCATCATATTTATTTCTGTATATATATATGTTTAGGATGTTAGAGATTATTTGAGATTTGACTTGGGTTATTAGGTGATTCATTGAGATTGGATATTGGATATGAAAGATATGGTCGATTTGTGCATTCGAGATATAGGAGAGCTATTCGATATTGTACTTGAGATGATGTGAGATCTATGTGATGTGAGAGCCCAGTTTGGGGGCCGATTTGATGTTTGGGATGTAAGTGTCATGATGGATTGTGATCCTACCACGATGTCAGGTTTCCATGGGAAATGACATATTCTACCCTATACCTCACCCTTACCTATCTTATGCACAGATTCATATATTGGTAGTACTTGTAGTATACCCTTATGATAGTTGCATATCTACTTTCTCATATCCCTATTGCATGGTTATTGCATATTATTGTCATGTTATTACTGCTTTACATATGGATTGTACCTGTTACTGTACTTCCCTTATTTCAGCATTTGCATGACATGTTATTACTGTAATCGCATATCTTAGATTCATGCTGTACGTACATTCCTGCGATTACCTGCATATGTTATCTACTATTCACGAGTTGGCAACTCACCCCCGTTGTGCCACAGGTGTTTCAGGTTGTTCCCTAGAGTAGTCGAGGCAGGCTATTCCTCCATTCAGCTATCCAGCTATCATCTTTTGCTACAGATACCGCATCAGCTCACAGTACCTTTTTGCTTAGGTGGGTTAGATGATTATCTGTATTTCATATTGTACATTCGTTGTATTTCGTACTCTCCATCTACTATTGTATTGTTGACTTAGAGACTTGGTGAGGACGTTATGTGTATCTTTGTGGGTTTGATGTCTTTTATATACAGCTTTTCTCTATTGTCTTTATTTCTTCGCTATGGCGTCGTATATTCTGTTGTATTCATCTTGATTAGTCTTTACAAAAAGGGGGTGTTGCTAAAATTTTAAAGAAAGAAAGTAGACCTTTTCAAAGAATTTGGGTTGCGATTTCAAATGTTTCAAAAACTTATATTATCTTTTTCCGTATTCTCATGGTTTAGATTTCTGGGTTTGGCTTTCTTTTACTACGTGGCGTCTTTAGGCGTTGCGTAGAATTAGGGCCGTCACGGGCCAATTTTGGGTCGTGACATATGCGTATCCCAATTGTCGTTGATGTATAGCAACGAAACCGGCGATACACCACATATTACACTTACGGTCGCAGAAAAGAAAGTGTTAAACTACAACAGTTGGAATCCGCAACCTCCTTAGACTTCGCATGCCTAAACAAATGAATTCCTTAGACATCGCATGCCTAGCAATTATAAACTCCGCATTTTAGTCTCATTATCGAAAACACTTTTCAATATCTAGTCGGGCAATTCAACAAGATTCCCGATAACCTGATCGAATGCTCGTCGAAAACTTTTGTAGACGGCCGCACCCCCGATGCCGTTGACGAAGTGAACTAAGGCGGAATACTGCTGCCGTGAGCAACCAAACGGATGCTTTTGGCGACGGGGTTCTCGTACAGTCACTTGGTCGGGGATATGGGGCGTGGCTATCTATTAAGTTTACCCGGCGAGTATCCGCGTACGCTACGTGATTGCGACGGACTTTTGATCGCATCAAAATCCCGTGGCAACCGATCATCTGAGACTAAACTGCTAGATTTATAACATTCAAAATTAGTTATCTCAGAACTGCTTGTAGATTCCAAATATTGTATCACAATCCAGATAAATAGACAATGTTAAACTTTTCAATCGAATAAACAAACACCCAAGATTTCCTAAATACCACAACACTTGAGCGGAGTTCAAAAAACCCAGACCATGACACAGCCCCAATGAACCAGCCGTAGAAGGGTCAAACCAACGCCTCACATGTGGCAACGCTAAACTACCACAAACCCTAGGGTTCAAGTGGCAGTTTTGACGGTCACATAATCGAGTTAAGGTTACGTTCTTCTAAAGGGTCCACAGATACGCTTGCATGATTTTCCGGAAGTTTCAAACTCATGGAAATATCCAACCCCTGAAAATTTTCCGTCATGGGAAAAAGTGAGTTATTGATATCCGTTCGAACCTTTTAACACGCTCTAAAATTACCCGGAAAAAAGTTAGACGAAGTTAAACTTTCCGATCGAATCAACGAATACAAAAGATCTCCAGAAAACTCAACACTTGAGGAATATTAAAAATTCCTAGAAGCATGAAAGAGTACCCAAGAATCATACCTTGAAGTACGAGCCCCTGACTCCTCATGATGGCCGTGGAACCGCCGCCAAACCCATGGTTTGGTCGCGGTTCCGCGCTCCCTTGATGGAGTTGGGGCTTCGTACTTCACAGTAATTCTTATAATTCCCTTCTTATTTTTCTGAGTATTTTTAATATGAAAAAATCATTTTTAAAAATTTCCAGAGAAGGGGTAAATCGCGACGTTTCGGGGTTCGATCGTACTTTTGACTTCGTCTACACAACGGCTAAAACTCTAGCTTGGCTCTGATACCACTATAGGGTTACTAGGCACTGTCACAAGGTTCTACAAGGCATCATCCATGCCCGATTTAACTTTTAGAAGTGCCGAACCCCCCTAACCAAGATCTTTACTAGAGATTAGGCGAAACAAAGCAAGTAAACAACTTTACTTCTAAGAGTTAGAGATTACAACCTTTGTAGTCCATTCCTTCACTTCAAAAGCTCCGTGTTGAGGTCCCTTCGCTATGATCATCGAGTATCCGGACTCTAGAGAGGCTCCACAAAAGAAAGATGCAAGCTTGCTTCCGATCTTCGATAACTAAGATGATCTACCTTGAAGAAACTCAAACCCAAGCTCTTGCTTTGCTAATCAAGTATTAGCAAAGCAAACACCCTAATCTAAGTGGCAAGAATAGATGAGGATTATGAAGTAGGAATTTAGCTATCATTTGTTTTCAATTTCTCACTCATTTTCATCACAAGTCAAAAAGCTAGAAAGCTTTATCAAGAGGAAGAAGAAGATGAAAACCATTTGTGATGAATAATGAAACTCAAGTGAGGTTAGAAATGCAACCAAGGGTTAAGTATGAAGACTTAACCCATGTAGAGAATCAACCATAGTTAAAGGGTTGGGTTGGGTTAAACAAATATCTACAAAATATCTTTACAAAATATCTTTGCTTAAAAACAAAAGCAAAGCTTCTAGAAGCTTCAAGAAAGTTTAACCCTAATCCAAACCCTAACCATGTTTAAACTCCACAAAGCATATTGCATTTATAACCATAACATGTTACAATATTATATATCACATATACAATATTTATTGTAACAAAATAAAATAATACAATTAACATATATCAATGTATTACCCGAGTGAGAAAAAGAATCTTTAAGTGATCTTATATTAGTTAATGTAATTTAATATATCAAATATATAATTATACATTAAATTATAAAATCAACACTTAATCCGCTAATCTGGCTATTTCAAAAATAACCGACTAATATAATCTGTATCAGTTCATCGAATCAACACTTGATCCGATGATCCGGCTATATCACATATACCCGGCCGATATCATATATCGCGAGAATCTAATACCGTATCACATACTGGTATTGTTCTCGGTCCTGCACATATCACATATGTGCTCCTACTCCGTTTTGCCTGAGCCAGGAAAGCTCTATGTAGGACTCTAAAGAATCGTCAATACGCCGGCAGTAGGTGATGATCATATCAAACACCCACAAGCTACAAGCGGTCTGTTAAACATAACAGCAACCCAGGTATTGAGCGATCAGAAGATCAACAAGCAAGCCTGTACATTCTCCTGCGAATCCAAACAGCAACACTCCCGTACAGTCCGGTCTCTTTGTCTGATATGTCGCATATCTCGCCTAGGGGTGGTAAATGTCAGACCCCAGTAGCTTGATAAGTCATGTCGATATGAGGTCTATAACAGTTCGAGAAACTACTGATAACACTTACCCGTAAATCTCAGCAACCCTGGCCAGGGATTTCCAATTATAGCCAATCAAACACAGCGCAACATCAACTCCCTATACCGGGAGAGACGAAACCCCTCCTATCGCTCATTGCCTCCATGTAATTCGGGACTGTACCCCAAAACTACCTTTTTGCATGCCCTTTTGGACGTGTTATGATGGAAATCAAAGCACAGTGGGAACCACACAAGACTCTATGACGATCTCGGGTCTACAGACTAACCTGTACCAGTGTCACCAGAGAACTGCTATCTGGCATGAGGTATAATACCATCTGGGAGTTCTCGGCGAGTCCGTCCAGTGTACCCAGTCTCCACTGAGCACCCGTATACCTGATATCAAACACCAATGGATATGGGATCATCCATCGCCCATCATATGGGTCAAGAAGCGCATACGCTAGTCTACTCTGGAGTATCGATGCCCTGTCTCGGTACTCCCACGACTAGGAACATTTGAAGGATGTACTTGGCGACTACACTGTCCCCACTAGTATGATCCGCATCATAGTCCTGGTAGTCAAGTACTCATCCTAAGGGCTTTATCAACATGTAACATAGAGACAATCAGAGTACATGTTAAGAACAAGAGCAACCAGTTAGCGTACTATCATGTCGAGCAAGAAAGTCCTCCCTATATATGTCTAAGCATCCACTACATTGTATGTACAGTAATGGCCTCTAGGTCATACATATAACTAACAAGTGCAACCAGATAGCATACTATCATGTCGAGTAAGAAAGTCCTCCCTATATATGTCCAAGCATCCACTACAATATACATCACATGTACAGTAATGACCTCTAGGGCATACATATAACTAACACGTATCACTACGAAGATCCACATTTATTGGATATGACCATCGTATAGTTACATTCGAACTCGAAGAAACTTGTTTCAGATTCGAGAATGGTTTCCGGTTCTGGAGAAATTGAATATGACAATTCAGTTGTCTTTTCCTTGTACCTTCTCTCAGGTTGTGAGGGCTCCTAAGATTAAGCGAGGGTACACCTATTGCGCTTATTGGATAGTCTTCTTCCAAACCATAGGTAGGTGCCGAAAGGTGGGGAAGGAAGAAAACCAATTAGCCTAAGTGTGGTGTACAGAAGGTAATAAGTAAAGACAATTAAAGGGATTAGAAAGAGGGCAAAGTAAATTGCGACTGCTATCATTCATGACGAAACCACGTATATCATCGCTACTCCTACTTCACCTTTGAATTTCTCCAGAACACCCCGTATCACTACGAAGATCCACATTTATTGGATAATTCATCGTATAGTTACATACGAACTCGAAGGAACTTGTTCCAGTTCGTGAATGGATTCTGGTTCAGGAGAAATAGAATAAGAATTATTCAGTTGTCTTTTATCTTTACCTTCTCTTAGGTTGCAAGGGCTCCTAGGATTAGGAGAGTACACCTATTACGCTTTTTGGATAGTCTTCTTCCGAACCATAGGCTGGTGCCGAATGGTAGGGAAGGAAGAAAACCATTTATCCTAACGGTGGTGTACAGAAGGTAATGAGTAAAGACAAATAAAGGGATTTGGAAAGATGGCAAGGAAATATACAGTCACGGTCATGAATCTGGATAATGGAAGAGGCATTACTAGGAATACCCGGTTACCCCTTCGAAACATTTTAATGTTTCAGTTTCATTATGTGTTGTAAATTGAAAACTGATTTTCCAATTAGATCCTTACTCCAGGGTATGTATTTACCAGATTTGATTCTCACATCTGTATGGTTTTATAGATGATGAGTGAGAGTAAGTTATTGGGAATTAAGTGATTATATCGGAATTCGTTGTAATTGGTGATATTTGAGGAAATTACCTGGGATTTTGCCTAACGACAAATATTTGGTTTTGAATATCCGTTGTTATGCACCAATTTCAAACTGATATATCTGTACGTTTATTTTATAAAGTGAGATATAACTTTCTAAAATTATGTCCATGACATTTACCTATATCAGTTGATGATTGGGTAAAGAGTATTAAACAACGGTGTAATTCTTCTTAACTATAGTGCAGTTTTCAACCTACGACGCACAGGGTTTGAGTTATTCAACTCAGGGGACTTATACAAAGCATTGTATGTTGTCCAGTGTCGACAAAAAGGTTGTTGCTCGTACTATATTCTGTTTACTTATGACTTCTCCAGTTTTAGACAAGTATTTCGTAGAAATACAAGGTCCAAGTTTTGAGAAGTTATAGGTATAAGAATAAAGTAGAGAACCATGTGTTGCAAGTATCAGGATTCTTCAAGGTGATTGAAGATGTAGATACTTTTGTTTGGTATTCAGTTGATAGTAATGGTTTTGAGAACTTGCTTCTCTTTCAGGTTACTCATATCTGGATGCACTCCTAGTTGAGTAATGCTGATCGGCCTCTCTCCATTTAGTTGACGTGCACTGGAGACAGCTGCATAATTTGAATCTGGTTCCAATTAAATTAGTGCCTCTATTTCTATATTGTATATAGAATGGTTCATATCTTAACGATGTTAAGGTATATGGAGTTGTCCGGCTTATGCTTAAAACCAGACTCTGAATAACTCAAGACACGTTTCTATAATGGCAGTTTGTGGGTTATCACGGGCTATGACGAGGGTTAACTTTCTACCATCTGGAAGATCAATAGTGATATTGTTCTTGACTCGCCACAGTTTTAATAAAATGGACTTTTTCAGAAAACAGTAGTGGGAGTATGGTAGAACTGGAAGTGATTCCAGAACCACAAACGATTACTAAAAATTTAATAGAACCTAAATATTCAATCGGGTTTTGACATTCCATTAGCCACTCCGCAGATATGGTGGGTAGTCTCAGAGGCCCGAGAGGTACTTCGGTATCCTCAAAGACGGTGACAGGGAGGTTCTTGTTTACCCAGACTTGTCATTACTGTTGTTCTAGACTATGAGACCCGGCAGGAGGATGAGTATAGCGTCGTTCTAAACTAGCTTTAGAAGTGCACGTGTATATGACTCTGCCAGAGGGTTGTTGTAGTCAGTGGGAGCAGCGGAAGCATAGTGGACAAGAAGCTTGTGTCTATTTATAGACTAAAGCAGGTATAATGGAGATAGATCATCTATTTTTGATGTGACAGTCATAGGCTTTGACTTCATTAGAATAGGAGATGAATCTGTTAAGAAGGTAGTAGGGTGTGATGTCCTGGTATTTGGATGACATACACTTTGTAAGAAGTGAAATTCCTACACTACGATCGGTTATACTGTGGTTGTCACACAGTTGTTTCTCTACATAGGATATGGGTATAATATCAGGCATTCTGGTTACAAGATCTATGGTTTTAGATCTAGATTTAGGTAGTTTCCCAATCTTGGTTCTTTTACACTATTCTAAAGGTGTTTTAGAATGGACGACTCCTGACATAGTGGTATACCTGCAGGTGATGGAGTCACCCTCTCTAAAGGTGTCTTACAGACTAAAATGGATAAGGATGTGCATGATTGACATATCACTTGCTTAGGCAATTGAGTCAAGCATGAGATGTCAAGTACCACACCATATGTTGTTTTTGCACTAGCTAGAATAAGTTTATTTATTAATCCAATCCTGGAGAAACATTCGGAAGAAGTTTATGAACATAAATGGATGTTCTAGGGATTTGGTAACGGCAACCTCCTTCGTGAGACGGTTATCATTCCAGGCTTCCAAGGTGACCTGGATGACAGAGTGACCGTTAGAGTTATAGTTTTCCCTCTTTTGAGGGGCAGTAGTTTGGACAGGTGGTCCAAGCGGATACTGAGGAAGGCATAGCGTGGGATACTGATTAAATTCAGTAGACGATACAGTCTAAGAAGTTTGCTGAATTTGGAGTTCATTTGTGAACTGGGTCCCATCAGATATCCAAATATATTCTAAGACAGGTATTGCTTATTTCGGGAGATGGCTTTCTCCGCGAGCTTGAGATAAAGAGAGATATAGAAAGAAACATTGGAGCGGATCCACTCACTGAGGCTATTTCTCGAACGCAATAGTTTCACAAAAGAGATTTGTGAAACAGATTAGTAGAGAAGTTGGGTGTACGGTATCACACGGGCTGTGAGTATGCGACACTGCAATAATTAGCCTTAAGTGCAAGTGGGAGATTGTTGGCTATAGTTCCCTCAAGTCAATTATTGGATCGTAGGCACGTGATTGCAATGATTGAGGGAGGACCTATACGGGTAGAACAGTCTTACTCGAGATGATAGTATGCTATCTGGTCTGTCTTTATCATCATGTACTTACTATAGGTGGCTTTACATATCACTGTTACATGTTGATAGAGCCCATAGGATTCTTGCTTGACTACCAGCAGTATGATGGCGATCATATGCGTGGGAGCTGGGGGTCTATAAGCACATCCTTAAATGTCCCTAGTCGTGGGAGTTTCGAGACTGGGCATCGATACTCCAGAGTAGACTAGTGTCTACTGATCAAGACCCCGACGAGGGGCAGTGGCCAGTCTCACAAGCCATTGGTGTCAGTTTGTTCACCTAAGATGTATACATGTGCTCATTGGGTTATGAGTACACTGGACAGACTCGCCGGGAACCTGCTAGTTGGTATTATACCTACTGTCAGATAGCAGTTCCCTTATGACATGTGTACAGGTTAGTCTATCGACCTAAGATCATCACTTGTCTCATGTGAGTTCCTCTTTTGCTTTGATTACTACCCTACCATGGCTCAAAGGAGTCGTGCAAACAGGTTTTGATTGGGTACAGTCCCGAGCCACATGGAGGCAGTGAGTGGATCGTCAAGGGATTCGTCTCTCCCGATATTGGGGGTTGATGTCGCGTTGTGCACGGGTGGCCATCACCAGAAATCCTTGGCCAAGGTAGTCGAGAATTACTGATCTAGGATCGGTAGTTTCTCACGCGGTGATGGGTTTCCATACCGACACTGAATGTCAAGTTATTAGGGGTCTGACTTTATCCACCCTCTTGACTCGATATGTGATACTCATCGACGAACGGACCGGACTGTACGGATATTGTCACTGTCAGGCTCAGTAGGGGTTTCACGATGAGTTTGCTCGTCGGCTTCCATTTTGTTCAATACCTGGGTAGCCGTTACGTACAGCTAGTGTCGCTGGCGTGCTTGTGGTTAAACCCACTGCCAGCGTATTGACGAGTCTTTAGAGTCCCACACAGAGTGTTTCCCTGCTTCGGGCGAAACGTTGTAGAGGCCGTATGGTTTTATGGCAGGGTTCGAGCATATACGTGCACTTGTGCACGGATCATGACTCGGACGGATAATACCAGTGGGCTTTGGTTTAAGCCGGATCCTAGTATTATATTGTTGGATTATTTTCTTCTCGTTGTATTCGTATTCTTTCAGAATACGGATGCGGGTAAGTATATACGGAAGAGAGGTATTCTTGTAATTTATTACAAGATCACTTTAGAAGATGCCATCTCTTTTATTGTTTATAAACATTTAGGTTAAATGTTTATTTGAGTGGAAAGTGTGACTCATTGTTTGGCTTTGATTCATGCATGCCACATGGGTGTGACTCATGGTGGTGGGTCATGTTGTGTCTCATGGTGGCATGATGATTTCTTGTTTGTAGTGTGAGATATTTGTAGTGAGCTATGGGATATTTTTTCTTTAGTTGTTTTCTTTAGTTGCTAGCATACTAAAATATAGCTCACAACAAATAAGTAACACACACAACACTCAAAAAAAAGGCAACAGCCCATTTTTCTTGTGTTGCCAAAAAATTGCTTCACACTCTTCTCTTCATGGCATTTTCTTCTACCTCCACCCTATATGTCTCATATGTTTAGAAACCTAGGGTGTATTGAGACAATCTAATCCTACTCACTCTCTACTTCATCTCGGCTATCTAGCATAGCGAACTAGGTACTCGAGTTGCCTCGGATTTGAGGTTGGAGCACAGACTACATACTCTCGGGTGGAGAGGCTGAGGTTCGTTAGAAACTATTGAATCCTTTGGTTCTACCAAATCATCAGCTGCAGTTTGTATAGCTGGAACTCTTTCCAGTTCTACCTCATGACCACTAATTTCTTTATAAGAAATTCCCTTTCACAAAGGTGGCATGTTGAGAAACAAAACATCTTTTGTTTCTCGGTTAGGTAGAAGATATTCCCTTGCGAATACTTGGGATATCCAACAAACTTCTACAGAACTGACTTTGCCTTGAGCTTGTCTGGATTATGCTTTTGGACATAGGTCGAACAACCCCAAATCTTAACTTGCTTAAGATATGGGCTATTCCCATACAATATCATATATGGAGCGGTAGGCAACTGATTTGATTGGAACCCAATTCAGTAGGTATGCAGATTCTTAAGGGCATAACACCCAAAAGGAAATAGGAAACTCGGTAATACTCATCATAGAGCGCACCATATCGAATAGGGTGCAATTGCTCCGCCCCGATATACCATCGTGCTATAGTGTATACGGAGGAGTAATGCTGAGAGAGAATCTCATTCTCCTTTAGATTAGTCCAGGAATCCCGTGCTCAAGTATTCTCCTCCCTGATCACATCAAAGGACATAATACTTATACCCGTTTTGGTTCTCTACTTCTAACTCATATTCATTGAATTTCTCAAAAGGTTCAGACTTGTGTTTCAACAGGAACATATGTCTGAATCTTGAAAGATAAACAGTGAATGTAATGAAGTATATTGAACCGGTCTTGGCATGTGTAGACAGGGGACCTTACATATATCATCATGTATCAATCCCAAGAGTTCACTAACTCTTTCTCTGTTTCTAATAAACAGAGCTATGGTCATCTTATCTTTGTAACATGACCGGCAAGTTTCACAAGATGTAAATTCAAACTAATTTAAATATGCATCTAAATGTAACTTCAGCTAATCGGGTCACATTGATATGACCTAGTCTACAATACCTCAAGAAGGATTCGTTCATTTCTGAACTCTTCCTCTTGTGTGTGTTCTGTATACTAAGAGCTGTGGTTTGATTTAAAATGACTATGCTTTTAGATAACGTGCCTGAACCGATCAACTCTTGATATAGGAAATGTTCAAAACATTATCCAACAATACAAAATTATATCCTTCTTTACTAATAAAGAGACTGATATGATGTTGTATATCAGGTTCGGTATCTAATAACATTCATTTAGAATCAATGTATTTGTTAATACAGGGTGATAACTACCAACAGACTTGGCTGTAACACTTGCACCGTTTCTATCTCATAAAACTTATCACCCGTTCTCAGTTCTCTACCTATCTGTAGCCCATGTAACAAATTACATGTGTGGGATCCTGATCCGGTATCTCATACCCAGGACGTAAAGGATACGGAGAAACAGTTCTCTGTAATGAACACACCCGAAGAAGATGCATCAGCATGCACTTTCTTCGTTTGGGCGGCACGGGAATTCTGGTAATCCCCAATTTCATGCTCTGTCTTATAACAATTATAAGTTGGAGCGGGACCAACGTTCCCCAGCTCAGTATAACAAGCGGGTTCGGTCAATACATTCGTATTATTATCTTGATTAAGGCGTGACATGGTCGCTACCTGGAAAGAGAGAGAAGAAAACACTCATCGGATGCTCTTGCAAGATTAGATTGGTTATTTAATATATCTAATCAGGATATCTCCCACTGTTTTAGTCAAATCTTCCTTCAAACCCTAAAAGGAAAGACTAGCCGGGATTAATTACACGCTACAAGTTCGCCAATCTTTCAGCCAGGCCAGTGCCGGTACTTTGAGGGAGGTTCCCCGTGCTTTCGCATGGACCTAATTAAAATAAACCTTGTTTTCCCAAGGGCGTAACCCCGTTAACACCTTTCTAGACACATACTTGATCGGCTAATTGTAATGTGTAAAACTCTCCCAGGAGTAACTCTTACTCGCAGCGGGTATCGGGATCCAACTATCTAATAGAAGGTATGCAATCTCATTGCAAATTTCAACACTTGAAATTCCCGATAATATTTTACCCCTAGCACTTATGACCTTAACTAAGGTCAACATATCATAAGCACTAGTCAAGTTCTACCCGTCATTTCATGATTAATCAGACCCACCCTACATGACCCTCAACTATGGTCGATATAATCACATGAATGTCCTAACTAATCGCATCATATGCTGTGTAGGAAGACATCACTCAGCTACCGTACACTACGCCTCAACTAAAGTCGACATACGCAGCACGAATACTAAGTACTCTACTTCCTAAAATGGCGGGGGGCTATGACAGGTTTTCATAAAAACCTTTTGCGTAATGAACTTGATATCGTTGTAGAATCGAGTGATTTTAAATGGAGTGTTTTTTAGGCTTTTCTAGTTTTGCTAAAGAGGTCACTCCCGGTGAAGGGATTGTCGGCTCTTTCCTTATCGAATAAGGTGCTGGATATTTCACAAATACCACTATGCAAAGCAAAAACTATAGAAGCAATCAAAAGACAAGCCGAGTGTGTAGCATCTGCTAGTTTCGCTAAAAAGGTCACTCCCGGTGAAGGGATCTCAGCTCTTTCCTTATCGAATAAGGTGCTGGATATTTTACAAGGAATACCGCTATGCAAAACAAGAACTAGAGCTACCAGTTTTTAAACAAGTTTCTACAACATCTTTAGGTTTCTTTTATTTCATTAATCTCATTAATTAAGTCCCATTTTATTATGCTTCACAAGCATCAGATTTGAAACGAAATCAACAATATATAATATATATCTCATATATACAATATAAACATTCATCTCAGGCAGTAATATGATCTCATCACAGAACATTGCAGCAGAAGAACATATATGAAATATTGGATATACTAAGACGTCCGTGTTTTAATACGAGCCTGCATAAAACACGGATTCCACGGTCGCGATGAATAGCCAAACCACATCCTAAGACCCCTACGAGAGCGGCAAGTAACCCTGCCAGTTCTAGAGTTAGGAGACCCGGTCTCGACTCCTCGAGATGGTCTCCCACTGGACCCTAGAACCCGGTTATTTATGCTCCCCGCCTTGGGTCTGCCTAATGCGGAAAAGTAAATAATATACAATGGTGACATCATCCTCAGCCCGGAAGTGCCCCAATAAAATAATATTACATACAAATGAATTTTACATGAATGAAAAAGAAAAACTCTCATCTCACATAAAACTCCCGGCTATTCAAAAACGACGATCCAATATAACATATCACAGCAACACATAATATCATATATCATCAACTTAAGTAAATATGCGTATCCCAATTTTCGTTGATGTATAGCAACGAAACCAACGATACACAACATATTACACTTACGGTCGCAGAAAAGAAAGTGTAAAACTACAACGGTTGGAATCCGCAACCTCCTCAGACATCGCATGCCTAACGAAATAAATTCCTTAGACATCTCATGCCTAACAATAATAAACCCTGTATTTTAGTCTCGATATCGAAAACACTTTTCAATATCTCGTCGGGCAATTCAACAAGATTCCCGACATTTTGATCGAATGCTCGTCGCAAACTTTAGTAGACGGCCGCACCCCCGGATGCCGTCGACGAAGTGCACTAATGCGGAACACCGCTACCGCGAACACCCGAACATATGCTTTTGGCGACGGGGTTCTCCTACAGTCACTTGGTCGGGACTATGGGGCGTGGCTATCTATTAAGTTTACCCGGCGAGTATCCGCGTACGCTACGTGATTGCGACGGACTTTTGATCGCATCAAAATCCCGTGGCAACCGATCATCTGAGACTGAACTGCTAGATTCATAACATTCAAATTAGTTATCTCATAACTACTTATGGATTCCAAATATTGTATCACATTCCAGATAAATAGACAATGTTAAACTTTCCGATCGAATAATCAAACACCCAAGTTTTCCCAAATAATTCTCAACACTTGAAATTAGTTTAAAAACATCCATCACATGCCACAGTACCAATGGTCCAGCCGTAGAATGGTCAAACCAACGCCTCACATGTGGCAACGCCGTACTGCCCCAAATCCTAAGGTTTAGAGGCGGTTCAGACGGTCACATAATCGAGTTAAGGTTTGTGTTCTTCTAGAGGGTCCACCGCGTTACTTGCACGACTTAGAACGTTCTTAAACTAAGGAAAAATCCAACACTTGGAAATTTTCCGACAGGGGAAAAAGTGAGTTATTGATATCCGTTCGAACTTTTTAACACGTTCTAAAATTACCCGGAAAAACTTAAACGAACTTAAACTTTCCAATCGAATCAACGAGTTCCCAATAATTCCCAGAAGGCTCAACACATGAGTAGAATTAAAAATTTCCAGAACTATGAAAAAGGACCCAAGAATAAATACCTAAAAAACCAGACCCCAATTCAAAATTTTGGCCGCGGAACCGCCGCCAAATCCTATGTTTGGCCGCGGTTCCGCGGTCACGTGAACGAATTGGTGGTCCGTACTTCACAGTATTTCTTAGATTTCCCTGCATGATTTTCTGAGTATTTTTAATATGAAAAATGTCAACTTTTGAAAAAAAATTCCAGAAACTAGGTTTTATCGGGTATTCAGAGTTCGATCGGACTTTAAACTTCGCCTAGACTTCGCCTAAAGCTCTAACTTGGCTCTGATACCACTGTAGGGTTACTAGGCACCCTCACAAGGTTCTACAAGGTATCAACCATGGCCGATTTAAATTTTAGACGTGCCGAATAACCCTAACCAAAATCTTAGACTAGAGATTAGGTGAAACAAAAAGCAAGTAAACAACTTTACTTCTAAGAGTTTGGGATTACAACCTTTGTAGTCCGGTCCTTCACTTCAAATAGCTCCTGTAGTAGTCCCCTTCGTTGTGATCGTAAACTCCAGACTCTAGAGAGGCTCTATGAAGAAACGAACGTGCTTGCTTCGAGGACTTCGAGACCGAAGATGATCTACGTCGAGGAGACACTGACTCAAGCTATTCGTTCACTAGGTCATGAACTTTGTGAAGAGAACACACTCTACTACATGGCAAGTGTTAGAGGATGAAGAAGTAGGAGGTGGGCTCACTTTAGAATTGATTTTCTCGCACTTTTTCTCAAAACTCCATTAGAGCTAGCAAGCTTTTTCATGGAGCTTGAAGAAGAAGAAGAAGACTTGTGAATAATTCATCCAAATGAATTATTGGACTTATGGTTGAGTTAAGCCCTCATGGCTAACTCATGTAGAGAATTAACACATGGCTATGGTTAAAGGTTGGGATTGATAACTATCTTAAACTAGACAAAAGGGTTGACTTTGTTAAAGCTTATCCAAAAGCTTTTGTGCAAGCTTTACCATGACAAAAATCAATCTCTTTTGATTTAGCTTAACATAAATAGAAACCCTAGCTTAACCCTAGCATTGTGTTAATCTCATACACCTATCTTGTATGTATCATCAAACATGACACAATCAATGTACACAAATATACATATCACATATATACAATGTGCACATCACGTGAGAAAAGAAATCAATAGTGAGCTAAATATTAGTTAATGCAATATAATATATCAAATATATTATTATACATTAAATTATCAAATCAACTCTTGATTTAATAATCCGGCTATATCACATATAACCGACTAATATCAAATGCAACATCTTATTGAATCATCGCTCGATCCGATAACTCGGCTATATCACATATAACCAATCATGTCACACTTCACAAGAATATAATGCGGTATCACATACTCGCATTAATCTCGTTCCCGCACATATCACATATGCGCTCCTACTCCGTTTCGCTTGAGCCAGGAAACCTCTGTGTAGGACTCTGAAGACTCGCCCATACGCCGGCAGTAGGTAATGATCATATCAAACACCCATAAGCCGCAAGCGGTGTGCTAAACGTAACGGCCACCCAGGTAATGAGCGATCAGAAGATCAACAAGCAAGCCTGTACATTCTCCTGTGAATCCAATCAGTAACACTCCCGTACAGTCCGGTCTCTTCGTCTGATATGTCGCATATCTCGTCTAGGGGCGGTAAACGTCAGACCCCAGTAGCTTGATAAGTCATGTCGATATGAGGTCCATAACAGTTCGAGAAACTACTGATAACACTTACCAGTAAATCTCAGCAACCCTGGCCAGGGATTTCCAGTTATAGACAATCGAACACAGCGCAACATCAACTCCCTATACCGGGAGAGATGAAACCCCTCCTATCGCTCATTGCCTCCATGTGATTCGGGACTGTACCCAAAAGCCACCGTTTTGCACGCCCCATTGGACGTGGTATGATGGAAATCAAAGCACAGTGGGAATCACACAAGACTCTATGACGATCTCGGGTCTACAGACTAACCTGTACCAGTGTCACCAGAGAACTGCCATCTGACGTGAGGTATAATACCATCTGGAAGTTCTCGGCGAGTCCGTCCAGTGTACCCAGTCTTCACTAAGCACCCATATACCTTCTCTGATTTCAAACACCAATGGATATGGGATCATCCATCGCCCATCATATGGGTCAATAAGCGCATACGCTAGTCTACTCTGGAGTATCGATGCCCTGTCTCGGTACTCCTATGACTAGGAACATTTGAAGGATTTACTTAACGACTACACTGTCCCCACTAGTATGATCTGCATCATAGTCCCGATAGTCAAGTACTCGTCCTAAGGGCTTTATCAACATGTAACATAGAGACAATCAGAGTGCATGTTAAGATAAAGTGCAACTAGATAGCATACTATCATGTCGAGCAAGAAAGTCCTTCCTATATATGTCCAAGCATCCACTGCAATATACATCGTATATACAGTAATGGCCTCTAGGGCATACATATAACTAACAGAAATAAAATGAGAAAACCAAATCTAAAGTGAGCAATATTCCTACTTCATCATCCTCTACTATTAACCATTTAGTTTAGGGTGTTTGCTTCACTAATCTACACAATTAGTGAAGAGATAGCATGAGCTAGTGTCTCCTCGACATAGATCATCTTTGGCCTCGAAGACTTTGAAGCAAGCTTGTTCGTTTCTTCATGGGAGCCTCTCTAGAGTTCGGAAGTTCATGATCGCAGCGAAGGGACTACTACACGGAGCTATTGAAGTGAAGGACCGGTCTACAAAGGTTGTATTCCTTGTTCACTTAGATGTAAAGAGTCTACATATCATGTTTAACACTAATTCTCTAGTTCGATTACTTGGTTGGTTTGTTTAGCACCCCAAAATTTTTAAAGTAGCATGTTTGATGCTTGACAAAACCTTGCTAAGGTGCTAAGCTAACCCTACAGTCCATTGTTGATCTGATACCTTTGTATTATGATAACAATGGTGCTATAGCTTTAGCGAAGGAACCACGGTCTCATCGGAAATCCAGTCATATCTTGAGGCAGTATCACCTGATCAGGGAGATCGTAGATCGTCTGGAGATCGAGGCCGGAGAGTGGATACAAAAGACAACACGGTGGATCCATTTACGAAAGCCCTCCCTCAAGCGCAGTTCGAGCGACTTTTTGAGATGTTGGGTATGCGGTACGCCAACAGCTGGCCTTAGAGCAGACGTTGGGTATTCTGTACGCCAATTACAGGCCTTAGTGCAAGTAGGGGATTGTTGGATATGTATTCCCTAGAGGCCTGTATTGTATAGGATGCTAGGAATATGTATGTACAGGACAATCTTGCTCAGTTATATATAGTATAGTATTTGAGTTGTCTTTATCTTGATATGTGTATTTGTTTCTATTGATGTTTTATCCTACTTGCACATATTGATAAGGACATGATACAGTAGTATACTATTATGGTTTGACTTTATCTTAACATGTGCATATGTTATACTCGATATAACATATAGCGGTTACATGTTGATAAAGCTCGTAGGATTTTGCTTGACTGCCAGTGTTATGATGGCGATCATACTTGTGGGAGCTGGGTAGTCCATAAGCACATCCTTAAAAGTCCTAAGTCGTAGGAGTATCGAGATCGGGCATTGATACTCCAGAGTAGACTTGTGTATACGTTTCTAGACCCCGACGAGGGGCGGTGGTTGGTCCCACAACCATTGGTGTGATCACCTAAGATTGTATACAGGTGCTCACTGGGGTGAGTATACTGGACAGACTTGACGAGAACTTCTAGATGGTATTATACCTATCGTCAGATGGAAGTTCTCAGGTGACATAAATACAGTTTAGTCTTCGAACCTGAGATCGTCATTTGTCTCATGTGAGTTCCTACTGTGCTTTGATCACTACCCTACTACGGCTTTACTGAGTCGTGTAAACAGGTTTTAGTTGGGTACAGTCCTGAACCACATGGAGGAAGTGAGTGATTGTTGGGGATTCATCTATCCCGGTATATGGAGTCGATATCGCACAGTGTTCGATCGGTCAGTACTATAAGACCTTGGCCAAGGCAGTTGGGATTTACTGATAGGTTGATCAGCAGTTTCCCGGATTGGTCCTGCGCCATATCAGCACAAATTATCGGGTTATTAGGGTCTAGCATTTACCACCCCTTAGACCCGGTATGCGATACTCTCAGACGAAGAGACCGGACTGTACGGAGATCGTCACGGTTAGGCTCAGTAGGGATCCGGATGAGTTTGCTCGTCGACTTTCCTTTTCGACAGGTACCCAGGTAGCCGTTACGTACAGCTAGTGCCGCTGACGCGCTTGTAGTTATGGATTTATCCAGTAACACACTACTGGCGTACTGTCAAGTCTTTAGAGTCCCACATAGAGGGTTTCCCTGGTTCAGGAGAAATGATGTAGTAGCCGTATTAGATACGTGCAGTGTTCCGATTGATTGATGGTACTACGTACCCGGACTTTCGATCGGACAGTTGATAATACCAGCCTGCTAGGGTTTTTGAGCCGGTTTATTAAATCAGGTATTGATTTAATAATTTACATATATAAATATTTCGATATGTATATTCTAGTATTATGTTCTTTGTGTTTTTCTATCTCTTCGGGTGTTTGTATTTCGATACGAATACATGTATATATATACAGTAGACTGTAATCCGTATTTTGTACGGAAAACATTCTAGAAGGTGGACACCTTATTTTGGTTATTTCCATTTATTCATAAATGGAAAATGAGGTGTAAAGTGAGGTGAGGAGAGTATGGTGAGAGCCATGCCTCAATAGTGTTGACAAATGAATTTTCAATTCATTTGTGCTCACTATTAAGGCATGGTTGGATATTGTTATTGTAAAAATTGTTTTACAAGATCGAAGTGAGTGATTTTCCCTCACTTGTATGCTTCATTTCTCATAGCTCACCATTTTTGCTCCACTCTCTTCTCTTGAGCTCCTCCACCTTCATCATCTACCTCCTCTCTACACTCTCATGTGTTGAGAATCAAGAGAGGAGGTGTGATAAAAACACATAGAACCTTAGACTGCATCCTAGATCACTTAGATTAGCAATCAAAGTTTTCTAGTTGCTCCATTTGATACTTTGTGTGGAGCTAGAGCCATGGACCATAACCCTCAGGTGGATCATCTTCGACGGAGGGAGACGGACGATCAAGCTCGATCATAGAGGACACTAGGAGCTTATGATGAAGATAGAAGACCGAAGGACACGGATCTTTTGGTGAGATTCTCTTTAATAGTAGATAGCTTATTTAGTATAGCTAGTTAGGTTTCTGGTAAATCCGGTAACAGGTTATTCTAGCGCCAGTTTTACAATCGTAGAAAATTTTTGTTTCGCAAATGGCCACGGATGATGGCCAAGGCGTTAGTATAACCCAACAATATATATATATATATATATATATATATATATATATTTGTTTTTTTTCTTGTATAAGAAAAAAAAGTGAACCGGCAAATTTTGTTCTTTCAACAATTTTGACTCTCTTTGTGTAGCATGACAGTGAGGGCACTGTCAAGTTTATGTTTGGGGGTGTGCTCGGTGAGCTTTCTATCTTTGCATTCATTTGTATATTCTGCATTTGTATAAAACCCATAAAAATCAGAAAATTTTCAAAAAATCAGAAGAAAAAAATTGTCGTCAAGTTAGCTCGTGGGAAAACATAGATTCGAAATACCAACGGTTTAGCTTGATAAGATATAAATAACTAAATTCTATTTTTAGAGATTCAAAACCTGAAAGACAGCCTTCTTTTGAGTTTAACCATAACTAATATATGTATTTGCATCAAACTACACGTGTCATGAGTTTTGAAATTAGATAACAAGTTTGATATGTCTTAAAACATTTAAAATTAATATACTTTTTTTAGGATCAAACAGATTTGTTTTGAAATAAGTAATATTAAGAATAGTTCATAAAGTGAAGTGGATATGAAATGATATTGTTAATGCTTTAATAGAAACTAAGTCTGAAAAATTGTTGGATGTAGTGCCCTCAAAGTCAATTATTGGATCGCAGGTACGTGATTGCAATGATTGAGTGAGGACCTATACCAGTAGGACAGTCTTACTCGAGATGATAGTATACTATCTGGTTTGTCTTTATCATTGTGTACTGCTTTAGGTGACATTACAGATCACTATTACACGTTGATAGAGCCCTTAGGATTCATGATTGACTGCCAGCAGTATGATGGCGATCCTATACGTGAGAGTTGGGTAGTCTATAAGCACATCCTTAAATGTGGTCCCTAGTCGAGGGAGTTTCGAGACAGGGCATCGATACTCCAGAGTAAACTAGTGTATACAGTCGAGACCCCGATGAGGGGCGGTGGCCAGTCTCACAAGCCATTGGTGTCAGTTGGTTCACCTAAGATGTATACAGGTGCTCATTGGGTTATGAGTACACCGGACAGGACTCGCCGGGAACCTGCTAGTTGGTATTATACCTGTCCTCAAATAGCAGTTCCCTGGTGACATGTGTACAGGTTAGTTCATCGACCTGAGATCGTCATTTGTCTCGTGTGAGTTCCCACTGTGCTTTGATTATTACCCTACCACGGCTCAAAAGAGTCGTGCAAACAGGTTTTAGTTGGGTACAGTCCCGAGCCACATGGAGGCAGTGAGCGGATCGGCAGGGGATTCGTCTCTCCCGGTATTGGGGGTGAGATCATGCTGTGTCTGGAGAGCCATTACACAAAGTCCCTGGCCAGGGCAAGCGAGATTTACTGGTATTCCAGTAGTATCTCAAGGTGTTCTGGGCTATACTCTGACACGACTTATACCGCTATTGGGGGTCTGACATTTACCAGCCCCCTAAGCATGATATGCGATACTCATAGACGAACGGACCAGACTGTTCGGATATTGTCACTGATAGGCTCAGTAGGGTTTCTTAATGAGTTCGCTCATCAGCCACCCTTTTTGCTCAATACATGGGTAGCCGTTACATACAGCTAGTGTAAGTCCACGTTGCCCACCCCGGTACTTGCGGGGAGGCGGAAAACGGAATAAAAATCAAATTTTTATCAACTTAGGCAACATGGACTAGACAAAGAAGGATCTTTGCTAAACAAAAACAAGCTAAAGCTAACTAGAAACTAGCTAAGTGTTATAAAGGTTATACCTAGGGCTTTATGTCCTTCTCTCCTTGCTCGTTGGAGTAGTGGAAAGAGGTCACCTTTGTCGTCTTCTCACGTCGAAGAAAGATCCACCCGAAAGCCTCAACCTTTGGCTTCAACTCCAAGCTAGAAGTAACTAGGGGGCAAGAAGTGCTAATCCTTAAACCCTAGATGAGAGTAGAGATTATCAAGAAGGGGTTTTTCTCAAGCTCAAGTGTTTCTCAACACATGAGAGGGGAGAGTTTGAGGGAGAGGAAGAACAAGAGAGAGAAAGTGAATGATAGAATGAGAGAAAATATGAAGCATTCTCTCATATATGTGTGAATTATTGTAATTAGATAATTAGCTAGATAATTGTCATGATTAATCAAGACATGACCATTATCATTTCATTTTTAATGCAATTTGCAAGGATCAAAGAGCATCTTCCAAATGAAATGATGATAGTCAAAGTGTCAACCTAGGTCAACAAGTCAAGGAGGTCAAATAGTCAACAACCATAACCATGCACAATTATATTAAACTAATATCAATTAACCATAATTCACACATAAGCATTAGGGTTAATAAAATGACCATAGTCATTAACCCTAATCAAAGTCCTCTCCCTCTGTCTCAAGCAACTGTGCATACGCACCCGTATTCGTGATCCGAGGAACACGAATACAATGAGAAAAACCAATCCCAAATCATATACTAGGATCTGGCTTAAAACAAAGCCCGCTAGTATAAGCTGTCCGGACAGCAAACGTGCACAAGTGCGCGGATGTGAACGAACCATGTCGCAAAACCATGCGACCTCTACTCATTTTGCCTAAAGGCGAATAGCTCTCTGTGTGGAACTCTAAAGACTCGACACTACGCTGGCAGTGGGTTTAACCACAGACCGCAAGCGGCACTAGCTGTATGTAACGGTCCCCAGGTAGATGCCGATAAGAAGACTGACGAGGTGAACCCCATCTGAACTCCTACTGAGCCTGTATGTGACAGTCTCCGTACAGTCCGGTCTGTTCATCTGATACATCGCATGGCGGGCCTAAGGGGCGGTGAACGTCAGTCCCCTAATAGCGGTACAAGTCGTGTCGGAGTGTAGCCCAGAACACCCTGAGATAACACTGGAAACCTACCAGTATATCCCGCTTGCCCTGGCCAGGGACTACACGTGTAATGGCTCTCCTAGACACAGCGCGATGTCAACCCCCAATACCGGGAGAGACGAATCCTGTCTAACCGTCACTGCCTCCAAGTGCTTCGGGGTTGCACCCAAAAACTACCTGTTTGCATGACTTTTTTGAGCCGTGGTAGGGTAGTAGTCAAAGTGCAGTGGGAACACACTCGAGGCGAAGTGACAGTGTCAAGTCAGCGGACTAAGCTGTACTCATGTCACCTGGGAACTGATAACTGACGATAGGTATAATACCAACCAACAGTTCCCGACGAGTCCTGTCCAGTGTACTTATAACCTAACGAGCACCCGCATACTATCTCAAGTACGACGTACTGACGGCTGTGGGACAGACTGTCTCCCACACTGGGATGAGAAGCGCATACGCTAGTCTACTCCGGAGTATCGATGCCCTGTCTCGTTAGTCCAACGACCAGGGACCTGTATAAGGATGTGCTTATGGATTACCCAGCCCCCACGAGTGTGAGCGCCATCACAACGCTGGTAATCAAGCAAAGATCCTAAGGGCTCTACTAATATGTATATAAGCGATATGCTAAAAGAAACACATGCACATATTGAAGTAGAGACAAACCAAGTAGCATACTACCATTTCGAGCAAAATTGTATATACAACTGTGAATATCCCAAGCTTCCATCAAGTAATATACAAACTAGTATGATACAGTAATGGCCTCTAGGGCATATACACTAACAATCGCCCACTTGCACTAAGGCCATGTACTGGCGTATCGAAGACCTATCATCTCGATCAGCCGCTCGAACTGAGTCTGGGGCAAGGCCTTGGTGAATGGATCTGCTGTGTTATCTTCTGAAGCAACCCTCCGAACCTCGATCTCCTGGCGATCCACGATCTCCCTGATCAGGTGATACCGCCTTAAGATGTGTCTGGATTTCTGATGGGACCTGGGTTCCTTCGCTAAAGCTATAGCCCCGTTGTTGTCGCAATACAGAGGTATTGGGTCAACAATGGACGGAACCACCTGAAGTTCTTTCAAGAACTTCCTCATCCAGACAGCTTCTTTTGCGGCATCAGATGCAGCGATGTATTCCGCTTCCATAGTCGAGTCAGCAACGGTTTCCTGTTTGGAGCTCTTCCAACACACCGCCCCTCCATTGAGGGTGAAGACAAAACCCGACATAGACTTGGAATCATCCTTGTCACTCTGGAAGCTGGAGTCAGCAAAGGCCTCAATCTGGAGGTCTTTTCCGCCATACACCAAGAACATCTCCTTAGTCCTTCTCAGGTACTTGAGAATGTTCTTTACTGCTATCCAATGTTTCTCCCCAGGGTTTGACTGATACCTGCTTACCACACTCAGTGCATAAGCCACATCCGGTCTGGTACACAACATCGCATACATTATAGAGCCTACCGCAGAAGCGTAGGGTATAATAGACATGCGATCCCTCTCCAAATCAGTCTTGGGAGACATCTCTTTGGAGAGGGTGATTCCGTGACAAGCCGGTAGATTACCGCGCTTGGAATCTTCCATACTGAATCTCTTCAGTATGGTGTCGATGTACCTGGACTGTGAAGTCCTAATATTCTCTTGGATCTGTCACGGTAGATCCGGATACCCAGAATGTATGAGGCATCACCCAGGTCTTTCATGGAGAACCTGTGTAACAAGAACCCCTTGACAGATTGTAGCATAGGAATGTCATTTCCTATTAAGAGAATGTCATCCACGTATAAAACGAAGAATACTACAGTTCTCGCTACAAATCTACAATAGATGCATGGTTCATCTGGATTTTTGATAAAGCCAAATTCCTTGACCGTTTCATCAAAACAGATGTTCCAACTCCGCGATGCCTGCTTTAGTCCATAAATGGACTTAAGCAACTTGCACACCTTTCCGCTGCTTCCACTCTGAATGAAACCCTCTGGCTGTTCCATATAGACACACTCCTCTAAATGTCCATTTAGAAAAGCTGTCTTTACGTCCATCTGCCAAATCTCATAATCGTGGAAGGCAGCAATGGCAAGAAGGATCCGAATGGATTTCAGCATAGCTACTGGAGAAAAGGTTTCGTCATAGTCCAAACCAGGTCGCTGACGAAAACCCTTTGCTACCAGTCTAGCTTTATAGGTCTCAACCTGTCCATCTACACCAATCTTCCTTTTGAAGATCCACTTGCATCCTATGGGTTTTACCCCATCTGGAGCAATGTCCAACGTCCATACTTTGTTGGTGTACATGGACTCCATTTCGGTCCGCATTGCATCCAGCCGTTTTACCGAGTCGACGCTCTGAATGGCTTGCTGGAAGCTAGTAGGCTCATCACCATCTATGATGCAATCCTCTCTATCCCCGTCAATGAGAAAACCATAGTATCTCTCGGGCGGATGAGACTGCCTACTACTCCTGCGGAGTGGCGTGGGAATGTCCTGATCTTTCGAACCCTCTGGTTCTACTAAGCTTTCAGTAATAGCTCGTGGTTCTGGAATTTCTTCCAGTTCTATTGCGCTCCCACTTATTTCTTTTTCTATGAACTGATGTTCCAGAAAATGGGCATTACGAGAAACAAGAACTTTTTGTTCCTCTGCGTAATAGAAAAGATACCCCCTGGAGTTCTTTGGGTATCCCACAAACTTGCACAGTACTGAGCGTGCCTCGAGTTTGTCCGCATGCTGCTTTTTGACATAAGCTGGACATCCCCAAATCTTCAAGTATTGAAGATAGGGTTTCTTCCCACTCCATAACTTATATGGTGTGGTAGGCACAGTCTTAGTGGGAACTCGGTTCAAAAGGTATGCAGCTGTTTCTAGCGTATATCCCCAGAACGATCGCGGCAACTCAGCGTTACTCATCATGGACCGTACCATATCTAATAAGGTTCGGTTCCGTCTCTCTGATACACCGTTATGTTGCGGAGTGTATGGAGGAGTAAGCTGAGAGAGAATTCCATTCTCTTTTAAGTAACCCAGGAACTCGGCACTCAAGTATTCACCACCTCGATCAGATCTCAGTGCCTTGATACTTTTGCCTGTTTGTTTTTCTACTTCATTCTTATATTCCTGGAACTTTTCAAAAGCTTCGGATTTATGCTTCATCAAGAAGACATGTCCGAACCTTGAGAAATCATCCGTAAAAGTAATGAAGTAAGAATAACCGCTTCGTGCATGTATAGACATTGGACCGCACACGTCGCTGTGTACGAGTCCCAAGAGCTCGCTCGCTCTTACTCCGTGTCCAGTGAACGGAGTCTTTGTCATCTTTCCCTTGAGACAGGATTGACAAGTTGCATACGATTGATATTCGAACGGATCCAAATATCCTTCTGTATGTAACTTAGTCAACCTTCTCTCATTGATGTGACCCAGTCTACAATGCCATAAGAAAGTTTTATTGATTTCTGGAGACTTTCTTTTGTGTGTATTCTGGACATTGAAAATCTGTGGTTGGTTTAACACGTATATACCGTTGTTCAATGTACCTGACCCAATCAAAACTTGATTAAGGTGAATGTTCACTACATTACTTACAAATGCAAATTCATAACCTTCTTTAGATAATAAAGATACAGAAATGATATTACAGGTTGCATTTGGTACATAATAACAACTACGTAAAACCAAAAAGTGTCCATCCGACAATCCCAGGTGATAGTCCCTCACGGCCTCAGCATCCATGCTAGCACCGTTTGCAACTCTGAGGGTCATGTCACCTGCCTTCAAAACTCTAAGCTTTCTCAACGCCTGCAAAGAATTACAGATATGAGATCCTGATCCGGTATCCAATACCCAGGATGTAGAGTTTATTGATAGACAGTTTTCAATAACATACACACCTGAAGCTGAAGCCGCAACTCGCTTCAAATCCTGTGTTCTGGCCTTCCAAGCCTTGCAATCCTGTTTCCAGTGACCACTTTTGTGACAATAGAAGCATTCTTCCTTCCCTACCAGCTTTCCCGCTACCTTTGTTGCTTTTCCTTTTCCCTTCGTATCCACTTTACTGACACCGCCTCTTGGTTTGGCGGGGGCTTTCTTCTTCTTACCCTTGGCTTTCGCCCTGGATCTAGAAGAGGAAGATCCTCCTACAAACAAAGTGGATGTCTCCCTACCTTTCTATAGGGTGCCCTCTGCACTCCTCAGCATATTGAGGAGCTCTGAATGTTCAACTTCTTTTTCCTGTAAGTTGAAGTTCAGAATGAACTGGGCGTAAGTGGAAGGAAGGGACTGGAGAATCAAGTCCGTATAGAGCTCATTCTCCAACGTGGTCCCAAGTTCTGCGAGCTCCTCTATGTAGCCAATCATCTTAAGCACGTGTTCCGCTATCGATGATCCGACGGCCAACCTTGCCGAAAACAACTTCTTCGACACGTCGTATCTGGCCATACGAGACTGCTCTCCATACAGTTCTTTTGTATGAAGAAATATGGACTCTAGGTCCATATTCTCGTGCCTCCTCTGATGTTCATTGTCCATCGAGGCAAGTACGAGGCATTTGGCCTTCGCGCAATCTATTTCCCAGGTCTTATAGATTTCCCTATCTATGACACTGGTTTTGGGACCTGGGACAGGGGGAGCTTTGGTGGTAAGGAGATACCCCAGCTTGTCGTAAGTGATTGCCATCTTGACATTCCTGAGCCAATCTTTGTAGTTTGGCCCTGTCAATATGTTTTTATCTAGTAATAACTTAAGTCCGGTCATGTTGAATGGTCGCTGCAATTAGGAGAGAGAAAAGAAACACTTTAGCATGATGCTCTTGCAAGTTTAGAGTGGTTTTTAGTTTGTCTAAACAGGATGGCTCCCACTGTCTCTCGAATCCATTCTCAAACCGTAAAGAAAGGATTAGTCAGGATCAATCTCACCGTACAATACTTGCTTAACCGTTTAGCCAGGCCAGTGTCGGTACTTCGAGGGAGGTTTTCCAACGCTTTCGCGAAGTTCCTTAATTAAGTAACCTCTTTTCCCTGTGGGCGTAGCCCCGCTAACACCTTTCTAGACACCTACTAGGTTTATAGCATTGATCGTTAAGCGAGAGTTTTCCCGAGGAGTAGCATATACTCACAGTAGGATCGGGATCCAAATATCATTGCGTGATAAAACCGAAGGAATCCTACCAGAATCATCACACTCCAAATGGTATGCAGCGCTAGCAAGTTTCAGTACTTATGAAACTCCCGATGTGGATTTTTGCCCCATGCTCTTATGACCTTGGCGTGAGGTCAAAATGTCATAAGTCACATGTCAAGTTCTTCCCATCATTATCCCGGTTAATTTGAACCCACCCGTACCTACCCTTGACGTAGGCCAAAATGGCAGTACGATTGTCTCAAACCAACGCATTCTATCTATGCAACAGATAAATATCCGGCAGCTACCAATCACTATGCCTTGGCGTGAGGTCAAAATACATAGCTTGAATACTACCGAATATTTAACTGAAATGATGGAGGGCTACGGATGGTTTTGGCGAAACCGTGAACGTAGTGAACTTGATATAATCGATGGAACGAGATAGCTTTTAAAAGGAGTGGTTCAAGCTCCGCGTTTAAAAGTTTAGTTTTGAAAAGAACCGAGTGGTTTTCAAAGTGTTCCAATCGACTTTTACTTGGTTTATTTTCTTGCATTAGTTCTTTTAATGCGTCCCATCATTTAATCCTACCATTGCAGAAAACAACCAAAATATGACGTACGCTTATGCCATTCGCATTCGCCACGGGGCCCCGTCATCACCCGTTAGGTTACTTAACTAACGACAGAGCGGGGGCTTGGCTAGCGCGGCTGTAAAACATAAGCAACGCCTAAATAGTTATCATATATAAATATATAGCAATGATAGACATTACAGATCACAGATGAATACATTGGATATACTAGGAATCCGCAATCCGTTCGAGCCTGCAACGAAAAGCGGATTACACGGTCGCGGTGAATAGCCAATACCCCACCCAAGACCCCTACGGGTGCGGCAAACTACCCGCTAAGTATCCGAAGCGAAGCAACCTCCCTCACCATCGTGAGTAGGCCACTTGGCACTTCGAGATACCCGGTAGTTTGTGCACCCCCTCCATGGGTCTATCCTAGGAGCAAAAACAGTAAAAAGAATTATACAATGACGGCTACAACCCCGACCCGGTTGCGCGGCCATACAAATAATATTACATCAATTTACATGTTACAATGAATGAAAGAAAAAGAAACACTCATCTCACATCCACCCCGGCTATTCACCCGCGACAATCCAACGCATTCATATACACATACCATCATCAAACACAGATCACAGATATGTATAACCCCGACTAATCGACATATAGAGATTAGCCGACGTTCAATACATATAAACATCACAGATATAACCCTTATAGTCAAAGTTTAGTGAAGTTCGAAAAAAATACAGATTTATAGGCCCCCAAAAACAAATTTCTATTCTGGAAAATCTGGGAACATATAAACCATCTTAAAAATCCCAAAACCAAGCCAGAAAAACACTGCACCAAACTCGACCCAGAGCCGAGCCAACTCGGCCGCGGTTGCGCTGCAATAGCTTGCTATTGCCGCGGAACCGCGGCGCTTTGGTCGATTCACTGGACCGGGTTTGGTGGCTTTCTTCACAAAACCCTGAGACGATTTTTGGAGTATGAATTATTTCATTTTGAACAGAAAAAATTTTAACAGAAAGTTTGGGTTTTGAAAACTCGGTTTTGCGATTTTTCCGATTCGAACTTCCATACACTTTACTACCCAGCTAGTTTATGTTTAGTTAGGCTCTGATACCACTGTAAGACCACGTTGCCCACCCCGGTACTTGCGGGGAGGCGGAAAACGGAATAAAAATCAAATTTTTATCAACTTAGACAACATGGACTAGACGAAGAAGGATCTTTGCTAAACAAAAACAAGCTAAAGCTAACTAGAAACTAGCTAAGTGTTAGAAAGGTTATACCTAGGGCTTTATGTCCTTCTCTCCTTGCTCCTTGAAGTAGTGGAAAGAGGTCACCTTTGTCGTCTTCTCACGTCGAAGAAAGATCCACCCGAAAGCCTCAACCTTTGGCTTCAACTCCAAGCTAGAAGTAACTAGGGTGCAAGAAGTGCTAATCCTTAAACCCTAGATGAGAGTAGAGATTATCAAGAAGGGGTTTTTCTCAAGCTCAAGTGTTTCTCAACACATGAGAGGGGAGAGTTTGAGGGAGAGGAAGAACAAGAGAGAGAAAGTGAATGATAGAATGAGAGAAAATATGATGCATTCTCTCATATATGTGTGAATTATTGTAATTAGATAATTGTCATGGTTAATCAAGACATGACCTTTATCATTTCATTTTTAATGCAATTTGCAAGGATCAAAGAGCATCTTCCAAATGAAATGATGATGGTCAAAGTGTCAACCTAGGTCAACAAGTCAAGGAGGTCAAATGGTCAACAACCATAACCATGCACAATTATATTAAACTAATATCAATTAACCATAATTCACACATAAGCATTAGGGTTAATAAAATGACCATAGTCATTAACCCTAATCAAAGTCCTCTCCCTCTGTCTCAAGCAACTGTGCATACGCACCCGTATTCGTGATCCGAGGAACACGAATACAATGAGAAAAACCAATCCCAAATCATATACTAGGATCTGGCTTAAAACAAAGCCCGCTAGTATAAGCTGTCCGGACAGCAAACGTGCACAAGTGCGCGGATGTGAACGAACCCTGTCGCAAAACCATGCGACCTCTACTCATTTTGCCTAAAGGCGAATAGCTCTCTGTGTGGAACTCTAAAGACTCGACACTACGCTGGCAGTGGGTTTAACCACAGACCGCAAGCGGCACTAGCTGTACGTAACGGTCCCCAGGTAGATGCCGATAAGAAGACTGACGAGGTGAACCCCATCTGAACTCCTACTGAGCCTGTATGTGACAGTCTCCGTACAGTCCGGTCTGTTCGTCTGATACATCGCATGGTAGGCCTAGGGGGCGGTGAACGTCAGTCCCCTAATAGCAGTACAAGTCGTGTCGGAGTGTAGCCCAGAACACCCTGAGATAACACTGGAAACCTACCAGTATATCCCGCTTGCCCTGGCCAGGGACTACACGTGTAATGGCTCTCCTAGACACAGCGCGATGTCAACCTCCAATACCGGGAGAGACGAATCCTGTCTAACCGTCACTGCCTCCAAGTGCTTCGGGACTGCACCCAAAAACTACCTGTTTGCATGACTCCTTTGAGCCGTGGTAGGGTAGTAATCAAAGTGCAGTGGGAACACACTCGAGGCGAAGTGACAGTGTCAAGTCAGCGGACTAAGCTGTACTCATGTCACCTGGGAACTGATAACTGACGATAGGTATAATACCAACCAACAGTTCCCGACGAGTCCTGTCCAGTGTACTCGTAACCTAACGAGCACCCGCATACTATCTAAAGCACGACGTACTGACGGCTGTGGGACAGACCGTCTCCCACGCTGGGATGAGAAGCGCATACGCTAGTCTACTCCGGAGTATCAATGCCCTGTCTCGATGGTCCAACGACCAGGGACCTGTATAAGGATGTGCTTATGGATTACCCAGCCCCCACGAGTGTGAGCGCCATCACAACGCTGGTAATCAAGCAAAGATCCTAAGGGCTTTACTAATATGTATATAAGTGATATGCTAAAAGAAACACATGCACATATTGAAGCAGAGACAAACCAAGTAGCATACTACCATTTCGAGCAAGATTGTATATACGACTGTGAATATCCCAAGCTTCCATCAAGTAATATACAAACTAGTATGATACAGTAATGGCCTCTAGGGCATATACACTAACAGCTAGTACCACGACGTGCTTGTGGTTAAACCCACTGCCAAAGTATTGACGAGTCTTTAAAGTCCCCCACAGACAGTTTTCCAAGTTCGGGCGAAAAGTTGTAGAGGTCGTATGGTTTTATGGCAGGGTTCGAACATACACGTGCACTTGTGCACGTGTTATGGTTCGGACAGATAATACTAGTGGGCTTTGGTTTAAGCCGGATCCTAGTATTATATTGTGTTGGAATGCTTTCGTCTCATAGTATTCGTATTCAGTCGGAATACGGATACAGGTATGTATATACATGTGAGGGGTATTCTTGTAATTCGTTACAAAATTACTTTAGTAGATGCCATTTCTTTTTTGGATTAAACATTTTGGTTTAAATGTTTATATGGTGGAAATTGTGACTCATTTCTTGGCATGAATCTAGTAAGCTCCCTTGGTGACTCATAGCATGAGTCATGGCTAGGTTTTGTCAAGTAGAAGATATTTTGTGCATAGTGTTTTGTGAGATATTTTTTGAGCTAGGATATTTTCATGAGATCTTTTTGGTATGATTTTTTCTTCATGATAAGATCCTAATATCTCACAACACACACACACAAGGAGAGAGGGTAGCCACTTCTTTTGCTAGGGTTTTCCTTGCTCAATTCTTCTCTCTTAAGCTTCACAGATTCCATCATGGGCATCTTCTTCAACCTCCATTCTATCCCTCCCATGTGTTGAGAATCCTAGAGTGTATTGAGACAAAGTATTCACACTTCTCTCTACTTCAATCTTGGACATGTCGGCTAGCAGACTTCATGTCTGAGTTGCTTCGGTTTGAAGCGGGAGCCCGTATAAAGGTTTGATGACGTGTTGCCACTTCGTCGAGGAGACCGGAGATCGAGCGAGATCGGAGATGCCGCGAGGAGCTAAGGATGATGGCTAAAGACCGAAGGACACGGATCAATCGGTATAGCCATTCTAACATCTTTGTAGTATACTAGTTTACGGTTAATGGAACGATTCGGGTTTCAAGTCTATGTTAGCGCCAGTTTTGTAAAAGTTTTTATTCCGCGTTTGGCCTCGGATTGAAGGCCGGGGCGCTGGCGTAGACTTACATGGTATCAGAGCCAAACTATTAACCGTTTACTAGTGGTTTAGACAATGTTAAAGTATCGAAACCGAAACAAAACCCAAACACTGCCCTGCACATTTCATTCTTTGTCAATTTCTAAAGTGTTCTAAAATTATTTAAACAAGTGCAGAAGACTACTGACATGACCACTAGAACACACCCCAAACACGAGACCATCTCGCCGGATTTTAGCCGAGCACTTTGATGGGAAATCCGACGTCGCCGGCCCTTTATGGGCTTCAGGGTTTGGTTTTTGGGGTGTGGTCTGGTCTCTGGAATGTTGGTTCAGTGGTACTGTTTGTTTAGCCCAGTTTGGATATAGTTTTATCAGTTTGTTTGGGCTATTCGGGAGTTATTTCGAAGTCGATATTTTTTAACATTGTTTAAAGTTTGCAGTGCATTACATTACTATCTGTGACCGTGAATGTCATTCGAGCGGTAAATCTTGTCTAATTGCTATAGTCTTTTTAGAAGGGTTTTGCGAACGTGAAATTCACGTTGATGTTCTGTGTTGTGCTGTGATGTTGCGGATTTATCGTGGTGGATAGCTTGCATGCAATGGTAGTGCAGTTTGGATATATTTGTCATTTGCTATCGCGGGGCGAGCGTCCGACATGTTGACTGTCGTCACTGCCTGTTTGTATATTATTCTTTTGGGGCACGACCGGGTTGAGGTCGATGTACCCATTGTACATATTTTATTTTCTGTACTAGGTTTACCCAGTGATGGAGTGCACGGATAGCCGGGTTCTAGAGGGCAACAGGCCCGCATCTTATGGCTTTGAGATGGAGGGGGCCTCACTCTAGAATTGGCAGGCTATTCGCCGCTCTCGTAGGGGGTACAGGTTGACCCAAGAAGGGGTGCTCAAGTTACCGGATTCCGTGAAGTGCTGGGTGGTCCATTCACTTTGTTGAAGGGGGCGGCCTCGCTTCAGATTTTGGCGGGTAACTTGCCGCAACCGTAGGTGATGGAGCTCCTTTTCGGGCCTCCGTCATATGTTGTCTTCCGTCGATCTCCCGGTGGATTTTGAAGGTGATCTCCTGTTGCGTGTGGGTCTCAATGGGTTTTTGGAGGAAGAGGTGAGGTGAGGAAGCTGTTGCCGAGTATCTGCAAAGAAGTCCCGGGGTGGTTTGGTACCACCAAGGACCCTCCGACGCTCAAGTTAGTGATGAGATCCGAGCAGAGTAACGGCGAAAAGTGTAAAGAATGGTTTACTTGGCCCCTCTGTGATAGGGGCTTATATAGTGGCGACAGCACGCAGCAGCAGGTGCGAGAATCTCGCCGGCAGTTACGCTCCCGACGTCACACCCGCGTAATGAGCGGATCGCCCGTTAATGGGGATCGTGATGGTGTGGAACGTGGGATGTTGCCGGCGGAGAATCCGCGCATGGCGAGATTTACAGAGCGGTGGTTACGCCTGTGAGTGGTGGAGTTGGTCGGTCGGAAGGACCGAGGAAGATGGTCTCGGCGGGAGAGCTTGGGAACGAGTGGGAGAGCCGAGGCATCTTGGTCCTGTGATAGGTCAGGGGCGAGCTGAGAGGCCGAGGAGGCTCATCTGTAGGGGGCCTCGAGGAGGGCTAGCCTGTGCTTGTAGGTCGGGTGTAAGGCGGCCTGGTCGGCCTCTATGGGCCCTTTCTTCTGAGTCTTGGGACCCGTCATCTGCCACGTGTCCTGATCTTGGAGGTCGCCAATCTTGAGCACTGTCATTATCCCCCCACTCTTGTCCCGACCAGCTAGTGGTCGGGTCAGGAGTGGACTGCCGGGCCTCCTGAGGTGAGATCCCTTCTATGGTTTCGCCGGGGTGAGCCCTCATTCCATTGGTTGTCTTTTCTGCTAGCGAACCAAGGCGAGGTCTCCGCACCTTAAAGAGGGTGTGCCGGTTCGTGCACTATGCAACTGAGGCAATGGTCCACGTGTCAAAGGACGACTGGCCGGTGCGACGTACGTGGGCCTACAGCGCCTAATTGGATGCAGTCCAGTGCAGGACCGACACGTGGAGCGATCGGAGCCGCTGGGCGTGAGGAGTCGTTTCGGCGGGAGTTGACGAGCGCCGTTGGATGTGGTGATAAAACGGGGGCGGGGCCCGCCCCAGGGCCCCCAACCTTTCATCTCCCTTCTTCCTCGAGTCACTGTCACTCGGCGTTCTTCCTTCTTCGTGATACATGGTTCACTCCCACTTTTTGGGCGGCTCGCGCCGAGGGGAAGCTATTGGCGTAGCCGAGCCTCCGGCCAACTTGCGCCCTCCGCCGGATTCTCCGCCGGCGGCGGAGCCGTCCATTTCGTCGGTGGCCTTTAGGAGTTTCTCTGGCGGCGGCCGGAGTCGTCAGCCATTACCCGAGTCTCAGACTGGTGACGGGAGGAAGGGCGAGGGCCGGCCCCTTCCTAAGAGGAAAAGGACAATTTCTCGTACGCTGCCGTGCGGGAAGGGGGCTCCGTCTTCACTGTTCCGTCTGGGCTTTCTATTGCCATAGGTTTGCTCGCCGGGATGGAGGAATCGGCTGGGGGAAAGCTTCCGTGTGGCTCCTTGAGGGATCAATTGGAGGCCATGGCCCAAGGGCGGTCCAGGTGTGAATCCCCCTACGCGCATTCGCCTTGGTATGCCTTTCCTCGGTTCGGATGCTTCCTGGTTTCTCATCGGCTTTCTGTCAAGTTCTTCAACACTGCGCCCTTGCCATTCGCATGGAGGCCGAGGGGGCGCTCCACACCTCAAGTCCAGTAGAGGCGTTTCCTTCAAAGGTTGAGATCTTGCAACGTGACCTGCGCCGGGAGAGGGATAAGGCCGACGTCGTGGCTGGACGGGCGGAGGCTGCGGAGCTCGCCAACTCGGCGACTCAGGGTGCCCTTCGTCGTCTGAATGCGTCTCCCCGGGTTGCCGATAGGAAGCTGGCGGACATGGCCGAATGCTTTGCGGCACTGGAAAAGGAAAGGGACACAAGCAGGGGGGATGCTGAGGCGACGCTGCTGAAGGCCCAGGTTGCCGAGGCTCGGGCTAAGAAAGCTGCGGCTGAGTATAAGGCATTGGAGCAGTTTTACACCGAGCTCGGGGAGTATTCTGCCGTTGCGTGGAATAAGGCTCTAGACGCCATGAAGGAACAGCTTCCTGAGTTCGACGATGGTGCACTCCGCGCTCGGGTTCCGCTTCCGGCGACGAGGTCCCCGGTGAGGGATGACGAGGGAAGCCGGGCGCGCCCTTGGTGGAAAAGTCTTCGGTGGTAGGGCCTTGAGCCGTGACGCCGACGATGAAGTGGTCGAAGTAAGCCTCCGGGCAGTTTGTAGGGCTGGGGGGCCCAGAGTACCCTTTGTAAAGATCTTGATTTTGGCAATAAAAGGAAAAAGAACCCTTGATTCGTCGGTTTGTATTTTGTCTCTTTTGTTTTTTATTGTGAAGGACGTTCGTAGGATGTCCTCTCTTGTATTGTTGTGTTTCCGTGTAAGGTTGGCCATATGTCCGGTGGTCTCCTGTCGAGTTTGCCAGCCGGTGAGGGTGCCAGGCGCTGCCGTGGAGGTATCCTCATGTATGCCTCTGAGGTATCCTCACGTACCCCCTAGGTCGATGGGAGATCGTTCAGATTTGGATGAACCAGCCGTCCTTCCGGGTGTCTCAGATCCTTAAGCACGGCCACAGGGCAACCGGCCGGGCTTGACCGAGCAGGGTGGCCGTTTGGTTGCCACTGCGGGGGCTTTGGGCTGCTGAGGGCCACTAAGAATGACCGGGTCATGAGGATGCGTGGTTGCCTTTTGGTGAGGGATCTGAAGGGCCGAGGAAGATGGCCTCGGTGGGGGAGCTCGGGAACAAGCGGGAGGGCCGAGGCATCTTGGTCCTGCGGTAGCTCGGAGACGGGCCGGAAGGGCCGAGGAGGCCGAGGCCCGTCTTGGTCGGAATAGAGCAAAGGGATACTTGGCCTGGCTACTGAAGTGCTCGGGGGCAAGGAGTGGAGTAAAACTTTGGAGACAGGGTTGGAGGGAAGCCCCCCACTGTAGCACACTGGCTCCTTCTTCGTTCCCCTTCAGGGCCCACTTGGTTTACGCGTGTGACACGTCATCCGCCATGTGTCACGATCTAGGGAATTACCGTTCTTGAGCATCCTCGGCGGCCTCGCGACGAGGGCTTCAGACCATCAGTGTCTGATGGACAGGAGGATGCCCGCTGAGGATGCGCCGAGCAAGAAGGAACTCGGCGGCCTCCCGATGAGGGCTTCAGACCATCAGCGTCTGATGGGCGGGAGGATGCCCGCTGAGGATGCGCCGAGCAGGAAGGAACTCGGCGGCCTCACGGTGAGGGCTTGAGACCATCAGCGTCTGATGGGCAGAAGGATGCCCGCTGGGGGTGCGCCGAGCAGGAAGGAACTCGACGGCCTCGCGGTGAGGGCTTGAGACCATCAGCGTCTGATGGGCAGAAGGATGCCCGTTGGGGATGCGCCGAGCAAGAAGGAACTCGGCGGCCTCGCGATGAGGGCTTCAGACCATCAGGGTCTGATGGGTAGGACGATGCCTGCTGGGGGTGCGCCGAGCAGGGAGGAACTCGGCGGCCTCACGGTGAGGGCTTGAGACCATCAGCGTCTGATGGGCAGAACGATGCCCACTGGGGATGCGCCGAGCAAGAAGGAAATCGGCGGCCTCGCGATGAGGGCTTCAGACCATCAGCGTCTGATAGGCAGGAGGATGCCCGTTGGGGATGCGCCGAGCGGGAAGGAACTCGGCGTCCTCGCGACGAGGGCTTCAGACCATCAGCGTCTGATGGGTAGGAAGATGCCCGCTGGGGGTGCGCCGGGCAGGAAAGAACTCGGCGGCCTCGTGGTGACCGCTTTGATCCTTGGTGCTGGAGGGGCTGTGAGAGACCTGCGAAGGATGACCGAGCAGGGTAGCTGCTCGGTGCCTCTTGGCGAGGGCATTGGTCCTTGACGCTGGAGGGGCCCTGAGGGGCCTGCGAAGGATGGCCGAGCAAGGTAGCTGCTCAATGCCTCTTGGCGAGGGCTTTCCGATCCCTGGCGTTGCGGTAGGGATGCTACCCGCCAGGGACAGCCGAGCGAGGGATCCTCGGGCTCGACTACCTCTGGGATGACTTTCTGATCCCTGTCATTGCGGTAGGGAAGCTACCCGCCAGGGATAGCCGAGCGAGGGATCCTCGGGCTCTACTGCCTCTGGGAGGGCTTTCTGATCCTTCAGGACGGGGACCGAGTAGGGTTACTGCCCAGTGCCTCTTGGCGAGGACTTTGATCCCTATCGGTTGTGGTAGGAAGCTACCAGCCGGGGATAGCCGGGCAAGGACCCGACTGCCTCTGGGAGGACTTTGGTCCTTGGCGCGAGAAAAAGCTATAGGGCTGTAAGAAGCCTACTAAGGACCCTTGGCCGGGTAGGGTTACTGCCCGGTGCCTCTTGGCAAGGGCTTTTGTCCTGAAGGATAGCCGAGTGAGGGAACCTCGGGCTTCGACTGCCTCTGGAAGGGCTTTTTTGATCCCCAGCGTTGTGGCAGGGAAGCTGCCCGCTGGGGATAGCCGAGCGAGGGAAGCTCGGGCTCGACTGCCTCTGGGAGGGCTTTTTGATTCCCAGCGTTGTGGCAGGGAAGCTGCCCGCTGGGGATAGCCGAGCGAGGGAACTTCGGGCTCGACTGCCTCTGGGAGGGCTTTTTGATCCCTGGCGTTGCGGTAGGGAAGCTACCCGCCAGGGATAGCCGAGCGAGAGATCCTCGGGCTCGACTGCCTCTGGGAGGACTTTTTGATCCCTGGCGTTGCGGTAGGGAAGCTACCTACCAAGGATAGCCGAGTAGGGTAGCTGCTGCCTCTTAGTGAGGGCTTAGATCCTTAGGCGAGTGGCCCTCGAGGTGCCATGGCGAGCCCCCTCTGTGCGACCCCGTCAAGGGAGAGGGTGTCAGTCTATTCGGCCGGCGAGGGCGTTGATGACGGTCGCCGGAGGAGGTTCACCCGCGCCTCCGGTGAGGGGGAGGCGGCGGCTGGTATCTGGATCTTCAGGGTGATCTCTTGCCATGGGGATGGAGATCGGAAGGCCAACTTTATTTTTTGTGGATTTTCGTTTTTCCATAGACGGCGCCAACTGATAGAGCTCCTTTTCGGGCCTCCGTCAGATGTTGTCTTCCGTCGATCTCCCGGTGGATTTTGAAGGTGATCTCCTGTTGCATGTGGGTCTCAATGGGTTTTTGGAGGAAGAGGTGAGGTGAGGAAGCTGTTGCCGAGTACCTGCAAAGAAGTCCCAGGATGGTTTGGTACCACCAAGGACCCTCCGACGCTCAAGTTAGTGATGAGATCCAAGCAGAGTAACGGCGCAAAGTGTAAAGAATTGCTTACTTGACCCCTCTATGATGGGGGCTTATATAGTGGCGGCAGCACGCAGCAGCAGGCGCGAGAATCTCGCCGGCAGTTACGCTCTCGACGTCACGCCCGCGTAATGAGCGGATCGCCCGTTAATGGGGATCGTGATGGCGTGGAACGTGGGATGTTGTCGGCGGAGAATCCGTGCATGGCGAGATTTGCGGAGCGGCGGTTATGCCTGTGAGTGGTAGAGTTGGTCGGTCGGAGGGACCGAGGAAGATGGCCTCGGCTGGAGAGCTTGGGAACGAGCGGGAGAGCCGAGGCATCTTGGTCCTGTGGTATCTCGGGGGCGAGCTGAGAGGCCGAGGAAGCTCATCTGCAGGGGGCCTCGAGGAGGGCCATCCTGTGCTTGCAGGTCGGGTGTAGGGCGGCCTGGTCGGCCTCTGTGGGCCCTTTCTTCTGAGTCTTGGGACACGTCATCTGCCACATGTCCTGATCTTGGAGGTCGCCAATCTCGAGCACTATCAGTAGGGGTCTAGGTTTTCATTGCACGGGCTATCCACACGACCAGGGGAACGTCGGGTTTCATTTGCGGCTCAAAGGAAACCCGGGTCTCCCAGATTATCTGTATTGTTCTGTGATGCTTATTACTTTTCTGTGATGTTGCATTTATCACGCCTGGAGCGATTATTGTATATTGATATATATACTAGTATATGTTGTATATGTTTTACACTCGCGCTAGTCCAGTTCCCGCTCTGTCGTTAGTTAAGTAACCTAACGGGTGATGACGGGACCCAGTGGCGAATGCGGATGGCATATATGTACATTTTATTTTCGTTCTTTTCTGGTGTGATTAATTGATGGGACTGCGTTGATTCTGATCAATGCAAGGAAAACAAACCTATTGGATGTTGTTGGAACATTTTTCAAAAAGTTGTTATTGCAACGACGTTCTCTTTTGTTTTGCACAGTGGTATTCGGTTATGAATATCCAGCACCTTATTCGACGAGGCAAGGGCCGAGATCCCTTCATCGGGAGTGGCCCCTTGGACAGAGGTTTGCGTCAGGGTAATAACTTCACTATAGTCGATTAATTTTTGCTTTGCATCACGGTATTCAGTGATAATATCCTGCACCTCATTCTACGACGAAAGAGCCGAGATCCATTCACCGGGAGTGACCTCTTTAGCAAAGGTTTTCGTCACTATATATTTGTAAAAAGCTATCTAGTTCCTTCAACGATATCAAGTTCATTACGTTAAAGGTTTTTTACCGAAAACAATTCGTAGCCCTCCGTCATTTCAGTTGGATATTTAGTAGTATTCAAGCTATGTATTTTGACCTACGCCAAGGCATAGTGATTGGTAGCTGCTGAATATTCATCTGTTGCATAGATAGATGCATTGGTTTGTGACAGTCGTACTGCCATTTTGGCCAACGTCAAGGGTATGTACGGGTGGGTTCAAATTAACCTGGACAATGACGGGTAGAACTTGACATGTGACTTATGATATTTTGTCCAACGTCAAGGTCATATGAGCATAGGGTAAAAATCACATCGGGAGTTTCAAATATACAGGAAACTTGCCAGGCATGCGCATACCTTCTGGAGTGTGATAACGTGAGTGGATTCCACCACGTTATCATGCGATGATAGTTAGATCCCGATTCCCACTGACGAGTTGGTTTACTCTTCGGGTGATCCCGACTAATTTTTCTTTCAGGTTTGGAGGAGAATTTGACGTTACAGTGGGAGGTTTCCTGATTAGGTAAAGTGATAACCATTCTAATCTAGGTTAGAGTGCACGCAGAGTGTTTCTTTTCTCTCTCTCTTTGGCAGCGACCATGGCCCGACCCTAGACTATGACTCAGTGACCAAGTTAACCGAACATTCTTATAACACTGGCTTTCGGATTGTCTGAGTTGCATACATCATTGCCACTCCTTCTTTTACCCTTTGCATTTCTCCAGAACACCCCGTATTACTACGAACATCCACTTTCATTGGATAAATCCATCGTATGGTTATATATGAACTCGAAGGAACTTGTTCCAGATTCAAGGATGGATTCAGGTTCTGGAGAAATTGAATAGGACTATTCAGTTGTCTTTTATCATCACATTCTCTCTGGTTGCGATGGCTCCTTAGTTTAGAAGGGTACACCTATTACGCTTATTGGATAGTCTTCTTCCAAACCATAGGCAGGTACCGAAAGGTAGGGAATAAAGAAAGCCAATTAGCCTAAATAGGATGTACAGAAGGTAATAAGTAAAGACATATGAAGGGATTAGAAAGAGGGCAAAGTAAATTGTGACTGCTATCATTCACGACCAAACCGCGTATTTCATCGCTACTCCTAATTCACCTTTGTTTTTCTCCGGTTCAGGAGAAATAGAATAAGGTTTATTCAGTTGTCTTTTATCATCACCTTCTCTCAGGTTGCAAGTACTCCTAGTGTAGCGTCTTGAAAAGTCGTTTTGGTGTTTTCCTGAAATTCGGTGAAAATTCGGTATTTTTCCGAAAACCGTCTTTCTCGTTATTTTGCAGTTTAGGGCTAATTATACTTAAATTGGATAGGTAATTGCTTGTTTTTAGTAGCTAATGAGTTAATTATGAAATTCTGGTCGTTTAAAAATTTTCCCTAATTTTTCAATTTTTTAATATTATTTTAAGCCGGTAAGAAAATACATTAAATTAGCGATAAATACAAATTTTTCCGGGCTAATTTTAATCTCTAAAATTATGATAATTAAAAATCTAGTGGTAACATAAATTTTTAGTAATTTATTTTGATTTTTAACAAATTTTTATGATATGAAACGAATTTATTGAATTTTGAGCTAAAACTTGCAATTTTTGACTTGTAGGGGGCCTTTTTGCATAAAATTTCTTTTGTAAAACCCCTCTCTCTTTTTCCTCAGCCCTAGGACAGCCCCACCTTGTGCAAGTCCAGAAATTTCTGGCCTCACTTCCTTGTTTGCTTTCTTGAGTTGAAATAGTGGGTTTTTTTGATTTATTTTAAATATAGTTGATAAGGTATGGTGTATTGACTTTTGTAGACTTGACCATTGACTTTCCCCACTCACCCACACCCTTCCCCTCACCTCCCTCTGGCCGAAACCTGCACACCCCTCTTCTTCATCTCTTTTCTTTTCATTTTCTTCAAATTTCTTCAAAAAACCACATCAAAATTGCAAATTAAAGCTTGCAAATTAAAACCATCCTTCATCCTTCTTTTCCTTCACCTCCCTAGCTTGGATCTTGATGCTTGAGGCCATCATTTAGAGCAAATTTTTCTTGCTAGATCTCAATTGAGGTATAATTTCCATCAAGTTACTTTCTTTTTTTGCTAAAATCCTTTAATTGTATGTTTTAGTGTTAAAAGTTTAACTAATTCCTAATCTAGTTTATAAAAGAATAGTGGTATTAAACTAGGGTTTTGAAACCATGATGGTTAATTAAATTGTTTTGTAGTTAATCTAGTTGTTACCTAACTAATCTATATGATTACCTTGTTTATGTAGTCTTCAAATTATGCTAATTTAGTTAATTTTAGAAGTGTGATTTGGTTGTAAATTGTTGTTTTAGGATTTTCAAGAGAGGGTTTATGTATGGATTGGGTTGTGAAGCATGATTAGTGAGTTGAATTAAGGTTTAGAAACCATTATTTAGTTGATTAAACCTAATTTGTTATCTAGTTGTTTTGCTAACCTAATCTAGAAGGTTAACTTGCTAATTGGGTTTGAAATTAGTGTTAGTTAAGTTTTTCTAGTATGGATTTTGATTTGCAATTGCTTTTGAGAAAAATCAAGAAAGGGTTGGTTGTGGAATTTAGGTTTTGGAGCATGGTTAATGTGTTGAAAATTTTGTGTAGTGGTTATCTATTGGTGTGACTTGGGTGATTATGCTAGATTGTAATCGTTTTGTCGCAAATCGGCGATTTTTGCACCGATTTTGGAATGCAAATGCTTACTAGTTTTGTTATAAAATTATGTGATGAATTATTTTTGATATCTTGATGATTGTGTTGGCTTATCCTATGACGTTTAGGATGCGTGTGTACGGATTTTTGAGTAGTCGGGTTTTAGTTTTGCCGGGCGACCAAATCGGCGTTTTTTGGCAGTTTTTGCGATTTTCGCGTGTGTTCCGCGCACGTTGTGCACGTTGTACCTAGCTAGCGAACGTTAGTAGTTTCGTTTGGGTTTTGCGTCGTTCTTGATATGTAACCTTATGTTTGGTATTGATGTTAATTCCAGGTTCGGTCGCGGAGACGTCAGACACGGCGCGAAAGGGGAAAGCGGTGATTGGACACAGCTAGCCAGGGATTCCGGTGAGTAGATGTAATATCTACGGGGGACTATCGTTGGATGGCGCAAGCCGCCCGATAGTTTTAGTAACTTACAAGACCCTTAGTGATGTTAGTAACTAGGGGTGAAATACTTATTTGACTATTTGCTGCATCCATGCATTATATTGACATACCTATACGAAACCATTTTATAGGACACCTGCACCATTGCCAGGGTTTTTATATGCAACACGAGCACTATTCATGCTTACACACACACCCTGGTAATTGCCATGCCACCACACTAGATAACCTTTAAATTGAAACCTTTTACTAATTGATACTTAAACTTGTGCTATTGCCTTTAATTCCTAAAAATGAAACCGTAGGATTGCTATTCATGTGCATGTACTTCATCATATTAATTGTTCATGCTTAATCTATTAATCACACATCGCAACTTGATTATTGATACCATATGCATTCATTATCACTGATATATGCACTTATGAGGATTTCTTGAGATTTTATGATATTGCTGGATTTCGGGGGAAAGCCGCAAAATTTCTAAACTTATTATATTTTTAAAATATGTAAATTGCGGTTTTCTAGTGATGTAAGTGTCGTCCACCATGAGTTTGCTGTGGTTTTGGAAATCCGTGTCGAGGAGTGGAGGAACCGGCACGGGTACATGGTGGGCCCGGTAAGGTACCCCGGGGCAAGAGGAATGTGGTGTTGACGTTGAGCCTGGCAGGGGACGGATTACCTACCGGTGACTGTTTGGGACGGCGGATATCCAGAGGATACCGACCGTGGCCGCTAGATGATGAGATATTGATATTTGAGATGGGTCAGCCGGACGGCTGAGGCCAGAGATACATTTATGATATTTGAGACAGCTTTTGGGTGTCGTTGCTGGACACCGGTTCTCGTCGATTCTTTGAGTATTATGCTGGCATTCTAAAAGAGTTTCAAAAACAAAAAGAGATAAATGTTTCTTATATATACCTATTAAGACCTCAGATATTCATGTTGCATACATATTCGTACACTGATGTTGTATACACACCTGCTAGTGCATCCAGTCATACCTGTATTATAGATGCTAGGATGCTTGTGTGCATGCATACGATAGCCTTTGTAGATGTTATTTATTACTCACGAGTTGGCAACTCACCCCCGTTGTGCCACAGTCTTTTGCAGGTCCGCTCCGTCAGTTCAGTAGCGGCGGGCGCACTTGTTCTTTTGCCTCTTTTGCCTGAGCTCGAGATTTGCTCATAGGTGGGTTATGTTATTATTTTTGTACCACCTTGTATATTCTTTGTATCTAGTGTACTCCATCTACTGTTTCTACCAGTTTTATTGTATATTGACCTAGAGATGAGACTGTGAGGTTTGTGGACTTTTATGCTGTATTTTGGGGTCGAGCTCACTTGAGTCGACATGCTGTTTTTCTTATGCTTCATTATGATTATTTTGCATGCTGTCGTTTTATATTGCGTGGGATTTGTGACCGTCTTGTGGCGAAGAGCTAGCTCCCGCTTGGGGATGCCCTATTTTGGTGGATTCATGTGTATTTTTGTTGTACCCATTTTGGGGGCCAGTATTTACAAAGGAGACTCTGCCGAAATTTTCGGAAAAATTAGTATTGTTTTTAAAAATGTTTTTACATGACTTATTTGATAAACTTGCTTTCAAATGTTTGGGTTTTCTTCACTCTTTTGCTTAATTGGTTTTGTTTTCTGGGCTTTGGCTTACTTACTTTACGGACGTCTTTAGACGTTTCGTAAACTTAAGTGCCAGTCACGTTCCGTACCCTACGGGTCGTGACAAAGTTGGTATCAGAGCGATAGGTTTTACCTTTGTGAGTGTAGGATGACCCTTGGTAGATGGAGTAAGTGACTTAAGCAGGGTAACGTAGCGTGCGTATGTCTGCGGCATACTTACGATACGGTACTCCGCCTAAGTGACTTTAGGATATACTTGCTTGAAAAAAATTCCTTCTTCAATTCCGTGTATCCTATGATCCTATTGCACTGTCCTTACTATCCGTTTTCCTGTAACAGCCACTATGCCGCCGAAGGCTACGAGGGCACAGAGGGCTGCCGCCAGAGACGAGATTCGAGCTGGCTCGTCCGAGACTAGGACTGAGCAGGGTGGTATGCCTACGCCGCAGGGACAGACCGATCCACCTTCTCCAGGCCGTATGGATAGGCTCGAGACTGGTATGGAGGAGTTGCGACAGATGATGGGAGGCATGCAGGAGCTACGTCAGATGGTAGGATCCCTAGTTGCAGCCAGTCGTACACCGAGGCCGGATGACGTACCTACTACATCACAGACGACCATGATACCTGCTCCTACTACTACCACCGTGGCCATTCCGGTTTCGCTACCGGATTTCATGAGGCTGAGACCTCCAGTATTCACCGGCACCGAGGCAGCGGAGGACCCACAGACGTTCCTTAACAGTTTAGCCAGGATCTGCCGTTCGCTGAGATGTTCGGATGATCGATGGGTAGAGCTTGCGAGTTTCCGACTAGAGGGTCTCGCGCAGACATGGTGGGAGTCAGTCTTGAGAGGTCGAGCTGCAGGTCTACCGCCTATGACTTGGGTCGAGTTTATAGCGGTCTTTCTGGCCCATTTCCTTCCAGAGAGCGTTCGTGACGCCAGAGCTCGCAGCTTCGAGGCCTTAGTCAAGACACCTGGGATGACGGTGTCTGAGTATGACATCCAGTTTACACAGTTATCCCGATATGCTCAGTATTTGGTGGATACCGAGGAGAAGATGGTGAAGAGGTTCGTACAGGGACTTGATGCCCAGCTATATCTTGCCATTGGCGCCCAGCACTACGACACTTATTCAGCGGCTATGGATACGGCATTGCGGATGGAGGCACGCATATCACGGACTTCGGCCGTTTCTGGGCCGAAGAGGATGCGCACCGATGTACCGTCTCAGAGGCAGCGCGCCAGATTCTTTCCGAGAGATAGGCCTGGCAGAGGATTTGGGCGGGGACAGTTATATGGTTCTTATCCCCAGGGGAAGCAGCCGTCGCCAGGGTGTTTTAGGTGCGGGAGTTTGCACCATCTTGTCAGAGACTGTCCGGTGAGACGACAGGGAGCAGCGACAGTTCCGCATGTGACCCTACCACCATCACCACCCCCTCCTCAGAGAGCCCTACTTCCTACCCCAGGCGATGCTCCACGCCAGTTAGGTGCACCCAGAGGCCGTGGACGCGGCGGTCCTGTTCAGAGAGGACGAGGAGGCAGAGGCCGAGGTCGAGGTCAGCCCGCTATCGGTGGAGGACAGGCCCGAGTTTTTGCTTTGACACCGCAGGATGCGCAGGCATCCAATGCCGTTGTGACAGGTACCTTGCCAGTTTGTTCTTTCGACGCACGGGTATTATTCGACCCAGGTTCCACACATTCGTACGTATCTACACACTTTGCACCGATGTTGGGCCGTGAGTCATCGTCGTTAGGTCAGCCGCTTGTTGTTGTTACTCCGGTAGGCGAGTCGTTTGTCGCTCGTTTTGTTTTTCGTTTGTGTTCCGTTCGTATCGGGGAGAGGGATTCATCAGTTGATTTGATACTCCTCGATATGTTGGACTTTGATGTGCTTCTGGGCATGGATTGGCTCGCCACTTGTTATGCTTCGGTGGACTGCCGTGAGAAGGCAGTCAGATTTAGCTTTCCGGGAGAGCCAGTCCTTGTTATTCAGGGAGACCGCAGTGTCACCCTTCCCAACTTAATTTCGTCTCTTCGCGCTGGTCAGCTCTTGCGGAAGGGATGTCAGGGATTCTTAGCGTTTGTTTGTGATACTCGAGCTGCAGAGGTTCCGTTGGACCGGGTCCCGGTTGTTTGTGAGTTCCCTGATGTTTTCCCTGATGAGCTACCTGGGCTACCGCCTGAGCGCGATGTTGAGTTCTGCATTGATTTGATTCCCGGTTCGGGGCCTATTTCTATACCGCCTTATCGGATGGCCCCGGCAGAGCTTCGAGAGCTGAAGGATCAGTTGCAGGATTTGTTAGATAAGGGGCTTATTCGACCGAGTGTTTCTCCGTGGGGTGCTCCGGTCCTGTTTGTCAAGAAGAAGGATGGAAGTTTGCGCTTATGTATCGACTACCGCCAGCTGAACAAAGTTACCGTTCGGAACAGATATCCGTTGCCGCGCATTGATGATTTGTTCGACCAGCTTCAGGGTGCGGGGTATTTTTCGAGGATCGACTTGCGATCAGGATACCATCAGCTGCGAGTTCGACAGGAGGATATACCGAGGACAGCTTTCCGCACGCGCTACGGCCACTACGAGTTTTTGGTGATGTCATTTGGACTCACCAACGCCCCAGCAGCATTCATGGATTTGATGAACCGTACATTCAGGCCGTATCTTGACTTGTTCATCATCGTGTTTATCGACGATATCTTGGTGTACTCCCGGAGCAGAGAGGAGCACGAGCAGCACTTGCGGATTACGTTACAGACTCTGAGGGAGCACCAGCTGTTCGCGAAGTTCTCCAAGTGTGCATTCTGGCTGGACAGCGTCGGATTCTTGGGTCACGTGGTTACGAGAGACGGCATTTGTGTGGACCCGAAGAAGATTGAGGCTGTTCAGCGGTGGCCCCGACCTACATCGGTGACTGAGATCCGTAGTTTTCTAGGCTTGGCGGGCTACTACATGCGTTTTGTTCAGGACTTCTCCCGTATAGCTGCACCGTTGACCGGTTTGACCCGGAAGGGAGTTCCTTTCGTTTGGACAGAGGAGTGCGAGCGCAGTTTTCAGCAGCTACGGACTTGTTTGACTACGGCGCCGGTATTATCTTTGCCTTCGGGATCAGGCGGATTTGTTGTCTACTGTGATGCTTCGCGAGTGGGATTAGGATGTGTATTGATGCAACATGGCCGGGTGATTGCTTATGCTTCTCGGCAGTTGAAGAAGCATGAACAGAACTACCCCACTCATGATTTGGAGATGGCTGCAGTGGTCTTTGCACTGAAGATTTGGCGACATTACCTATACGGCGAGTCGTGTCAGATATTCACCGATCACAAGAGCTTAAAGTACATATTTCAGCAGTGAGACCTGAACCTCAGACAGCGTCGTTGGATGGAGTTGGTGAAAGACTACGACTGTGAGATCTTATATCACCCCGGCAAGGCGAATGTGGTGGCAGATGCGTTGAGTAGGAGGCCCGGGGGTAGTCTATCCTTTTTGCGCGCAGTGCAGAGGCAGTCGTCAGCAGATTGGCAGATGTTATGCGACAGCCGAGTTGAGTTCGAGTTCACTCAGACAGGGGGACAGCTCGCGCATGTTCGTGCACGCCCACAGTTGCTTGACCGTATATATGAGGCACAGCGCAGTGACGACCGTTGCTCAGAGATCGTGGCACAGATGGGACAGGGCAGATTTTCCGAGTTCGTGGTTGACGATCAGGGGATTTTACGATATGGATCTAGACTGTGCGTACCAGATGCTGATGGATTGCGGCGCGACATTCTTGAGGAGGCACACCGATCAGTGTATAGTGTCCACCCCGGTTCCACTAAGATGTACCATGATATGAGAGAGACCTACTGGTGGGACGGGATGAAGAGGGACATTGCGGAGTTCGTTTCGAGATGCCTGACTTGTCAGCAAGTCAAGGCCGAGCACCAGAGGCCGCGGGAGAGCTACAGCCGTTACCCATTCCAGAGTGGAAATGGGAACAGATTTCGATGGACTTCGTTGTGGGTCTACCCAGGACCAGTCGAGGGTACGACTCCATCTGGGTGATCGTGGATAGATTGACGAAAGCGGCTCACTTCCTGCCAGTGAAGACGACTTTCAGCTTCGCTCAGTATGCTCAGCTCTATATTGACGAGATCGTGCGACTACATGGCGTACCGACTTGTATCGTGTCAGATCGAGGCACTCAGTTCACCAGCCGACTTTGGCAGAGACTTCAGGAGGCTTTGGGCACTCGTTTGAGCTTCAGCACAGCGTTTCATCCGCAGACAGACGGACAGTCAGAGCGGACCATTCAGACTCTCGAGGACATGCTCAGAGCGTGCGTTTTAGACTTTGGTGGTAGCTGGGATCGTCATTTACCTCTAGTGGAGTTCTCCTACAACAACAGCTTCCAGGATACTATTCAGATGGCACCTTTCGAGGCATTGTATGGGAGGAGATGCAGATCGCCCGTTTGTTGGACAGAGCTCAGCGAGAGCAGCATTTTGGGGCCGCAGCTTATTGAGGAGACGACAGCGAAGATACAGTTGATCCGAGACCGGATGAGAGCGGCTCAGAGCAGGCAGAAATCCTATGCAGACAGGCGTCGTCGCAGATTAGAGTTCGCAGTTGGCGACCATGTTTTTCTGAAAGTCTCCCCGATGAAGGGCGTGATGGGTTTTGGGCGAAAGGGGAAGCTTAGCCCTAGATTCATAGGTCCCTTCGAGATCCTCGAGCGGGTTGGCGCTGTTGCTTATCGTTTGGCTCTTCCACCCAGCTTTCCCGATGTTCACCCCGTCTTCCATGTTTCGATGCTCCGCAAGTACCTTCACGACCCTTCGCATGCGATTCAACACCCGACAGTCCAGCTAGAGCGTGACCTTTCTTTTGCAGAGCAGCCAGTGGCCATCCTGGATCGGCAGGTGAAGAAGTTGAGGTCGAAGATTATACCAACCGTCAAGGTCCTTTGGCGTAGCCCGAGCAGCGAGGAGGTTACCTGGGAGACCGAGGGCGAGATGAGGAAGAAATATCCCCATCTTTTCGAAGGTACGCGTAGCTATATTTTTAAATTCGGGGTCCGAATTTCTTTAAGGGGGGAAGATTGTAGAGTCTTGAAAAGTCGTTTTGGTGTTTTCCTGAAATTCGGTGAAAATTCGGTATTTTTCCGAAAACCGTCTTTCTCGTTATTTTGCAGTTTAGGGCTAATTATACTTAAATTGGATAGGTAATTGCTTGTTTTTAGTAGCTAATGAGTTAATTATGAAATTCTGGTCGTTTAAAAATTTTCCCTAATTTTTCAATTTTTTAATATTATTTTAAGCCGGTAAGAAAATACATTAAATTAGCGATAAATACAAATTTTTCCGGGCTAATTTTAATCTCTAAAATTATGATAATTAAAAATCTAGTGGTAACATAAATTTTTAGTAATTTATTTTGATTTTTAACAAATTTTTATGATATGAAACGAATTTATTGAATTTTGAGCTAAAACTTGCAATTTTTGACTTGTAGGGGGCCTTTTTGCATAAAATTTCTTTTGTAAAACCCCTCTCTCTTTTTCCTCAGCCCTAGGACAGCCCCACCTTGTGCAAGTCCAGAAATTTCTGGCCTCACTTCCTTGTTTGCTTTCTTGAGTTGAAATAGTGGGTTTTTTTGATTTATTTTAAATATAGTTGATAAGGTATGGTGTATTGACTTTTGTAGACTTGACCATTGACTTTCCCCACTCACCCACACCCCTCCCCTCAACTCCCTCTGGCCAAAACCTGCACACCCCTCTTCTTCATCTCTTTTCTTTTCATTTTCTTCAAATTTCTTCAAAAAACCACATCAAAATTGGAAATTAAAGCTTGCAAATTAAAACCATCCTTCATCCTTCTTTTCCTTCACCTCCCTAGCTTGGATCTTGATGCTTGAGGCCATCATTTGGAGCAAATTTTTCTTGCTAGATCTCAATTGAGGTATAATTTCCATCAAGTTACTTTCTTTTTTTGCTAAAATCCTTTAATTGTATGTTTTAGTGTTAAAAGTTTAACTAATTCCTAATCTAGTTTATAAAAGAATAGTGGTATTAAACTAGGGTTTTGAAACCATGATGGTTAATTAAATTGTTTTGTAGTTAATCTAGTTGTTACCTAACTAATCTATATGATTACCTTGTTTATGTAGTCTTCAAATTATGCTAATTTAGTTAATTTTAGAAGTGTGATTTGGTTGTAAATTGTTGTTTTAGGATTTTCAAGAGAGGGTTTATGTATGGATTGGGTTGTGAAGCATGATTAGTGAGTTGAATTAAGATTTAGAAACCATTATTTAGTTGATTAAACCTAATTTGTTATCTAGTTGTTTTGCTAACCTAATCTAGAAGGTTAACTTGCTAATTGGGTTTGAAATTAGTGTTAGTTAAGTTTTTCTAGTATGGATTTTGATTTGCAATTGCTTTTGAGAAAAATCAAGAAAGGGTTGGTTGTGGAATTTAGGTTTTGGAGCATGGTTAATGTGTTGAAAATTTTGTGTAGTGGTTATCTATTGGTGTGACTTGGGTGATTATGCTAGATTGTAATCGTTTTGTCGCAAATCGGCGATTTTTGCACCGATTTTGGAATGCAAATGCTTACTAGTTTTGTTATAAAATTATGTGATGAATTATTTTTGATATCTTGATGATTGTGTTGGCTTATCCTATGACGTTTAGGATGCGTGTGTACGGATTTTTGAGTAGTCGGGTTTTAGTTTTGCCGGGCGACCAAATCGGCGTTTTTTGGCAGTTTTTGCGATTTTCGCGTGTGTTCCGCGCACGTTGTGCACGTTGTACCTAGCTAGCGAACGTTAGTAGTTTCGTTTGGGTTTTGCGTCGTTCTTGATATGTAACCTTATGTTTGGTATTGATGTTAATTCCAGGTTCGGTCGCGGAGACGTCAGACGCGGCGCGAAAGGGGAAAGCGGTGATTGGACACAGCTAGCCAGGGATTCCGGTGAGTAGATGTAATATCTACGGGGGACTATCGTTGGATGGCGCAAGCCGCCCGATAGTTTTAGTAACTTACAAGACCCTTAGTGATGTTAGTAACTAGGGGTGAAATACTTATTTGACTATTTGCTGCATCCATGCATTATATTGACATACCCTGACAATACCTATTGAGACCTCAGATATTCATGTTGCATACATATTCGTACACTGATGTTGTATACACACCTGCTAGTGCATCCAGTCATACCTGTATTATAGATGCTAGGATGCTTGTGTGCATGCATACGATAGCCTTTGTAGATGTTATTTATTACTCACGAGTTGGCAACTCACCCCCGTTATGCCATAGTCTTTTGCAGGTCCGCTCCGTCAGTTCAGTAGCGGCGGGCGCACTTGTTCTTTTGCCTCTTTTGCCTGAGCTCGAGATTTGCTCATAGGTGGGTTATGTTATTATTTTTGTACCACCTTGTATATTCTTTTTATCTAGTGTACTCCATCTACTGTTTCTACCAGTTTTATTGTATATTGACCTAGAGATGAGACTGTGAGGTTTGTGGACTTTTATGCTGTATTTTGGGGTCGAGCTCACTTGAGTCGACATGCTGTTTTTCTTATGCTTCATTATGATTATTTTGCATGCTGTCGTTTTATATTGCGTGGGATTTGTGACCGCCTTGTGGCGAAGAGCTAGCTCCCGCTTGGGGATGCCCTATTTTGGTGGATTCATGTGTATTTTTGTTGTACCCATTTTGGGGGCCAGTATTTACAAAGGAGACTCTGCCGAAATTTTCGGAAAAATTAGTATTGTTTTTAAAAAGGGTTTTACATGACTTATTTGATAAACTTGCTTTCAAATGTTTGGGTTTTCTTCACTGTTTTACTTAATTGGTTTTGTTTTCTGGGCTTTGGCTTACTTATTTTACGGACGTCTTTAGACGTTTCGTAAACTTAAGTGCCAGTCACGTTCCGTACCCTGCGGGTCGTGACACCTAGGATTAGGAGAGTACACCTATTATGCTTATTGGATAGTCTTCTTCCAAACCATAGGCTGGTGCCGAACAGTGGGGAAGGAAGAAAACCATTTAGCCTAACGATGGTATACAGAAGGTAATGACTAAAGACAAATAAAGAGATTTGGAGAGTTGGCAACGAAATGTACGGTTACAGTCATGAATCTGGATAATGGAAGAGGCATTACTAGGAATACCAGGATACCCCTTCGAAACATTTTCATGTTTCAGTTTCACTCTGCATTGTTAAACAAAAACTGATTTCCCATTTAGATCCTTGCTCCAGGGTATGTATTTACCAGGTATGATTCTCACATCTGTATGGTTTTACAGATGATGAGTGGGAGTAAGTTATTGGGAATTAGGTGATCATCCTCATTATATCGGAATTCGTTGTAATTGGTGATATTTGAGGAAATCGCCTGGGATTTTGCCGGATGGCAAGTATTTGGTTTAGAATATCCGTTGTTGTGCACCAATTTCAAACTGATATATCTGTACGTTTATTTTTATAAAGTGAGATATAACTTTTTGAAATTATATCAGTGACATTTACTTATATCAGTTGATGGTTGGGTAAGGAGTATTTAACAGCGGTGTAATTCTTCATAACCATAGTACTGTTTTCAACCTACGACGCACAGGGTTTGAGTTATTCAACTCAGGGGACGCATACAGATTATTGTATGTTGTCCAGTGTCCATTAGGACAAAGGGGTTGGTACTCGTACTATATTCTGTTTACTTGTGACTTCTCCAGTTTTAGACATGTGTTTCATAGAAATACAAGGTCTAAGTTTTGAGAAGTTATAGGTACAAGAATAAAGTAGAGAACCAGGTGTCACAAGTATCGGGATTCTTCAAGGTGATCGAAGATGTAGATACTTGTGTTTGGTATTCAGTTGATAGTAATGGTTTTGAGAAACTTGTTTCTCTTTCAGGTTACTCATAATTGGATGAACTCCTAAGTTGAATGATGCCGATAGGCCTCTCTCCATTTAGTTGACATGCACTAGAGACAGTTACATGATTTAAATCTGGTTCCAATTAAATCGGTGCCTATGTTTCTATATGGTATATAGAATGGTTCATATCTTAACGATGTTAAGTTACGGGGAGTTGTCCGACTTATGCTTAAAACCAGACTCTAGATAACTCAAGGCACGTTTCTGTAATGGCAGTTTGTGGGTTGACCCGAGCTTAGACGAGGGTTGATTTTCTACCATCTGGAAGATCAATGGTGATATTGTTCTTGACTCGCCACAGTTTTAGTAAAATGGACTTTTTAAGAAAACAGTAGTGGGAGTATGGTAGAACTGGAAGAGATTCCAGAACCGCAAACGATTACAGAAAATTTAATAGGACCTAAAGATTCAATCAGGTTTGACATTCCATTAGCCACTCTGTAGATATAGTGGGTAACCTCAGGCGCTCGAGAGGTACTTCGGTATTCTCAAAGACGGTGACATGGAGGTTCTTGTTTACCCCGACTTGCTTTTACTGTTGTTCCAGACTATTGCAGGAGGATGCGTATAGCGTTGTTCTAAACTAGTTTTAGAAGTGCATGTGTATATGACTCTACCAAAGGGTTGTTGTGGTCAGTGGGAGCAGCGGCAGCATAGTGGACAAGTAGCTTATGTCTAGTTATAGACTAGAGCAGATATAGCGGAGATAGATCATCTATTTTTGATGTGACAGTCATGGGCTTTGACTTCATCAAAATAGGGGATGGATCTGTTAAGAAAGTAGTAGGGTCTGATGTCCTGGTATTTGGATGACATACATAGAGTAGGAAGTGAAATTCCTACACTACGATCGGTTATGCTGTGGTTGTCCCACAGTTGTTTCTCCACACAGGATATGGATATAATATCAGACATTCTGGTTACTAGATCTATGGTTTTAGATCTAGATTTGGGTAGTTTCCCAATCTTGGTACTTAGACAGTATTCTAAGGGTATTTTAGAATGAACGACTCCTGGCATGGTGGTGTACCGGCAGGTGATGGAGTCACTCTCTCTAAAGGTTTTTACAGACTAAAGGGGAAAGAGATGTGAATGATTGACATATCACTTTCTTAGGCAATTGAGTGAATCATGAGATGTCAAGTACCACACCAGATGTTGTTTTTGCACTAGCTGCAATAAGTTGAGATATTAATCCAGTCCTGGAGAAATGTTCGGAAGCAGTTTTAGAACATAAGTAAATGTTCTAGGGATTTGATAACGGCAGCCTCCTTCGGGAGAAGGTTATCATTCCAGGCTTCCAAGGTAACCTGGATGACAGAGTGACTATCAGAGTTATAGTTTTCCCTCTGACGAGGGCCTGTAGTTTGGACAGGTGGTCCAAGCGGATACTGAGGGAGGCATGGTACAGGATACTAATTAGGTTCAATTGACGATATAGTCTAAGAATTTAGGATTTGGAGTTCACTTATGAACTATGTCCCATCAGATATCCAGACATATTCTAAGACAGGTATTACTCAATTCGGGAGATGGCTTTCTCCGCGAACTTGAGATTAAGAGAGACATAGAGAGAAACATCAGGGCGGATCCACTCACTGAGGCTATTTCTCGAACACAATAGTTTTACAAATGAGCTTTATGACACTGATTAGTAGAGGAGTTGGGTGTTCGGTATCACACGGGCTGTGAGTATGCGACATCGCAATAATTAGCCTTAAGTGCAAGTAGGAGATTGTTGGATGTATTGCCCTCAAAGTCAATTATTGGATCGCAGGTACGTGGTTGCAATGATTGAGTGGGGACCTATACCGGTAGGACAGTCTTACTCGAGATGATAGTATGCTATTTAGTTTTTCTTTATCATCGTGTACTGCTTTAGGTGACATTACAGATCACTATTACACGTTGATAGAGCCCTAAGGATTCATGCTTGACTACCAGCAGTATGATGGCAATCATATACATAAGAGTTGGGTAGTCTATAAGCACATCCTTAAATATGGTCCCTAGTCGAGGGAGTTTCGAGACAGGGCATCAATACTCCAGAGTAAACTAGTGTATACAGTCGAGACCCTGACGAGGGGCGGTGGCCGGTCTCACAAGCCATTGGTGTCAGTTGGTTCACCTAAGATGTATACAGGTGCTCATTGGGTTATGAGTACACCGGACAGGACTCGCCGGGGACTTGCTAGTTGGTATTATACCTGTCGTCAGATAGCAGTTCCCTGGTGACATGTGTACAGGTTAGTTCATCGACCTGAGATCGTCATTTGTCTCGTGTGAGTTCCCATTGTGTTTTGATTATTACCCTACCACGGCTCAAAGGAGTCGTGCAAACATGTTTTAGTTGGGTATAGTCCCGAGCCACATGGAGGCAGTGAGCGGATCGGCAGGAGATTCGTCTCTCCCGGTATTGGGGGTGAGATCGTGCTGTGTCTGGAGAGCCATTACACAAAGTCCCTGACCAGGGCAAGCGAGATTTACTGGTAGGTATTGTTAGTGTATATGCCCTAAGGACCATTATTGTATCATCTAGCTTGTATATTACTTAATGGAAGCTTGGAATATTCACAGTTATATTAACAGTCTTGCTAAACATAGTAGTATGCTACTTGGTTTATATCTATCTTAATATGTGTGTACGTATTGATAGAGCCCTTAGGATCTTGCTTGACTACCAGCGTTGTGATGGCAGTCACACTAGTGGGGGCTGGGTAGTCTACAAGCACATCATTTTTCAGGTCCTTAGTCGTAGGATTATCGAGACAGGGCATCGATACTCCGGAGTAGACTAGTGTGCACGCTTCTCATCCCAGTTGGGGAGATGGTCTGTCCCACAGCCATCAGTACGTCGTACTGGAGATAGTATACAGGTGCTCGTTGGGTTATGGGTACACCGGACAGGACTCGCAAGGAACTGTTGGTTGGTATTATACCCGTCGTCAGTTAACAGTTCCCAGGTGACATGAGTACAGCACAGTCCGCAGACTTAACACTGCTGCTTCGCCTCGAGTGTGTTCCCACTGTTCTTAGATTGCTACCCTACCACGGCTCAAAGGAGTCGTGCAAACAGGTAGCAGTTGGGTGCAGTCCCGAAGCACTTGGAGGCAGTGGTGGTTAGACAGGATTCGTCTCTCCCGGTATTGGGAATTGATATCGCGCTGTGTTTGGAGAGCCATTACGCAAAGTCCCTGGCCAGGGCAAGCGAGATATACTGGTAGGTTTTCCAGTAGCTTCTCAAGGTGTAATGGGTTTCGTTCCGACACGACTTATACCGCTTTTAGGGGACTGACGCTTGCCACCCCCTAGGCCCGATATGCGATAGTCATAGACGAACAGACCGGACTGTACGGAGATTGTCACATCAGGCTCAGTAGGAGTTCGGATGGGTTTCCTCATCGGCCTTCTTATCGACATCTACCTGGGGAACATTACGTACAGCTAGTACCGCTTGCGGCCTGTGGTTAAACCCACTGCCAGCATAGTAGTCGAGTGTTTAGAGTCCCACACAGAGAGTTTCCCTGCTTCGGGCGAAACAATATAGAGGTCGTATGGTTTTACGACAGGGTTCGGACACATACGTGTTTTTACGCACGTACGATGTTCGGACAGTTTTTACTAGCAGGCTTTGGTTTAAGCCAGATTCTAGTATTGGATTATTGGATTTATATAGTCTCAGTATTTCCGTGTTTTCACGGATGGGAGGGGCGTTCTCGTAATTTGTTGAGAAGCTTCTAGAAGGTTGATGAGGTGGAGAGCTTAGGTGTTATATGCATTAAATGGTTTTGTGACTCATGGAGATGATTCATCAAGTGAGTTAATGAAGCATTAATACTTTTAAATGACTCATTAGATGATTCATTATGTATTAAATGAAGCATGAAGATATTTGTGCAAAGATATTTTGTGCAAGATATTCTATGCTTCATATATAAACACAAATGAGTTAATTTCCATATGATAATTACTTTCACATTCTCTCTCCTCAAGCTCTCTCTCTTCAAACCCTAACCCTAATCCTCTCATGTGTTGAGATCCTAGGGTTAGCAAGACTCAAAGATCTCTACTCCTATTCTATATCTTATAGGTTGCTTTGATTAGCACTCTTAGTTACCTAATTACCTCAAGTGTGAGGTTAAGCTTGGAGAAGTGGCTCTCGGGTGGATCTTCTATCACAAAGAGGAGGCCGACGAGGAGGTGGTCAACGAGAACAAGAAGGACTTGATTCATTAGGTATAATCTTCTTTCATAGTAGCTAACCCCTCCTATATTGTTGTTAGTTAGGGTTTGGCAAAGATCCGTAAAGTTAGTCGATGTTAGTTTAAACAAAATGATTGTTTTACCTCTTCCGCCTCCCCGCATCATGTGGGGTGTCTAACGTTGACTTACAGTGGTATCAGAGCCTCACTAAACCATGACTAACTTGTTAGTAAAGTTGTTAGAAATTCGATTGCGAAACGAACCGGAAAAAACATCATTTTCATATAGTTTCTGTCGATTTTAAAACGGGGTCTAAAAATTTTTCAGGGACCCTTAAAATTACAAGCAGGGAATTATAAAATTACTGGAGAAATTTGGGTTCATGACTCGGCCAAACCACCGCGGAACCGCGGCCGATCCAAGCGATCCGCCGCGGATCCGCGGCCGTGTTGAAGCCGAGTCAGCCTAAATTTCCCCAGTAACTCTTCTATGTTGATTTTGTTTTTTCTGGGATGTTTTGTTTCTGCTCAAGTTTCAGGTGCACAGTGAAGTATTTGGAGTAGAATCATTTGTGTTTGCTTGATCGAAATTCTGCGATATTTGGCTAACTTGATTATATCTGCGATTTGTTTAATGTGTTCGTAAAGCTCCCCTAACTGCTGGTATGTCGGTTAGCAGGGGGTTGCACATTTCTGTAATAGTTTTTACTGTTTGTGTTTGTGGACTTGTTGGATTGTCGTGAATGGATAGCCGGGGATGTGAGACGAGCGTTTCTTTCATTCAAATGTAATTTGTAAATTGTTGTAAAATTCTTTTACGGGGCACTTCCGGGTTGAGGTTGTAGCCACTGTTGTATTATTTCATTTACTGATTTTTTCTCCTAGGATAGACCCAAGGTAGGGTGCACAAGCTACCGGGTACTTTGAAGTGTTTATTGGCCTACTCACATTGTTGAGGGAGACCGCTTAACTTCGGGTACTTGGCGAATAGTTTGCCATACCCGTAGGGGTCTAGGGTGGGGTTTTGGCTACTCATCGCGACTGTGTAATCCGTCTTTCTTTGCAGGCTCAAAAGGAATGCGGATTCGTAGAAAATCCAATATGTTCATCTGTGATCTGGAATGCCTATTATTGCGTTTGACGAATGTACAATATCTATATATGATAGCTATTAGACGTCACTTATGTTTTATACCCGCGCTAGCCCAGCCCCCGCTCTGTTGTTAGTTAAGTAACCTAACAGGTGAATGACGGGGCCCGGTGGCGAATGCGGATGGCATAAGAGGACATTGTATTTTCGTTGTTTTTTGCAATGATAGGTTAATGATGTGACGCATTATATTAATGCAAAGAAAATAAACCAAAGTTGAATCATTGGAACAGTTTAAAAGAAACCACTCGATTATTTTTAAAACAGAAGATATTTTTTAAATTGCGGAGTTTTAACCACTTCTTTTAAAAGCTATCAGGTTCCTTCGATCATATCAAGTTCACTATGTTCACGGTTTCGCCAAAACCATTCGTAGCCCTCCGTCATTTTATTTGGGTATTCAGTAGTATTCAAGCTATGTGTTTTGACCAACGCCAAGGCATGGTGTTTGGTAGCTGCTGGGTATTCATTTGTTGCATAGATAGATGAGTTAGTTTGGGACAGTCGTATTATCATTTGGACAACGTCAGGGGTATGTACGGATGGGTTCAAATTAACAAGATAATGATGGGTAGAACTTGACATGTGACTTATGACATTTTGACCAACGCCAAGGTCATAAGAGTATGGGGCAGAAATTTATATCGGGAATTTCTAAAGAAACTGAAATTTGCAAAGAGATGTATACCATTTGGAGTGTGATAATTTTGGTAGGATTCCTTCAGCTTTATCACACGATGATATTTGGATCCTAATCCTACTGTGAGTATCCGCTACTCATCAGGAGATTCGTCACTTAACGATCAATGCTATAAACCAAGTAGGTGCCGAGAAAGGTGTCAGCGGGGCTACGCCCCCAGAGAAAAGAGGTTATTTAATTAAGGAACTTCACGAAAACGTCGGAAAACCTCCCTTGAAGTACCGACACCGGCCTGGCTGAACGGTTAAGCAAGTATTGTACAGTGAGAATAGTCCTGACTAGTTCTTCCTTTTTGGTTTGAGGAGGGATTCGAGAAACAGTGGGAGCCATCCAGTTTAGATAAACTAAAAACAACTCTAAACTTGCAAGAGCATCATACTAAAGTGTTCCTTCTCTCTCTTAATTGCAGCGACCCAGAACATGACAGGCCTTAAGTTACTATTAGAAAAAAATATTCTGACAGGGCCAAACTATAAAGATTGGTTGCGGAATGTCAAAATGGTTTTGACTTATGACAAATTGGGATATGTCCTTACTACTAAGGCACCTGCTGTCCCTGGTCCAAAATCCAGTATTGCGGATAAGGAAATCCACAAGACCTGGGAGTTAGATTGTGCGAAGGCCAAATGCATCGTTCTTGCCTCTATGAATAATGAACATCAGAGGAGGCACGAGGATATGGATCTTGAATCCATATTTTTCTATACAAAGGATCTGTATGAAGAGCAATCTCGTATAGCAAGATACGAGACCTCGAAGAACTTGTTTCAGTCGAGGCTGGCCGTCGGATCATCTGTAGGAGAACATGTCCTAAAGATGATTGGCTATATAGAAGAGCTCGCGGGCCTCGGGATGACTTTGGAGAACGAGCTCTATACAGACTTGATTCTTCAGTCCCTTCCTTCCACCTACGCCCAGTTTATTCTGAATTTCAACATTCAAAGAAAAGAAGTTGAACTTCCAGAACTCCTTAACATGTTGAGGAGTGTAGAGGGCACCTTGCAGAAAGCAAGGGAAACACCCGCTATGTTTGTTCGCGGTGCTTCCTCTTCCGGGTCCAAGGCTAGGGCCAAAGGAAGGAAGAAGAAGGCCGCTACCAAACCAAGAGGAGGTGTTGGTAAGGTGGGAGCTAAGGGAAAGGCAAAGGTTGCGGTACCAGTAGTGGCAAAGGACGAGTGCTTCCACTGTCGTAGGAAAGGGTACTGGAAGAAAGATTGCAAAGCTTGGAATGCCAAGAACCAGGAACCGAAGCAAGTTGTGGCTTCGACTTCAGGTGTGTTTGTAATTGAAAATTGTCTGTCAATCAACTCTACTTCCTGGGTATTGGATACCGGATCAGGATCTCATATATGCAATTAATTGCAAGCACTGAGAAACCGTAGAGTGCTGAAGGTTGGTGATATAACCCTCCAGGTTGCTAACGGAGCTAGCGTGGGAGCTGTGTCCATAAGGGATTATCACCTTGGATTGACGAGTGGACATATTTTGGTTTTGCATAACTGTTTTTGTATACCCAGTTTAACGTGTAATATCATATCAGTATTGTTGTTATCAAAAGAAGGTTATGATTTCACGTTTGTAAGCGATGTTGTTAACATCCACCATAATCATGGTTTGATTGGGTCCGGTACACTAGATAACGGTATATATGTGTTAAACCAATTACAGATTTTCAATGTCCAGAACACACTAAAAAGAAAGTCTCCTGATATAAATTAGGCTTTCTTATGGCATTGTAGACTAGGTCACATCAATGAGACAAGGTTAACTAAGTTACATAGAGAAGAATATTTGGATCCGTTCGAATATCAATCTTATGCCACTTGTCAATCATGTCTCAAAGGAAAGATGACAAAGACTCCATTCACTGGACATGGAGTAAGAGCGAGCGAGCTCTTAGGACTCATACACAGCGATGTATGTGGTCCAATGTCTACACATGCAACAGGTGGTTTTTCATATTTCATTACTTTTGCGGATGATTACTCTAGGTACGGATTCATTTTCTTGATGAAACATAAATCCGAGGCCTTTGAGAAATTCCAAGAATATAAGAATGAAGTAGAAAACCAAACCGGCAAAAGTATCAAGACACTGAGATCTGATCGAGATGGTGAATACTTAAGTGCCGAGTTCCTAGGTTACCTAAAAGAGAAAGGAATTCTCTCTCAGCTTACTCCTCCATACACTCCACAGCATAATGGTGTATCGGAGAGACGGAATCGAACCCTATTGGATATGGTACGTTCCATGATGAGTAATGCTGAGTTACCGCGATCTTTCTGGGGTTATGCGCTAGAATCAGCGGCATATCTTTTGAACATGGCTCCTATCAAGACTGTGCCTACCACCCCATATCAGATGTGCAGTGGGAAGAAACCCTATCTTCAGTATCTGAAGATATGGGGATGTCCAGCTTTTGTTAAAAAGCAGCATACGGACAAACTCGAGGCACGATCAGTAAAGTGTAAGTTTGTGGGATATCCAAAGAACTCCAAGGGGTATTTATTCTATTACGCAGAGGAACAAAAGGTTTTTGTTTCTCGTAATGCCCATTTTCTAGAACAGCAGCTTTTAGAAAAGGAAACAAGTGGGAGCACAATAGAACTGGAAGAAATTCCAGAACCACAAACTACTACTGAAAGTTTGGTAGAACCAGTAGTTCAAGAAGAACAGGACATTCCCGCACCCCTCCGCAGGAGTAGTAGGCCGTCTTATCCGCCTGAGAGATACTACGGTTTTCTCATAGACGGGGATAGAGAAAATTGCATCATTGATGATGATGAACCTACTAGCTTCTAGCAGGCCATCCAGAGCGGCGACTCGGTAAGATGGCTGGATGCAATGCAGACCGAAATGGAGTTCATGTACACCAACAAAGTATGGACTTTGGACTTTGCTCCAAGTGGGGTAAAACCCATAGGATGCAAATGGATCTTCAAGAAAAAGATTGGTGTAGATGGACAGATGGAAACCTATAAGGCTAGACTTGTTGCAAAGGGTTTTCGTCAAAGACCTGGTTTGGACTATGACAAAACTTTTTCTCCAGTGGCTATGCTCAAATCCATTCGGATCCTTCTTGCCATTGCTGCCTTCTATGATTATGAGATCTGGCAGATGGACGTAAAGACGGCTTTATTTGAATGGTAATTTAGAAGAGTGCGTCTATATGGATCAGCCAGAAAGTTTTAATCAGAGTAGGAGCAGCGGGAAAGTGTGCAAGTTGCTTAAGTCCATTTATGGACTGAAGCAGGCATCGCGGAGTTGGAACATCTGTTTTGATGAAACGGTCAAGGAATATGACTTTATCAAAAATCCAGATGAGCCATGTATATATAGTAAAATTGTAGCAAGAACTGTCGTATTCCTCGTCTTGTACGTGGATGACATTCTCTTAATAGGAAATGACATTCCTATGCTACAATCTGTCGAAGGATTCTTATCACACAGGTTCTTCATGAAAGACCTGGGTGATACCTCTTACATTCTGGGGATCCGGATCTATCGTGATAGATCCAAGACGAGGTTGGGACTTTCGCAGTCCAGGTATATCAACACTATACTGAAAAGATTCAGTATGGAAGATTCTAAACGCGGTAGTTTACCGGCTTGTCACGGAATCACCCTCTCTAAAGAGATGTCTCCCAAGGCTGATTTGAAAAGGGATCGCATGTCTATTATACCCTACTGATCAGTCGAAAATACTGTATTTTTAACACGGCAATTTCCCTATCATTTGCATTCATCTAGAGGTGTTCGGTATTCATATTGCACATATTAGCAAAACAGTCCTGAAATACCAGATTGCATGTGTTATACTCTAAAACCGGCATTTGAGGGAAATTGTTTGTTTATCATGGCATTGCATCATCCCTGTATTGCGCAACACTTGTTTCGAAGTCTGTGCAGGAAATTCCAGAAACCGAGCCAAAATTGTCAAAGTGCTGATTAAAAGATACGCCAACTCAAAGATATGAGATCTGATAGTGATACAGAAAGACAAATGAGATTTAACATATTTTATAAAGGCCCACAAGTCAGCCCAAGAATTACCATTGAATTTCCAAGCACCAAGGCCCTCAAAACGCCGCGGTTCCGCGGCGGCAGACCGCTTGCGCCGCGGAACCGCGGCGGCTTCATGGCTTCAGAAGCTCATATTTTCTACACGTGCTTCCTCTAACGGCCCAAGCTTCCAGAACATTGTAGAAATGCCACGTGGCTCATCTAGAAGGCTCGGCTTAACAAACTTCATCTAGAAGGCTCTCTTTAACAAACTTTTGGAGGGAAATTCAAATTTGAAATCCTAAATCTAGGGTTTTGAGGTCTATAAAAAGGAGCCTAGATCTAGGGTTGAGGTTGTTCATCATTGGTTGATTAATTCTTCATCTCTCCCTCTTCCACCCACAAGTTGAGTGACACGACTTGTGCAGATCCCGAGTGCCATTCAAGCAAGAGAGCCTTCAACCTTTAGAAGCGACGCCGGATTTCAACGGAACAAGAGATCCAAGCCGATCCGTGACTCAAGAAGCCGAGCGAAGCCGAAATCGACGATCTAGTTCCTTCCTTTTGTAAATTTCAAGAGAGTTGTAACGAAATTTGTCGAATAATAAAGGTGAAATTTCTATATTTTGCTTATCTTTTGATTCAACATTATGATTCGATCTCAATTTGTGATTGCGGCTGTTATGATGATGTTTGAGTAAACTCCGCTCGTATAGGAGTCGAGACGATCAATAGAATGATGATGATTTAGATCTTTTTACAATTCTTAAATCCTATAACGATTGTAAATTCTTGTGAATCAAATGATCGATGACCTAGTTTCGGGATGATCCTTTCTTGATTGTGTTCACTCGAAACTAGGGAACAACGATTGATCATTTGATTAATTAGAAACTAGAATTTGAATGAGATTCATTGAAAGGATAAAGGATAAGACGAGGAAACCCTAGCTTCTTCGCAAGATCCTTAACCTCGATGAATTATCATCGATCTAGTATCAATTCGTTAATGGATATGAACATGAAATCTTTAGATCTCATCACATCTATAGATCCGATCTACTCCTACGAGCTACACTTCGAATCTTGATTGTTGGTTGGAAATCATCACAAATTATCACTTCTTGATTTTAATGCTTTCTTAGATCTAGATTTTTCTAATTCTTGAAATGCAATTTTATAAATCATGAATTGTTTTCTTTTTTTCCTTAAAGTTTCGACTCATCTAATTCGAAGCACGAACGATTACACTTTCCCTGTGGACGATCCGCATTTACTAACGCGCTACATCCGACACCGTTATTAATTGCGGTCAAATAATTTTTGGTTGTGATTTCTTTACAATTTTCATACTACATAATCCGAAATCGTTTCAATCAAATGGTGTCGTTGCCGGGGAAAGTGCACTAATTGTTCGTATTTTGAAATTTGAGTTGAAAAGTTTATTCCATCTCTATTTTTAGATCAAAACTTGCGCAAACACTAATACGTGTTGTTGTGATTTGATTGCGAGGAAATCTGGAATTATTGGAGCTGGAGAAAAAAATTTCTGAATATTCCAGAGAGCTAGGGGAGTTAACAGGAGCCCTCTGTAGAAGTTTCATTCAGTGAACAGTGAATTTGGCCGCGCATCAGCGGCACTAGGCAGCTTAGACCGCGGTTCCGCCGCGTTCTTGCATCCTCACTGTTCAAAAAATTTTGGTAACTCTCTAGACTTTTTTATCTTCTCCCTTATCTGCTCCAAATAAAAAATTACTGCAGGTTTCTGTGCAAAAAAATCGGAGCGCCGAGCAAAAAGCAAAAATAAATTGTGTGTGTTTTGATTTTTGTGGTTGTTTGCATAATTAATACAGAAATTAAGGGGCAAAGACCAAATCCAGATTAGGTGGGGAGTTCATTACCCTTCCTAAGCCCCAAAAATCGCAAAATTTGCATCCGCATTGACCCTAATTAACTAAAAACTATCTAGAGATGACTCTAAGGACCGTCGCGCTCACTTAGGACAGAAGAAGGCCGTGGGTAATTCATTGCTTATCCGCGTTTCTCTTGTGGTGTCTAAGGCAAGTGTGTCGAAGGCTAGTGGTTACTTAATTAGGCCCACTACTTATGTAGTGGAGAACCTCCCACTTACCTGACACTTACCTGGCCACAGGAGAGACAAAGAGGCAGTGGAGGATTTATCCTGCGACTTGTCTTTTGGCAGTTAGAAGCGGTCTAGAGCTTTGACCTAGGCGACCACTAGAATTAGGGTTTTGCTTGTTGCATTTGTTGTGATTTGCATCATTTTTTCAAAAATCCGTATCATTTTTAAAACAAACACCAACACTTCATTTCCCCTAATTATAAATCCACGCTGCCACTTGTACTAACCCTTTTTAGTGCAAGATAGGCTGGACACGGGATTCTAGTGCCCGTTTAGTCCGCATCCCTTCGATCGACTCCGAAGTCGGTATTTCTACACTTACCTTTTCTTTACCCACGACCACACCCACATCGATGGATCAGTCTCCATCGAACTTCTTTACCACTACTTTGCCGCCGTCCGTTGGTGCGCAGAATCCACCCCGCATCTCTCTCTAAGAGAGGTGCTATCCTACACGAGGCCCCCTTTCCACCTGTCTTTCCATTCCACCAGCCAACGGGGAAAATTTTTAGATTAAACCCCAATACATCAACCTTCTACCCAAATATCACGGTCTCGAGACTGAAGACGCATATGCCTTTATTACCAAATTTGAAAATGTATGCGCAATGATGGGTACCTCACAGCTTTCTATGGATGCTATGCGTCTTCGTCTTCTCCCATTTACCTTGTGCGATATAGCCGAGAAGTGGCTGTATAACACTACCGCACATTCCATTTCAAATTGGGAAGAATTCGTCAAAGCATTCCTTAAGAAATTCTACCCGAATCATAAAACAGCTCGAGTCCGTAGCGAAATCAATCAATTCACCCAGCTTCCAAATGAAACATTTTCACAATGTCTTGAACGCTTTAAGGATCTGTTAGTTCAATGTCCACATCACGGAATCCCTAGATAGGAACTGTGCCGAATCATTTATGAGGGCATTAATCCTAACACAAGACAGACCCTTGAATCCATGTGTCAAGGAAACTTTATGACCAAAGATGATGGGGAAGCCTGGAAATATTTAGAAGATTTCGCTGAAAAATCTTTACAGTGGGAGGGTGTGAGTCAATCATCGAGGGCTGGCAATAACCAATCGGAAGTTTCCATAGGAGTTAGAGCTGAAATTTCAGCTATACACAAGAAACTCGAGACTATGGAAAACAAATTTTTAGCTGCCGCCCTAAATCAAATGTCACTCTCCAAAACTGTATGTGGTTATTGTTCTGATCCATCACATCTCACGGAAGAATGTCCAATAAATTCTCCGTTTCAAGGTCATGAGCATATCAATTCTGCTTACCAACAAAGACCTGGAAACGACCCATTTTCTTCCACATATAATCAGGGTTGGAGGAATCACCCTAACTTTGCTTGGAACCAATCACAATCTCAAAACACGGTTCCAACCCAAAACAATTTCCAAAGGGCTCCTCCACCACAGCAGCAACCATTTCCATTGAGTCAGCACCCCTTCCAAGCACAAAACTTCCAAAATCCGGTCAACACACCCGCACCGTCTAATCCTTTGCAGTTGACCGGTACTGATGAATTCTCTTCATTCATGAATTTGCTTTTGACAATAAAGACTTCCGTCGATGACATAAAGAGAAACTCTGCATCCCAAAGTGAGACTATTAAATCGATGGAAGAAAAAATTGCACGATTAAAAGCTGAAATGAGTGCAAGAGAGAAAGGGAAACTTCCAGCTCAACCTTTACCCAATCCTGGCTATTCACATCATGTGAATGCAATCACGTTGAGATCTGGAAGAGTGCTTGACAATCACGTTGGGGAAGAGATTGATGACACTGAAAAATCTATCGATGATATCTCGGCTGAGACCTTTCCTTCCACTTCTACTTCTAATTCTGACCCCGGTTCTTCTACCCCACCACCTTCTTGCGAGCCTATTCTTCGTTTCCCAAAAGGCTCGCCACGTCAGCCCATTTCTTCTAGTTCTCCATCGACGATCCCCACTTCTATTTTGGGATCAGGTCCACACACACTTCCTTCTCCTATGATGGACCCAGCGCTTATTGCTAAAGCACCTTATCCTAATCGGTTAAGGGCTAACACATCGAGTCCACATATGGAGAAGATTATGGACATATTTAAGCAAGTTAACATCAACATCTCTCTCCTAGATGCCATCCAACAAGTTCCGTCTTATGCGAAAACTCTTAAACTTGTGCACTAGGAAGAGGAAGACTCAAGTGCCCAAGAAGATATTCATGGCAAAAACTGTAGACACGGCTTTCCCCCAACAAGTACCGAGGAAACGTAAGGACCCTGACTGTCCTACTATTTCCATTTCTATCGGGGAAAAACACATCAACCGTGCTCTACTAGACCTTGGCGCTAGTGTTAACTTGCTTCCATACTCAGTCTATGAGCAATTAGGGATCGGAGAGTTGAAACCAGCCCATTGCACTCTCCAGACGGTTGACCGATCAATCACCAAATCTAGGGGTGAACTGGAGGATGTGTTAATAAAAATCGGGGAATTCGTATTCCCTGTGGATTTTATTGTACTTGATACACAGCCTGTAGCGAACCCACGGAATCAAATTTCGATGATTTTAGGTCGCCCCTTTTTGGCCACTTCCAACGCTATCATCAACTGTTGTAATGGTTCTATGACCCTATCCTTCGGGAATAGGTCAATTGAGCTGAACATTTACAAGTTGGGAAGTGTACCCTCCGAACCTACTGCTCAGGTCTGTTCTGTCGACTTAATGGATGTCGACAGCAGCGAATTTGATGATCCTCCTGATACCGATCTTGACTCTTTTCATACGTTATTGTTTGACCCAACTATGTATCATACACATACGGACTCTTCCACCGAGATGTCCGGGTCAACAATTAACACTGATTATGAACTGCTTTTAGAGTCTGAAGATCACCCCGCACTTTGTGATGACATTATTCATCGGGGTATTGATGGAACTTTTGAGGAAATTTTCGCTGATGAACTCAAATTTTTGAATGACACGGGTGTTGAGATGAATCATGTCCCAATCAATGAAATTGAACCTCCACCCCTTCTTCTGAATTGTAAAAAGAATGCGAGTAATCCATCACATTCACTACATCGTCTCTCCAAAATGAGACGCGCACACATTCTATTCCACCACTTACCCTTTCCCCACTTCTTCTTCCACCAACCAGAGCACTACATTGATAAAATTTTTGAATGGTTGGTGTTAACTTTCGGTCTTTGCAAAGCTTGGCATCGACCAATGATTTTTGATCCTCTCATGTGATTTTCAAAAGTTTAACATTGCATAACTCAAGTTTGGGGGGGCATTTTTTCTGGCTCTTGAAAAGAAAATTTTTACACAAAATGATGAGCCAAAAATAAGTTTGGGGGAGGGTCTTCTCTTAAATATTTTGCCCCCATTAATAAATTCCTCCCAGGCTTACAGGTTTTTCGAGATTCAGCAGAAGGCAACAGTGAGGACACTGTTGAAAACAAGTTTGGGGGAGGTTTGTGCTTATTTACGCATCATTTGCATCATACTTTGCATAAGCACAAAACATTTTCGAAAACCTATAAAAATTTAAAAAATTTCAAAATATAAAAATATTTTTTGTACATAAATAAGATAATAAAAGATTAGATAGTGAAAAATTACATCCATGAGATTGGAAAAATTTAAGAAAACCAAGAAAATTAGAAGTTTTCTTATACGAACTAGTAATAAGTAGTTATGAGCCGTTGTCCCAAGGGTTAGTAAGATGAAGGAAGTCACTAATCTAAGGATAAAAATAAGTCTGAAAAATAGTTTCTATTCTGGAAGCCAAACATTTTGAACGTTGATACCGTGCTATTCGCACTTACACACGTCTTGAAGCCCGGGATAGTAGAGGATACCTTGAAATGCTCTTGTCTTAAAGCCGATGTATGAAGGAAATTAAAAAAAAGTGAAATAAAAAAAATATATAAAATGGTGAAAAAAATGGACACTTGTTTTGTTATCGCCAAGGGCAATAAAAATATATAGCGAGGGTGCCTCTTCACCTAGTGCCCTAAGGCCAACTGGTCTGGGAGTCACTGCTATGCCTTAGGTGGTGCAAGACGAGGAAAAACACCAAATAAGCAAGCACGTGAGTAATCGGTCGGTTAGTACCTCAAGAAGTATTAACGGTCGCATGAAAGTGTGTGAGCAAATCTCAATATTCATTAATTAAAAAGTACTGAGGCTGATGGGCAAGAGTATGATAGCTTGAATTGAATTCTCCGGGTGTAGGGATGTCATTTACACACACGCAGGGTTATATGATCGATATTTGGAAGAAAGATAGGAATGAAGAATAAGACGATGTTTTATTGATGGAGGACGTGATTTCTAACATCTTTTCATGACCATTAAGATAGGGCTCATGACAACCGAAAAGCTAACTTAGTTGGAAACCCTAATTTTCAAGGCTTTTCTTTTACGATTCTTGTCTTTAAATGTAATATTCATGATCTTCCTTTTATTATTGGATTTTGTGGGTGCAATCCGCTGAAAACCCTCAGGAGACAACACTCCTCCTACAAGGGACACCTAGAGGTTTAAAGGCTTGTTGCACGTGCTCGGTGCAATCGTGTTGCCTACGAAAGTGTGCTAGTTAGTTTTTCTCTTTCTTTATTTTCTCCTTCTCTTTTTAATAAAACAATTCGCTTGAGACGACCGAAAATAAGTTTGGGGGAATTTGATCAGTCGAAAATACTGCATTTTTAACACGACAATTTCCCTATCATTTGCATTCATCTAGAGGTGTTCGGTATTCATATTGCACATATTAGCAAAACAGTCCTGAAATACCAGATTGCATGTGTTATACTCTAAAACCGGCATTTCGAGGGAAATTGTGTGTTTATCATGACATTGCATCATCCCTGTATTGCGCAACACTTGTTTCGAAGTCTGTGCAGGAAATTACAGAAACCGAGCCAAAATTGTCAAAGTGCTGATTAAAAGATATGCCAACTCAAAGATATGAGATCTGATAGTGATACAGAAAGACAAATGAGATTTAACATATTTTATAAAGGCCCACAAGTCAGCCCAAGAATTACCATTGAATTTCCAAGCACCAAGGCCCTCAAAGCGCCGCGGTTCCGCGGCGGGAGCCCGCTTGCGCCGCGGAACCGCGGCGGCTTCATGGCTTCAGAAGCTCATATTTTCTACACGTGCTTCCTCTAACGTCCCAAGCTTCCAGAACATTGTAGAAATGCCACGTGGCTCATCTAGAAGGCTCGGCATAACAAACTTCATCTAGAAGGCTCTCTTTAACAAACTTTTGGAGGGAAATTCAAATTTAAAATCCTAGATCTAGGGTTTTGAGGTCTATAAAAAGAAGCCTAGATCTAGGGTTGAGCTTGTTCATCATTGGTTGATTAATTCTTCATCTTTCCCTCTTCCACCCACAAGTTGAGTGACACGACTTGTGCCAAACCCTAATTCCAATTCAAAATCAAGATCAAGATCCCGAGTGCCATTCAAGCAAGAGAGCCTTCAACCTTTAGAAGCGACGCCGGATTTCAACGGAGCAAGAGATCCAAGCCGATCCGCGACTCAAGGAGCCGAGCGAAGCCAAAATCGACGATCTAGTTCCTTCATTTTGTAAATTTCAAGAGAGTTGTAACGAAATTTGTCGATAAATAAAGGTGAAATTTCTATATCTTGCTTATCTTTTGATTCAACATTATGATTCGATCTCAATTTGTGATTGCGGTTGTTATGATGATGTTTAAGTAAACTCCGCTCGTATAGGAGTCGAGACGATCAATAGAATGATGATGATTTAGATCTTTTTACAATTCTTAAATCCTATAACGATTGTAAATTCTTGTGAATCAAATAATCGATGACCTAGTTTCGGGATGATCCTTTCTTGATTGTGTTCACTCGAAACTAGGGAACAACGATTGATCATTTGATTAACTAGAAGCTAGAATTTGAATGAGATTCATTGAAAGGATAAAGGATAAGACGAGGAAACCCTAGCTTCTTCGCAAGATCCTTAACATCAATGAATTATCATCGATCTAGTATCAATTCGTTAATGGATAAGAACATGAAATCTTTAGATCTCATCACATCTATAGATCCGATCTACTCCTACGAGCTACACTTCGAATCTTGATTGTTGGTTGGAAATCATCACAAATTATCACTTCTTGATTTTAATGCTTTCTTAGATCTAGATTTTTCTAATTCTTGAAATGCAATTTTATAAATCATGAATTGTTTTCTTTTCTTTTCCTTAAAGTTTCGACTCATCTAATTCGAAGCACGAACGAGTCTTCCTATTAATCAACATCTGGCCCGGTAGTCCGCGATTACACTTTCCCTGTGGACGATCCGCACTTACTAACGCGCTACATCCGACACCGTTATTGATTGCGGTCAAATAATTTTTGGTTGTGATTTCTTTACAATTTTCATACTACACAATTCGAAATCGTTTCAATCACCTACACTTCTGCAGTAGGCTTTATAATGTATGCGATGTTGTGCACCAGACCAGATGTAGCTTATGCACTGAGTGTGGTAAGCAGGTATCAGTCAGACCCAGGGGAGAAGCACTGGATAGCAGTAAAGAACATTCTCAAGTACCTGAGAAAAACTAAGGAGATGTTCTTGGTTTATGGAGGAAAAGACCTCAAGATATAGGCCTTTGCTGATTCCATATTCCAGAGTGATAAGGATGACTCCAAGTCCATGTCAGGTTATGTCTTTACCGTCAATGGAGGGGCGGTGTGCTGGAAGAGTTCCAAGCAGGACACCGTTGCTGACTCGACGATGGAAGCGGAGTATATCGCTGCTTGCGATGCCGCAAAAGAAGCGGTCTGGATGAAGAAGTTCCTCACAGAACTTCAGGTGGTTCCATCCATTGTTGATCCAATACCTCTGTATTGCAACAATAATGGAGCTATAGCTTTAGCAAAGGAACCCAGGTCCCATCAGAAGTCCAGACAAATCTTAAGGCGGTATCACTTGATCAGGGAGATCATAGATCGCCGGGAGATCGAGGTCCGGAGAGTTGCTACAGAGGAGAACACTGTCTATCCATTCACAAAGGCCTTACCTCAGATTCAGTTCGAGGGGCTACTTGAGATGATCGGTCTTCGATACGCCAGTACATGGCCCTAGTGCAAGTGGGAGATTGTTAGTGTATATGCCATAGGGCCATTATTGTATCATACTAGCTTGTATATTACTTAATGGAAGCTTGGGATATTCACAGTTATATTAACAGTCTTGCTAAACATAATAGTATGCTACTTGGTTTATATCTATCTTAATATGTCTACGTATTGATAGAGCCCTTAGGATCTTGCTTGACTACCAGCGTTGTGATGGCAGTCACACTAGTAGGGGCTGGATAGTCTACAAGCATATCCTTTTTCAGGTCCCTAGTCGTAGGATTATCGAGACAGGGCATCGATACTCCAGAGTAGACTAGTGTGTACGCTTCTCATCCCAGTTGGGGAGATGGTCTGTCCCACAGCCATCAGTACGTCGTACTGGAGATAGTATACAGGTGCTCGTTGGGTTATGGGTACACCGGACAGGACTCGCAGGGAACTGTTGGTTGGTATTATACCCGTCGTCAGTTAACAGTTCCTAGGTGATATGAGTACAGCATAGTCCGCAGACTTGACACTGCTGCTTCTCCTCGAGTGTGTTCCCACTGTTCTTAGATTGCTACCCTACCACGGCTCAAAGGAGTCGTGCAAACAGGTAGCAGTTGGGTACAGTCCCAAAGCACTTGGAGGCAGTGGCAGTTAGACAGGATTCGTCTCTCCCGGTATTGGGAGTTGATATCGCGCTGTGTTTGGAGAGCCATTACGCAAAGTCCCTGGCCAGGGCAAGCGAGATATACTGGTAGGTTTTCCAGTAGCTTCTCAAGGTGTAATGGGCTTCGCTCCGACACGACTTATACCGCTTTTAGGAGACTGACGCTTGCCGCCCCCTTAGGCCCGATATGCGATAGTCATAGACGAACAGACCGGACTATACGGAGATTGTCACATCAGGCTCAGTAGGAGTTCGGATGGGTTTCCTCATCGGCCTTCTTATCGACATCTACCTGGGGACCGTTACGTACAGCTAGTACCGCTTGCGGCCTGTGGTTAAACCCACTGCGAGCGTAGTAGTCGAGTCTTTAGAGTCCCACACAGAGAGTTTCCCTGCTTCGGGCGAAACGATATAGAGGTCGTATGGTTTTACGACAGGGTTCGGACACATACGTGTTTTTACGCACGTACGATGTTCGGACTGTTTTTACTAGCAGGCTTTGGTTTAAGCCAGATTCTAGTATTGGATTATTGGATTTATACAGTCTAAATATTTCCGTGTTTTCACGGATGGGAGGGGCGTTCTCGTAATTTGTCGAGAAACTTCTAGAAGGTTGATGAGGTGGAGAGCTTAGGTGTTATATGCATTAAATGGTTTTGTGGCTTATGGAGATGATTCATCAAGTGAGTTAATGAAGCATTAATGCTTTTAAATGACTCATTAGATGATTCATTATGTATTAAATGAAGCATGATGATATTTTTGCAAAGATATTTTGTGCAAGATATTCTATTCTTCATATATATACACAAATGAGTTAATTTCCATATGATAATTACTTTCACATTCTCTGTCTTCAAGCTCTCTCTCTTCAAACCCTAACCCTAATCCTCTCATGTGTTGAGATCCTAGGGTTAGCAAGACTCAAAGATCCCTAATCCTATTCTATATCTTCTAGGTTGCTTTTATTAGCACTCTTAGTTACCTAGTTACCTCAAGTGTGAGGTTAAGCTTGGAGAAGTAGCTCTTGGGTGGATCTTCTATCACAAAGAGGAGGCCGACGAGGAGGTGGTCAACGAGAATAAGAAGGACTTGATTCATTAGGTATAATCTTCTTTCATAGTAGCTAATCCCTCCTATGTTGTTGTTAGTTAGGGTTTGGCAAAGATCCGTAAAGTTAGTCGATGTTAGTTTAAAAAAAATGATTGTTTTACCTATTCCGCCTCCCCGCGTCATGTGGGGTGTCTAACGTCGACTTACATTGATATATATACTAGTAGATGTTGTATATGTTTTACACCCGCGCTAGTCCAGTCCCCGCTCTGTCGTTAGTTAAGTAACCTAACGGGTGATGACGGGACCCAGTGGCGAATGCGGATGGCATATATGTACATTTTATTTTCGTTTTTTTTCTGGTGTGATTAATTGATGGGACTGCGTTGATTCTGATCAATGCAAGGAAAACAAACCTATTGGATGTTGTTGGAACATTTTTCAAAAAGTTGTTATTGCAAGGACGTTCTCTTTTGTTTTGCACAGTGGTATTCGGTTATGAATATCCAGCACCTTATTCGACGAGACAAGGGCCGAGATCCCTTCATCGGGAGTGGCCCCTTGGACAGAGGTTTGCGTCAGGATAATAACTTCACTATAGTCGATTAATTTTTGCTTTGCATCGCGGTATTCAGTTAGAATATCCTGCACCTCATTCTACGAGGAAAGAGCCGAGATCCCTTCACCGGGAGTGACCTCTTTAGCAAAGGTTTTCGTCACTATATATTTGTAAAAAGCTATCCAGTTCCTTCAACGATATCAAGTTCATTACGTTAAAGGTTTTTCGCCAAAAACCATTCGTAGCCCTCAGTCATTTCAGTTGGATATTCAGTAGTATTCAAGCTATGTATTTTGACCTACGCCAAGGCATAGTGATTGGTAGCTGCTGAATATTTATCTGTTTGCATAGATAGATGCGTTGGTTTGTGACAGTCGTACTGCCATTTTGGCCAACGTCAAGGGTATGTACAGGTGGGTTCAAATTAACCTGGACAATGACGGGTAGAACTTGACATGTGACTTAAGATATTTTGGCCAACGTCAAGGTCATAAGAGCATGGGGTAAAAATCACATCAGGAGTTTCAAATATACAGGAAACTTGCCAGGCATGCGCATACCTTCTGGAGTATGATAACGTGAGTGGATTCCATCACGTTATCATGCGATGATAGTTGGATCCCGATTCCCACTGATGAGTTGGTTTACTCTTCGGGTGATCCCGACTAATTTTTCTTTCAGGTTTGGAGGAGAATTTGACGATACAGTGGGAGGTTTCCTGATTAGATAAAGAGATAACCATTCTAATCTAGGTTAGAGTGCATGCAGAGTGTTTCTTTTCTCTCTCTCTTTAGCAGCGACCATGGCCCGACCCTAGACTATGACTCAGTGACCAAGTTAACCGAACTTTCTTATAACACTGGCTTTCGGATTGTCTGAGTTGCATACATCATTGCCACTCCTTCTTTTACCCTTTGCATTTCTCCAAAACACCCCGTATTACTACAAACATCCACTTCCATTGGATAAATCCATCGTATGGTTATATACGAACTCGAAAGAACTTGTTCCGGATTCGAGGATGGATTCAGGTTCTGGAGAAATTGAATAGGACTATTCAGTTGTCTTTTATCATCACCTTCTCTCAGGTTGCGAGGGCTCCTTAGTTTAGGAGGGTACATCTATTACGCTTATTGGATAGTCTTCTTCCAAACCATAGGCAGGTGCCGAAAGGTAAGGAATAAAGAAAGCCAATTAGCCTAAGAAGGGTGTACAGAAGGTAATAAGTAAAGACATATGAAGGGATTAGAAAGAGGGAAAAGTAAATTGTGATTGCTATCATTAACGATCAAACCGTGTATTTCATCGCTACTCCTAATTCACCTTTGTTTTTCTCCGGTTCAGGAGAAATAGAATAAAGTTTATTCAGTTGTCTTTTATCATCACCTTCTCTCAGATTGCGAGTACTCCTATGATTAGGAGAGTACACCTATTATGCTTATTGGATGGTCTTCTTCCAAACCATAGGTTGGTGCCAAACGGTGGGGAAGGAAGAAAACCATTTAGCCTAACGATGGTGTACAGAAGGTAATGACTAAAGACAAATAAAGGGATTTGGAGAGTTGGCAACGAAATATACGGTTACAGTCATGAATCTGGATAATGGAAGAGGCATTACTAGGAATACCAGGATATCCCTTCGAAACATTTTCATGTTTCAGTTTCACTGTGCATTGTTAAACAAAAACTAATTTCCCAATTAGATCCTTGCTCCAGGTATGTATTTACCAGGTATGATTCTCACATCTGTATGATTTTACAGATGATGAGTGGGAGTAAGTTATTGGGAATTAGGTGATCATCCTCATTATATCGGAATTCGTTATAATTGGTGATATTTGAGGAAATCGCCTGGGTTTTTGCCGGACGGCAAGTATTTGATTTAGAATATCCATTGTCGTGCACCAATTTCAAACCGATATATCTGTACGTTTATTTTTATAAAGTGAGATATAACTTTTTGAAATTATGTCAGTGACATTTACCTATATCAGTTGATGGTTGGGTAAGGAGCATTTAACAGTGGTGTAATTCTTCATAACCATAGTACAGTTTTCAACCTACGACGCACAGGGTTTGAGTTATTCAACTCAGGGGACTCATACAGAGTATTGTATGTTGTCCAGTGTCCATTAGGACAAAGGGGTTGGTACTCGTACTATATTCTGTTTACTTGTGACTTCTCCAGTTTTAGACATGTGTTTCATAGAAATACAAGGTCTAAGTATTGAGAAATTATAGGTACAAGAATAAAGTAGAGAACTAGGTGTCAGAAGTATTGGGATTCTTCAAGGTGATCGAAGATGTAGATACTTGTGTTTGGTATTCAGTTTATAGTAATGGTTTTGAGAAATTTGTTTCTCTTTCAGGTTACTCATAATTGGATGGACTCCTAAGTTGAGTGATGCCGATAGGCCTCTCTCCATTTAGTTGACATGCACTAGAGACAGCTGCATGATTTGAATTTGGTTCTAATTAAATCATTGCCTATGTTTCTATATGGTATATAGAATGGTTCATATCTTAACGATGTTAAGGTACGGGGAGTTGTCCGACTTATGCTTAAAACCAGACTCTAGATAACTCAAGGCACGTTTCTGTAATGGCAGTTTATGGGTTGACCCGGGCATAGACGAGGGTTGATTTTCCACCATCTGGAAGATCAATGGTGATATTGTTATTGACTCGCCACAGTTTTAGTAAAATAGACTTTTTCAAAAAACAGTAGTGGAAGTATGGTAGAACTGGAAGAGATTCCAGAACCGCAACGATTACAGAAAATTTAATAGGACCTAAAGATTCAATCAGGTTTGACATTCCATTAGCCACTCCGCAGATATAGTGGGTAACCTCAGGCGCTCGAGAGGTACTTCGGTATTCTCAAAGACGGTGACATGGAGGTTCTTGTTTAGCCAGACTTGTCATTACTGCTATTCCAGACTATGAGACCCGGCAGGAGGATGCGTACACCGTCGTTCTAAACTAGCTTTAGAAGTGCATGTGTATATGACTCTGCCAAAGGTTTGTTATGGTCAGTGGGAGCAGCGGAAGTATAGTGGACATGTAGCTTATGTCTAGTTATAGACTAGAGCAGATATAGCGGAGATAGATTGTCACGCCCCGCTTCCCAGAGTACGCTAAAAAAGGCACGTGACATAGCCAACCATGCTACCTGTGGGTAGGAAGTATCCATCCACAGTCACATTACTGCTGTAGAGATATTAAGAACAAAATAAAACTATCTAAACATGTCCATAATCCAAGATAATATAAGTCAAGAATAATAAAATGCGGAAGCGAAAGGTCCAATACAAAATAACTGGAATGTATGTCCCATAATGCGGGCTCACATCAGGAATAAAATGCAGGAAAGAAAAGCTAACTACTGCTAACACTCACGGCTCAGCCTGTCGGCTGAAGTACTCCTGCTCGGACTGCGACAGTGGTACAGAATCTGGGCCATGCAAAACCCAGACGTCAACGCGTCAAATCATCAAGTAATAACATAATAAACAGGGTAACAGGAAATGCTAATATAAACATGAATAAAGCAAGGGTAACAATAATATGAATCAGAGCGGTGCAGGGTAGTGTGCAGTGGGTAAACTGGACTGTTCTATCAGGTTCTCTGTTCTAAAGTCTTTGAAACCAAATTGATGAATCATCGATGTAACTCAATAGTATCCCGTACATACCCGGGAACACGGCCTCAATATTCTCGGGCTGAAACCGAGACATGCCGCTAGACACCAAACAGGAATGTGTACACTCAATAGTATCCCGTACATACCCGGGAACACGGCCTCAATATTCTCGGGCTGAAACCGAGACATGCCGCTAGGCACCAAACAGGAATGTGTACACTCAATAGTATCCCGTACATACCCGGGAACACGGCCTCAATATTCTCGGCTGAGACCGAGACATGCCGCTAGGCACCAAACATGAATGTGTACACTCAATAGTATCCCGTACATACCCGGGAACACGGCCTCAATATTCTCGGCTGAGACCGAGACATGCCGCTAGGCACCAAACAGGAATGTGTACACTCAATAGTATCCCGTACATACCCGGGAACACGGCCTCAATATTCTCGGCTGAGACCGAGACATGCCGCTAGGCACCGAACAGGAATGTGTACACTCGATAGTAGTGAACTGTTAAGTTACAAGTCAGGTTTCACCTTTGATTTCCCCATACCCCCAAGTTATAAGTGTAAGTCAAGTCAGGTATCCCGTAATCAAGAAACTAATGCCAACACAGCATCAGGTAAACAGGTTTGTCTGGATAGACAACAGGAACGGTCCATGAGGACTACATGTCAGGTTTGTTGGCATTAGACACAAGATCAGGTAACGGGTCAGGTCATGGTATATCATGTCAAGTCAAGCAGTATACGGTACCATGTCGGGTCAATCAATATGTAGGTAGCAAGACAGGTCAAGAAGTAAGCGATATCCTAGGTGTACTCACAATCAGTTATACAATCAAGCATGGGTATCAACAACATGATATAAGCAATGAATTAAGCAATAGGCAGATTCATTCAATTAGCAATACCGTTATCAATTGTGTCACAGAGATGATTTCAACATTATGAGAATGCAGTAAGACAATTATAGCCGTTTAATCATGTTACCAAGTTAAGGCTTCATGGGTGCAATGATATTTACATATATAGGTTCCAAGTTTGAAAGATAAAATGTTATATAACAATATTGAACACGAAAAAGAGAAATGAACGTACCAAAGTTAAATTTATAGGTTAGAGTGTCATTAATATGTATGTAAATATTGTTTAGCATGTAGCAAGGGGTACTTGCCTCGACGGGTCGCGAATCGGGAAAACAGAACGTAAAACGTCGGCGGGGAAAACTCGCGACGGGCGCACGGTTCACGGAATGAACCCAAACGACGAACAGTGGAACCACACAGGTCGGGGTACCACGCTGGAACGTCGGGACACGTCGCCGGCACGGCCGGATTCCGGCGAGATCAAAAACAGCGAATCTACAATTTCAAGAATTGTAATGGAAGAAAAGAAAAAGGAGAAGAGAGGAAGGAGACGGATATGTAAAGCTTACAGGGGGTTGTACGAAGGCCGGGGCACGGAGGCGAGGCCGCCGGCGGCGACAGATCCGGCGGTGCAACTGTGTCCAGAGGGTGCACGGGCCTGGTCGGGGTGTGCAGGCTCGGAAGGAAGGAGATGGGAGATGAAGGTGAGGTGATGGAGATGAGGATGACGAGGATGATGGCGGGAGGCGACGACGAGGTGATCGTCGGCGGCGAGATGCAGGAGCGGGGTGAGGTTGCAGAGGAGGAAGGAGATGGCTGTGGTGGTCTAGCCGGGGTCGGGGATACCTGGGGTGGTGCTCGGAGTTGAGGGGAAAGCGACGATAGTGGGCCTCGGTTTGGGTGTTGCGAAGGCGAGGCGCCGGCGAGGAAAATGGTGGGTGAAGGTTAAGGAGTCGGCTAAGGAAGAAGAAAGCACGAGTTTTAACAGAGGTAAGTTATGAAAAATATGCAGAAGATTTGCACATGGAAATATAATGAAACAGAGAGAGAGATATGGTGATTCTGAGAGAGTAAGAGAGAGAAAGAGATATGGGGGAGAGAGAGAGTAAGGAGGTGGGGCCCACGGGATAAGAGGAGGTTTGATTGGCTGAGGGAAATAGTGGGGGTTAGGGAAAAGATTTAAATCAAGATTTAAAGTATAAAAAAATTATTAGGTTAAAAAAATATATATACGGCAGTTATAAAATATTAAAATTTTGGGATTTTGGCGCAAAGTAAAACATTTCCAAATAGCGCCCGGGTCGGGTCCAAAAATTTGAAATTGAAATAATAGAATTTTAGGCGGGATCCAAAAGTGAAAATGAAGTATTTTACAATCAAAAAGTATACCCCCAAAACGGACACACGTATGTGCGCGTAGCCGTCCAAACTCGCCCGTTTCACTGAACGGGACGAGAACACGATGCACGGACGCTACAACGGGGTTAGGGGTGTCAAGCAGGCCAAGATGAATATTTTTAATTTTATTTTAGATGCCATAAATTGTTATATGCAGAATTGAATTGACGGGGTAAAAATTACAATAAGTAACAATCAAGCAAGGTAAATGAAATAAGTGCCACACTACGTTCAAACGGTAACTGAAATTAGTAGCATTGGGCTTGGGTGTTACATTATACCCAACTACAAAAAGAATTTCGTCCTCGAAATTCCAAGAATGCAAAGATAGATAACTACAAGAAAAGGTGAGGAAACTTCTGCCGGATTTCATCTTCTCGTTCCCAAGTGGACTCTCCATGCGAGCGATTACCCCAAGAAACAAGCACAAGAGGGATCTCCTTGTTCTTAAGAACCTTTTCCTTTCGATCCACGATTTCAATCGTTCGCTCCTCAAAAGTCAAGTCTTCTCGTGCTGTTAACTCCGAATGATCCAATATATGCGTTTCATCTCGAACATACCTTCGTAGCTGAGATACGTGAAACACATCATGTACACTAGCCTAGGACTGCGGTAACGCCAAACGATACGCTACCTCACCGACACGCTCCAAGATCTCAAAGGATCCAACGAATCGAGGACTAAGCTTTCCTCGACTTCCAAAACGAATTACCCCTCTAGTCGGTGATATCTTCAAAAACACCAAATCACCCACGGCGAACTCTAGAGGTCTTCTCGACGTATCTGCCCAACTCTTCTGTCGGTCTTGTGCTGCCTTCATATGATTTCTGATAGTGTTAACCTTCTCAATTGTCTGCATAACCAAATCTGGTCCCAATAATCTTCGTTCACCGATATCGTCCCAGCAAACAGGTGAACGGCATTTACGACCATACAAAGCTTCAAATGGAGCCATCTGGATAGTTGCCTGAAAACTGTTGTTGTAAGAAAACTCCACCAAATGTAGATGATCCTCCCAAGACCCCTTGAAGTCCAACATGAATGCTCTCAACATATCCTCAAGAGTTTGGATTGTTCTCTCCGACTGACCATCAGTTTGAGGATAATAAGCTTGTAACATTTTAAAAATAATTAAATGAATAAAAGTGTTTAAGTGAATTTTAGGATTTTCGGTAAAGTAAAATGTATTTTTCGTAAAACCAAACCGTGATTGTTTTTCACTATAAATTTAAAAATATCTATTTTAATTATGAAATTACTAGTAAATAGTGTTTATTTAGCCACTTATAAATTTTTGGTTTAATAAAATATTTTTCCTAAATTAATTATTTTAAATATTAACATAAGCTTTATTTTTACACTAAATTAGTGTAAATTACAAATTTAAATGGTTTTAATTTGTAAAAATGAACCATGGCATATTAGAATTTAGTGTGTATCATGCAAAATTTATTTGCAAATTTTTCCTTATTTCTAGATCTTTCTTGAGTTATTTTAGAAAAGAATTAAAAGAAAATGAATAAAGCATGAAAAGACATTAAGATGATGACATTTTGGAGAAGTTTCTACACCATTTCTCATGTGTTTCTCCCTCTTCCCCTTATTGTGGCCGGCCTCCCCATCACCATGGCTGCCCCCCCCCCCCATTTTCCACCTCATTTTTATTCAAAAATCATCAAAAATACTACAAAAATCCAATTTAAATTCCACAAAAACCTAATTATTTCATACCCTTTATTCTCTACTCTTCTCTACATGGATTTTGGAGTGGGAAAGCATGTATTTTTTAGGCTCATTTTCAAGTTTGGACATGAGGTTGTGGAGGTATAAATCCTTCTCTTTTGTTTTATTTCTATTAGATATTTCTTTTAAAGCATAATTAGATTAATTAGATTAATTCTTGTTGCAAATTCTAAAATTCAAGTTAGGATTTGAAAATTCAAGAGGTGGTTTTTGTTAATTAATTAGGGTTATAATAGCTAGTTTAACATCTTTTAGAGTGGAAAATTCTTGCATGGTGGTGGTATAATAAATTGTTGATCGAAATTGTTTAATTTAAACTATTTAGCTAACTAGATTTTTTCTAAAATGTGTTGTGGGTAAAATAAAATTCTTATTAAGGGTGTTATCATTAGATGGTAATTTTAGTGAGAATATTAGCATATTAATTGAATGAAAAACCTAGTTTGATCACTAGATTATTTTGATAATTGGAAAAATAGTAATAAAATGCTATTATTTTGTAAACTAGATTTTAGGAATTTCTAAATAAATGTGATTAAAAATATAATTATAGTTTCATTACATCATTATCATCATAAATTGTGGTTTAAGTGATTAATTTATGCAAAATTATGTTTTGAGGTGGAATTGTGGTATTTTGCTTGGAAAATGTTAAAATTGTTAAAAGTTGCAAACTAGAAATTTCAAATAAATGCAAAATTGTGTAATAAAAATATAGTAATGGTTTTTATAGTCTAGTAATGCTATTTAATGAGTTTTATGACCATTGGTTTCATTTAAATGTCAAGTTTCGATGAAAAACGGTAAATTGGCATTTTCGGGTTTTTCGAAAACGGACGATTTGATCGATTTTAGTGTTTCGATGAATTTGATCATGTTTTACAATATAAGTAATGTGTTTTAAAACTACAAGTTGTTTGATGATGTTATCTCGATCCATCGGAGTTTGTACGCCGATATCGAGCGGTATTTGGTTCTTTTGCGTGGACGGGACATAGGTTTTAACCTGTGCTTGCTCTTCGTATCGTTTGATTTTTGTATGTGATTCGGTTTACGATGCTATTTATATGTTTGCGTCTAGGTACCCTCACGTGGACTGCGGGCGATGAAGAGGAGGATGGCGACACTGTCTTCGGCAGACATGGACCAGGTGAGTAGATGCATATCTACGGGGGGAAGTCGGGTGGATGGCGTTTAGCACCCCCGCAACGTAGAATAGGAATAGTACTTATTGACATTAGGAAACCAGACGTGACCCTAGTAGGACCCTAGTATTGACCCTAGGCTGGACTAGACCGATTTAGGAAAACTATATCAGAGGATGAGTACCTTGGAAGAGGTTCGTAGGTTTCAGATAGAAACACACCAGCGCACACACTGAAAATCGACATGGGGTACGTGTATGTGTATATATATAGAACTAGGTATAGGTATATACATATATATACAACACATATAGGTGATTCGGTGATGTGATATGATATCCGAGGTATGATGAAATAGTATAACTGGGCTTGATGCCGTGATTTTTGACTATACAGTCGTAATAAAGTGTTAGCGGATCATTAGGGAATGAGATAATGAACTTGAATATATAAATTACAAAGAGTGGTGGTGATATTGATGTACATGGGACGCTAGAATAGTACTCGGACTGTAACTTGTGACTGATTACGATATGATATATGTATAACTTGATTTCGACATTATATTGGTGTGACCTGATGCCGATATCATATGAGTATGACTTAATCACAATATGATACATACGACATTATACGAATGAGGAGACACCTAGGAGATACTTGACCGTACCCCGACATTGGGATGCCGTACGATGGATTTTACCGTACGAGGCTTAGATTTGATGATTGATCCGCACTCTTGATTCAAGGAAGCCGTACTACGTACGTGACGCTGTTGAGGCGGGATCACCGACTATTAGAGATATTGATTCAGACCTTAGGTAGACTCTTATTTCTATTGACTAGTTCTTAGGTTTAGTTTTCCTTAGGAGGTTAGATGGACACTAGGTTAGGTTCGAGTCATATAGTGGTAGTAGTATTAGTATATTAAATGAGTAGGTAATATACATTCGTCTTTACTTTCACACTGTAATCATAATGTTGCATGTTCATACATATGTTGCTATAAATAGTATAAACCTTACATGTTAGGACACCAGCACCATTACCGATGATGCGCATATTCCACGCACACTTATTTGCCGGCTCACACACATCATCATCGGTAATTGCTATGTCACGTACACTTTAGATCATATTATCTTTTATTGATAGAATCAGTTAACAACTAAACCGATGTAGTATTGTGATCACTCTCTGATGTTAAGTATAAGACATGACATTCATGCATTCATATTTTCGTGTTATCATGCAGTATTATGGGCATATGCCGACACTTATCATATAGTACTCATGATTTTGAGATTTGGATTTCTATGAGATTTCTGGATTTTTAGGGAAAACCGCAAAAATATATAAAAACTTCTCTCTCTCCCCTCTTCTCTTTTTTTAAAATAAGATGCGGTTTTCTCGTGATGTATGTGTCGTCCACCATGAGTATTTCATGTTTTCTGATGGATTTCGAGACCCGATTCGAGGAGTGGATGAACCGTCTCGGGTACATGGTGGGCCCGGTATGGTACCCCGGGGCAAGAAGATCGAGTTGTAGACGATGAGCCTGGCAGGGGAAGGCTACCTACCGGTGATGTCTAGCGCGGCGGATATCCGGAGGATACCGACCGTTGTCGTGGGATTTGATGATATGGGCCGATCCGGACTGACGGAGCCCGACATATTGATACTTGAGGTTACATGTGTTGTGTCGATGCTTGACACGGATTTCCATGGATTTCATTGTTGAGATTTCAGATGCTTATACACACTTTACTATGATAACGGCTAAAGGTTCTCATACATATATATCTGGATTTCAGGATTTGTGACTTTACATTCATGGTGCATGCATTTCATTTCATATGACTTAGTACTATATGAGGCACTGACACGACACGGAGTATTTGCACTTACACATAGTATTACCCTGCTATTACTAGATGTTTGGGATATAGTAGTGTATTATTATGACCTAGGATAGCGTCGTGCATTCGATTTCTTTTCGTAGATATCTTCTACTCACGAGTTGGCAACTCACCCCCGTTGTGCCAAATTCTTTACAGGTTCGATGTACAGGTTTCCCGTGGCAGCTTGTTGGCACATCTTTTCTTCAGGGCGATGGCACGATAGGTTGGTTCACTTGTATCCGAACCACCATTGTACTTTTATTCATTCATTTGTATCTAGTAAGCTCCATCAACCATATTTGTATTACTTGATAAGTTATTGGACCAGTCTTTTATTTCGACCTTAGAGTCGCGCATGTATTATTCTGATCTGGTGGTTTTGTTTTCTTTTGAGTTTTGAGCCTCGCCTACTGGCGTTGTATATTATTGTGCTTGTTGTGGTTGTTTCCGCCTGTTGGCGTTGATGCTAGCTCCCGTTTGGGGATGCTTTTTATTGTTTATGCATATTATACTTGTTGTACCCGTTTGGGGGCCAGTTTTTACAGAGGAGACTCTGCCGAAATTTTTGGTAAAATTTGCTGATGTTTTTTATACTTGTTTTCTTTTCTTTTCTTCTTTTTCTTCTTTTATGGTTTAGATTTCTGGGCTTCGGCTTACTTAGGTCACGTGGCGCCTCTAGACGCTTCGTAATCTAAGTGCCGGTCACGTTCCGTACTTTCGGGTCGTGACAAAGCTGTGCTAAACTTCAATCGAGTCCCTAAACTTTCCTGTAAACTCCTCCAGAAGTGTGATAAGAACCGAGTGTCCTGATCGGACACGATGCTCACCGGTACTCCATGCAATCTTACAATCTCTTGCATGTACCGCTCTGCCAAGATCTCTGTTGATTGACCAACCCGAAAAGGAATAAAGTGAGCTGCCTTGGTCGAACGATCGACAATCACCCATACAGCATTGTTGCCCTTTGGACTCCGTGGTAAAGCCGTCACGAAATCCATGGTTATATGTTCCCACTTCCACTGAGGAATCGGAAGTGGTTGCAATAAACCAGCAATCCTTTGATGTTCAGCCTTAAATTGCTGACACACCAAGCACTTCGCCACAAAGCGAGCAATCTCCCGTTTCATGCCTTCCCACCAGAAATGCTGTCGAATATCTCAGTACATCTTTGTGCCTCCTGGATGTACAGAATAAGCTGAAATGTGTGCCTCCTTCATAAGCTCTTCACGAATATCTCCCTTTGGCACACATAAACGGCTACCATACCTCAACGAACCATCTTCGTGGATCAATAAATCTGTTCGTAGTCCGGCTTCAACCTGTCCTCGAAACTTTTGCAGTCTAGGATCCTGCGATTGTGCTGCTTTAATATTCTCGATCAATGATGAACGTACTTGCAGCAGCATCAACTGTCCCGTAGAATGCGGTAGCACAACCTCCAAGTCAAATCTTCGAAAATTTGCAACGATCTCCTTCTGCGCAGTTAACACCTGAATTGCTGGTAACCGACTAAGCGCATCCGGCACGACGTTAACCTTCCCCGGATGGTACTTAAGATCAAGATCGTAGTCAGCCATCAGCTCCAACCATCTACGCTGCCTCATATTAAGCTCCTTCTGTATGAACACATACTTCAAGCTCTTATGATCAGTAAAAACTTCGACCCTTTCGCCCAAAAGACAGTGTCTCCAAATCTTCAAAGCGAAAATCACAACCGCAAGCTCCAAGTCATGAGTTGGATAATTCTTCTCATGGGTCTTCAACTGTCTCGATGCGTACGCTATAACATTCCCATACTGCATCAAAACACATCCCAATCCTTTCCCAGATGCGTCGCTGTGGATCACCAATCCTCCGGAATTGTCTGGCACGATCAGAATAGGGGCGGTTATCAACTTTTGCTTCAACGTCTCAAAAGCTAACGCACATTTGTCCGTCCATACAAAAGGTACCTCCTTGCACGTAAGCTTGGTTAACGGCTCCGCCAGACGAGCAAAGTTCTCCACAAATCTTCTGTAATACCCGGCGAGTCCAAGAAAGCTTCTTATCTCCGCAACATGCTTTGGAATTGGCCAATCTCGAACTGCTGCAATCTTTTCTGAATCGACGGCAATTCCATCGCCAGACATAACATGCCCCAAAAACTTTACTTTCTCCAGCCAAAACTCGCACTTACTCATCTTCGCATACAACTTCTCTTGTCTCAACGTCTGCAGTGCGATCTTCAAATGTTCAGCATGCTCTTCAAAACTCTTTGAGTAAACCAGAATATCGTCAATGAACACCACAATAAACTGATCCAAGAATGGTGAAAAGATTCGGTTCATCAAGTCTATGAATACTGCTGGCGCATTCGTTACTCCGAAGGGCATCACTAAGTATTCGTAATGTCCATACCGAGTTCGGAATGCCGTCTTGCAAATACCTTCTGCTTTCACTCGGACCTGATGATATCTGGATCGCAAATCCAGCTTCGAGAATACCCTCGCGCCACTAAGCTGCTCGAAAAGTTCGCCAATGCGAGGGATCGGGTACTTGTTCTTAATAGTCACCCGGTTTAATTCTCGATAGTCGATGCACATCCTTCTTGTGCCATCCTTCTTCTTCACTAGAAGAACTGGAGCTCCCCAAGGCGAGTTACTGCATCGAATCCAACCCTTCTCAAGCAAATCAACAACATGTTTCTTGACTTCTTCCAACTCTACTGGTGCCATTGGGTAATACGCTTTGGATACTGGCGCTGCACCAGGAATAAGATCAATTGCGAACTCCATGTCTCGCTTCTGCGGTAATCCGGATATATCTTCAAACGCGTCCATAAAATCGTGAACAACAGCCGGCTCTTCACTTTTATCAACTTCCATAGATGCAAGAATGTTGTTTGTCGGCCTAGCCCTAAACTCGACTGGCCCGACAGAACTGCTTCTTCCAGTGAAACTAAACTCGGGATGTCCGGGAATCTGGAAAATTACCTTCCTTGCCCTACAATCAATGTGAGCGTGGAAAGTGCCAAGAAAATCCATTCCCAAGACGACTTCATAGCTGCCCGTATCAATCACCAAGAAATCTGCAAAAAGCTCCCGTCCGCACACAACAACTGTACAATCTTTACATTCCCTACCGGCTATAATTTTCCCATTCCCAGTGTGTATGTCCCAGAAACTAGACAGGGTCGTGTAGTCAATCGAGTGTGTAGTTAAAAACTTGGATGACATAAAACAATGGGATGCACCAGAATCAAATAACGCTAATGCGGGAAAACCATGAATGAGTAGAGTACCTGAAACAACTTCTCCTGACGCCTTAGCTTCTTCCGCTGTCAAGGTAAAAGCTCGAGCCTGATTAGGTCCTTGAGTCAGCTGTTTCTATCCTTGGAACGGTCTCTGCGGAGGCTTCTGAAAATCATCCCTCGTACGAAGCTTCGACGAACAAGCACTAACGGCGTGATCTGCCGCTCCACAAACAAAACGGAGTCCCAACTTCCTTCGACAATCCTTTTGTACATGTCCGTGTACATGGCAGTAGTTACAAATCACACTCCTCTTCCGATCAACCACAATTGTTTTCTTCATTGGTGCCATGCTGCGTCTGTATACCAGAACACTTCTACGTACGGACGTTTGGTTCAATGCAGAAGCCGGCTTCAGCTCGGTCTGTTTTCTTTGATTCTCCAGTATTCCTCTTATCACCCCAAGCATGGCGGCTTCATCCACACGTCCCTGGTACGTCTTCAAATTCTTACCGGCCATATTCCTGAACTCAAAACACCCAACATTAGCATGATGATAGATTCAAAATATAGATCAAGGCTAGAACTCCAAGTTACTTAAATAGAGTGCCGCATTATAACTATGCCGCGGTATCATGGCCACAATTACATAACTCCACCCAAGTCGCCTAAGTCCTAGAGATAACAAGGAATCAGGTTTCGAGTCGATATGCAAAGGAAGTTTGCACATCGTAAAAGATATAATCAGGAAGAATGTGATTCAAGAATGGGAAAACGGCAAGGTGGCAGGACATGTTTCCTAAACACGGGTATTCTGATTCGTGTATTAGGTACAATACCCAACTACAAAAGAATCAACCCGACTATCCTATGGCTCTGATACCAAAAGAACCATGTCACGCCCTGCTTCCCAGAGTACGCTAAAAAGGGCACGTGACATACCCAACCATGCTACCTGTGGATAGGAAGTATCCATCCACAGTCACATTACGGCTGTAGAGATATCAAGAACAAAATAAAACTATCTAAACATGTCCATAATCCAAGATAACATGAGTCAAGAATAATAAAATGCGGAAGCGAAAGGTCCAATACAAAATAACTGGAATGTATGTCCCATAATGCGGGCTTACATCAGGAATAAAATGCAGGAAAGAAAAGCTAACTACTGCTAACACTAACGTCTCAGCCTGTCGGCTGAAGTACTCCTGCTCGGACTGCGACAGCGATAAAGAATCTGGGCCATGCAAAACCCAGACGTCAGCGCGTCAAATCATCAAGTAATAACATAATAAACAGGGTAACAGGCAATGTGAATATAAACATGAATAAAGCAAGGGTAACAATAATATGAATCAGAGCGGTGCAGAGTAGTGTGTAGTGGGTAAACTGGACTGTTCTATCAGGTTCTCTGTTCTAAAGTCTTTGAAACCAAATTGATGAATCATCGATGTAACTCAATAGTATCCCGTACATACCCGGGAACACGGCCTCAATATTCTCGGGCTGAAACCGAGACATGCCGCTAGGCACCAAACAGGAATGTGTACACTCAATAATATCTCGTACATACCTGGGAACACGGCCTCAATATTCTCGGGCTGAAACCGAGACATTCCGCTAGGCACCAAACAGGAATGTGTACATTCAATAGTATCCCGTACATACCCGGGAACACGGCCTCAATATTCTCGGCTGAGACCGAGACATGCCGCTAGGCACCAAACAGGAATGTGTACACTCAATAGTATCCCGTACATACCCGGGAACACGGCCTCAATATTCTCGGCTGAGACCGAGACATGCCGCTAGGCACCAAACAGGAATGTGTACACTCAATAGTATCCCGTATATACCCGGGAACACGGCCTCAATATTCTCGGCTGAAACCGAGACATGCCGCTAGGCACCGAACAGGAATGTGTACACTCGATAGTAGTGAACTGTTGAGTTACAAGTCAGGTTTCACCTTTGATTTCCCCATACCCCCAAGTTATAAGTGTAAGTCAAGTCAGGTATCCCGTAATCAAAAAACTAATGCCAACACAGGATCAGGTAAACAGGTTTGTCTGGATAGACAACAGGAACGGTCCATGAGGACTACATGTCAGGTTTGTTGGCATTAGACACAAGATCAGGTAACGGGTCAGGTCATGGTATATCATGTCAAGTCAAGCAGTATACGGTACCATGTCGGGTCAATCAATATGTAGGTAGCAAGACAGGTCAAGAAGTAAGCGATATCCTAGGTGTACTCACAATCAGTTATACAATCATGCATGGGTATCAACAATATGATATAAGCAATGAATTAAGCAATAGGCAGATTCATTCAATTAGCAATACCGTTATCAATTGTGTCACAAAGATGATTTCAACATTATGAGAATGCAGTAAGACAATTATAGCCGTTTAATCATGTTACCAAGTTAAGGCTTCATGGGTGCAATGATATTTACATATATAGGTTCCAAGTTTGAAAGATAAAATGTTATATAACAATATTGAACACGAAAAAGAGAAATGAACGTACCAAAGTTAAATTTATAGGTTAAGGTGTCATTAATATGTATGTAAATATTGTTTAGCATGTAGCAAGGGGTACTTGCCTTGACGGGTCGCGAATCGGGAAAACGGAACGTAAAACGTCGGCGGGGAAAACTCGCGACGGGCGCACGGTTCACGGAATGAACCCAAACGACGAACAGTGGAACCACACAGGTCGGGGTACCACGCTGGAACGTCGGGACACGTCGCCGGCACGGCCGGATTCCGACGAGATCAAAAACAGCGAATCTACAATTTCAAGAATTGTAATGGAAGAAAAGAAAAAGGAGAAAAGAGGAAGGAGACGTATGTAAAGCTTACAGGGGGTTGTACGAAGGCCGGGGCACGGAGGCGAGGCCGCCGGCGGCGACAGATCCGGCGGTGCAACTGTGTCCAGGGGGTGCACGGGCCTGGTCGGGGTGTGCAGGCTCGGAAGGAAGGAGATGGGAGATGAAGGTGAGGTGATGGAGATGAGGATGACGAGGATGATGGCGGGAGGCGACGACGAGGTGATCGTCGGCGGCGAGATGCAGGAGCGGGGTGAGGTTGCACAGGAGGAAGGAGATGGCTGTGGTGGTCTAGCCGAGGTCGGGGATACTTGGGGTGGTGCTCGGAGTTGAGGGGAAAGCGACGATAGTGGGCCTCGGTTTGGGTGTTGCGAAGGCGAGGCGCCGGCGAGGAAAATGGTGGGTGAAGGTTAAGGAGTCGGCTAAGGAAGAAGAAGGCACGAGTTTTAACAGAGGTAAGTTATGAAAAATATGCAGAAGATTTGCACATGGAAATATAATGAAAGAGAGAGAGAAAGATGTTGATTCTGAGAGAGTGAGAAAGAGAGAGATATGGAGGAGAGAGAGAGTAAGGAGGTGGGGCCCACGGGATAAGAGGAGGTTTGATTGGCTGAGGGAAATAGTGGGGGTTAGGGAAAAGATTTAAATCAAGATTTAAAGTATAAAAAAAATTATTAGGTTAAAAAAATATATATACGGCAATTTTAAAATATTAAAATTTTGGGATTTTGGCGCAAAGTAAAACGTTTCCAAATCGCGTCCGGGTCGGGTCCAAAAATTTGAAATTGAAATAATAGAATTTTAGGCGGGATCCAAAAGTGAAAATAAAGTATTTTACAATCAAAAAACATACCCCCAAAACGGACACACGTACGTGCGCGTAGCCGTCCAAACTCGCCCGTTTCACTGAACGGGACGAGAACACGATGCACGGACGTTACAACGGGGTTAGGAGTGTCAAGCAGGCCAAGATGAATATTTTTAATTTTATTTCAGATGCCATAAATTGTTATATGCAGAATTGAATTGACGGGGTAAAAATTACAATAAGTAACAATCAAGCAAGATAAATAAAATAAGTGCCACACTACGTTCAAACGGTAACTGAAATTAGTAGCATTGGGCTCAGGTGTTACATAGATCATCTATTTTTGATGTGACAGTCATGGATTTTGACTTCATCAGAATAGGGGATGGATCTGTTAAGAAAGTAGTAGGGTGTGATGTCCTGATATTTGGATGACATCCACAGAGTAGGAAGTGAAATTCCTACACTACGATCGGTTATACTGTGGTTGTCACACAGTTGTTTCTCCACACCGGATATGGATATAATATCAGACATTCTGGTTACTAGATCTATGGTTTTAGATCTAGATTTGGGTAGTTTCCCAATCTGGGTTATTAGACAGTATTCTAAAGGTATTTTAGAATGGACGATTCCTGGTATGGTAGTGTACCTGCAGGTGATGGAGTCACTCTCTCTAAAGGTGTTTTACAGACTAAAGGGGAGAGGGATGTGCATGATTGATATATCACTTGCTTAGGCAATTGAGTCAATCATGAGATATCAAGTACCACACCAGATGTTGTTTTTGCACTAGTTGCAATAAGTTGAGATATTAATCCAATCCTGGAGAAACGTTCGGAAGCAGTTTTAGAACATAAGTAAATGTTCTAGGGATTTGATAACGGCAGCCTCCTTCGGAAGACGGTTATCATTCCAAGCTTCCAAGGTAACCTGGATGACAGAGTGACTGTCAGAATTATAGTTTTCCCTCTGACGAGGTGCAGTAGTTTGGACAGGTGGTCCAAGCGGATACTGAGTATGGCATGGTGCAGGATACTGATTAGGTTCAGTTGACGATACAGTCTAAGAATTTTGGATTTGGAGTTCACTTGTGAACTATGTCCCATCAGATATCCAGACATATTCTAAGACATGTATTACTCAATTCGGGAGATGGCTTTCTTCGCGAACTTGAGGTTAAGTGAGACATAGAGAGAAACATCAGGGCGGATCCACTCACTGAGGCTATTTCTCGAACACAATAGTTTTATAAACGAGCTTTGTAACACTGATTAGTAGAGGAGTTGGGTGTTCGGTATCACACGGGCTGTGAGTATGCGACATCGTAATAATTAGTCTTAAGTGCAAGTGGGAGATTGTTGGATGTATTGCCCTCAAAGTCAATTATTGGATCGCAGGTACGTGATTGCAATGATTGAGTGAGGACTTATACCGGTAGGACAGTCTTACTCGAGATGATAGTATGCTATCTAGTTTGTCTTTATCATCGTGTACTGCTTTAGGTGACATTACAGATCACTATTACACGTTGATAGAGCCCTTAGGATTCATGCTTGACTACCAGCTGTATGATGGCGATCATATACGTGAGAGTTGGGTAGTCTATAAGCACATCCTTAAATGTGGTCCCTAGTCGAGAGAGTTTCGAGACAGGGCATCGATACTCCAGAGTAGACTAGTGTATACAGTCGAGACCCCGACGAGGGGCGGTGGCCGGTCTCACAAGCTATTGGTGTCAGTTGGTTCACCTAAGATTTATACAGGTGCTCTTTGGGTTATGAGTACACCGGATAGGACTCGCCGGGGACCTGCTAGTTGGTATTATACCTGTCGTCAGATAGCAGTTCCCTGGTGACATGTGTACAGGTTAGTTCATCGACCTGAGATCGTCATTTTTCTCGTGTGAGTTCCCACTGTGCTTTGATTATTACCCTACCACGGCTCAAAGGAGTCGTGCAAACATGTTTTAGTTAGGTATAGTCCCGAGCCACATGGAGGCAGTGAGCGGATCGGCAGGGGATTCGTCTCTCCCGGTATTGCGGGTGAGATCGTGCTGTGTCTGGAGAGCCATTATACAAAGTCCCTGGCTAGGGCAAGTGAGATTTACTGGTAGGTATTCCAGTAGTATCTCAAGGTGTTCTGGGCTACACTTTGACACGACTTATACCGCTATTGGGGGTCTGGCGTTTACCAGCCCCCTAGGCCCGATATGCGATACTCATAGACGAACGGACCGGACTGTACGGATATTGTCACTGATAGACTCAGTAGGGTTTCTGGATGAGTTCACTCATCAGCCTCCCTTTTTGCTCAATACACAGTCAGCCGTTACGTACAGCTAGTACCACTGACGTGCTTGTGGTTAAACCCACTGCCAAAGTATTGACGAGTCTTTAGAGTCCCCCACAGATAGTTTTCCAAGTTCGGGCGAAACGTTGTAGAGACCGTATGGTTTTATGGCAGGGTTCGAACATACACGTGCACTTGTGCACGTGTCATGGTTCGGATAGATAATACTAGTAGGCTTTGGTTTAAACCGGATCCTAGTTTTATATTGTGTTGGAATGCTTTCGTCTCGTAGTATTCGTATTCAGTCGGAATACGGATACAGGTTTGTATATGCAGGTGAGGGGTATTCTTGTAATTCGTTACAAGATTACTTTAGTAGATGCCATTTCTCTTTTGGATTAAACATTTTGGTTTAAATGTTTATGTGGTGGAAATTGTGACTCATTTCTTGGCATGAATCTAGCAAGCTCCCTTGGTGACTCATGGCATGAGTCAAAGCTAGGTTTTGTCAGGTAGAAGATATTTTGTGCATAGTGTTTTGTGAGATATTTTTTGAGTTAGGATATTTTCATGAGATCTTTTTGGTATGATTTTTTCTTCATGATAAGATCCTAATATCTCACAACACACACACACAAGGAGAGAGGGCAGCCACTTCTTTTGCTAGGGTTTGCCTTGCTCATTTCTTCTTTCTTGAGCTTCACAATTTCCATCATGGGCATCTTCTTCAACCTCCACTCTATCCCTCTCATTTGTTGAGAATTCTAGAGTGTATTGAGACAAAGTATTCACACTTCTCTCTACTTCAATCTTGGACATGTCGGCTAGCAAACTTCATGTCCAAGTTGGTTCGGTTTGAAGCGGGAGCCCGAATAAAGGTTCGATGACGTGGTGCCACTTCGACGAGGAGACCGGAGATCGAGCGAGATCGGAGATGCCGCGATGAGCTAAGGATGATAGCTAAAGACGAATGACACGGATCGATCGGTATAACCATTCTAATATCTTTGTAGTATACTACTTTACGGTTAATGGAACGATCCGGGTTTTAAGTCTATGTTAGCGCCAGTCTTGTAAAAGTTTTTGTTCCGCGTTTGGTCTCGGATTGACGGCCTGGGCGCTGGCGTAGACTTACAAAAATAACCCATCTGAAATTTGATTGGAGTGATTATACACTTGTCTACACAAACACGTGTTTGATCTTAAAAACAAATGAACAACCGGCTATATCTCCGTTCGCATTGAATTGTTATAATTTTCACGCTAAAATGAGTTCTTTTGTTTTAGGGCCTAGGTGACTTGGACAATTAAGTCCGCCAGGGTGTTTTTATACGTAATGCCTTAAAACCAACTGGTTTGGGTGCATTGGCCCAAAGCTCGATAAGAAAGCTAGAAAGTCTATTTTAAAACAAATTCAAGTAAGTGTTCTCTCCGAGTTAAATTTTCTCACGGTTTTTTGTGTGAGAATAATCTTGATTAAAACGAGTATTTTTAAAAATATTTTTTAACGGAGATATGAAGGTTTTACTCGATGATAAAGACTATTGCAAGTTCATAAAGGTGTGTATGAACAAAATCAAGTAAAATGTGGAATGAAGAATAAGACTCAGTTTTCTGTTAAAGATAATAGAAATTTTGAATTTGAAACTAAACTGGGGGAAAGAAACTTGAGAAAGGCTTAACTCTTTACAAACTCGCATGATCCTTTTTATGTTTTATCCGGTCCATATTTATGACATGACAACTCTAGTCGAACTTTTTGAAACGTAACGACGCTACTGCACCGCACTTAAAGACAAAGAATTTTAAGTTAAACAAGAAGTGATGTGTGAAAAATAAGAGTTCAATATTTCTAATTTAGGGTGATAGAATTTCTAGTTTAGATATTGAATCCGAGAATTAAATTGACCGTGATTTCACGAAACGGGCTTGACGGGATTTTGTGGGTGTAATCCGCTGAAAACCTTCAGGAGACAACACTTATCATATTAGGTACACGGTTTGTTGCACAGGCTCAGTGGAATCGTGTTCGCTGCAAAAATTGAGCTTAGGATTTTGTTTCCCTCACGAGGTGTAAAAGAAAATAACAAAATCAAATAAAAACCTCTTTTTTAAGTCTTCAACAGGTAACCAATCATCGACCGTCATTCATTGACTCTTTCTCAATTAAAAACTCATCTGTTTCGATTCTTCCAACGCATTGCTCACATCGAGGCATTGCTCACATCGAGGCATCAATCAATAAATATCGAATCGAAAGAAGCTGGGAATCGAATCAGATCCAAAAAAAGGAAAGAAAAAAATAGAGGAAATGTCGGAAAAAGACGATGAAGTTTATGTCGGATCGATTGATCAAGGGACGACGAGCACCCGCTTCATAATCTACGATCGAAAAGCCAAAATCGTCGCATCTCATCAAGTGGAGTTCACCCAATTCTATCCTGAAGCTGGGTATGTGTTTATTTTGATCGAAAGTCCAATCTTTTGTTTGTTCAGCAGGTGTTCTGATTACCTGTGATGGGTTAGGTTGTTAAGATAGGTAGAACTTCAAAATTCCAGTCTTTTGGTTGCTCACTATATTTTTAGTTAATGACTGATCGGTTAATTTGTTAAGATGGGTAGAACTGCAAAATCCAATCTTTGTCTGCTCAGTAGGTGTTTGAGTTAATGACTGTGTTGGGTTAATTTGTTGAGATGGGTACACGTAAATAAAAGGAAAAAAAAACAAAGAAACAGAAGTTCCAATCTTTTGTGATTGCCCTGTGGTTGAGTTAATGACGGTCTTGGGTTAATTTTTAATTTGTCCAGATGGGTAGAGCACGATCCGATAGAGATATTGGAGAGCGTGAGGGTGTGCACTGCAAAGGCCATGGACAAAGCAACAGCAGATGGGTATAACGTTGATGGGGGTTTGAAGGCGATTGGGATCACTAATCAGAGAGAGACGACTGTGATTTGGAGCAAGTCAACTGGGTTGCCCCTTTATAATGCCATTGTTTGGATGGATGTGCGCACTAGCTCCATATGCAGGTTTGGTTTCTAAGTCTAGTCTGTTTATGATTTTTAAACTTTATGAGATCAGATGAAGTTGGTCAGTTGTTGTTGTTAAGGCTAAATTGCAGGAAATACCCTTAACTTTTGCTCAAGTAACGGGAGATACTCCCAAATTATAAACTTGCACTTTGCTCCTTAGCTTTAATTTATTCCCAAATACCGCTCGTTTCAATATTTAATAATTAAAAATATTTAAATGAAATAATAAAAAGAGAAAATACAGATTTTTAACTAGATATTTAAATGATGGGAATTGTTGGAATGAATTAAAGTTGGGGGTTGTAATAAGTTAGGCGTATTTCCTGATATCGGGGCAATAGTAAGGGCTATTTCCTGCAATTTAGCCTATTATTTATTATTTTCGGTTAGTTGGATGAAAACCCATGTTCTTGTTATATGAGACATTGCATATGATTAGGAAAAATTTGGTGCTTAATTGGACGTGATGCATGTATTCTAATCACTTATCAATCCATTAAATGGAGAAAAATGGTTGTATGAAAGCCAAATTGAGTAAAGCCCCATTTTGTTGGTTTATTCATTGTTGCTCAAGTATCGTTCCTCATTGTTTCATAAAACTGAAGAAAAATGGTTTTCTTGGCTAGATGAATTAGACCATTTTTAACTAGATGTATATGACCCATTTCGTTTTCCCTTCATTAATTCTGGAAATTAAATTAAAAAATATTTGTTGGCTGAATACATGAATCTCATGTCTTTGATTCCATCAATGATGCCAGATATCTGGAAATATGATTTTTCACCTACGCCAACTAATTAAAGCCCGTGCCTTTGATTCCTTGATTTTCAAAGAAACTTGCAGGGCTTTTAATCCCACTAAATCAATAAAGTCGAAGTCTCAAATTTCTGGAATTTTTAATAAATTGAGAATCTGAGTGAAAAAACACATCTTTTTGTTACTTGAATGCTGTCGAGAAACAACGCTATTCCTAGACAGAAACTTGAATGCTGTTGAGAAAACAACACTCAAAGAATTTAACCTGAATACCTAAATTCACTGATTGCTGCAGAAACTAACAGTATGGAATTCTTCAATATTCCTGATTGATGCAGGAGATTAGAAAATGACCTTTCAGGCGGCCGAGACCACTTTGTGGACACATGTGGTCTACCCATCAGCACCTACTTCAGCGCTCTCAAGATCCTATGGCTCATCGAAAACGTTGAATCCGTAGACTCCGCAATACAATCCGGAGATGCTCTCTTCGGCACCATTGACACCTGGCTCATCTGGAACCTCACCGGTGGACTCGCAAATGGATCCCATGTCACCGATTGCTCCAATGCTTCAAGAACAATGCTCATGAATCTCAAAACCCTAAATTGGGATCAACCCACACTCGATACCCTAAAAGTCCCCATCACAATACTCCCCAAAATAATAAGCAACTCAGAAATCATCGGGGTGGTCTCAAATGGGTGGCCCCTCACTGGAATTCAAATTTCCGGCTGCCTCGGTGATCAGCATGCCGCGATGCTAGGTCAGTTGTGTAGAAAAGGTGAAGCTAAAAGCACATATGGCACTGGCGCATTTATCCTCTTAAACACTGGCAAAGAGATAATTCGATCCTCACATGGATTGCTTAGCACGATGGCATACAAGCTCGGACCCGACGCTCCAGTGAACTATGCGCTCGAGGGATCGATTGCGATCGCAGGGGCGGCTGTCCAGTGGCTCAGGGACGGGCTTGGAATTATTGGAAGTGCCTCGGATATCGAAGAGATGGCTGAGTCGGTGGAGAATACAGGTGGGGTTTATTTTGTGCCTGCGTTTAATGGATTGTTTGCGCCGTGGTGGAGAGATGATGCTAGGGGGGTTTGTATCGGGATCACGAGGTTTACAAATAAAGGGCATATTGCACGTGCAGTGCTCGAGAGCATGTGTTTTCAGGTGAAGGACGTGCTTGTGTCGATGCAAAAGGATGCTGGGGAGGAGAAGATTGAGGGTGAGGGGTTGTTGCTGAGGGTTGATGGAGGCGCTACGGTGAATAATCTCCTGATGCAGATACAGGTATGGGTACTCATCTTTATGCTGCTTGTTAGTTTTTTTAAAAGTTATAGTAAGCTGATGTCATTTAGATGTGGCTAATTTGTTATGCAGGTTGTTGCATTTGGTTTGTTATTTGTCAGTACTCACCAAGTTTCTTGCCATGCCAATGCTTTTCCTTTTTTCTTTTTTTCTAATTCCTGAGATTTATTTCTTTTCTTTACATATTATATTTTGATTTTAAGGGTAAAAAGTCATCTCCGTGTTGGTTGTGGCATGCCTCTCTGCGACAACTCACTTTCATTACCAACTCTCTTCAACATCCTCGAGATAATTAAATGGGGAGCATTTACTTTTATTAATTTTCCTATGAAATTAACTTGAAATGGTGTTTCGATGTGCGCAATGAAGAGTGCTGTACTGTTATAATTTTTTTTTGAGTAAAATGATAGCTCTGCGTTTCATTAAAAGAAACTTTAATGAAACTACAAGAAAAGGAAAAAGTAAAATGAAGTGTCCATCATACATGTCGAAAGAGTCGAGGAACAAACGCCATACAAAAGCAGAAACGAAAGCAAATGCAACAAGAAGTACGGGCCCATAATAACTAAAGCGATCCTGACCAACAAATCCAACGGCTACCAATAGCCCAAAGTGCAGTGCTACGTCTGTCCATCACGCGGGTCCTGACCATCCTCCCCCTCATAAGTCTCAGGTGATGTAGGTGCCCTTGTAGCTGTCCTTTTCATAATATATGCTTTAACTCTCTTCCACACTCTCTCCAATGCTGCCACTATCCACAACAAAATCACCGTGTCAATCCAACTATCAATATCATAATCAAATCTATATTTATGATTGAAAATTTTATCATTTCATTCTGGTCCAAATCAGCCAGCATGTGACCGTTGCCTATATATCCCCAAATGGCAAATCTACCGTAGGTATGGATTGGACCTCTAAGACCTCCAAAGGCCATGAAAAGTGTTAAGGCCGCCAGCCTAGTTTCCTACCGACCTATCCTAAACCCTAGCTGTCACTGGACATTAGATAAAAAGATGATATATTGTCTCATTATCGTGTCCACATAACACTCCGTTAACCGGGCCTGTCTATTTCTTGTAAGCTGACTATTGGTAATGATAGTGTTTTTATATGTTAACCATATAAAAATCCTAACTTTAAGTGGGACGTTGCTCTTTCGTAATATCGATTCAATATTGTCGTATAAGCCACCGAAGTTTAGCACCAGATTGAAAGACTTTACCGATAAACATTCTTAGCTCCCCATCTCCATCTTCAACCTCTCTACCTACGGGCTTTCAATTTTGTAGGTATTGAATCAAAGTCCTTGCTCCCTCCTTTCTGAAGATGAAGTGAATGTTGACACCATCATTTGTCAATTTTCCATTGTTTCGACACCGATACGCGCAGATACTTGGCCAAATTATATAGACATGAGAACTTTTCCTGCTAGTTCTCTCCACACCTATAATCTTGCGAAAAGTAAAATATATTTCCCACTTTCAATAATGAAAGTCCCACCTTTGAAGAATGCTCCTCTTATGGAAGATATACCTTTCAAAAACCTAGATCCAACCCCATATTCTCACTCGTAGCATATGTAGCTTCAACGTTCTTAACCCAACCAGTCTCCTTCTGCAACACCGACTTAATGCTTTAAAAGCGGAAAAGAAAAGCGGTGCGACCGAGAAGCCAAAACGCTCAAGCGCTGCTTAAGCAGCCGCTCAGAAATCAGAACAGTGGTGTTTCATCAAATTTTTCTTATCAATAAATAATGATTCTTATTAGGTTTTAACCGTTTTATATTTCTTTTGCAAATGCCTAAATTTAATCCATGTTAGAGTTACGTTTAACCATCACTTTTTCTTGGCGTGGTGGTCACGTGGAGGATCAAGACATTGGATCTGATACCATGTTAGAGTTTAAAGTTTATTTTAAGTTGAGTGAGTGATGTGCTTTTTATACGTACATATAGGTCTTTGATTTAAGTGTTTTTCAACAATAAGACTTAAGCCTTGTTGAGCTTTGATCTTTTATATCTTATACCCATGTGTTTCTTTTGTTGTTTTTAATGTTGGACTATTTTTAAAGTCCCATCATTTGGTTTTTACTTTCAACAGGCTACAAATATTTTGTCACCTTTATTAATGATCACTCTATAATGACATTGCTGTTTTTTTACGTGATCGATCTGAATTACCATGTGTTTCAAACGTTTAGTACTGAAGTGGTTAATCAATTTAATACGTCTATTAAAACTCTACGAACTGACAATGCAAAAGATAACCCGAGTCGTATTTTTCAAAATCTTTGCCAATCCCGTGGGATTATTCATTAAATTTCCTGCTCATACACACCACAACAAAATGGCATTGGTGAAAGGAAAAAACGACACTTGCTTAATGTTGCTCGGTGTATTATGCTTGACATGCATGTCTCAAAACGCTTTTGGAATTTTGCCATACTGCATGTTTTTTGATTAATCACATGCATTCCACGATTCTTCAAAATCAAACACCGTTTTTTATTTTATTTCCCGACCAGGACCTTTACCCCCTTCCTCCTAAAGTATTTGGGCGTATTTGCTATGTTCATAATCACCGATTAACTTGCGATAAATTGGATATTAGGGCTAAACATATATTTATTGGTACGTTTGCCTACTTCATTCTACATCCACTGTCGTAGTCTCTCGTGATGCGATCTTTGTTGAGGATTGGCTTTTACCCCAGCGGAAATTCGTTTTCACGTCCCACCTCCACGATTTCTTATACCTCCAGATGACCAACCAATTCAAATCGAATTTACTAGTATCGAAGTTCCTCATCCTTCTTCGATTACATATGTCTATAGACGTCGACCGAGAGCAGTTATAGATTCAACAGCAGATACTGAAGCTCCCCCTCCATGTATACAACCGGAAGCTGCCGTGCCCTCATCTCTCCCTCCTGATGGTTTGTCCGACGACTTACCAGTTGCTCTTTGTAAAGATAAACGAACATGCACTACTTCTCATCCTCTTCATTTATTTCATATCACCGTCTTACTTCAGGTCTATGTCCGTTTGTCTCTTCCTTGTCTGCTATTTCTCTTCGTAACTCTGTACAGGAAGGTATGAGTCATCCAGGTTGGCATAAGTCTATGATAGAAGAGTTGCAGACACTGAAGTCTAATAACACTTGGGATCTTGTCAGCATTCCTTCACTGAAAAAGGTGGTTGGTTGCCGGTGGGTCTTTGCTATCAAATATAATCTTGATGGCAGTGTATTTTGTTTGAAAGCCCGTCTTATTGCTAAAGATTATACTAAGCAGTACATTATCGATTATGTTTAGACTTTTTCTCAAATGGCGAAATTACTACTGTTCGTGTCTTGATCTCTTTTGCGGTTAATTGCGATTGGCCTCTAGATCAGTTAGATGTCAAGAATGCCTTTCTCAATGGTGATCCTTCCGAAACAGTTCATATGCAGCAGCCTTCAGGTTTTGAGCGTGAGGGGAGTCTCTTGTATAACATCTAAAAAAAAATCTATCTATAGACTGAAACAATCTCCTCAGGTATGGTTCAATAAATTCAGTATGGTCCTAAAAAAGATAAATTTCACAAATAGCTTGGCAGATCCTTTTTTTTATACATAGACGGAAATAAGGAATTAATATTCTTTTTGTTTATGTTGATGACATATTCATCAATAGAGATGATTCCGATGGTATATCTAAGGTGAAAATTCATTTGACCTTATATTTTCACACCAAAGATATTGGTCTTTTACTGTACTTTCTTGGTATAGAGGTATCTCGAAAAAAAGAGATCATTATTTCTCTCACAGCGGAAATACTCTCGATCTAGTTAAAGAAACAGGATTCTTGGCTAGTACCCCCATGAATACAACAGTAAAACTTTCCCGTGTTGGCTCACCTGATGACCAGTCACTTTCCGATTCAGGTCGGTATCGACGGTTAGTTGGGAAGCTGATCTATCTTACGGTTACTCGTCCAGACATATCCTTCGAGTCAGCACAGTGAGCCAGTTTATGCAGGTGTCCTTAGTATCCCATCTTCGGGCTGTTGAGCGCATTCTCCGCTTTTTGAAGGGGGCACTTGGCAAGGTCTTCTCTATAAACCATGTTCTAATTTTTCTCTTGTAGCCTATGCTGATACCGATTTTGCCGGACCTGTAGATGACCGTCGCTATACGAGTGGATTTTGTGTTTTCTTTGCGGGGAACCTAATTACTTGGAGCAGCAAGAAGCAACATATTGCACGCTCATTAGCCGAAACTGAATATAGGGCTATGGCCCATGCCGTCTCAGAATTGACGTGGTTTTCCACATTGTTTCTAGATTTCAGTGTTGGTTCTACAACACCGACTTTCTTGTTCCGTAACAATAATGCTGTAATTCATATTTCAGATAATCCAGTGTTTTACGAACGCACAAAACACATTGAAGAAGATTGCAACTTTATCCAGTAGAAAATTGTTGAAAAGAAAGTCAATCTCCATCATGTTTCTATTCATGCACATATTGAAGATATTTTGACGAAATCTTTTTTAAGATCCGCATTCGTTCATCTATTGTCCAAACATCCCTGATATGTATGCTCCACCCTGAGGGGGAGTGTTTGAATAGTTTATAGTATATTGTAATCAGGGTACACCATATCATGATGCTTAGGTATCAAGTAGTTGTACTCCCTATATAAAGAGACCATTGATCACATAATAAAATATATCTTTCTCTTTTCTTTGATCTTTAATAATAATAATAATGTCCATTCCTAGCAACCATACCTCTCTACCCATGCTTCATTTCTTTATTAATATAAAGAAATGAGGTATCCCTTCTAGAATGATGAATGCATCATATATATATTTTTAAGTATATGTATCATATACATGTATTTGTATCACATACAAATAGCAAATGTGAGAGAGAGAGTGAGCATAATACTAAAATACATATCAACATATGTTTTATTATTAAATCAACACTTGATTTAATAATCCGGCTTTATAATAAACTCTCTAGTATTATCAAACGTCCGATTAATGCATGTGTATCCTATACACATGTTTAATCGAACTCCCGTACGTATCATCACTTATAAAAGCATGTGTAGTATATGTATCATATACATATACATGTATTTGTATCACATACAAATAGCAAATGAGAAAGAGAGAGTAAACATAATACTAGAATAAATATCAATATATGTTTTATCGCTAAATCAACACTTGATTTAATAATCCGGCTTTATAATAAACCGGTTAGTATTATAAAATGTCCGATTAATATACGTGTATCATATACACGTATTTAATTGAACTCCTGTACATATCATCATACGCACACTACATCGTTTCTCTTGAGTGGGGAAAATCTCTATGTGAGACTAAAGACTCAACAATACACTGGCAGTGAGTTACTGGTTCATATCCATATCTCACAGCCACGTCAGCGACACTAGCTGTACGTAACGGTTACCCAGGTATATATCAAAAGAAAGGTCGACAAGAAAACTCATCTATACCTAACAGAGCCTATCAGTGACAATCACCGTACAGTCCGGCCTCTTCGTCAGAGAATCGCATACCGAGTCTGAGGGTAGATACTGTCAGACCCCCAATAACTTAATAAGTCATGTCGATATGAAACTCATAACCATCTGAGATAGAACTGATAACACTTATTAGTTTATCTCAACCGCCCTGGCCAAAGAAGATTATAGCCAATCATGCACAGTGCGACATCAACTCCCTATACCAGGAGAGACGAATCTCTTCGATCGCTCATTGCCTCCATGTGCTTCAGGACTGTACCCAACTAAAACCAATATACACGGCTTTTTAAAGTCGTGGTTAGGTAGTAACCAAAGTACAGTTTGAACACACAAAACACTATAACGATCTAAGGTCAAAAGATTACCATGTACTTATGTCACTAGAGAACTGTTATCTGACAATAGGTATAATACCATCTAAGAGTTCTCGACGAGTCTGTTCAGTATACTTATTCTCCAATGAGCTCCTGTATACAATCTTTGGTGTCAAACACCATTAGCTGTGGGACCAAACATCGTCCTTGTCGGGGTCAAGAAACATATACATTAGTCAACTTTGGAGTACCGATACCCAGCTTCGATACTCCCACGACTAGGATCGTTTAAGAATGTGTTTATGGACTACCCAGGCCCCACTAGTATTATCATATCATAATCCTGGTAGTCAAGTAAAGATCTTATGGGCTTTATCAACATATATTAACGATACATAATAGCAAGGAAAATATACACATGAACGATAAAGACAAAACAAATATCATACCATCATCTCGAACAAGAATGTTCTATCCATATGGGTTCATGCATAATTACAATAATTGCCTTCAGGGCATCTATATCTAACAATATTCATATAGAACTTTCTTCTAACATTTACTTCATACCACATATGTTTCTAATAATGAATGGTACTTAAGTTTTTCTATTGTAATTGTGAAATGTCCCTTCTACTACATCAAAACTCCGAAATTATGATAAGCGTTGAGCGAATATATTTTATATTCTAATATGCACCCGTAGGTCGAAAACCCTTTAGGCCGAAATATAGGCTTTTATGCAACGCTATTTTTAATTTTAATAAAACCGCATTTAATACGTGTCTGGTTGGAATCGAACTTTGGTGGCTCTGATACCATATAAAATATCCCTTCCGATATACTAAAACACCAAAGTTACGATGAGTGTAGAGAGAATATATTTTATATTCTAACACTTATTTCTTCATTATCAGAAGATGTGCTTCCTTGAGTTGGGACTCACTTCTTCGCGCGACGTTTGGGATTCCTTGGCTCAGGCCTTTGGGGCACTCTCATACCCGCATGCAACTCACTCTTCAATTACAAAATTTGAAGAAGGGTGATGCGTCTGTTTCTATGTATGTTCGTCAAGCAAAGTACATTGCTGATAAGCTTGCTGCCATGCCACCCTATCTCTTGTGCCAACTTCAATGCAATCGTCTTCAACAATCTAGGAGATAACTTCTGCGAGATGATGTCTACACTGTCTACTCGCTCAAAACTTGTTCAATATCCCGAGCTGCATAGTCTTTTGGGAAAATTGTGGGATGCGTATGGGTATAAGATATAGGATGCGACAACCCACTATAAGGTTTGAGTCTTTTGGATCGAATCCCACTATATTAAAAGCCTATGTGCATCCATACATGGGCCCAAACCGAGTTTTACATGGTATTAGAGTTTGGGTGTTTGTTTGTCCAGATTGTACATGAGGTTTGAGTCCTCATATATGAGGTCCTCATTGCAAGTGGGGTGGGGTTTTTCTAAGTTGCATGTGAGGGGAGTGTTGGGAATGTGGGAATTGTTGGGTTACGAAAGCGTCCTGGCCATCTACCGTGGCCGGTGCGGAACAAAAACTGGCGTTTAAAATTTTGGCGCTAACGAAACTGTCTAGATCGAAACCATAAACCTTTACTAGCTAACAATGAAAACTAAACCAAAAGGGTAAAGATTGTTATATCGAATGAACCAAGTCCTTCGGTCTTCAACCATCATCCTCAGCTCCTAGTGCTTATTTGGATCGAGTTTGGTTGCCGGTCTTCCTCCATTGATGATGATCCACTCGAGGGAAACGACGCAGGCTCTTGCCTCGCCAAGAGAAGCAACCGACGCTCCAAAGCTGCTAGCAATGGAAAGTGGGGGTGTAGGAATGTCTCACTATATTTTTCTCTCATCACATAAGCTCAAATGAGCAACCCAAGAAGATGAAGAAGGAGGTGAGGAAAACAAGTGCCATGAGCAACTCAAGAAAATGGCTAAGTCTCTCAAGAGAGTGAGTGAATCAAAATCAAGAAGGAAACAAGAATAGATGACATGGCATATATAAAAGAATGGCTATTACATTTTACAACCATGCAATGAAAATATCTCCTTTCATTTTCCAAATAAAATATCAAGAGTCATGCCTCTCTACATGCCAAACCCTACTCATGCCAACTCACCCCTCCATCTCATTTCCCTAAATGATTTTCTAAAATAAAATTAAATAATGAGGTGTCCATCTTCTAGAAGCTATTCCGTATAAATACGGAATACAACCTGGTATACGTATTTTAATACATATACGCGTATTCGTACAAAAATACGAATAGCCAAGAGAGAAAATGAATAGTGAACAATAATACTAGAATACATGTATTAAATCAAAATCTGATTTAATAATCCGGCTTAATCCTAAACTGCTAGTATTATCAACCGTCCGATTAAAGTCTGTGTAGCTTGTATACATATTTAATCGAAGCCATGTATGTACCAATATACGTCATCTACACTATATTGCCTGAACTGTAAAAACCCTCTTTGTGGGACTCTAAAAACTCGTCAATATGTTGGCAGTGTGTTTAACCAAAAGCACGTCAGCGGCACTAGCTGTACGTAACGGCTACCTAGGTATTGAGCGAAAGGAAGGCCGACGAGCAAACTCATCCGTATCCCTACTGAGCCTGTCAGTGACAATCTCCGTACAGTCCTGTCTGTTCGTCTAAGAGTATCGCATATCGAGTCTAGAGGTGAAGATAAAGTCAGACCCCTAATAATGCGACATTTCGTGTCGGTATGAAACTCATCACCAACTGAGAAACTACTGATCCAAATCAGTAATTCTCGACTACCTTGGCCAAGGATTTTTGGTGATGGCCACGCGTGCACTACGTGACATTAATCCCCAATACCGGAAGAGACGAATCCCCGACGATCCGCTCACTGCCTCCACATGGCTCGAGACTGTAGCCAACTAAAACCTGCTTGCACGACTCATTTGAGCAGTGGTAGGGTAGTAATTAAAGCACATTGAGAACTCACACTAGACAAATGACGATCTCAGGTCAACAGACTAACCTGTATACATGTCATCTGGGAACTGCTATCTGACAATAGGTATAATACCATCTAGTATGTTCCCGGCGAGTCCGTCCAGTGTACTCATAATCCAATGAGTATTTGTGTACTATCTTAGGTGACTAACTGACACCAATGGCTTGTGAGACCGGCCACCGTCCCTCGTCGGGGTCTCGATAAGTACACACTAGTCTACTCTGGAGTATCGATGCCTAGTGTTGATATTCTCTCGACCAGGGACATTTAAGGATGTGTTTATAGACCACCCAACTCATACGTATATGATCGCCATCATAATGCGGGTAGTCAAGAAAGAATCCTATGGGCTCTATCAACATGTAATAATGATATGTAATACCGCATAAAGGATGTACATGATGATAAAGACAAATCAGACAGTATACTATCATCTCGAGTAAGACTGTTATATCCGTATAGGTCCTCTCTCAATCATTATAATCACCTACCTGCGATTACCATAATTGCCTTGAGGGCACTATAGCCAACAATCTTCCACTTGCACTTAAGGCTAATTATTGCGGTGTCGTATACTCACAGCCCGTGTGATATCGAATACCCAAGTTCTCTACTAATCAGTCTCTCAAAGCCTGTTTGTGAAAACTATTGCGTTCGAGAAGTAGCCTCAGTGAGTGGATCCGCTCCAGTGTATCTATCTTTATCTCTCAATTTCTCAATTTCGCGGAGAAAGACTATCTCTCGAAATGAGCAATATCTGTTTTAGAATTTATCTGGATATCTGATGGGACCCAGTTCAAAAATGAATTCCAAATCCAACAAACTTCTTAGACTGTATCATCCACTGAATTTAATCGGTATCCTGCGCCATGCCTTCCACAGTATCCGCTTGGATCACCTGTCCAACATACTGCCCCTCAAAAGAGGGAACATTATAACTCAGACGGTCACTCTGTCATCCAAGTCACCTTGGAAGCCTGAAATGATAACCGCCTCCCGAAAGAGGCTACCGTTACCATGTACCAAGAACATCCACTTGTATTCATAACTGCTTCTCAATGTTTCTCCAGGATTGGATTAATATATGTTTATTGCAGCCAGTGCAAAAACAATATCTGGTGTTCTTGACATCTAATGATTGACTCAATACCAGGACATCTCTCCCTACTACCTTCTCAAATCAAGAGCATGCCATCTAAATACCAGGACATCTCTCCCTACTACCTTCTCAAATCAAGATCCATCTGTTGTTCCGATGAAGTCAAACTCTATGACCGTCACATAAAAAACTAGATGATCTATATCCGCTATACCTGCTTTAGTCTATAAATAGACATAAACAACTTGCCCACTATGCTTCCGCTGCTCCCACTGACTACACCAACCCTCTGGCAGAGTCATATACATGTGCACTTCTAAAGATAGTTTAGAACGACGTTATACTCATCCTCCTGTCTGATCTCATAATCTAGAATAGCAGCAGTGTTAAGTTTGGGTAATCAAAAACCTCCCTGTCACCGTCTATGAGGAAACCGAACTACCTCTCGGGTGTCTGAGATTACCCACCAAATCTGCGGAGTGGCTAATGGATCGTCGAAACCAATTGAATCCTCAGGTTCTATTAAATTTTCAGTAATCGTTTGTGGTTCTGGAATCACTTCCAGTTTTACCATACTCCCACTAATGTTTTCTGAAAAGAATCCATTTTACTAAAACTACGGAGCGTCAAGAACAATATAACTTTTGATTTTCTTGATGGTAGAACGTTAACCCTCGTCAAAATCCGGGATAACCCATAAATTGCCATTACTGAAACGTGCCTCGAGTTGTCCGGATTCTGGTTTTAAGCATTAGCCGGACTACTCCATTTACTTTAACATCGTTAAGATATGAATCCATTCTATATACAATATAGAAACAAATGTACTAATTTAATTGGAACCAAATTCAAAAATCATGCAGTTGTTTCCAGTGCATACCCACCAAATGGAAGAAAGCCATGCAACATTACTCATCAAGGAATGCACCTGCGTATGAGTAACCTAAAAGAGAAGCAAGTTCTCAAAACTATTACTTACAACGGAATACGTAATACAAGTATCTACATCTTCGATTATCTTAAAGAATCCTGATACTTGCAACATATGGTTCTTTACTTTATTCATATACCTATAACTTCTCAAAACTTGGACCTTGTATTTCTACGAAATATTTGTCTAAAACTAGAGAAGTCATGAGTAAACAGAATATAGTACAAGTACCAACCCCTTTGTCCATTTGGACATCGGACAACATACAATACTTTGTATAAGTCCACTAAGTTTATTAACTCAAATCCTGTGCGTCGTAGGTTGAAAAACTGTACTATGATTAAGAAGAATTACACCGTTGAATGCATCTTATCTAACCATCAACTGATATAGGTAAATGCCATAGACATAATTTCAAAAAGTTATATTTCACTTTATATAAAATAAATGTACAGACATATCAGTTTGAAATTGGTGCATAACGACGGATATTCAAAACCAAATATTTGCCGTCAGGCAAAATACATGTGATTTCCTCAAATATCACCAAGTATAAAGAATTCTGATATATAGAGGATTTAATCACCCAATTTCCAATATCTTACTCCCACTCAGTATCTGTAACGCCATACAGGTGTGAGAATCAAATCTGGTAAATGCATATCCTGGAGTTAGAATCTAATTAGGAAAACAGTTTTCAATTAACATCGCACAGTAAAACCGAAACCGAAGGGGTAGCCTGGTATTCCTAGTAATGCCTCTTCCACTATCCAGATTTATGACAGTAACCATATACTTTCTTGCCCCCACTCCAATCCCTTTATATATCTTTACTTATTACCTTCTGTACACCACACTTAGGCTAATTGGTTTCCTTCCTTCCTTACCTTTCGGCACCAGCCTAAGGTTTGGAAGAAGACTATCCAATAAGCACAATAAGTGTACTCTCCTAATACCAGGAACCCTCGCAACCTGAGAGAAGGTAAAGAGAAAAGACAACTGAATAATTCTATTCAATTTTTCCAGAACCAGAATCCATTCTCGAACTGGAACAAGCTCCTTCGAGTTCGTATGTTACTATACAATGAAATATCCAAAAAATATGGATCTTCATAATGATACAGAATGTTATGGAGAAAAGCAAAGTGGAAGTAGGAGTGACAGGGGTATACACGGTTTCGTCGTGAATGATAGTGGTCGCAATTTGCTTTACCCTCACTCTAATCCCTTTATATGTCTTTACTTATTACCTTCTGTACACCACACTCAGGCTAATTGGTTTTCTTCCTTTCCGACCTTTCGGCACCTGCTTATGGTTTGGAAGAAGACTATCCAATAAGCGCAATAAGTGTACTCTCCCAACACTAGGAGCTCTCGCAACCTGAGAGAAGGTAAAGAGAAAAGACAACTGAATAATCCTATTCAATTTCTCTAGAACCAGAATCCATTCTCGAACTGGAACAAGTTCCTTCGAGTTCGTATGTAACTATACGATGGATTATCCAAAAAATGTGGATCTTCGTAGTAATACGGAATGTTATGGAGAAATGCAATGAGGATGTAGGAGGGGCAATGATATATGCGACTAAATAACAATCTAAAAGCCAAAGTGGTTTAAGAAGGTTTGGTTAACTTGGTTCAAGAGTTTTAGTTTACGGTCAGGCCATAGTCGCTGCCAAAGATCGAGAAAAGAAACATTCAGCGTGCACTCTAACTTAAATTAGAATGGTTAATCACTTTATCTAATCAGGATGGCTCCCACCGTTTTCTCGAATTCTCCTTCAAATCCTAAAAGGAGAATTAGTCAGGGTCATCTAAAATCACCTGAGAAGTAACACCTACTCATTAGTGGAAATCGGGATCCAACTATCATCGCATGATAACTTGATGGAAGCCACTCAAGTTACCACACTCCAGAAGGTATGCGCATGCCTGGAAAGTTTTCTCTATATTTGAAACCACCGATGTGGTTTTTACCCCTAGGACCCAAGTGACCTTGACGAATAATCAACAAAGTCACACGACCGTCCTAACCAATCGCATTATCTATGCAACAGAAAAGTATTACAAAGCTACTGCACACTATGTCTCGGCGAATAGCAACGACAAACGTAGCACGAATTCTAAGCAATACTAATCTGAAATGATGGAGGGCTACGGCTGGTTTTTGGCGAAAAACTTTTAACGTAATGAACTTGATATCGTTGAAGGAACCGAGTGGTTTTACAAATATTGTAGGGTTACCTAGCACGACTACTGGATTTCGGGAGCCATTAACCATGCTATTTTCGAAAAATTAGTGTGCTAAAGAACCCTAACCAAGAATTTTAACTAGAGAATTAGACGTAATCTGGTATGTAAACAACTTTACATCTAAATGAATAAGGAATATAACCTTTGTAGATCGGTCCTTCACTTCAAAAGCTCCGTGTAGTAGTCCCTTCGCTCCAAGTAGTGATCTCCCGGACTCTAGTTGGACTCCACAAGATGAAATGAACAAGCTTGCTAGAAGTCTTCGATGTCGAAGATGATCTATGTCGAGGAGACTTTAACTCAAGCTACCTCTTCACTAATTAGGAATTAGTAAAGCAAACAACATAAACTAAATGGCTAATTTAGTGTAGGTTGATGAAGTATGAATTTTGCTCATTTTAGAATTATTTTTCTCACTAATTTTCTTCACCTTTTGAAAACCCAGAGAGCTCTCTCTTGATGAAGAAGAAGATGAAGTCAAATATGGAATGAGTGAGAATAGCAACCATGGGTGAGATAATATCTCATATTAACTCATGTAGAGACTTAACCATGGCTTAAGGTAATGGTTGGGTTAATAAATATCTCATGTAAAACAAAATTAGTGGACTAAGTCAATGGTTCCATAAGCTTCTACAAGCTTGAAGCCATGTGCTAATTTTCAACTAATTTTTGATTTACTTTAAATAAATAAACCCTACATTATCATAAGCATGGTGTGAGTCTCATACACCCATATAGCATGTAGCAAGTAGCATGACACAGTAATATATATCACATATATATTAAGTGTACACAAGTGAGAAAAAGAAATGCTTAAGTGAGCTAATATTAGTTAATGCAAATTAATATATTAAATATATAATCATACATCAAATTATTAAATCAACACTTGATTTAATAATCCGGCTATATCACATATAAACGACTAATATCATGTGTATCAACTTATCGAATCAACACTTGATTCGATAACCCGGCTATATCACATATAACCGATGATATCACAAATCGCGAGTATAGAATACGGTATCACATACACGTATTAATCTCGGTCCCGCACATATCACATATGTGCTCCTACTTCGTTTCGCCTGAGTCAGGAAACCTCTGTGTAGTACTCTAAAGACCCGTCTACGTTGGCAGTAGGTGATGATCATATCAGTCACCCACAAGCCCTCAGCGGTACTAGCTGGACCTAACGGCTACCTGGGTATTGAGCGATCAGAAGATCAACAAGCAAACTTGTCTAAACTCCTGCAAAGCCTGTCAGTAACACTACCGTACAGTCCGGTCTTTTCGTTTGATATGTCGTATATCTAGTCTAAGGGTGGTAAACGTCAGACCCCAGTAACTTGATAAGTCGTGCTGATGTGAGGCTCATAACGGGTCGGGAAACTACTGACAACACTTACCAGTAAATCTCCGTATCAGTCTTGGCCAGGGGCTTCCTGTTATGGCCAATCGAGCACAGCGCAACATCAACCCCCAATACCGGGAGAGATGAATCCCCTCCTATCGCTCATTGCCTCCATATGACTCGGGTCTGTACCAAAAAACCACCGTTTTGCACGCTCTTTTGAATGCGGTAAGGTGGAAATCAAAGCACAGTGGAAATCACACAAGACTCTATGACGATATCGGGTCTACAGACTAACCCGTACCAGTGTCACCAGAGAACTGCTATCTGACGTTAGGTATAATACCAACTAGGAGTTCTCGGCGAGTCCTGTTCAGTATACGCAGTCTCCACTGAGCACCCGTACACCATCTCCGATGTCAAAAACCAATGGATATGGGATCCTCCATCGCCCATCATATGGGTCAAGAAGCGTATACGCTAGTCTACTCTGGAATATCGATGCCCCGTTTCGATACACTCTCGACTAGGAACAATTAAAGGATGAACTTATGGACTACCCTGGCCCCACTAGTATGATCTCCATAATAGTCCTGGTAGTCAAGTACACATTCTAAGGGCTTTATCAACATGTTAGAGCAAGACAGTATCACAATACAAGTCTACATGTTAAGACAAAGAGTAACCGGATAGCATACTATCATGTCGAGTAAGAAAGTCCTCTCTCTATATATGTCCAAGCATCCACTATAATATACAATCATGTATAATAATGGCCTCTAAGGCATACATATAACTAACAAATATATAGTGTCGCAACCTTTTGCTAAAGAGATCACTCCCTGTGAAGGGATCTCGGCTCTTTCCTCGTCGAATGAGGTACAGCATATTCCTAACTGAAAACCACGATACAAAGCAAAAGAATCGACTATAATGAAGTTATTACACTGACGCAAACTTTTGCTCAAGAGGTCAGTCCCTATGAAGGGATCTCGGCTCTTGCCTCGCCGAATGAGATGCTGGATATTCATAACCGAATACCAATGTGCAAAGCAAAAGGAAACGTCTGTAATATCAGTTTTTCTTAAAAACTTGGTTCCAACATCATATATGTTTGTTTTTCTTGCATTAATTATAATTAATGCAGTCCCATCAATTAATCCATATCACACCAAAAAGAACGAAAATAAAATATACGTATATGCCATCCGCATTTGCCACTGGGCCCCGTCATGCTGTAAGTGCACGGCGGCGCCCCGGCCGTCAATCCGACGCCGGAATGCGGAAGCGGTGAAAAACTTAAATTTTGCGGACTTTGCAAACCGGCACCACCGCGCACTACAACCCGGGATCGTTACCATTAACTAGTCTAAGCTAACTAGAAGATGGGAAAGAGATATACCGACGATCCAAGTCCTCCGGTCTTCTCGTCATCGTCCCGATCTCCTGCGGAATGTCCCGTCTCCTCCTCGTCGCCGGAAGTGCACCACATCGCCTACATCGTATACGGGCTCCCACCTCAATGCCGAGGCAACTCGGGCACGAAGCCGGCTACTCGACGTGCCCAAGATTTGCTGTAGAATATGTAGTCCTCAAGTCTCACTTTGGGGTTCATGGAGATGCCATTTTGATGGAGGGATGATACAAGCTTTTTGGAGGAGAAGCTAATATGATTTTTTTCAAGCCAAAAGAGTGTAAATCCCTACACTAGAATTTTGGACAGCCCTTGAGGGGAGAGGCCGGCCATGCAAGTGAGGGGTGAGTGAAAAAGGAGAGAGACCCTCAACTCAAGAGAGTGAATCAAGAGAATAAGCAAGTGAAAGGCTATCATCAAAAGAAATGATCACAAGCCTAAACTAACACTCCAACAACCTCATCATCAACAACCATGATGACAAAGGAAAAACCAACACTCCACCTCAACCATCACCTCACCAAGTCAAGCAATCATGAAAAAGGAAAGTCAAGTGATGGTGCTCATCATGAAAACCATCATGATGCAACAAGATGCAAAGAACCCCCTCCACTAATGCTTATTTGCAACAATGCAAATAAGCCCTCCTCCACCAATCTTCGGCCAATGAACGGAACAATGGAAATTGGCCGAAACGGAAAGCAAACTGGCAACTCCAGAAAACTGGTCCCGTAATAAATTACGGGAAAACCCCGATACTGTGCATACACACCCGCATCTGTATTTCGACCGAAATACAAATGCAATGAGACAAAGTCTACACTGTACTATACTAGGATCCGGCTTATACCAAAACCGGCTAGTAATATCTGTTCGATCCTGATCCGTGCAATACCGCACGTATCTGATCGAACCCTGCCATATAACCATACGGCTTATAGTACAATCTGTCCGATCCTGATCCGTGCAATACCGCACGTATCTGATCGGACCTTGCCATATCTCCATACGGCCTCTACAACCTTTCGCCCGAAAGCTGAGTAACTGAATGTGGGGGACTCTAAAGACTCGTCAACACCTTGGTTGTGGATTTAACCACTAGCACGTCAGAGGTATAAGCCAATACGTGACGGGCTACCAGGTACTGACCAAATGGGACGTCGATGAGGAAGCTCACCCCGACACCCAACTGAGCCTGTCAGTGACAATATCCGTGCAGTCCGGTCCGTTCGTCTATGAGCATCGCATGGCGGGCCTAGGGGGTTGGTAAAAGTCAGACCCCCAAAAGCGGTACAAGTCGTGTCGGAGTGTAGCCCAGAACACCCTGAGATACTACTGGAATACCTACCAGTAAATCTCCTTGCCTTGGCCAAGGACTTTGTGTAATGGCTCTTCTAGACACAGCACGACCTCACCCCCAATACCGGGAGAGACGAACCCCTGAAGATACGCTTACTGCCTCCATGTGGCTCGGGACTGTACCCAACTAAAACCTGTTTGCACGACTCCTTTGAGCCGTGGTAGGGTAGTAATCAAAGTACAGTGGGAACTCACACGAGACAAATGACGATCCCCAGGTCGATGAACTAACCTGCACACATGTCACCAGGGAACTGCCATCTGACGTCTGGTATATGACCAACTAGCATGTTCCCGGCGAGTCCTGTCCGGTGTACTCATAACCCAATGAGCACCTGTATACATCTTAGGTGATCCAACTGACACCAGTGGCTTGTGAGACCGGCCACTGCCCCTCGTCGGGGTCTCGACTGTATACACTAGTCTACTAATGGAGTATCGATGCCCGGTCTCGAAACTCCCACGACTAGGGACCTTTTAAGGATATGCTTGTAGACCCCCAGCTCTCATTTATATGATCGTCCTCATACTGCTGGTGGTTAAGCAAGAATCCTAGGGGCTCTATCAACGTGTAATAGCGACGTGTCATGTCACCTAAAGCAGTACACGATGATAAAGGTAAACCAGATAGCATACTATCATCTCGAGTAAGACTGTCCTACCGGGATAGGTCCTCCCTCAATCATTACAATCACGTACCTGTGACCTAATAATTGACTCTGAGGGCACTATCTCCAACAATCTCCCACTTGCACTCAAGGCTAATTATTGCGATGTCGCATACTCACAGCCCGTGTGATACCGAACACCCAACTCCTCTACTAGTCAGTTTCACAAAGCTCGTTTGCGAAACTATTGCGTTCGAGGAATAGCCTCAGTGAGTGGATCCGCCTTGTTGTCTCTTTCCATGTCTCTCTAAATCTCAAGTTCGCGGAGAAACCCATCTCCCGAAAAGAGCAATACCTGTCTCAGAATATGTCTGGATGTCTGATGGGACCTAGCTCATAAATGAACTTCAAATCCAAACTTCTTAGACTGTATCGTCAACTGAACTTAATCAGTATCCTGCGCCATGCCACCCTCAGTATTGCCTTGGACCACCTGTCCAAAATACTGCCCCTCATCAGAAGGAAAACTATAACTCTGACAACCTCCTTGTCGTCCATGTCACCTTGGAAGCCTGGAATGATAACTGTCTCCTGAATGAGGCTGTCGTTATCATATCCCTAGAACATCCACTTATGTTCTAAAACTGCTTCCGACTGTTTCTCTAGGATTGGATTAATGTCAACTTATTGCATCTAGTGCAAGAACAACATCTGGTGTGGTACTTGACATCTCATGATTGACTCAATTGCCTGAGCAAGTGATCTGCCAATCATGCACGTCCCTCTCCCCTTTAGTCTGTAAGACACCTTTAGAGAGGGTGACTCCATTACCTGCAGGTACACTACCGTGCCAGGAGTCGTCCATCCTAAATACTCTTAGAATGCTGTCAAGTACCCTGATTGGGAAACCACCCAAATCTAGATCTAAAACCATAGATCTAGTAACCAGTATGTCTGATATAAAATCCATTTCCTTTGTGGAGAAACAACTGTGTGACGACCAAAGTATAACCGATTGTAGTATAGGAGTTTCCTTTCCTATTCTGTGTATGTCATCCAGATACCAGGACATCACACCCTACTACCTTCTCAACAGATCCATCCCCTATTCTGATGAAGTCAAACCTATGACTGTCACGTCAGAAATAGATGATCTATCTCCGCTACATCTGCTTTAGTCTATAAATAGACATAAGCTACCTGTCCACCAATGCTTCCGCTGCTCCCACTGACTACGACAACCCTCTGGCAGAGTCATATAGACGTACACTTCTAAAACTGGTTTAGAACGACGCTATACTCATCCTCCCGCCGGGTCTCGCACCCTGGAACAACAGCAATGGTAATTGTGGGTAAACAAGAACTTCCCTGTCACCGTCCTTGAGGCCACCGTAGTACCTCTCGGGTGCCTGAAGTTACCCACCTTATCTGCGGAGTGGCCAATGGAATGTCAATCCAGATTGAATCTTTAGGTTCCTTATCAAATCTTCAGTAATCGTTTGTGGTTCTGGAATCACTTCCAGTTCTACCATACTCCCACTACTGTTTTCTGAAAAAATCCATTTTTATTAAAACTGTGGCGAGTCTAGAACAATATCGCTATTGTTCATCCAGATGGTAGAAAGTCAACCCTCGTCATAGCCTGGGTCAACCCACAAACAGCCATTACAGAAACGTGCCTTGAGTTGTCCAGTGTCTGGTTTTAATCATAAACCGGACAACTCCCCGTACCTTAACATCGTTAAGATATGAACTGTTCTATATCCCATATAGGACCAGAGGCACTGATTTAATTGAACCAGATCCAAATCATGCAACTGTCTCCAGTGCATGTCAACTAAATGGAAGGAGGCCAGATCAGCGTTACTCAACTTAGGAATACTTCCAATTATGAGTAACCTGAAAGAGAAGCAATTTCTCTTAATCATTACTATCAACTGAACACCATACACAAGTATCTACATCTTCGATCTCTTTGAAGAATCCCGATACTTGCTATACCTGGTTCTCTACTGTATTCAAATACATATAACTTCTCCAAATTCAGACCCTGTGTTTCCACGAAACACCTGTCTAAAAATTAGAGGAGTCATAAGTAAACCGAATATAGTACGAGGACCATCCCCTCTGTCCTGATGGACTCAGGACAACATACAATACTCTGTAAAAGTCCCTTGAGTCTGATTACTCATTCACTGTGTGTCGTAGGTTGAAAACTGTACTTATGGTTAAGAAGAATTACACCGCTGTTTAATGCTCCTTACCTAACCATCCACTGATATAGGTAAATGTCGTAGACATAATTTCAGAAAGGTATATCTCACTCTATGAAAATAGACGTACAGATATATCAATTTGAAATTGGTGCATAACAGCGGATATTCAAAACCAAATATTTGCCGACCGGCAAACAGCCCAGGTGATTTCCTCAAATATCACCGATTACAACGAATCCCGATATAATGAGGATAATCACCCAATTCCCAATAACTTACTCCCACTCATCATCTGTAAAACCATACAGATGTGAGAATCGTACCTGGTAAATACATACCCTGGAGTAAGTATCTAATCGGGAAATCAGTTTTCCTTTAACATTACACAGTGAAACTGAAACATTGAAATGTTCCGATGGGGTATTCTGGTATTCCTAGTAATGCCTCTTCCATTATCCAGATTCACAACTGTAACCGTATAATTCTTTGCCACTTCTCCAAATCCCTTCATATGTCTTTAGTCTTTACCTTCTGCACACCCCTTTAGGCCAAATGGTTTTCTTCCTTCCCTACCGTTCGGCACCAGCCTATGGTTTGGAAGAAGACTATCCAATAAGCATAATGGGTGTACTGTCCCAATCCTAGGAACACTCGCAACACGAGAGAAGGTGAAGATAAAAGACACCTGAATGTACTTTATTCCTATTTCTCCTGAACCAGGATCCATCCCCGAACTGGAACAAGTTCCTTTCGAGTTCGTATATAACCATACGATGGAATATCCAAATAAACTGTGGATCTTCGTAGTGATACGGAGTGTCCTGGAGAAATACAAAGGTGATGTGGGAGTGGTAACGAAATATTTGGTTTGGTCGTGAATATCTGTTGCAATTTACTTTGCCCTCCTACTAATCCCTTGTTTTGTCTGAACTTAATACCTTCTGCACACCATCGTTATGCTAATTGGTTTTCTTCATTCCCTACCGGTCGGCACCAGCCTAAGGTTTGGAAGAAGACAATCCAATTTGCGTAATAGGTGTACTACCCCTAAACCAAGGAGTACTCGTAACCTGAGAGAGGGTAAAAGGAAAAGACAACTGAATAATCCTATCCGTTTTCTCCAGAACCAGAAACCATCCTCGAATAAATTCTTTCGAGTTCGTATCTAACCATACGATGGTTTTGTCCAATGGAAGTGGACGTTCGTAGTAATACGGGGTGTCTTGGAGAAAAGGGTAAAAGTAGGAGTGGCAATGAGGTCTGCAACTCTGACAATCCAAAAGCCAGTGTTAAGTAAGTTCGGTCAACTTGGTCACGGAGTCATAGTCTAGGGTCGGGTCAATGGTCGCTACCAGAGAGAGAGAGAGAAGAAACACTCAGCGTGCACTCTATCCTAGATTAGAATGGTTACCAATTTATCTAATCTGGAAACCTCCCACTGTCACCTCAAATTCTCCTCCAAACCTGAAAGAAGAATTAGTCGGGATGTCCCGAGGAGTAAACTAACTCATCAGTGGGAATCGGGATCCAACTCTCATCGCATGACAACGTGACGGGATCCGCTCACGGTATCACACTCCAGAAGGTATGCGCATATCTGGCAAGTTTCAGTTCTTTTGAAACTCCCGACGTGATTTCTGCCCCATGCTCTTATGACCTTGGCGTGAGGTCAAAATATCATAAGTCACATGTCAAGTTCTACCCGTCATTATCCAGGTTAATTTGAATCCACCCGTACATACCCTTGACGTAGGCCAAAATAGTAGTACGACTGTCCCAAACCAACGCATCTATCTATGCAACAGATAAATACCCGGCAGCTACCAATCACTATGCCTTGGCGTGAGGTCAAAATACATAGCTTGAATACTACCGAATATTTAGCTGAAATGACGGAGGGCTACGAATGGTTTCTGGCGAAAACCTTTAACGTAAAGAACTTGATATCGTCGAAGGAACGGATAGCTTTTTAAAATATAGTGACGACAACCTTCGCTAAAGAGGTCACTCCCGGTGAAGGGATCTCGGCTCTTTCCCCGTAGAATGGGGTGCAGGATATTCCAAATGAATACCGCGGTGCAAAGCAAAAGTAATCGGCTATAGTGAAGTTAATGCCCTGACGCAAACTTATTGTCCAAGGGGTCACTCCCGGTGAAGGGATCTCGGCCCTTGCCTCGTCGACTGAGGTGCTGGATATTCATAACCGAATATCACTATGCAAAACAAAAGTAAACGTCCTTGCAATAACAGCTTTTTGAAAAAGTATTCCAACAACATCAGATTAGGTTTGTTTTTAACTTTGCATTGATCCGAATCAATGCAGTCCCATCAATTGATCACACCACAAAGAACGAAAATATACTGATGTACGTATATGCCATCCGCATTCGCCACTGGGTCCCGTCATTACCCGTTAGGTTAGCTTACTAACGACAGAGCGGGGACTGGACTAGCGCGGATGCAAAACATATACAACATCTACTAATATATATACCAATATATTATATTTCGCTCAAGGCGTGAATAAAATGCAACATCACAGAAAATGAACAGCATCACAGAAACAATACAGATATCTGGGATCCCCGGGTTTCACAGAGCCGCTGAAACCCGACGTTCCCCTGGTCGTGTGGATAGCCTGTGCAATGAAATCCTAGACCCCTACGGGCGCGGCAAGTCACCCGCCAAAACCTGAAGCGAGGCAGCCCCCTTCAGCGCCGTGAATGGACCACCCAGCACTTCACGGAATCCGGTAACTTGGGCACCCCTCCTGGGTCAAACCTATACCCCCTACGAGTGCGGCGAATAGCCCGCCAATCCCAGAGTGAAGCCCCCTCCGTCTCAATGCCATAAGATGCGGGCTTGTTGCCCTCTAGAACCCGGCTATCCGTGCACCCCTCCGCGGGGTATCCTAGTACAGAAAATAAAATATACATACACCGGGTACATCGACCGCAACCAGGCCGTGCCCCAAAATAATAATACAAACAGGCAGTGACGGCAGTCCACATGTCGGACGCTCGCCCCGCAATATCAAATGTACATAATACAACAGAACTGTACTAGCATTGCATTCAGGCTATCCCCCACGACCGATCCGCAACAACACAGCAAATACATAGAACATCAACGTGAAAGTCACGTTCGCAAACCCGTCTAACCGGGCTATAGCAGTTAGACAGGATTTACCGATCGAGTGACATTCACGGTCGCAGATATAATGTAAATACTGTGAAAAATGTGTTTAAGATTTTCCGATTGACCAAAAATTAACAAGTGGGCCCCCAAGCAATACTGTAGCACTCACAGAAATAATTGGCCCAATTTTAATATTCCAAAACCCCTAATTACTACCCTGAAGCCCACTGGAAAAAGATGGCCCACTGACCTCTCCACACTGCGGCGGATACGCGGCCCAATATAGAGGTGAGGCCGCGGTTCCGCGCTCATGAGGAGAGATCACAGTGTCGAATTTTTCCAGTATGCTTAGAATTTCCTGCACATCATTCTGAGACCACCTGAAAAATTTTTGGACACCAAAAAATCTTAACAGAAAACTGATGTGCACAAAAACATAGATTTTGGAATTTTGGTCGATCGGAAAAGCAAAACACATCAAACGAAAGCTAGACGAAGTTAATGGCGAGGCTCTGATACCACTGTAAGTGCACGGCGGCGCCCCGGCCGTCAATCCGACGCCGGAATGCGGAAGCGGTGAAAAACTTAAATTTTGCGGACTTTGCAAACCGGCACCACCGCGCACTACAACCCGGGATCGTTACCATTAACTAGTCTAAGCTAACTAGAAGATGGGAAAGAGATATACCGACGATCCAAGTCCTCCGGTCTTCTCGTCATCGTCCCGATCTCCTGCGGAATGTCCCGTCTCCTCCTCGTCGCCGGAAGTGCACCACATCGCCTACATCGTATACGGGCTCCCACCTCAATGCCGAGGCAACTCGGGCACGAAGCCGGCTACTCGACGTGCCCAAGATTTGCTGTAGAATATGTAGTCCTCAAGTCTCACTTTGGGGTTCATGGAGATGCCATTTTGATGGAGGGATGATACAAGCTTTTTGGAGGAGAAGCTAATATGATTTTTTTCAAGCCAAAAGAGTGTAAATCCCTACACTAGAATTTTGGACAGCCCTTGAGGGGAGAGGCCGGCCATGCAAGTGAGGGGTGAGTGAAAAAGGAGAGAGACCCTCAACTCAAGAGAGTGAATCAAGAGAATAAGCAAGTGAAAGGCTATCATCAAAAGAAATGATCACAAGCCTAAACTAACACTCCAACAACCTCATCATCAACAACCATGATGACAAAGGAAAAACCAACACTCCACCTCAACCATCACTTCACCAAGTCAAGCAATCATGAAAAAGGAAAGTCAAGTGATGGTGCTCATCATGAAAACCATCATGATGCAACAAGATGCAAAGAACCCCCTCCACTAATGCTTATTTGCAACAATGCAAATAAGCCCTCCTCCACCAATCTTCGGCCAATGAACGGAACAATGGAAATTGGCCGAAACGGAAAGCAAACTGGCAACTCCAGAAAACTGGTCCCGTAATAAATTACGGGAAAACCCCGATACTGTGCATACACACCCGCATCTGTATTTCGACCGAAATACAAATGCAATGAGACAAAGTCTACACTGTACTATACTAGGATCCGGCTTATACCAAAACCGGCTAGTAATATCTGTTCGATCCTGATCCGTGCAATACCGCACGTATCTGATCGAACCCTGCCATATAACCATACGGCTTATAGTACAATCTGTCCGATCCTGATCCGTGCAATACCGTACGTATCTGATCGGACCTTGCCATATCTCCATACGGCCTCTACAACCTTTCGCCCGAAAGCTGAGTAACTGAATGTGGGGGACTCTAAAGACTCGTCAACACCTTGGTTGTGGATTTAACCACTAGCACGTCAGAGGTATAAGCCAATACGTGACGGGCTACCAGGTACTGACCAAATGGGACGTCGATGAGGAAGCTCACCCCGACACCCAACTGAGCCTGTCAGTGACAATATCCGTGCAGTCCGGTCCGTTCGTCTATGAGCATCGCATGGCGGGCCTAGGGGGTTGGTAAAAGTCAGACCCCCAAAAGCGGTACAAGTCGTGTCGGAGTGTAGCCCAGAACACCCTGAGATACTACTGGAATACCTACCAGTAAATCTCCTTGCCTTGGCCAAGGACTTTGTGTAATGGCTCTCCTAGACACAGCACGACCTCACCCCCAATACCGGGAGAGACGAACCCCTGAAGATACGCTCACTGCCTCCATGTGGCTCGGGACTGTACCCAACTAAAACCTGTTTGCACGACTCCTTTGAGCCGTGGTAGGGTAGTAATCAAAGTACAGTGGGAACTCACACGAGACAAATGACGATCCCCAGGTCGATGAACTAACCTGCACACATGTCACCAGGGAACTGCCATCTGACGTCTGGTATATGACCAACTAGCATGTTCCCGGCGAGTCCTGTCCGGTGTACTCATAACCCAATGAGCACCTGTATACATCTTAGGTGATCCAACTGACACCAGTGGCTTGTGAGACCGGCCACCGCCCCTCGTCGGGGTCTCGACTGTATACACTAGTCTACTAATGGAGTATCGATGCCCGGTCTCGAAACTCCCACGACTAGGGACCTTTTAAGGATATGCTTGTAGACCCCCAGCTCTCACTTATATGATCGCCCTCATACTGCTGGTGGTTAAGCAAGAATCCTAGGGGCTCTATCAACGTGTAATAGCGACGTGTCATGTCACCTAAAGCAGTACACGATGATAAAGGTAAACCAGATAGCATACTATCATCTCGAGTAAGACTGTCCTACCGGGATAGGTCCTCCCTCAATCATTACAATCACGTACCTGTGACCTAATAATTGACTCTGAGGGCACTATCTCCAACACATGCACCGTTAAGTTACTTAACTAACGGCAGAGCGGGGGCTGGACTAGCGTGGTTGCAAAATATATATAACATCTACTAGTATATATAAATATTTATATAACATTCTTCTCAGGCATGATATAAGTAATATCACAGAGCATCAACAAGCAACACAGAATGGTGGATAATCTTGGAGCCCCGGGTTTCCTTTGAGCCGCAATTGAAACCCGACGTTCTCCTGTAGTGTGGATAGCATGTGCAATGAAAACCTGGACCCCTACGAGCGCGGCAAGTTATCCGCCAATCCCAGAAGTTAGGCAACCCCAATCATCGTGAATGGGCCACTCAGCACTTCACGGAATTCGGTAACTTGGGCACCTCACCTTGGGTCATCCTATACCCACTACGAGCGCGGCGAATAGCCCGCCAATTCTAGAGTGAGGTCCCCTCCGTCTCAACGCCATGAGATGCGGGCCCGTTGCCCTCTAGAACCTGGCTATTCGTGCACTCCACCGCCGGGTAATCCTAGTACAGAAAAGAAAAGCATATATACAATAGCGACATCGACCTCAATCCGGTAGTGTCCCAATAAAAGAATATACAATCTGGCAGAGACGGCAGTCCACATGTCGGACTCTCGCCCCGTAATACTGAATATACAATGAATCTGAACTGTACTACCACCATTGCACTATATGCTATCCACCACGACAATCCAACCACAACATCAGCACATCACAGAACATCAACGGGAATATCACGTTCGCAAACCCGTCTAGTCGACCATATAGCAACTAATCGGGTTATTCCGCTCGAATGATATTCACGGTCGCAGATATATCACATGCACTGATAAATACACACTTAAAATTTTGATCGACTAAACTTTCCAAATTGGCCCCAAATGCAATCCAGCACTTAAACAAATCTGGGCCAAAACCATATATCACAAAAATCATATTTCCATTAAATACAGTGCTAGAAAAAAATTGGCACCATATCGTCACAAAAGCGCTGCGGAACCGTCGCCAATAGGCTAGTTACGCGGCCAAATTGTTGGCTTAGGCGCTCAAATTTCTTCTAGTGCCCTATATATGCCTGCACGTATTTTTAAGATGCTCTGAATAATTTTTGAACAAGTTTGAAAATCGGCAGCAAGCACATCAAAATGGAAATACGATTCGGATAAAATGGTCGATCGATATTTTAAGCTTGTGCAAACAAACTAGTAATGGTTTATAAGGTGGCTCTGATACCATGTTGGGTTACGAAAGCGTTCTGGCCATCTAGCGTGGCCGATGCGGAACAAAAACTGGCGTTTAAAATTTTGGCGCTAACGAAACCGTCTAGATCAAAACCATAAACCTTTACTAGCTAACAATGAAAACTAAACCAAAAGGGTAAAGATGGTTATACCGAATGAACCAAGTCCTTCGGTCTTCAACCATCATCCTCAGCTCCTAGTGGTCGTCTGGATCGAGTTTGGTTGCCGGTCTTCCTCTATCGATGATGATCCACCCGAGAGAAACGACGCAGGTTCCAGCCTTGCCAAGCGAGACAACCGACATTCCAAGGTTGCTAGCAATGGAGAGTGGAGGTATAGCAATGTCTCACTATATTTTTCTCTCATCACATAAGCTTAAATGAGCAACCCAAGAAAGATGAAGAAGGAGGTGAGGAAAATTGCTAAGTATCTCAAGAAAGCGAGAGTGAATCAAATCAAGAAGGAAACAAGAATAGATGGCATGGCATATATAAAAGAATGGCTACTACATTTTACAACCATGTAATGAAAATTTCTCCTTCATTTTTCAAATAAAATATCAAGAGCTATGCCTCTCTACATGCCAAACCAAGCTCATGCCAACTCACCCTTCCACCTCATTTCCCTAAATGATTTTCTAAAATGAAAATCAAATAATGAGGTGTTCATCTTTTAGAAGCTATTCCGTATAAATACTGAATACAACCTTGTATATGTATCGAAATACATATACGCGTATTCGTACAAAAATACGAATAGCCAAGAGAGAAAATGAATAGTGAACAATAATACTAGAATACATGTATTAAATCAAAACCTGATTTAATAATCCAGTTTAATCCTAAACCGCTAGTATTATTAACCGTCCGATTAAAGTCCGTGTAGCCTGTACACATATTTAATCGGAGCCCTGTATGTACTAATACGTCATCTACACCATATTGTCTGAACCGTGAAAACTCTCTGTGTGGAACTCTAAAGACTCGTCAATATACTGGCAGTGAGTTTAACCAAAAGCACGTCAGCGGTACTAGCTATACGCAACGGCTACCCAAGTATTGAGCGAAAAGAAGGCCGACGAGCAAACTCATCCGTACCCCTACCGAGCCTGTCAGTGACAATCTCCGTACAGTTCGGTCTGTTCGTCTAAGAGTATCGCATATCAAGTCTGGGGGAGGATAAAGTCAGACTCCTAATAACGCGACATTTCGTGTCGGTAAGAAGCCCATCACCAACTGAGAAACTACTGATCCAAATCAGTAATTCTCGACTATCTTGGCCAAGGATTTCTGAAGATGGCCATCCGTGCACTACGCGACATCAACCTCAAATACCGTGAGAGACGAATTCTCGACGATCCGCTCACTGCCTCCATGTTGCTCGGGACTGTACCCAACTAAAACATGTTTGCACGACTCCTTTAAGCCATAGTAGGGTTGTAATCAAAGTACAGTAGGAACTCACACGAGACAAATGACGATCTCAGGTCAACAGACTAACCTGTACACGTCACCTGGGAACTGCTATCTGACAATAGGTATAATACCATCTTGCATGTTCCCGGCAAATCCGTCCAGTGTACTCAACCCAATGAGCACCTGTGTACTATCTTAGGTGACTAACTGACACCAATGACTTGTGAAACCGGCCACCGCCCCTCGTCGGGGTCTCGATAAATACACACTAGTCTACTCTTGAGTATCGATGCCCAGTATTGATATTCTCTCGACCAGGGACATTTAAGAATGTGCTTATAGACAACCGAACTCCTACGTATATGATCGCCATCATAATGCTGGTAGTCAAGAAAGAATCCTATGGGCTCTATCAGCATGTAATAGTGATATGTAATACCACATAAAGTATGTACATGATGATAAAGACAAATCAGATAGTATACTATCATCTCGAGTAAGACTGTTCTATCCGTATAGGTCCTCCCTCAATCATCATAATCACCTGCCTGTGATTACGATAATTGCCTTGAGGGCACTATAGCCAACATGAATATAGTCCCACATCAGGAAAATTGTGAGATGCATATAGGTATAAGATATAAGATGTGACAACCCCCATAAGGCTTGAGTCTTTTGAATAGAGTCCCACTATATTAAAAGTCTATGCGCTTTAATGTGTGGGCCCATCTGTTGTGGACCCAAATCGAGTTTTACAGCAATTTTTCGGATATTACACATATTGTACATAATGTCCTTCCCTTAAATTTTGCATGTTGCATGAATTTTGCTTCTATGGTCATATTGGAAACTTGAAATATTACTCATCTTCTTGCTTTTGGAGTGTAGCATGAACGGAAGATATAGCATTTGTGATTCAGCCTTGCTAAACCTAGGCCAAGAGCGTTAGCAGAAGTGCACAAGAAAACTGTTTCTGAGTTATAGTGATCAAATTGGTTATGTTTGTCGGGTTTGTTCCACCACATATCATGCATACTGATATAATGCTTGCATGTAATTCTGCATGTATGTGTGGACATCATACATGGGATCATCATGTGCATTCATACTACCTGTATTCCTAGCCATGCTGTGAGTAGAACATGCATCCATGAATTATTAGCATTCTTTTACATCCAATTTTTTGGGTGTTATAACGTCCAAAGCAACAAAACCAATTACAGAACTTTAATGATTATATATTTAGCTCTATAATGCTCACCTAAGAAACCTTTATTAACAAACTTTGGGTATATTTTCCCTTCTATAATTGTTATTGAAGTTTTCCATGTTCTTTTAGTTATCATGAATATATACTAAGACATTTTTTTAGTGTTTTATATGTTAATTATTTATATATATTTTTTAAATTTCAGAGTCTGTTACTCTGTTATTTAGTGAAGGTTTCAAGGATAATGTCTGTGCTTGTGGGTGTTTGCATCCATGAGTTAGATGCTTTTGGGTGTTAGATATGATGACTTAAAATTAATTGCAAGTATATCATCCATCAACAGTATTCTCTTCCGATTTAAAACTACATATTATTTGGATTATACCCAGTTTATGGTGTGCCGATTAAATCTCTAAGAAAAGACTGAGTTGGTAATAACAAGAATTTAACCGGGTAGAGTTTTTTGTGATTTGGTTTTCTTCATATTGATCTGGATTTCTTGACATTCTGGCTTAAATTTTTCTTTGATGATTTCTTGTTGCAATAAGTAAGTTATATCCATGCATCATATGCATTGAACTGGTGATTTTAGCTATATTAGATGAATTTACTGAAGTTATGTGTCTTACTGCATGACTCTTTAGGTTTAAACCTCCTTAACTAATAAATATTAGTCCGGAAGTATTTGAATAGTCAAATTATTTTGATTTTGATTTTAGATAAAGCTCCTCACCTTATCTTCCATTGCTCTAATAGTTTATAGTAACTAGTGCTCTTTGTGTAAGGCATGATATTTAGTGAGGCGGTTGGGCTAAATAACGCTGTTGTTGTTTCTGCTTCTGTTGTATAGAGCTTGAGTAATTACCTAGTGCCTATCATTTTGAGCTCTTGAAATACCATTGATTTAGTTATTTTAAAGGTATTTTTTTCCAGTTTTTCTTCTAGTATGACACTTCTCGTGGCTAGAATACCTTGTCATGTCATCCAGCAAGATTTTATAGTCTAGTTACTAATCTATTGCATTCTTTCTACATATATGCACTCTTTATACATATACGCCCTATAGCTTGCCCAATAGCGAGTTCTACATCTACGGCTTCTTTTGATGCCCATTGTCGGTTTGGTCACCTTTCTTGACAACCTTGAAGAGGATAGCTTACTCTCTTGGTTCTTTATTTAGTTTAGAGTGTGAGTCTTCTGTGTTGGGTAAGCATCATCATTCGAGCTATCCATCTCCTGTCAATAAGAGTCGAAAAACCTTTCTTTTAGTGTATTCTGATGGTTGGGGTTATGCCCAGTTATTGTCCAAAAAGGCATTTCAATTATTTTTTTTCTTTTTTTCTTACCAATGAAAGTTCTTCGACACTGAAATTTATATATTGTGTAGATAAATTCAATTATTCACATAATATATACTTTTTTTTATTACCTTTGGTCTTCACATTTTACTTCGTTTATGTGATACATGTGTGCCTGTGTTAAACATGTGCAGACACTAAGCGCTAATGAGAGAGAGAGAGAGAGAGAGATCTTGTTTTTTGGCGCTTGCCATTTTTTAAAGCTCTTATAAAGAAGCAATTGCCGCGGTTATTTCGGACTAGCTGCAATAAAGTATTTGGGAGTGTTGTCTCAACGGACCCAACAACACCATCCAATGCTCCAGAATTAACCAGAAAATCAGCTCCTATGTTTCCTTCTCGGAAAATATGAGTAGCTCTGAACTCAAGCAGCCGAGTCCGTTCGTAGATATCCTCTAGCATTAGCTTTGTGATGCCAGATGTATTGCTTTCGCGATTAATCCATCCAATAACCAGAAAAGAGCCGCCTTTGAGCCAGAGTTTAAAAGCATGCAGCTCAAACACCGCAACCCGCACAACTTCTTTAGCTGTCGATAACTCGACCAATGGAACTGTTAGCCCCGAGAGTCACCGGCCTTTAGCTTAAAGAACATATCCATGCTCGTCCCGACAAAGAATCCCAGCGTCTTTAGCTTGAAGTACTCTTTTGACCGAACCATCGAAATTTACTTTGATTTCATCATGTCGTGGATGTGACCATTGAAAGGGAGGGGTATGGAGAGGGTCCAGAGGACACAAGGTTAGACCAGTTGGCTGTCGATGGGCACAAATAAATTCCAAGGTCATGAGACCTGTACTCTTTAGCAAGAAATAGAACCTTATCACGAACTTTATCTGGTTTAGGGGAAATTCCACTAAATACCACCTCATTTCGTTGTTTCCATATTATATATGCTCCGTACATAACAAGTGCTTGTTTTAGGCGGCGTTCACTACCCCGATGCCCTGACAAGGACCTTGCTTTTGAAATGAGTTATGCAATGATCTGAAAACTAAGATTTGTTTCCCCACGACCATGAACATTATGTTCCAAGAATGTCTAGCAACCGAGCGTGGCATGGTCAATAGTCTGAGAGTGCACCACAAAGAGGACTAGTGTATACATGACGTGACAACCGCATCTTTGTAACTCATGACTTACAGCAATAAGACCCCACATAATCTGTCACCAAAATGGTCAAGCGTGTGGCCCAGCACAAGAACGCCAGAGCCACGTCGCGGTTAAAGAGTTCTCATGTGATTCAGCAAGGAGGAGCTTCCCATACATCTCTTTCACAATGACATGCGAGGAGCCTGCAGTTCCCCACCCGACATCTTCCTTGGTGGGGCAGCTGTAGTTGGAACACGCCAAGGTGTCGCCAAGTAAAGATTCTATCATCTCACTATTCCATTTCCTGTCCACAATTAGACCGCCAACTAAAAGAATTCCTTCAAGCAACTCAAATGAAATGAATGTTGGCCATTTGCACAAGGGCATATGACCAATCCAAGGATCATCCATAATTGTCGTGGCCACGCCATTACCCATTACATGCTTCATATTATCGTAGATGAGTTGCCCCGCCTTGCAAATAACATGCCAAACCGTTGTACATCCACATGGGATCGGTGTATTTGGCCAACATCTGTCAATGCCATATTTATCTCGAACACAGTCAATCTATAAGCTGTTGTGTCACAATAAATTCCTACCGGCATGTTTAGAAAGAAGTGCAGATCTCAATGGAAGAAGGCTATGCACCTTGAGTCCTCCCTGCGCTTTCGATGTCGTGACAATGTCCCATGAGATCATATGAAGTTTACGATCACCCCAATGAAAGGTTCTACAGATTTGTTCTTGTGACCGAAGAACCAAAATAGGAACCCATGAGTTGGACATTGCATAGGCAGGAATTGATAACAAAACAGAGTTGGCGAGTGTGACACGCCCCGCCAAAGATAAGTCCATGACCTTCTATGGGCTGAGCCTATAAAGAACTCTATCAATAATGTCTTGGCAATCAGCACGTGTGGGTTTCTTTGGGGTGAGACAAACCAAGATACCTTCGGGCATCGTCATCTATTGACATGCAATTTTCGAACAAGGCATCGCCATAATCTCCAAGGGATGGATGGACTGAAGCTGATCGAGGACTTGTAGAAATTAATAAGTTGTCCAGACATGATGCAATACCCAATTAGCGCTTCTGAAAGCCTCGGAATAAAATCTTCATCAGCTCGCGAGACAAGTAAGCAATCATCCGCAAACAATAGGTGCGAATAGGATGTGGATCCAGTTCCAAGACAGTATGGGCGAATCCATTTTTTTTAAGGAAAAGTATAAAAAAGATAAAAATAAGTTTCCCTTTTGTTTTGAATTCCCCTTGAAAAATTGAGAAGACGGCACATGCGTCTCTTGAATTTGAGTTATAGTAGTATTGACATTCTCTTTTTCTAGGTTTAAGATTAGACCACAAACCAGACTTATCTCCTACCAAAATTTTCATTTCTTAGGAGTGGGACTTTCATATCGAAGTTTGTGATTTCTTAAAAGGCTAAATTATACTAAACTACCCTTAATTATGGTTGTTTCACTAATCTAAAGAGTTATTTGTAATAACCATAAACTTCCTCAAAGAATCAAATTTAAAGGTATTTTAGTGACAAGTAAAACTCCCTGTAAATGTTTAAGGAAGTTTACTTGAACAAAAATACTTAAGGTACATGTAGTTTAGTGGGAAACAACTATAACAGGAGGTAGATTAGTGTAATTTTGCTTTCTGTAAGATCATTCTCATTTGAGATTCAATGTCGCTCCTCCCAGGTTTACATATATGCTTAATGGTCTGGAAATCCCCATGTGCCTATTAACACCTCTGACTCAAATTTTTATTTATTATTTATTTTTTTGGACAAAAAGGTGATTTCTTTCATTTTTATCTTCTTAAGCAGTAATAAGTTTGTCTTTTGTTTGCAGGCCGATTTGTTGGGTAGTTCAGTGAGCAGACCAGCCAATATAGAAACCACAGCTCTTGGAGCAGCATTTGCAGCTGGCTTAGCTACTGGGATTTGGACCGAAGAAGAAATTTTTGCATCTGGACACAAAGACAAGGCAACAATTTTTCGACCCAAATTAGATGGGGCTCAAAGGAAGAAGAGGTGTGAATCTTGGTTCAAGGCTGTATCAAGAACTTTTGATCTTGCCGACCTGTCCCTTTAGCTCCGAAGCTTCGAAGGTAGATATCGATAATTTTACCGTTGAATAAATTGTGAACTGATTGGATATCTTGTTTGATCAAACACTGTTTCTTTTAGCATGTGATGGAATTTAAAATGCATTGTTTGCATTTGTTAGCAAATACTTTTTGTCAATTAGATGGTTGCATACTAAAAATTTCATTTTGTTTGGTTTCTTTTTCTCATTGTATTATGCTTGTATGCGATTAGAGTATAAAGATCCTCTGAAAACATTTTAAACTTTAGCTGAGGGGAAAGCAAGAATTCATTGTGATCTTATACGCACCACCAAGTCCACTTATTAGGATTTTAAAGAATTAAGTGGTAGTGTCATATTTGGAGTCGAGGCTGATTTCGGACGGTGGTGATTAGCATTACAAAACTTAGAGAAGAACAACAATGGGGAAAGAGAACATGAGGGAGACAGAATTTTGGGTAAGAAAATCATTTGTCACTGCATTGGATTTTGGGTTAATTGAGAACCCAAAACTCATACAATTAACTAATTTAATCATACAATCATACATACCTCTCGGCCCCCCCTCCTCTCTCTTCCCCCCTCGCCCCTTTTATTTAATACTGATCAGCTGCAGTAGCGCAAAATATTTGGTAGGAAATGTAAGTTTTTGCAGGTTTTACGGTTGAATGAATTGGTTAAGTGGTGGCCCTACACAAACTGTGCGTGCACCAATTTATCCGTCCTTAAATTCGACCTCGTCTCGTGGTCAAAGCATGACATACGAGCAGGACTCACCTGCTTGAGATTTGGCCAGCTTAAATCAATATTGTTAGGACTTGTCCACCTTGTCGTCCCATCCATTACTTCATCTCGGTTTCATGATAATAGGAACAGTCTCATTAAGTACCAAAATATCACTGAAAAAGGTTTTACTTTGCTCCAAATTTGACCAAGAGATAGAAACATCCATGCCCAGCTTGTCTCTAGACCTGTGTATTCTAATATTTCCATTCAAGTTGGAGTTTACATATCATATATGCCCAGCTTGTCACAAATAAAATTCACTCCGGCTCTTCTCAAAGATTTTGTGAAAAGTTCTGCTAATTGATGAGCAAATTTTACGTAAGTGTCTGTTGTTCCATTCTCTATTTTCTCTCACACAAAATGGTAATCAACTTTAATGTGCTTCGTTCTCTTATGTAACACGATATTCGAAGCAATATAAGTTGCAGTTTTAGTGTCGCAATACAGCTGCATAGAAGAAGTGGGCCCAAACCCAAACTCTCTAAACATAAAGTTAATCAATACAAGTTCACAACCAGTGTTCGCCCTTGCTTGATACTCAAACTCTGCACTGGAACGAGACACAACATCATGCTTCTTTCTTTTCCAGGAGACTAAGTTGTCTCCTACAAATGCTCCAGCCCAATCTGTATCAGTGAATCCTGCAATCCGACGTCTATGATCTGAATACAACAGATCTTTCTCTGGAGCATTCTTCAAATATCGTAGTATTCGAATCACATCATCCCAATGAGCAATTTGAGGATCTGCCATGCACTGGCTAACATTGAAAGGACAAGCAATGTTAGGTCAGGTCACCGTGAGATAATTTAGGTTAATGAAAATCATCGATATCTTCCGAGATCTTCTAGTTGATCACCTTATCCCGGACGTAGCTTAGTGTTGGGATCCATCGAAGCCTCTATGGGCCTGCATCCTGACATCCCAGCTTCAAATAACATATCAAACACAAATTTCGCATATAGATGTCATCTTTTGATCGAGCAATCTTGATGCCCAAGAAGTATTTGTAAGTCGATGTACAACACCCCACGAGTTGCGGGGAGGCGGAAATATGAAAAACGATCTTGTTCTTTAAGCTAACATCGACTAACCGAAGATCTTTACTAAACGATAACTAACAACTACCATAGAAGTTCTTAGCTACTATGAAAAGAGATTATACCTAGTGTATCGTGTCCTTCGTCTTTTCGTTCTCTACGTCCTCCTCGGCCTCCTCTCCGTGATAGATGATCCACCCGAGAACCCTAATCCAAGTTTCACCTCTAAACTTGAGATAACTAAGTTTCTCTAGTCGCTAATCAAAGGAACTTAGGTGATATAGAGTTAGGTTATGAATTATTTAGTCTATTCTAATCCTTGATCTCAACTCATGAGTGGTAGGATTAGGGTTTGAAGAGAGAGTGAGCTTGAGGAGAGAGAAGGTGAACATGATAATGATAATGATATTGTTTCTCACTTGAATTATATGAAGCATAATGATTAATCAAATAAATGAATAAATGTGATTATTCATCATGCTACATTAATTCAATATGAGTGATTCACTATATGAGTCATTAAGTATTTAATAATGCATTAATGACATGATGAATGATGAATCACACAAAATGAGTCACGATTGCATTTAATGATAATGCCACTTAAACCCTCAAGTCACTATGCTTCTAAAAGCTTCTCGTAAAATTACGAGAACGCCCCTCCTATCCGTGAAAATACGGAAAAACTTTAGACTGTATAAATCCAATAACCTGATACTAGAATCTGGTTTAAACCAAAGCCGGCTAGTAAAAACTGTCCGAACGTCGTACGTGTGTAAACACACGTATGCGTCCGAACCCTTGTCGTAAAACCGTACGACCTCTATATCGTTTTGCCTGGAGTAGGGAAATCTCTGTGTGGGACTCTAAAGACTCGACTACTACGCTGGCAGTGGGTTTAACCACAGACCGCAAGCGGCACTAGCTGTACATAACGGTCCCCAGGTAGATGTCGATAAGAAGGCCGATGAGGAAACCCATCCGAACTCCTACTGAGCCTGTCCGTGACAATATCCGCGCAGTCCGGTCTGTTCGTCTAAGAGTATCGCATGTATGGTCTAGGGAGGTGGTAAACGTCAGGCCCCTAATAACCGTACAAGTCGTGCCGGTATGGCTCAAGACCATCCGAGAATCTACTGATCGGTCCATTAGTAATTCTCAATCATCCCTGGCCAGGGACTTATGGTAATGACCAACCGATCACCGTGCGATATCAACTCCCTATACCGGGAGAGACGAATCCCTAACAGTCACTCACTGCCTCCACGTGGCTCGGGACTGTGCCCAACTAAAACCTGTTTGCACGACTCCTTTGAGCCGTGGTAGGGTAGTAATCAAAGCACAGTGGGAACTCACACGAGATAAATGACGACTTTAAGTCAGCAGACTATCTGCACACATGTCACCTGAGAACTGCTATCTGACGTTAGGTATAAATACCATCCAGTCAGTTCTCAGCGAGTCCTGTCCGGTGTACTCACACCCAGTGAGCATCTGTATACAATCTTAGGTGCACATCACCAATGTCTGTGGGACCAATCCATCGCCCCTCGTCAGGGTCTAGATATGTATACACTAGTCTACTCTGGAGCATCGATGCCCTGTCTCGATACTCCTGCGACCAGGGACATTTAAGGATGTGCCTATTGACTATCCAGCTCCCACAAGTATGACTGTCATCACAACGCCGGTAGTCAGGCAAACACCCTATGGGCTTTATCAACATGTATATATATATGAATACAACGCAAAATATATCATATGTTAAGATAAAGACAAACCAAATAGCGTACTATCATATCAAGCAAGATTGTCATGTACATACATATCCCTAGTATCTTATACAATGAAGGCCTCTAGGGCATATATATCCAACAATCTCCCACTTGCACTAATGCCTATAATTGACGCAATGAGTACCCACTATCTGCACTAGATCCAGTTGCTAGCGTACCGCATGTCCAACATCTCAAACAGCCTCTCGAACTGGACTTGAGGGATGGCCTTAGTGAATGGATCTGCCGTGTTGTCTTTTGTGTCCACTCTCCGTACCTTGATCTCCCGACGATCCACGATCTTCCTAATCAGGTGAAACCGCCTCAAGATATGCCTGGATTTCTGATGGGACCTTGGTTCCTTCGCTAATGCTACAGCCCCATTGTTATCACAATACAAAGGTATTGGATTGGCAATGGACGGAACCACCTGAAGTTCAGAGATGAACTTCCTCATCCAGACAGCCTCTTTTGCGGCTTCGCTAGCAGCTATATACTCAGCCTCCATAGTTGAGTCTGCGACGGTATCCTGTTTGGAACTCCTCCAACACACCGCCCCTCCATTGAGGGTAAACACAAAACCCGAAATGGATTTAGAGTCATCTTTGTCACTTTGGAAGCCGGAGTCGGTAAAAGCCTTGACCTGGAGGTCCCCATTACCGTAAACTAAGAACATCTCCTTAGTCCTTCTCAGGTACTTGAGAATGTTCTTTACCGTTATCCAATGCTTCTCACCCGGGTCAGACTGATACCTGCTTACCACACTAAGTGCGTAAGCTACATCTGGTCCGGTACATAACATCGCATACATTATAGATCCTACTGCCGAAACGTAGGGTATAATGCCCATGCGAGCCCTCTCTTCATCAGTCTTTGGAGAGGGTGATCCAGTGACAAGCGGGTAAATTACCGCGCTTGGAATCTTCCATACTAAATCTCTTTAGTATAGTGTCAATATACCTGGACTGTGAAAGTCCCAACATTCTATTGGATCTATCACGATAGATCTTAATGCCCAGAATGTATGATGCATCTCCCAAGTCTTTCATGGAAAATTTCTGTGACAAGAAGAGCTTTACTGATTGTAGCATAGGGACATCATTCCTTATCAGTAGTATGTCGTCGATGTATAAAACGAGGAAGACTACTGCTCCTTCTACAATCTTCATATAAATACATGGTTCATCTACATTTTTGATAAAGTCAAATTCCTTGACCGTCTCATCAAAGCAGATGTTCCAACTCCGCGATGCTTGCTTTAATCCATAAATGGATTTAAGCAATTTGCACACTTTTCCGCTGCTCCCACTGTCTAAGAAACCTTCTGGTTGATCCATGTAAACACTCTCTTCCAAATGTCCATTTAGAAAAGCTGTTTTTTCGTCCATCTGCCAGATTTCATAGTCATGGAAGGCAGCAATGGCAAGCATGATCCAAATGGATTTAAGCATAGCTACTGGTGAAAAGGTTTCATCATAGTCCATTCCTGGTCTTTGACGAAAACCGTTTGCAACGAGTCTAGTTTTGTAGGTTTCCACTTGTCCAAATGCACCAATCTTCTTTTTGAAGATCCATTTGCATCCAACTGGTTTCACCTCAGGAGGAGCAACTTCTAAAGTCCATACTTTATTGGTGTACACGGATTCCATTTCGGATCTCATAGCATCCAGCCACTTCACCGAGTCTATACTCGTGATAGCCTGCTGAAAACTAGTAGGCTCATCATCCTCGATGATGCAATCCTCTCGATCCCCATCCAGAAGAAACCCATAGTATCTTTCAGGAGGATGAGAAAGCCTACTAGATCTGTAGAGTGGCATTGGTTCGTCGGGTTCTATTGAAACCTGAGGTTCTACTAAGTCCTCGGCAGCAGTTTGAGGTTCTGGAATTTCTTCCAGCTCTACCGCGCTCCCATTAATTTCTTTTGCAAGAAATTCGCTCTCTAAGAAGACAATGTGGCGAGCGACAAACATCTTTTGTTCTTCAGTGTGGTAGACCATATACCCCCTTGAATGCTTGGGGTATCCTACAAACTTGCATAAAACCGATCGTGCCTCGAGCTTGTCCGGATTATGCTTTTTAACATATGCCGGACACCCCCATATCTTGATATACTTGAGATATGGTCTCTTCCCGCTCCACATTTCATATGGAGTTGTAGGCACAGACTTAGTCAGAACTCTATTCAATAGGTATGCTACTGATTCTAGTGCAAAACCCCAGAAGGAAAGTGGCAACTCAGCACTACTCATCATTGAACGTACCATGTCCAGCAGCGTGCGATTCCTCCTTTCTGATACACCATTATGCTGAGGTGTATAAGGCGGAGTAAGCTGAGAGAGAATTCCATTCTCTTTTAAGTATTCAAGGAAACTGGTACTTAAGTATTCTCCACCTCGATCAGATCGAAGTGTCTTGATGCTTTTACCAGTTTGTTTCTCTACTTCATTTTTATACTCCTTAAACTTCTCAAAGGCCTCGGATTTATGTTTCATTAAGAACACATGTCCATACCTAGAGAAGTCATCAGTAAAAGTGATGAAGTAGGAGCGACCGCTTCGTGCATGCGTAGAAATTGGACCACATACATCACTGTGTACAAGTCCCAAGAGTTCTGTGGCTCTTTCTCCGTGTCCGGTGAACGGAGATTTGGTCATTTTTCCTTTGATACATGATTGATAAGTTGCATATGATGAATATTCAAACGGATCTAGATATCCATCTTTATGTAACTTAGTCAACCTTGTTTCGTTTATATGACCAAGTCTACAATACCATAGGAAGGCTTGATTTGAATCTGGAGCCTTTCTTTTAAGCGTGTTTTGAATATTGAAAATTTGAGGTTGATTTAGTATGTATATGCCGTTTTCCAGTGTGCCATACCCAATCAGCTCTTGATTTAGGAGAATGTTCATGACATTTCTTTCAAGCGCAAAATTATATCCTTCATTAGATAACAAAGATACTGATATAATATTACACAACATACTGGGAATACAAAAACAGCTGTACAACACCAAAATGTGCCCACTAGTCAACCCTAGGTGATATTCCCCTATTGCAATAGCATCTACATGCATTCCATTGCCCATCCGGAAAGTCATATCACCTGTCCCCAGTGCTCTACTATTTCTCAGATCCTGCAATGAATTACAGATGTGAGAACCAGAACCGGTATTAAGTACCCATGATGTAGAGTTTACTGTAAGACAATTTTCGATTACGAACATATCTGAAGCAGAAGCAACAACTTGCTTCTTGTCCTTGGCTTTGAATGCCATGCAATCCTTCTTCCAGTGCCCTTGCTTGTGACAATAATAGCATTCGTTCTTATCTGCCTTCACCCTTCCTGCCTTGTTCGTTCCCTGCACCTTCTTGACCCCACCCTTTGGTTTGGTGGCTTTCATCTTCTTCTTCCCTTTAGCTTTCGCTTTAGATTTAGAAGAGGATGATTGGCCAATATACAGAACGGGGGTCTTCTCCTTTTTCAAGGAGGTCTCTGCTACCCTCAACATGTTGAGGAGCTTTGGAAGATCAGCTTCCATTTCGTGCATGTTGAAGTTCAGCACGAACTGAGAGAAGGTATGGGGAAGGGACTGCAAAATCAAGTCGATGTACAAATCATTCTCTAGCACGCATCCCAGGTTTGCGAGTTCCTCAATGAGAGTGATCATTTTCAGGACGTGCTCTCCTACAGATGATCCTGGAGCTAACCTCATCTGGAAGAGTTTCCTTGAGGTCTCGTACCTCGCAATACGGGAGTGCTCCCCATACAAATCCTTGCAATGGAGAAAGATGGATACACTATCCATACTCTCGTGCTGTTTCTGGAGTTCATTGTTCATAGACGCCAGCACGATACACTTAGCTTTCTCACAGTCTAGATCCCAGGTTTTGCGAACTTCCTTGTCCGCAACTGAGGAATCTGGTCCTGGGATAAGGGGAGGAACAGCGGTGGAAACATATGCTACTTTGTCATAAGTCAGTGCAATGTTGACGTTCCTTAGCCAATCTTTATAGTTCTGCCCGTTCAGTATATTTTTTTCATGTAATAGTTTTAGTCCTGTCATGGTAGCTGCCAGAGAGAGAGAAAAGAAAACACTCAGCATATGCTCTTGTAGGGTTCCTAGGCACTCTCAAGAGGTCTCACAAGGCATCAACCATGCCAATTTCAAATTTTACAAGTGCCGAGAAACTCTAATACGGATCGTTAACTAGAATTTTAGGCGAAAAGTGAAACTAGTTAATATCTTAACTAAAAGTAAGAAGCTACAACCTTTGTAGATCCGGTTCTCCACTTCCTTAGCTCCACGTAGACGTCCTCTCGCTGTCCATCTCGAATCCCGGACTCTTGCATCGGCTTCATCGGAGAAATGAGCGGACTAGTCGTCGGCTACAATGCCGAAGATGATCTACGTCGAGGTTACACAAGATCAAGCTCCAACTTCACCAAGTTGTGAAACTTGTGAAGAAAACACCCTATACTACTTGGCAAGAGGTAGAGGGTGAAGAAATAGGAGGCGGGTTCACTTTAGAATTGGATTTCTCACTCTTTTTCTCAAGATGCCATTGATGGAGGCAAGGTTTTCTTCATGAAGATGAAGAAGAAGAAGAAGATAGAATATGATAAGTCTTTTTTAAAAAGAAAAATAAAATGAATACTTATCATCTTCTAACTATGGTTATGTGTAGAGATTAGACCATGGTTATTTGGAATGGTTAGGGTTAAGCATGAAGACAAAATGGTCACATTAGTCAAACCTTCATGAAGCTTCAACAAGCTTCATGTTAGAATGAAACCATTTTGTTTTCATTTATTTATTTCTCAAAAAGAATGGATAAATAAATAAGTGAATAAATCAAAACCCTAACCATTATCATAACCATGGTATAAGTCTTAACACAAAGCCAAAATACATGCATCATCAAACATGATACAATCATGTGCACAAAAGTATATTACATATACAACTTGTGAACATCAAGTGAGAAAATCCTTTTAAAGTGAACCAATACTAGTTAATGCAAAGTAATATATCAAATATATAATTATACATTAAATCATTAAATCAATACTTGATTCAATGATCCGGTTATGTCGCACATAACCGACTAGTATCCAATGTATCGACTTACCGAATCAATCTTCGATTCGATAACTAGGTTATATCGCATATAACCAATCGAAACATTCATCGCGAGAATGAAATACGGTATCACATACACGCATCATTCTCGGTCCCGCACATATCTCATATGCGCCCCTATTTCGTTTCGCTTGAGCCAGGAAACCTCTGTGTAGGACTCTAAAGACTCGTCAATACGCCGGCAGCAGATGATGATCATATCAAGCACCCACAAGCCGCAAGCGGTCTGCTAAACGTAACGGCCATCCGGGTATTGAGCGATCAGAAGATCGACGAGCTACCCCGCTCACACTCCTGTGAATCCAACCAGTAACACTTACCGTACAGTCCGGTCTGTTCGTCTGATATGTCGCATATCAAGTCTAGGGGTGGTAAATGTCAGACCCCAATAACCGATAAGTCGTGCCGATGTGAGGCTCATAACGGGTCGAGAAACTACTGGTAACACTTACCAGCAAATCTCTGATCAGCCCTGGCCAGGGACTTCCCTGTTACGGCCAATCGAGCACAGCGCAACATCAACCCCCAATACCGGGAGAGACGAAACCCCTCCTATCGCTCATTGCCTCCATGTGACTCGGGACTGTACCCAAAGACCACCGTTTTGCATGCCCTCATGGACGTGGTAAGGTGGAGATCAAAGCACAGTGGGAATCACACAAGACTCTATGACGATCTCGGGTCTACAGACTAACCTGTACAAGTGTCACCTGAGAACTGCCATCTGACGTGAGGTATAATACCATCTGGGAGTTCTCGGCGAGTCCGTCCAGTGTACCCAGTCTCCACTGAGCACCCGTACACCATCTCTGATGTCAAACACCAATGGATATGGGATCATCCATCACCCATCTCATGGGTCGAGAAGCGTATACGTTAGTCTACTCTGGTATATCGATGCCCCGTCTCGATACACCCACGACTAGGGACCTTGAAGGATATACCTATGGACTACCATGTCCCCACTAGTATGATCTGTATCATAGTCCAGGTAGTCAAGTACACATCCTAAGGGCTTTACCAACATGTAACTATAAGACAGTTTAAAGAGACAAGTGTACATGTTAAGATAAAGAGCAACCAGATAGCATACTATCATATCGAGCAAGAAAGTCATCTCTATATATGTCCAAGCATCCAATATAATATACATCATCTGTACAATACTGGCCTCTAGGGCATACATACAACTAACAATTTCCTACTTGCACTAGGGCCAGCTGCTGTAGTATCGCATACCGAGCATCCCGAAAGTCTCTCAAACTGTATCTGGGGAATGGCCTTCGTGAGAGGATCCGCCGTGTTATTCTTCGTGTCAACCCTCCTGACCTCAATCTCCCGGCGATCAACTATCTCCCGGATCAGGTGATACCGCCTCAGAATATGCCTGGATCGCTGATGGGACCTAGGTTCCTTGGCCAAAGACACCGCTCCATTGTTATCGCAATACAAAGGTATTGGATGCTCAATGGATGGAACCACTCCAAGTTCAGTAATGAACTTCTTGATCCAGACAGCCTCTTTGGCAGCATCGTTGGCAGCAATGTATTCAGCCTCCATTGTCGAGTCTGCCACGGTTTCCTGCTTGGAACTCTTCCAGCTAACCGCCCCTCCGTAAAGGGTAAAGACAAATCCCGACTGCGACTTAGAGTCGTCCTTATCACTCTGGAAGCTCGAATCGGTAAAGGACTCCACTTGGAGTTCTCCGTTACCATACACCAAGAGCATCTCTTTAGTCCTTCATAAGTACTTGAGAATGCTCTTCACAGCTGGCCAGTGACTCTCTCCAGGATCAGCTTGATACCTGCTCACTACACTTAGTGAGTATGCTACATCGGGTCTGGTTCATAGCATCGCGTACATGATAGAGCCTACAGCCGAAGCATAGGGTATCCCTTGCATTCGAGCTCTCTCCAAATCAGTCTTGGGAGACATCTCTTTGGAGAGAGTGACTCCAGAGATCGTGGGCAAGTTCCCACGCTTGGATTCTTCCATATTAAACCTCTTTAGTATGGTGTCAATGTACCTGGATTGGGACAATCCCAATATCCGTTTGGATCTATCTCTATAGATCCTTATTCCTAATATGCAAGAGGCATCACCAAGATCTTTCATTGAGAATCTTTGTGATAAGAAGAGCTTGACCGATTGCAGCATAGGAATATCATTTCCTATCAAGAGTATGTCGTCCACGTACAATACGAGGAAGACCACCTTACTCTCTGCTACCTTCTTGTAGATACAAGGTTCATCTGGATTTTTGACGAAATCAAACTCTTTGATAACGACGTCAAAGCAGATGTTCCAACTCCGCGATGCTTGCTTTTGTTAGTTATATGTATGCCCTAGAGGCCATTACTGTACATTGGATGTATATTGTAGTGGATGCTGGGGCATATATAGGTAGGACTTTCTTGCTCGACATGATAGTACGCTATCTGGTTGCTCTTTATCTTAACATGTATACTTTATGTCTCTCTGATTACATGTTGATAAAGCCCTTAGGATGTGTACTCGACTTCCAGGACTATGATGAAGATCATACTAGTGGGGCCTGGGTAGTCAATGAGTACATCCTTCATTGTTCCTAGTCGTGGGAATATCGAGACGGGGCATCGATATTCCAGAGTAGACTAGCGTATATCTTCTCGACCCATGTGATGGGCGATGGATGATCCCATATCCATTGGTGTTTGACATCGGAGATGGTATGCGGGTGCTCAGTGGAGACTGGGTACACTGAACGGACTCGCCGAGAACTCCCAGATGGTATTATACCTCACGTCAGATGGCAGTTCTCTGGTGACACTGGTACAGCTTAGTCTGTTGACCCGAGATCGTCATAGAGTCTTGTGTGTCTCCCACTGTGCTTTGATTT